>JANKKI010000032.1:4056428-4732500 GCA_025175665.1 Cinchona pubescens
TCATTTAAGAATATTTAATATCTAATTTTCTTTTCTAATTGTTTTTTAACTTTTTTTTTGATTCTTTTACTTTTATTCTTATTTTTTTAATTTTCCTTTCTTATTCTATTTTTTTGTTGTTTATTTTTTTCTTTTTTATTCCATCTAAACATTTTTCATTTTTATTTTTATTTTTGTTCTTTTTATGAATTTTGTCTTTTCTCTTATATTTCATTTTCTCTCTATTTTGTTTTTATGATTTGTTTTTTAAAGAAGAAAATAATATGGAATAAAGAGAACACATGACAGAACTGAGACAAGTAATGATTTCATTAGTGAAGTCATTTTTTGTCTAAACTGAAAGTATAATGGGGTATTTGAATGTTTTCGAACCATATAGAAGTAATGTGGAAAACGACTGAGCCACATAAGGTATAACTGGAATTTACCCCTTTTAATATAGTTTCATAGTTTTGAATGGAACTATTACCATTACAATTCAATAAGAAGACATTTAAGTACTAAATTAAAATTACACAACTTTTTATTAGAATCAAATTCCAAATAAAATGTCTATCTAATGATCTCTATTTAAATTGATGGTTTGATTCTTATAGTTTTAAGCAATGACACAAAGGGAAAAAAGGGGAACATTGCAATAGTTATTTCAACAATATATTTATTCTATACCTCAACCCAATGTACTCCCTTAAATTAATACATAAAGAAGTAAAACAATGCTTATTAATTTGAAGTTGCTCCTTTTGTCTACAAAAGTTGATTCTTACATAATCTATCATTCCAATAACACACACATTGTACACTTCATATATAACTTGTGCTATTTTCAAGTCAAAATTAGCTTCTTTCACCAACCATGGTTATTAAATGACATCCAATAACTATTATGTTTTGCCCTTCTCATCTTCACTTTGATCCTAGCTTGCATTAAAAAGGAGATTAACACAGTATTAAAATGAGATATATATCCTCTAAAAAGAAGATTGATGAGGAATATACCTCCATAGTTGACAACTTACAGACACAAGTTATAAGACAACTCAATGAGTTCTATGAGAAGTAAGAATTGCTATGAATTTTTTTTTTAAGAGGCGTGTACTTGATATATATTAAACTTTAAAAGAATAGCACAATGGATGCCAGATTTGACAGAACAAAAACTCTAATGACACTCAACTATGTCCTTTCACTTTCGAACAACTCAAACTAGAAGGACAACAGATGAGAATCAACAAGAAGAAAACATTATACCTTTAAGCAATTCAAATCAGAAATGACACAGATGAGTATCCATAATAAGAGGACAAAACCAATGCAACAAAAATACATGTAGGTTGCATTTGGATTGATAGATTTGGTGAAAGATTTAAAATCCAACCATTTCTTAAACGAATTTATAAATAAATAATGGATGAATTTCAAATCCAGGCAAATTAGAAATTATTTGAAATCATTCCTTTCACACCTTTTAATTTGAATAGATTTAAAATCCATTGCCTTAACCCCAAAAAATTACTCCAATAAATTGATGGATTGTAAATCCTTCACCAAATCTTTATCCATACATAGCCATAGAAAATACAAATCAATACTAAGATGGGAGTATTGCTAATATTAGACCATTGAGATTAGTTTTCAAGAAGTAATTTGAATTGCATTATTTTAGAGGTATTCTCTCTCATACGAGAAACTTCAATGTCATTTTTCCTTTCACTAAATCATGCGAGGATAATATTGAATTATTGACAAAGGGTTTTGATAACTTTAGTAAATAGACATCTAAATACTATGCTATTTGGTCCATGTTAGTCTCATGATGTATTCTAATTGATTTTATTCATTTTTACTTGAATTTTATGTCAAGTATTAGTTTTAATAGTCTTAGGCTAAAATTATGACTTTTGCTAGTATTTATGTACTAAAATAAACTTAATTGACATTTAGAGGTAGAGGTGCATATTAACTTAGTAAGTGTTGGTGTATTTTGTAGGGATCATGTGAAATTGGGTCGCAATTTTAATAATGGAAGAAGACAAGGACTAAAGTGCAATTAGAAAAAAATTGAAGACAAAGAGTCCATGGCTGATGTGTTGGACACTGCAGTTGCCAGAATCCAAGTAGAAAAATGGCAACTGTAGTTAAAAGTGATTCAAGACCCCACTGCTTGACACCACCATGACCAGATTCCAGAAGCAAAACCAGACATTGCAGTTACCAACTGAAAAAAGACTTTGGTCAATAGAAGTTGGCTACCGCGGTGACTAGTTCCAAAGAGAAAATCTAGTAATTGCGGTACGAGAAGGCAAAGTCAACGAATTGACGCTAGATTTTGAAATATTGTTTTAGGTGGTGAAGTAGAGAGTAGCCTTATATTTATAAGTAGTGTACCTTTTAGCTTCTTAGTCTTTAATTCTACTTTGAATACAACTTTTCTTTCAATTAATCTCGGATTTCTTCTTTACTTTCTTGCAAGCTTTAATCTTATTAATCTTAATTTAGTGGGATTTTTATTAGTTTTAAGTAAATATAATATTTGCCTAATTTTGCTTTAAATTTCTTGCAACTTAAGAACTTAGATTTCTAGTCCTTGGTAAAATTCTCAGTAATCTTATTACTTGCACGGTTTCTTAGTCTAAACTTTAGATTCGTGTTTTATCCATTATATATTAGTGGGCTTTCACAAAAACCTCTTTTTTTTAAATTAAAAACCCCTTAGTCTTTAGTTCTATATTTACTACCATTTCCTAGAATTTCCTATTTTAGAGAAATTAGAAATATCTTAGTTCTCTAGTCTATTTAATGCTTTCTTAGCTAAGTTTAGCCTTAAAGAGTTTATTCAAGCTTTCTTAGTCTAGTTGTTACTTGCATTTTTACATGGTTCACTTGCTTTCATACACTAGAATTTACTTGCTTTCCAAATTTAGTTTTACTTGCTTTATTAGTCTAGTATTTGGTGGCTTTCTTAAATTTGGTTTAACAACCTTTCTAAACTAAGTTATTTATTTGCTTTCTAGACTAATATTAATGGCTTCCTACGGTCTTATTATGCTTTATAGTGAGGTAATTAGTGACAATTGTTTTTTTGTTTTCCAAGTCTAGCTCATTTAATTGCTTTCCTAGTTTAGTTAGTTAAAATTTTGTTTGATTAATTGCTTCCCGAGTTAAATCTTGTAGTTAGTGACAAACTATTTGATTGTGTTTTCTAAATAGCACAATGATTTTCTAAGCCTAGTAATTGCCATCTCAATCCTCGTGGGAATGATACTCACTCACCACTAACGTACAAACCTACCTTGTATACTTGCAAGAGTGAAGGTATTGGTAAGTGTTGCCCAAAATGATTTTATTATTTCTTGTTTGGCATCTTAAACCTTACCAAGCTTTGCGTGAACAAGTTTTTGATGCCGTTGCCAGGGGTTGTATTTACAATGGCAATATTAGATACTTGTTGGTCAAGCTATATTAAATGTTATTCTTTGTTTTGTAGTTAATTGTAGTTTACATAAATTGTTGCTTTCTTATTTATGTCAACTTTTTCTTTTGGAAGATTTGCCACTTGAATTGACTTGTGTTGATTTTCTCTTTTAGTAAATGGTTGTTGGAGAAGAACCATTCATTAGTTTTGATTTTGAACTTGACAGGAGACTAAGGGAAATTAGAAATGAGAAGAGAATTCACACAAGAGCAAGAAAGAGTGAAGATGGTAGATCCTCAAAATAATGCTAGAGTACGTAATGAGAATCCTAGGGATGATGAAAATGAAGAAGTAGTTTGGAACCTGGAATAAGTGGAAATGGAAATGGAAAAGTTGGCAACCATGGTAATGGGATGCATGTTATTGAAATGGAAGGCTGCTTCGGGATTAGGCATGTCCAACTTTGAAGGTGCAAATTCGAGTATTGCTAGGATGCCAATACAAACAAACAATTTTGAGATCAAGCCTGCACTAATCCAAATGCTCCAATCACATGCAATATTTGGGGGATGGCCAAACGAAGATCCTTATACTCATCTTTTGAATTTTGAGGAGGTTGTAGATACCTTTAAATTTAATGGTGTGCACCCTGATTGTGTGCGGATGAAGATGTTCCCATTTCCTTGGGAGACTGGACAAAGTGGTGGCTTTAATCACATGAGCAAGGAACCTTAACAACTTGGAATGGTCTTTCCCAAGAAATTCTAGCTAAGCTTTTCCTACCCTCTAGGATGGAAAAACTAAGGAATGAGATAACATCCTTTAAACAAGATGTGGGGGGAGAGATTAAGTGAATTATAGGAACAGTTCAAGGACCTTCTTCGAAGATGTCCGCACCATGCAATCCCATTATGGCTCCAAGTTCAAACATACATTGCTTTTATAACGGGCTTTATCAAGAAACAAAGTCTATTGTGGATGCTTCAGCGAGAGGTTCCTTATCATCTAAAACACTAGAGGAGGCTCAAAAACTTCTAAACATGAAGCCCTCAAATTATTACCAACATGGCCTGGCAGCTCAGCCCAATGCTCAACATAATATGCAACAAGCGCAAGCACAACAGCTTCAAGCTCAAGGAGGTGTTCTACACTTAAACCACAATGATGCTTTGTTGGCACAAAATGGGTTGATGGTTAATATGATAGAAAATTTGATATGAGCTATTGAGAACCCTGGAAGAGGAAATACCGTGAATGCCATATCATCCTTATCACAAAGGCCTTTAGTTTGTGACTTTTGTTCCGGGAATCCTTTTGGGAGGAATTGAACAATTGAATTTTGTTAACAACCAAGCCTCCACCTCAAGAGCTCAACGAATGTATATGAGAACACACGTACAACCCTTCTTGGAAAAACCAGCTAAAATTTTCATAGAGTAACAGATTGAACAACAATCAATTCACTCAAATGCCTCTCAACAAAATTTCTCCAATCAAGCCTTATCTTCAAGAGCATATCAACCTTCACATCAAAGAAACCCCAACCCAACTTCCAAACTTTTCAACCCAATTCCTCTTACCACAACAATCAACCAAGTTCCTTATACCAACATCATAACCCAACACCACCCATGAACAATGCTCAAAACTTCAATAGGGAGGGTGATTATATACAAGCTCAACTTGAAAAGAGAGCATGAGACATTTGTGAGGAATGAAGGTGCATTGACAAGGAATTTAGAGACCCAACTGGGTCAAGTAACTAGGCAAGTGAATGATAGGCCAATGGGAAACCTTCCAAGCGATACGCTTTCTAACCCAAGAGATCAAAATACCATGAATATGAACACATTCAAGCCATCATGCTTAGGAGTGGTAAGACATTGGATTATGGGGTTGGAGAAAGTTCAACTTCAATAGGTGAAGAGATAAAAAGTTGGTGCATAATGATGTGGTAGAATGGGGAGTCTTCGAAAGGAAAAGGCGAGTTGATTAAGGATCCTAATAAGTCCCTTAGCCAAAAAAATAAACGCAAGGATCCACCAACAAACAAGTGAAAATTCCATTTTCTCCAAGGTTGAAAGAAGTTGAAAAGGCCAAGAAGTTCAAGAGATTTCTAGTGGTGTTAAAGAAACTTGTGATCAATATCCCATTCATGGAGGCCCTAGAAAATATGACTAGCTATGCTAAGTTTATGAAGCAGGTCCTTATTGCAAAGAGGAAACTTCATGGGGATGAGATTCTATGTCCTATGAAAAAGTGGAGTGCATTGATCACAACAAATTTACCTTCAAATCTCAAAGATCTAGGTTCCTTCTCAAATACCTTGTGAAATATGAGGAGTCCACTTTGGAAGGGCATTATGTGATTTGGGAGATTCAATCAACCTCATGCCTTATTCGATCTACAAGAAGCACAATAGTGGCGATTTGAAGCCCACTAGTGTCTCTTCACAACTTGACTGTTGGACCAAAGCACCTAGTTTCTAAGAGGAATTGTTGAAGACGACATCATCAAAGTGGATAAAGTCTATCTTCCGACGGACTTTATAATTTTTGATATGAAGGAAGACAATGACATGCCAATCATACTAGGAAAATTTTTCTTTGCCACTAGACATGCTATCATAGACGTCCAAAATGGGAAGTTGGAATTTACAATTAATAATAAAGTTGTTACTTTTACTGTCTTCGATTCATTAAAGCTTCTATATACTTATGTGACCTAATGAGTATTAAAGTAATTGATGATCTAGTGCATGATTTGGAGAAATTTCCATTGGAAAAGGCAATGATTAACCCAACTGAATTGAGCCAAGAAAATGAAGAGGCAATGGAGTTCTTGAATCTCTCAGATGAAAGTGGTCAATTGCAAGAGAAAGAAAGCGGTGAAGATAATACAGGTAAAGGCAAGGTCTCCAACCAATGAGCTCCCCAAGGTTGAAATTAAAACTCTTCCTTTGAATTTACAATACGTTTACCTTGATGAGAATGAAAATTTCCACGTAATTGTAAAAGCGTTCTTAACTTGTGAACAACTGATAAGCTTGTAAATGTATATTTTATGTACGTTTACCTTGTTTTTAGTGATATATAAGAAAAAATTGAGTAATTATAAGCTAAAATGGTTTATTTTCTAGTTTTTTAGGGTTTGAGTAAAGAAAGAGTCCAAATTGATCGCAAAAGTGGAGGAAAATTACAAAATTAGAATTTCGTGCACCAGTGAGGAGCGATTCTTACGTAGTTTGGTAGGTTGAGCATAAATTTCTTGTCTGAGTTTCAATTGAGGTGATTCAAAATGTTTTGTAAATACATGACATAGAGATACAACTTTCATGTTTTGAGTTTTCTCTAATTCGGCCTGCATAATGGTTAAAATTGAGGAAGAAGTTGAAACTGGTGCTGCCAGTGGCCCCTAGGCGCGACCAAAATGCAGCGCCTAGGCGCCAACTGCAGTAGCATTTTACCAATCGCCCCCTCTTTTGGCATTGGGCACTGCAAAAATATAGTGCCCAGGCACTGATCGACGGGTGGGCTAGGAAACTTGACTTATTTTGCAAGGAACATCCTCCCGTGGGCTCAATTGCATGGAAAATCGTGTACTTATCATCTCGAAGTCACAAAACCCTAAAAATATCTATAAATACATCCAGAGAAGGGGAGAAAATAATTATCATCATCAGCCATCATTATTTTTTAGGTTTTCAATAGTCAGATCAATAATTTAGTCGTAAGTTAGATTTTCTGAAGCATTCAAGCTAGGATTTTATTCTCTTGTCAAAAATTCAAGACTCGACAATCATCAACATTCATTTTCACTGCAATTACTGAGTTTGATTTATTTTTACGCAACTTAATTTTTGTTCTTATTCCGTTCTTGTTCTTTAATTGTCATTCTTGTTTTATTGCCTTTAAATTCTTAATTGATTCCTTAGTTTAGTAGCTAGGGTTTTATTTCATCACTTTTAATTGCTTTTATAGAGTAGAAGTTAATTTAATTTCTCGTTCTTGATTAAATTCTCGCAAGTAGAGTAGATTAAATTAGGGTTTTAGTTAATTATATTCAATTTCTTTCCATAGGGTTAATTCTTGTCTTTATTTTAATTTCTCGTGATTAAATTTAGGTTAAATTTAGTTAAAAACTTTTGATTAATTTGTCTAACTAGTAAATAGGTTAGTGAACCTAGTAATTGTTCCCGTAGTCCTTGTGGGAACGATCCGTACTCATCCTATATACAAACTCACTTCGTATACTTGCGAGTGTGTGGGAGTTAGTTAGGATAATTAAGGTTTTTTACTACTTGTTCGTTGTTTTCGAAAAACCTAATCGATATTCTACTAGACAAGTTTTTTGGCACCATTGCCAAGGACTATTTTTTGTTTGGTAACAATATTAGGTATAGTGAGTCTTACTAGATTAGACTTTTTTTATTTCTTTTGTTATTTATTTACAATTATTTCTTGTTCTCTCAAGTTTGTTTGGATTTTATCTTTGGATATTTGATCTTTGGTTTTCTTCTCTTGTAGTTTATGGTCGATACTCATTCATCCAATCCACCATTTCATCCGATCGACTTGGAAATTGAACAGACAATAAATAGAAATCGTAGACGAGAAGATTCAGACTGAGGCGACAATCTTATAGAGAATCCAAACCGTGGTATTAATGAACAGGAGGAGGTTGCAGGCAACATTGGCAATTTGGTTAATGCTAATACTCATCCCTAACATCTCGAGATTATGCAATACCTAATTTCGAGAAGACGAGTCTAGCATTGCTTGGCTACCAGTTCAATCAAATAACTTTGAAATCAAGCTTGCACTGATACAGATGCTCCAAACACTATGTTTGGATGACCACATGAAGATCCATTAGAGGATTTAATCAGATTTGAAGAGGTCATTGATACATTCTGATACAATGGAGTCTACCCCGATTGTGATGTTTTCCAAACCTTATTTTGATGATGACATAAACACTTAACTCTGTAAAACAAGGTTCATCTTTTACAGGAACAGATCTTTCGGACGCACAGAACCGTCCGAACTAGGTCAAAACTCCTCGGACGCATTGCATCGTTCGAACAAACTGGCAGAAAGAATGGGATCCTACTGCTTCTCTTTCGGACGCTCAGGACCGTCCGAAACCTCTATCGGACGAAGGAACGGACGCATGCACGGACGTCCGAACGAAGCTCTTCAACAAACTGAAAGAAGATCGGATGCTGCCTCGGATGCATTCAATACTTCTCGGACGTCCGAAACCCCAACGGCTATTTTTTGTGCATTTATTATTTAGCCGTTAGGAAGTAGTTGAAACCACTATTTATTGCTCTTATAAATAGGTTCTTTAATAACCTAAAAATATCATCTAATACATTGAATACAAGCCTTAGAAAAGAGTAATTTGAGTGCAAATTGACTATAGTGCTTTGTTGTAGTAGTGTGCAATTGTGAGTGTAATTCAACTTTGAGTGAAGTGATAATCTTGTATGAAAGTGTGGTTGTAAGTAAGATTGAATCTTGGCTCAACTAAAAGAGTTTTAGTGTGAGCAAGAACTTCCCAACTTTGTAAAGATTATTGGCTCACCAAGTGTGTGAAGCATTCAAGAGATTTGATACTTCAAGCTTGCTAGCTTGGAAGTATTGATTGTTTAATTTTTCTCTCTTTACTTTACTGTTCTATTGATTTTGTTATATCTGCATTTAAATTAAAAAGCTCACTAATTCTTTATATATATTTTTTAAGAAACCTAATTCACCCCCCCTCTTAGGTTGCTTTGGAACCAACAGATTGTATCTGGATGAGAACATTTCCTTTTTCCTTATGTGATAGAGCAAGGTCTTGGCTGCAATGATATTGACAAGGTACCTTCATAACATGGGACCAACTTGCTCAAGAAATCTACCCAAACGCTTTCTACTGGCTAGGACCGCTAAGCTTCAAAATGAGATCACATCATTTAGACAAATCACTGGAGAAAGCTTAGGTGAAGTATGAGACTGCTTCAAGGAGTTGTTGAGGAAGTGTTCTGCACCATGCTACACCTCTATGGCTGCAAGTCCAAATCTTCTATAATGGACTATTTCTGGAGACTAGATTGATACATGATGAAAGTGTGGGAGGTTCTTTTCCCTACAAGACGCCGGAGAAAGTGCAATAGTTATTGGAAAGAATGGCATCCACTCATTACTATCATGGAGCAATAACCTCTTCAGTTGGATAACAACAACCACGAGTGAATTAAGTCAACGTCCAACAAGGAGGTATGCCTAGCTGTGATTCTTTCTTGTCTCAACAGAACATGATGATGAGTGCTATTACAAACTTGACAAAGGCCGTAGAGAATATGGGAAGAAGCTCGGTGAACTCCATAGATTCAACAAACTAAGGGATCTTGAATTGTGATTTCTCCCGAGGAAATCACCAAAATGGCTTTTGTGAAACATCAGTGATACAAGGTGAGCAGATTCAATTTATTTCTAATCACAATCCTACCTCAAGAAATCAGCCCACCAATTATGGAAACACATATCCCAATCCATCTTTGCTAAACCATCCTAACTTTTCCTAGTCAAACCAAGCAAATGTACAAAATCCATCATTTCAATCAAATGCACCTCAACAAAATTTGTCCAATCAACCATCATCATCTAGACCATACATACCACCACATCAAAGGAATCCCCAGAATTTTCCACCTTGTCAAAACAACTCATATCACCCTCCACAACCAAGTCTGCCATTTCAAAATCCAAATTATCCCACACATGTGAATCATGAGGCATCCAATGATGATAATTTGAGAAGGGATTTTGAGAGGTGGTAAAGAAAGTATAAGAATATGCGAGCTACCCCAAGAAACCCTGAGATGCAATTGGTACAGATAACTCGCCGAACCAATGAGCGACCAACGGGAACATTACCAAGTGATACAATCCCTAACCCACAACATAACAACCAAGGGAGAGAACATGTTCAAGTGGTCACATTGAGGAGTGGAAAAATACTCGAGCCAAAGAAAATAGAGGATGATGAGGTTCTCTCAAATAAGATGGAGAATGGTGCAAAAGGAAAAGAAGACATATCAAAGAGCAAGGATGACAATGAGGAACCATCTAAAGCTCTTGGTCAACAAAGTAAGTCTGAGGAACATTCGGCATCTATAGGTAAGAAGGTAAGAATTCCTTTTCTCCAAAGACTGAAAGAGGATGAAAAGATGAAAAAATTTAGGAAATTTTGAAATTTTTTAAGAAAATTGAAATTAACCTTCCTTTCATTGAAGCAATAGAAAATATGACCAGTTATGCATAGGTTTATGAAGCAGATATTATCTAGCAAGAGGAGATTGATAGGGGGCAAAATTTTATGCTTGAACGAAGCGTGTAGTGCCATCATTTAGAGAAATCTTTCCCTTAAGCTCAAGGACCCCGGCTCATTCTGAATTCTTTGTGAAACTGGAGGAGTGATATTCTACCGAGCTCTATGTGATTTGGGAACTTCTATTAACCTCATGCCTCATTCCACCTTTAAGAGGTTGAATGGAGGAGGATTGAGGCCGACAAACATCATTCTCCAATTAGCCGATAGAAGTGTAAGGCAACCAGTAGGAATATCAAAAGATCCTATTGTCAAAGTTGGGAAAGTATTTCTACCGGTAAATTTCATCGTGCTTGATATAGAAGAAGACGTGGTGACCCCGCTCATATTAAGAAGACCATTCTTGGCCACCGGGTGAGCCATCATTGATGTCCAAGCTAGAAATCCTAATTTAGAGTCAATGATGATATTTTTCTTTTAACGCTTTTGATTATTTTAAATTTCTAGCTAAATATGATAATGCTATGAATATAAATATCATTGATGATTTGGTTAATGATTTTTGTAGAAAATCCCTAAAAGAGAAGACTGAAGACATGAACAACATCCGTGAAGAAGAGATGGAAGCTAGCAACAAAGAGAGCGTTATGGATGATGAGATGGAAAAGGTAATTGAGGAGAGCAAGCTTAGGAATAAAGGTAAAGAGGGGTATCCGGACAACGAACCCCCTTATGGCAATGTTGAGCTCAAACTATTTCCTTCTCATCTTAAATATGTTTTTCTAGGAGAGAATGATACATATCCATTTATTGTAAATGCTTCTCTTTTTGAAATTGAAATGGACAAATTAATCGTTGTGTTGAAGAAACATCGTGGAGCCATTGCAGAGTATTGATCATATAAAATGCATAAGTCACACTGTTTGCATGCATAAAATACTCTTTAATGACACCTATAAGCCTATCAGACAACCTCAAAGATGGTTAAATCCAACTTTAAAAGAGGTAGTTAAGAAAGAGGTTTTAAAATTGCTAGATGTTGGGATCATATATCCCATCAGTCATAGTGAGTGGGTGAGCCCAATGCAAATAGTGCCAAAGAAAGGGGAATGACTTTGGTCGTAAATGAAAGGAATGAATTAATTCTCTCTGGATTAGTGACAGGGTGGCAAATTTGTATCGACTATAGAAAACTTAATGAAATCACTAGGAAAGACCATTTTCCTTTACCCTTCATTCGATCAAATGCTCGAAAGATTGTCTGGACATACACTTTATTACTTTCTCGATAGTTATTTAGGGTATTTTCAAATTGCAATAACCCCTGAAGATGAAGAGAAAATCACTTTTACTTGTCCATATAACACATTTGCATATAGGCGCATGCCTTTTGGTTGATGTAATGCTCTTAGTACTTTTCAGAGATATATGTTTTCTATCTTTCATGATATGATTGGGAAATTTATTGAAGTATTTATGGATGGTTTTAGTGTGTTTGGTGACTGTTTTGATTCTTGTTTGAATAATCTTGCATGTGTGTTAGAAAGATGGGAGTATTCAAACTTGGCACTTAACGGGGAAAGTGTCATTTTATGGTTTAGGAAGGGATTGTTTTAGGCCATCGTATTTCATCTAAGGGCATAGAAGTATATAAAATCAAAGTAGAGGTCATTGAAAAATTACCAACCCCCACGAATGTGAAGAGAGTGAGGAGTTTTCTTGGTCATGCCGGTTTTTACTGGACGTTTCATAAATTTTTTTTCTTTGACTTCTTGCCCTTTATGTGCTTTATTGCAAAAGGATGTGCCTTTTGTTTTTAATGATAAATGTTTCATTTAATAAATTAAAAGAAGCTTTGATTATCGCACCGGTGATAGTCGCACCAAATTGGAATTTATCTTTCAAATTAATGTATGATACAAGCAACTATGCCGTGGGTGCCGCATTGTGTCAAAAGAAAGAAAAATTCTTGCATGTTGTTATTATGCCAGTTGAACCCTTAATGAAACACAAATAAATTATTCCACCACAGAAAAGGAATTGTTGGCAGTGGTTTTTGCATTTGATAAGTTTAGGTCATATTTGATAGGTAATAAGGTGATAGTTCATACTGATCATTCAGCCCTTAAATACTTATTGACTAAAAAGGATGCTAACCTAGATTATTTGATTTATTTTTACTATTGTAGGAATTTGATTAGGAGGTGGTGGACAAGAAAGGAGGCGAGAATACCGTCGCGGATCACCTTTAGATGTCACGACTTGAAGGACCCATAGTATGAAAAGGTGATGAAATTCCCATAAGTGAGGCATTTATGGAAGAACATTTGATGAGAATGAAGGATGGGGCACCTTGGTATGCAGATATTGTCAATTTCTTAGCTGCCAAAATCAAACCGTCCACTATGAATTTAAATCAAAGATAGAAATTTCTTTCAAAAATGAAGTACTATATTTGGGATGACCCTTACCTCTATTGTCGGTGCAATGATTAAGTAATCCAGTGGTACATTCTGGAGAGTAAGGTGCAAAGTGTCTCATTTCATTGCCATTCTTCACCAGTAGGTGGACATCATGGCTCACAAAGGACGGATGCAAAGGTGTAGCAAAGTGGATTGTTTTGGCCAACATTGTTCCCTGATGCAAGAGATTTTGCGACCCAATGTGACCAATGTCAACGTACAGGGAATTTCTCTAGAAAAGATGAAATACCATCGTAAAACATTCTAGTTTACGAGATTTTTGACGTATGGGGTATCCTTGATGAATTCAAGGGCCCTTTTCTATCGGCTTATAATAATAAATATATTCTTGTGGTGGTGGATTATGTGTCCAAATGGATTGAAGCTATGGCACTACCAATGAACGATGCAAGAGTAGTGACAAACTTTGTGAGGAAAAATATTTTCTCACGATTTGGTGTTCCGCGGGCTATTATAAGTGATGGAGGATCACATTTTAAAATTTTCTTGTTTGAATCTGTCTTATCTAAATATGGAGTCACCCACAAAATTGCCCTACCCTACTACCCGCAAACTTCTGGGCAAGAAGAGGTCTCAAATCGGGAATTGAAGTGCATACTAGAAAAGTTTGTAAACTCGTTAAGGAAGGATTGGTCCAAGAAGCTAGATGATGCACTTTGGACATATAGGAATGCCTTCAAAACCCCAATTGGGATGTCTCCTTACCGAGTGGTTTATGGCAAAGCTTGTCATCTTCCAGTTGAAATTGAGCACAAGGCATATTGGGCGATCAAAACTCTCAATTGGAATGATTTGAAGGAGACCGGTGAGAAGAGAATTCTCGATTTAAATGAATTACAAGAGCTCCGAAGAGAAGCCTATGAAAGTACACGACGTACAAGGAAAGGACTAAGTTGTGGCATGACAAACATATTTTGAAGAAGAATTTGAAGGCCAAAGACATGGTTTGATTATACAATTCAAGGCTAAAGTTGTTTCTTGGGAAATTGAAGTCAAGATGGAGCAGCCCGTTTGAAGTAGTGCTAATATTCCCGTACGGTGCGGTTGAACTCAAAGGAATTCAAGGTAATTTCAAGGTGAATGACCAATGGGTGAAGCACTACTACGGTGGGATTATTCACTAGGGGTGGGAAACCTTCCACCTTGCCAACTGTTGATCAAACGAGTCAAAGTCGAGCCTAAGGCAATAAATAAGGGCGCTATATGGGAGGCAACCCATGTTTTTTCTTAATTTTGTTCTTATTTTTTTGTTCAGTTTCTTGGTTTTATTGTTTCTTAATGTCTTAAAGGTATTTTGTGTTTTGTTTTTGGTTTTAGTGATTGATGTTTTCCACCTCGACTCTAGTGTATTCAGTTCAACATATATGGCACCAAACTTTCTTCATTGACAGAGAAGCTTCATTTTCCCTTTCGACTCTTTATTTTTGCATTGGGACAATGCTATACTCTATGTGTGGGGTGGGGGAGTTTTCTTAATTTCTATTTGTTCGGCAATTTGTTTGTTTAATTTGTTCAATTTTTGCTTTCATATTTGTAGCTTATCTTTTGATTTGAGAGATTTTCAAATTTTTGAAAATATTGTTCACAAATTGCTTAGCATGTTTCTTTGATTTTCTACTCGATAAATTTTGAGCTAAGTTGTCATGAATAGGGTAAACGGTGTTATTATTTTCCTAACATGATTTCTAATTTTTGAGCACTAATAGACCTACAATGTTGTAGCTTTTTGGCATTAAGAGATAATTGTGTAGATTTACTTATATTGCACTCCAGACACTTGCTTTATTACATGTAGTTGGAAATCTAGGCAAAATTTTAGATAATTTGATTTGATTTAAAGATGAGGGTAGACATTTCTTTGGACGTTTCAGCCTCTCAAACCAACCATTATTGTAAAATTTATCCCAATTTGAACCTTAATTTGGTTTGAATGGACAGAAGCACTATTCATTTTTTAACTCAATTTTTAATCTACATTTATGAGTTATCCTAAATGTCCGTTAAGAGCTTTAATGACACATTAATTGTTAAGGAGATATAAGGATGGAAGGTAGTTCTATGAGAGTGTTGGAATGAATGGTGTAGAATTTAAGGTGTAAGAATGTTAGAAAAAAATTTTGTTGACCATTACAGGTGGTGTCCATCACTGGCACCAGCATTGGAATGTTAGCAGGTAGTGCCTATCACTGGTACCCGTTTTGGGAAAAAGAAAGAGAAGAAAAAGAAAGGGGAGATATTTTTACATGGTGTTAGTGAGTAAGGTTGAAATTGAAAAAGAATGATTTTATTTGTTTGTTGCACAAAATTTTGCTTAATTATGGGTGTTTGGAGAATTAAGTATGAGGTTAAAATTTTGTTGACCATTACAGGTGGTGTTCATCACTGGCACTAGCATTGGAATGTTAGTAGGTAGTGCCTATCACTGGTACCCATTTTGGGAAAAAGAAAGAGAAGAAAAAGAAAGGGGAGATATTTTTACACAGTGTTGGTGAGTAAGGTTGAAATTGAAAAAGAATGATTTTATTATGTTTGTTTTACAAAATTTTTATGGGTGTTTGGAGAATTAAGTATGAGGTTACTTCTTTGAAGGATGGGTGTTTTGATGTTCAAAAAGAAGTTTTATGTTAATGAGGTGCACGTTAATTTAAAGCTCTTTTTATTATTTGTTTATCCTTTTCCCTTTCTTTGTTAGCCAAGACCCTAGCCTTACGTTACAAGACAAAAGTCCTACCTAATTTAATTGAAGTCAGTTGTCTACATTAGTGGAAATATGTAAGAAGAGTAAGCTACAGAGTGTTTTGAAAAATTCAAAGGGTTTGCACATTGATTTGATCTAAGTGCCTTAAAAGTGATTTTTGTATGGTTATGCACATACCTACACTGGATATTCATGTATAGAAGTTTATTATCACTTGACTATTTATGTGGATAAATGACAAGATGTGTTGAGTATGATTGTGATTTATTTCTATATTTTGCTCGAGGACAATCAATGACTAAATGTGGGGTACTTGATAAGCTTGTAAATGTCGTATATTTTATCTATCGTTTACCTCATTTTTAGTGATGTATAAGCTAAAATTGAGTAATTATGAGATAAAATGGTTTATTTTGAGTTTTGTAGTGTTTGAGTGAAGAAAGTGTTCAAATTGATCACCAAAGTGGAGGAAAATTGCAAAATTGGAATTTCGTGCACCGGCGAGAAGCAATTCAAACACAGTTTGGTAGATTGAGCATTACTTTCTGTTCCGAGTTCCAATTGAACTGACTCAAGATGTTTTTGAAAGCTAAGACATATAGCTACAACTTTCATGTTTTGAGTTTTCGTCACAAATTCGGCCTGCATCTTATCCAAAATCGAGGAGGAAATTGAAGCTGGTGCTGCCAGTGGCACCCAGCCCTGACCAAAATGCAGTGCCTAGCCGCCAACTCTAGTAGGCATTCTGCCAATCATGCCCAGGCGCTGCAAAAATGCAGTGCCCAAGGGCCGATCGATGGGTGGGCTAAGAAACTTGAGTTATTTGGCAAGGAACATCCTCCCGTGGGCCCAGTTGAGTGAAAAATCTTGTATTTATCGTCCCGGAGCCCCAGAACCCTAAAAATATCTATAAATGCACCGAGAGAAGGGGAGAAAACAATCATCATCATTAGCCATCATTATTTTTTAAGGTTTTCAATAGATAGATTGATTGTTTAGCCGTTGGTTAGATTTTCTTAAGCATTCAAGCGAGGATTTTGTCCTCTTATCAAGAATTCAAGACTCTACGGTCATCAACATTTGTTTTTACTGCAATTTTTGAGGTTGATTTATTTTTACACAACTTGATTTTTGTTCTTATTTCATTCTGTCTGTTCTTTAATTATCATTCTTGTTTTATTGCCTTTAAATTCTTAATTGCTACCGTAGTTTAGTAGTTAGGGTTTTATTTCATTGCTTTTAATTTCTTTTATAGAGTAGGTTAATTTAATTTCTCGTTCTTGATTAAATTCTCGCAAGTAGAGTAGATTAAATTAGGATTTTAGTTAATTGTATTCAATTTCTTTCCATAGGGTTAGTATTTTACATTCTTGTCTTTATTTTAATTTATCGTGATTAAATTTAGGTTAAGTTTAGATAAAAACTCCTAATTAATTCGTCTAACTAGTAAATAGGCTCGTGAACCTAGTAATTGTTCCAATAGTCTTTGTGAGAACGATCCTTACTTATCCTATGTACAAACTTACCTTGTATACTTGTGAGTGTGTGGGAGTTGATTAAGATAATTAAGGTTTTTTACTACTTGTTTATTGTTTTTAAAAAACCTAATCAATATTCTTTCGGACAACAACTTGATAGATTAATTGTTGTGCTCAACCGAATTACATAAAAATTCCATTGCATGGACCATTGAGAACATTAAAGGAATTAGTCCAACTATTTGCATACATAAAATTCTCATGAATAATGGGTATAAGTCGGTTAGGCAACCTCAAATGAGCTTCAAACCTAACTTGAAAGAGGTCGTTAGGAAAGAAGTCATGAAACACTTGATGCTGGTATCAGTTACCTGATTAGTGATAACGAATGGGTTAGTCCAACCCAAATTGTCCCCAAGAATGGTGGTATTACCATAGCACTTAGTGATACTAATGAGCTTCTCCCTTCAAGATTGGTCACGGGGTGGAGAATTTGTATTGATTTTAGGAAATTGAATAAGGCTTACTGAAAAGACCATTTTCCATTGCCCTTCATTACCAATTGTTAGAGAGATTGGACGGGTTTGCATATTATTATTTTCTCGATAGCTACTTTGGGTTTTTGCAAATAGCATATGCTAGGAAGATTAAGAGAAAACCACATTCACATGCCCTTACGACACATCCTTGCCTGCATGAAGAATGCCCTTCAGGATTTGTAATGTTTGCAATCGTTCATGACTTGGTTGAGAAATGCATTGAAGTATTCAAGGATGATTTTAGTGTTTTTGGTACATCCTTTGATAATTGCTTGTCCAATTGGTCAAATATTTTGCAAAGATGTGAGGAGACTAACTTGTCTTTTAATTGGGAAAAATGCCATTTTATGGTGCAACAGGGCATTGTGTTAAGGCATAGAGTATCATAAAATGGGATAGAGGTTGATAGAGCGAACGCTGAGATGATTGAAAAGTTGCATCCACCTACTAATGTTAGGGGAGTTATAAGTTTTCTTGGAATGTGGTTTTTTACCGTAGATTTATTAGAAAATTTTCTCTTATTGCTAGACCTCTACATTCTTTATTATGAAATGATTGCTTCTTCAATTTTGATGATGCTTGATCGAAAGCCTTCATTGAATTGAAGCATGCTCTTGTCAACGTACCCATAATTGTTCCCCCAAATTGGTTACTTGCATAATTACCATTTGAATTGATGTGTGATGCTAGCGATTATGCTATAGGGATGGTGTTGTGCCAAAAAGTGCATAAAATTTTGCGTGTCATCCATTATGCAAGTAGAACTTTAGACATGGCTCAATTGAATTATTCAACTACGAAAAAGGAATTTCTTGCTATAGTATTTACATTTGGAAAATTTCTTTCATATTTGATTGGCTCCAAGATTATAGTGCATACGAATCATTATGCATTGAAGTATTTATTCTCTAAGTAAGATGCAAAAGCTAGATTACTAAGATAGATACTTCTTTTGGAGGAATTTGAATGGGATGTTGTAGATAAGAAAGGGTGTGAGAATGTGGCTGTAGATAATCTTTCGAGAATAGAAGGATCAAGATTTGTGACTCAAGAAGAAATCCCCATTCAAGAGGAATCGTCAATAGAGAAATTGTTGGTGTTCAAGGACACACACCCTTGGTATGCGGATATGGTGAACTATCTAGTTGCAAGGGTGGTGCCAAATTCTTCAAGTGTGAACCAAAGGAGAAAATTCTTCTCAGAGATCAAGCATTTTTTTTGGGACGGGCCTTACCTTTTTCGGCGATATATTAATCAAGTCCTTAGAAGATGCATTCCAGAGGAAGAAGTAGAAGATGTTTTAAGACATTGTCATTCTACACTTGTTGGAGGCCATCATGGGCCCCAAAGAACTGCCTCGAAGGTCTTGCGAAGTGGATTATACACATCGAATATCTTCAAGGATTTGAGGAACTTTGTGCTCAAGTGCAACGAGTGCCAAAGGGTTGGCAACATTTCAAGAAGGCATGAAATGCCCTTAAATGGAATTGTTAAGCTAGAATATTTTGAGGCTTGGGGCACAGATTTTATGGGGCTTTTTCCAAGTTCATATTCTAACAAGTAAATATTGGTTGTCGTCGACTATGTAACCAAATGGGTGAAAGTGATTGCTACACCGACCAATAATGCCAAGGTCACGAAGTTTTTTGGAAAGAACATTTTCTTCCTTTCGCTTTGAGGTGTCACACACAATCATAAGTGATGGGGGATCTCACTTCAAGAATTCTCAATTTTAGACCTTGATGTCCAAGTATAAGTGATGCGGGATCTCACTTCAAGAATTCTCAATTTTGGATATTGATGTCCAAGTATAGGGCAACACACAAAATTGTACTAGCATATTACCCCAAACTTCGGGTCAAGTGGAAGTGTCTAATAGGGAAATAAAAAGGATCTTAGAGAATACTGTTAACAACTCAAGGAAGGATTGGTTGTAGAAGTTAGATGATACTATTCAGTGTAATATTGATAAGGTATTTCAATTCACAAACAAGTAATAATTATCCCTTATTGACCCTAATCAATACTTACACATGATCTCAAGGATACGAGGTATGTTTATAGATAGGGTGAGTAAGGATCGTTCCCACGAGGACAGTCAGTCAATTACTACTTTTCACAAACCTACAAACTAGTTAGACAAATTAATTGTACAGTTTTGTTCTACCAACTAGATTAACGTTTTTAACCACTAGGAATAAAAAACAAATACCAAACTAATTAAAACTAATGAAAGCAACAAAATCTACCATACGAAAACTTAAATTAATAAATAGGAAAGGAAATCGCAAGAGAATTTAATTAGAACTATGGAATTGAAATGAAAACTGAAATTAAATTGAATATAGATCAAGAAATCAAATCAATAACGTAACAGGAATGAAAAGTTGATGGAACTTGTAGTCTTGAACAAGAACAATGAAACCCTAATACTAATCTAATGAGTTTCTATTCTAATGTCTAATCTAACTAAAAGATGCTATGTTATGTTCAATTCCCCCCATAATGGGATATTTATAGGGGATACATTAGGGTTTTAGACCCTCAAGATGATACATTAGGGATATTTATAGGGGATACATTAAGGAGTCCAACCGGGTGGAGAAAACTTCCAAAACAAGCAATTCATGTCAGCAGTCACTCAATGTGTGCACATGCACAGCTTTTTCTTGTCCATGTTTGCAAGTATTCCAGTGGCAACTGTTCGCTTTTCTCGGCCTATGCACATGCACAGTTTTTTCTCACACATGTGCGCAACAGGCAGATTGCTAGCTTCAAATTCCACCTTGATTTTGACCTCGATGCTATTGAAATTTGGGAAAACTCAAAATAATAAAGTTGTTTCTGTTCATTTTAGCTCTCTAAAAAAATCTTGAATTACCTCAATTGGAGCTTAGACAAGAAAGTTATGATCAAAATACTAAACAATGTCCAAATTTGTTCCCTGCCAGTGCACGCTTTGCATCCTTTCGATTTTTCTCCATCTTTTGGGTATTTTTGGCTCCTTTTTCATCCAAGACCTACACAAACTAAAAATAAAACATTTAAGTCATAACTAACTCAATTATTGCTCAAATTACATGAAAACGGAGATAAACAAAACATGAAATACACAACATTATGAGCTTATCAAATGCCCCACACTTAACTTTTGATCGTCCTTAAGAAAAAATAAGTTTAAAATAGATAAGCTCTTCCTAATCACAAATGCATCCAAAACATCTCAATATTTGTCCCCATGAATAATCCAGAACCATGCCATCATTTGAAGTAATCTAAGAACTCAAGACTTCAAATGCTAATAAACCCTAGACATGAAATCCAATGTGTGTTTGAATACAACCATATAATAAAAACTTAGGTTTAAGGACACCAAGATTAAATCATGCAAACTCTTAAAAATTTTCTTAACATCCCATAGCTCACTCTTCTTACACATTTCCACTAATATAGACAACTAACTTAATTTAAATCAGGTTGGACTTTTAGTTTGTCATGATAGGCTAGGGTGTTGGTTCAACAAAAAAGGGATAAGGATATCACAAATAAGAAAGAAAGAGATTTATATCAATGCCAGCCACACATCAAAATAAAACTTTTTCTCCAACACATTAAACCACATATCCTTACAGATGAATGACCCCACACTTAATCAACAAACGGCCATGAAATTTTCATACCACAAACAAAAAGTCTTCCTTTTGTGTATTCAATTCAACCCAGTAAGGCAACCTGTTACCCAGAGATTTATTTATCAAAATTTTTGTTTTATGTCTTCTCCCGATACGGGTACCAGCGATAGGCACTACTCGTAAACACTCCAATGCAGGTACCAACAATAGGCACTATCTATAAATACAAATACCAGTGATAGGCACTGCCTGTATCACAACAGGGCAGGTACAAGTGATAGGCACTACCTGTACTTGTTCATAAATTTTTTTCTCAATTTTTTCCAGTACCCCTTTCTTGCCCCATAAATGAACACCACTCTCTCATACAATTTACCACCCTCATTTAACTACCTTTCACCCTCTTGTTCCCTTAACAATTAATGTATGCATCAAAGCTCTTAAGAGAAAATTTGGGATAGAAAAATTCAAGAAAATATTATGCTCATAAAGGTAGGTAAAACGAGTTTTAACAAAAGAAAACAATTAGTGTTTCTCTCCATTCATTACAATTAAGGCTCAAATAGGGTACCAGGGATAAATTTTTATATAATATGGGTTGGCTTAAAAGACTCAAATGTCCAAAGAAATTCTCAACCCTCATCTTTAAACCAAATTAAGCTATCTATAATGTTCGCTTTGAAAATGTAATAAATCAAGTTCTGGGATGCAATATAAGTGAGTTTACATAATTATCTCTATATGTCAAAAATAAAAATAATTGATGGCTATTAGTGCTAAAATTTTTTCAGAAATCATGCAAGGAAAGTTAACATCGACTACTTACTAATGATAGTTTAGCTCAAAAATTATCATGTAGAAAATCAAAAAGACATGCTTAACTGATTGCAATTTCTTTCTTTCTTTTTTAAAAAAAAAATTTAAAAATTTTCCCTAATTAGCACAATTTTTTCAAATTTTTTTGAAAAACTCTCAGATTAATAGGAAAGCTAAAATATTGAAGCAAAAATTGAGCAAACTACACTAAGAAAAAATAAATTCAGATAACTTCCCACCCCACACATAGAAATAAACACTGTCCCCAATGTTGAAGAAAATATTAAAATATAAAGAGGAATAAGGGAAGCTTGTTCGGCGATGTTGAATGGTTGGTGTAGTATATCTTGTCACAAATATCCATGAGAGGAGTTGAACTTGTCATAACTCTAAAACAAAAACAAACGTTACACCCATGAAGACATGATGACGATAAGAAAATCCACAAGAGCAGGAAATGTAATCTCGTATGGGCATACACAATTATCAAAACAAAGAAAGTGAAAAGGAAACAATTAAAAAAAAAATATGAAATCATCCTAAGGTAAATGACAAAGATCAATAAGTTTATTTGCAAAAACAAATCCCTAAGTGGCCTCATCACAAGAAGGAACCAGGACTTGTCATCAGAAAAAGCTAGCTCTTGAGGGGGGAAAAGGTGGAAAAGTAGAAGAATCCTCCCCTTGCTTCCTGGCTAGCTGTCGAGCCTCTATCATCTGCTACCATTTATGCTGATAATGAATAAACCTATCAAAGCGGTATCGCATGCGTCGTTGCTTCACTAAATTTATTGATCAAGAAACTCCTCTTGACTAAGTCTTGATGCTAGTTCACTCGTTGATGTGGAAGCATGAGTAGGGGTTCGACAAACTGGAGTTCTAGCCCCACCCTCATTTCCTATAGGCTTATCGGGTTTAAACATATTTTCGACCGGGTCTTGTACAACACCATCATCAAGACATAATAGAGTAATTAGATGTGGAAACCAAAAGCAAGCGGGCTTGACCACTATGTTATATCGAATCTGCTGGCTAATCAAGTGACCCATATCCACCGGTCAACCAGAAGCAATTGCATAATTTGGCTCGCTTGAACATGACATGAGTTAGAAGACTTACCGGGAGGAGACGAGCACAAATAAATTTAAACCAGAAAAACTAGACCTGCTGAAGCTTATTGGCATTGAAATGTCTGCAACTCCCCCAGCACCCCTTGTCCATTCTACATCTCCAGTGCAAATAAGATTCGTGATATCAGTTGGCTCCATATTATTGTCTCGAATTGTTGGCCATTCATCATAGGACATTACACATGCGAACTCGATTTACTGGCAAGAATCGATTAGTTGTACTACCAGAGATATATACTAATTTGCCCTAGACAAAGACTTTATAATCTGCATAGTGATGCATATTGGCATAAAATTGATGTACGACCGGGTGCACGGCTTTCTTTGGAGTAGAGATGAAAAAATTCTAGCCACGTGCCCGCTCAATGTCGTGAATTTCATGGGCTCTAGCGATAGGGATTTGTATACCCCTCTCTTTAATTTCCACCTTTTTTACAATATCAGACTCATATCTTTTGTAGGCTGCGGCATTCAGAAATTGATTGGGAACTGGTTCCTTCTCCTGCTCAGAATGTTCTTGTTGTGCTGAGGAAGAGGCTCCATTGGTAGGCTTGTGTTTGTGCGTCAGACCTAAAGAAAGTATACTATTAGATAGAACGTACACAATTAACAAACCACCCCACACTTATTGCATTATGCACCCTCACACTAAAATGAAACTTAGTGTTAACAATAGCAAATAACACATGAGTGAGAACACCTATAGTAAGTTATCCATATTTTGCACCAAAACACTCCTAAATTCGTTGTTAATTACAAAAAATAGAATAGGGAGTAATTATATGACATATGAAAAGTCCATAGAATCGAATTCGTCCACAAATACCAAAGGGTTTAACAATTTTGTTCATTGAGACATTTTGTCGAACACTTGGTATGCATGAACAAACAGAGAATTTTTCTATGTATAAGATGCACACAATTACTCCCAATTCAACTAACCAAACACAAAAGTCACACATCTAACATATAAGAATAAAATTGAACAAAAACAAACACAATGAAAGTATGAAAATTGAAAACCTCCTTCAATGCAATGTGTTAACCCAACAAGGAAAAATTGAAGGAATTGAGTTAACATCATTACCTTAATGGAGTTTATGCTTGCAAAATTGAAGAAATATTGATGTGGATTGATGAGAAAAAGGAGTGGTTTAAGGGTTGACAGTTTTGTGGTTGAGAAGAATTTGGAAAGAAGAGGGGGAATTGGAAAGAATTTGTTTGGGTTTAAGGGTTGAAGTTTATGTATGCTTGTTGGGCACCAACAAAAGTTTAGGCCTGTAACTAGTGCACAAGCACAAGCCGAAGCTCGAGCATGTACGCGAGTTGAGAAGAAGTTTTTTTGCTGTCTGGAAACTGCGCAGATGCACACCAATTGGTGTGCATGTGCGTAATTTAAGACCTTTAAACATGCAAAACTGATTCCCAACTACCCAAACCAAATTTAAAATTGTGGAAACACATGTTAAACTGTTTAATATGCACCCTAGGATGATATGCACTCAAACAACAATTATATGAAATAAAAAAAACAAACAAGCACAAAGAAAAACAAAATTATAAAAATACATAGGTTGCCTCCTATGTAGCGCGTTTGTTTATAGTTTTAGGCTCGACTTTGGTGATGTTTCCCAAAATTTATTTTGATGATGACATAAGCACTAAACTCTGAAAACAAGCTGTGCAGGTCTACTATCTCTTTCTGCTGGAAACAGGTCGTCGGACGAAGTACACCATCCAAAATATGCCACTTTTCTCGGACGAACAGGACCGTCCAATACAGATTCACTCGGACGCATTTCACTGTCTGAACAGACGGGTAGAAAGTAAACTTCTTCATGCACCTACAACGGACGCACAGGCGCGTCCGAGGAAATATCCCTTTGACATATATTTCCATCCGATTGATAAGAATCAAGAATCCTAAGCTCCTCAATGGATGCATACAACTGTCCGAACAAAGCTTGCTTCGGACGAATAGGACCGTCCGAAACCTAGTCCGGATGATGAAACGGATGCATGCACGGCCGCCCGAACGACGTCCTTCACCAACTATACTGAGATTGGACGCTGTGTTGGACGCACCATCTTTATCTCGGACGTTCAAAACCCTTAACGGCTAGTTTTTATGCATTTATTATTGAGCCGTTGGAAAGTAGTTACAACCACAATTTATTGCTCCTATAAATACCTTCTCTATTGTTGCTGTATGGAGTATCTAGTACATTGAATACAAGCCTTAGAAAAGAGCAATTTGAGTGCAAATTGGCTATAGTGCTATATTGTATTAGTATGTAGCTTTGAGTGTAATTCAAAATATTGAGTGGAGTGATAATCTTGTACTAAAGTAAGGTTAAGAGTGAAATCATTGGCTCAACTAAAGTGAATTAGTGTGAGCAAGGATTGTCCTACTTTGTGTACATTAGAAGATTATTGACTAACCAAATTTTGTGAAGCATTCTAGTGGATTAACACTTCAAGCTTGGTAGCTTGGTAGCTTGGAAGTGTTGCTTGTTTAATTTCTCTCTTTACTTTTTTATATTTCATAAGCTTCATTGTCTTTATATCTATTTATCCATTTGATAGTTTAAAAGATTTAATTGGTGATTATTTTGCTATATAATTTTTAAGAAACCTAATTCACCGCCCCTCTTAGGTTGCTTTGGGGCCAAAAATTGGTATCAGAGCTTGGTCTGATTTTATTGCTTACTAATTGCTTTTGAGAAAAGATCTATTATGGCAACCAACAATGCTCTATTTTTTGAGGGTCAATCCATCACTAGACCCCCTATGTTTAATTGGGCAAATTTTATTAGTTGTAGAGATAGAATGAAAATATTTTTGCAATCTATTGATATTGACTTATGGTATGTTGTAAATGAAGGTCCCTTTGAAGCTACCATCATTGATGATCATACAAATAGAAGAAGAGAAAAGACAAGGGATGAGCTCACTCCACAAGACAAGGCAAACTTGACTTTAAATGCAAAAGCTATGAATGTGCTATACAAGGCCTTGGATGCTATTTTAGACTTATCAGCTTCAATGCCCTTAGTAAAAATTTGACGGCCTAACACAATTCTTTCTTTAACCATAAAATGACACTTTTCTCAGTTTAGAGCCAAGCTGGTAGACTCACATCTTTCTAAAACAGAAGCAAGATTTCTGAGCAAGAATCAAAAGTATCACCAAAAACACTGAAATCATCTATGAAATTCACTCTCAATAAACTTCTCAATCATCTCATGAAAAATAGCAAACATTTGTGCTATGAGCATCGCATTGTCCAAAAGGCATACACCGGTAAGCAAAAGTTCCATATGGGCAAGTGAAAGTGGTTTTCTCTTGATCTTCAGGGGCAATGGCAATTTGAAATACCCTAAATAACCATCAAGAAAGCAATAATATGCATGTCCAGATAAATGCTCAAGCATTTGATCAATGAATGGCAAAGGAAAATGAATTTTCCTAGTGGCTTCATTAAGTTTCTTGTAATCAATGCACATGCACCACCCCATCACTAATCTAGAGGGAATTAATTCAGTTTTTTTCATTTAAAAGTACCGTAATCCCCTATTTCTTTGGAACTGCTTGCGTTGGATTTACACATTCACTATCACTTATGAGATACATGATCTCGGCGTCAAGTAATTTCAAAGCCTCCTTTTTAACTACTTCTTTTAAGGTTGGATTTAACCTTTTTTGAGGCTATCTAATTGGCTTGCTCATTAGGTATCATCAAAGAGTATTTTGTGCATGCATACTGAAGGCCTAATTCCTCTTATATTCTCAATGCTCCATGCAATTGCCCCACGATGCTTTTTAAGAACAAAAATCAATTTACCCAATTCAATGTCTAAAAGTGAAGCACTCACAATGACAGGATATGTATCATGTTCTCCAAGAAAAACATACCTAAGATGAGAAGGAAGTGATTTAAGTTCAACCTTGGGAGATTCGTTGGTCGGAGACTCCCCTTACCTTTACCATCCAATTTTCTTTCCTCTTCTTCTTCCTTCAAGTCCTCCTTTTGAGTGCTTTCTTGTTCACTAGAATCCATCACCACTTCATGGAAATCTTCCATGTCTCTAGTGTTATCTTCGATAGATTTCCTATAAAAATCCATAACTAAATCATTAATAATATCAACACTCATTACATCATCATATTCAGATAGAAATTCAAAAGAATCAAATACATTAAATGACACAATATCATTATTGACTCTAAATATTGATTGTAAATTTCCAACTTGAACATCTACGATGGCTCGTCTAGTGGCCAAGAAGGGTCTTCTAAGAATTAAAGGGGTCACCACATCTTTCTCCATGTCAAGAACTATGAAGTCTGCCACTAAGAATACTTTGGCTAATTTGATGATGAGGTCTTCAGCCACTCCTACCGGTTGCCGCACACTTTGATCTACCAATTGAAGAGTGACTTTTGTTAGTTTGAGTCCTCATCTATTCAACTTCATATAAGTGGAATAAGGTATAAGGTTGATGGAGGCGCCCAAATCACAAGGACTCTTTGAAATATCACCCCTCCTATCTTGCCTGGAATGGAAAATGAGTTAGAATCCTGAAGCTTAGGGGGAAGATTCCTTGAATAATAGCACTGCATCCTTTGTTCAACTATAAAATCTCGTCCCCCATGAGCTTCCTCTTGCTTGAAAAAATCTACTTCATGAACTTGGCATAGCTAGGCATGTTTTCAATTGCCTCAATAAAAGGAATATTAATGCTGTTCAATATTTTTGAAAATTTCCAAAAATTTCTTGAAGTTCTTTATTTTCTCATCCTCTTTCATCCTCTACGGGAAAGGAATTCTTACTTGCTTACCTGGTACATTAAAGATGTCCTTTGTGCCACCTTGTTGGTTGAGAGCCTTGGAAGGTGAATCTTGATCAACACTATTTTTGGGTGCCTCTCCATTTTCCTTTGCCTCGTTCTTTTCCACATTTCATGCATTGCCTTATTTACTTTCCTCGGCTCTACAATTCGACCAGTCCTCAAAGTAACTACTTGCACTGGTTCTCTTCCATGAGTATTGTCCTTGGGTTAGGAATAGTATTCGTTGGCAATGCCCCCATAGGTCTTTCATTGTTTTGTCATGCAAGTTGTCCCAATTACATTTCTAAGTTCCTCGTGGTAGCTCAAAGATTCTCATACTTCCTCTACAAGTTCTCAAAATCACTCCTCAAATTATCTTCATTGGGTTGGTCATGATTTATTTCTGGAGGATAATTAGTCCCCTCGATTTTGAGGTAGAGGTCTTGGTGGTGGAGGTTAGTATGAGTTATTCGGCTAAGATGGAAAGTTATGAAAATTCCTTAGATGAGGTAGTTGATATGGTTAGGAAGATGATGCTTGGTTGGAAAAACTAGATTGTGGTTGTGATGGTTGGAAGGATAGATTTTGAACACTATTTTGATTTGTCTAAGAAAAGTTTGGATGGTTGCACCAAGAATGCTTATATGTGTTACCATATAAATTAGACGGATTCCTTGATCTTGAATTCTAATTGGCAATGAATTGGACTTGCTCACCTTGTGGCACAAGTGTTTCACAAACGCCATTTTGATGGTTTCCTCCATAAAAATCATAAGTTAGAATTGCCTGAGGTGCTGAATCTCTGGAGTTCATTGGGCTTCTCCTCAAATTCTCTAGGGCCTCTTCCCAAATTCTCTAGGGCTTTGTCAGAATGGTCATCATATTCAGCATCATGCCTTGTTGGGCTAAGAAGGCATCATCAAGATACACATTCTAATCGTTCCTCATTGTTGAGCATTGATTTGTTGGACTTGCTGTTGTTGTCCAACCAAAGGAAAGATGGTGCCTTGATAGTAATGTGTCCAACCAAAGGAATTGGGAGTACAAAATGACAAGAAAAAGGTTGATAAGGAAGTTGAGAAGCAAAAATCTAAGGCAAGTGAGGATAAACTTCAAGTTGAAGGTGAGTAAGAGAAGATGACAAGGGAGAACGCAATGATAGAGGCAAAGGGACAACAAATGGAGGAACTTCTGAAATTGGAGATATCAAAAAGAGTGCTATTTCCTCAAAAACTCATTGATCCAAAGGAGGAAAAAGAAAAACAATTTCACAAGTTCCTCGATAAGCTCAAAAAGTTGAATGTAAACATCCATTTCGTTGATGTTCTTAACAAGATGCCCAATTATGCCATTGTTCAATGGAGATTACCCCCTAAACTCAAGGATCCTAGTAGTTTCTCTATACCGGTGAACATTGGAGGACACATGTTGCATTGATCAGTTTTTGATTTGGAGGAAAACATCAATATCACTGGTAGAATGCTGAGTTGAAATGTTGTCGTAGGCACCCAAAATTAACAATTCTCAATAATTATAATGTAGTAGTGGTGAGTCAAGTTCGTCCCACAGAGAACGGAATTTATTATTGTGCTCAAAAGAAAGGGGGAGTTTTGAATGCTTTTGAACTAAAAACTAAAACAATAAAATAACTAAAGAGAATTAGATGTAAGGAAATTCTTGGTTTCGGTCATATCCATCATGGCAATTTCACTAGTTGATCCTTGGCACACTAGATAATTCAATTCTATGATGTGCACTAATTGAAGAATTAACCCGAATTCCAATTCAAGTGGATTCTTGTTTCTTTTTAAAGTTGGTTCATTTTTAACACACGATCCAATTAACCCTAACTATTAATTTAACCCAGACACGCACCAAAGATTAATTAATAGAAGCATTAAAATCAACAAGAACAATTAGGTTAATTAAACATAAACACATGCGGTAATGCCAACTAGTTGATTAATTTTCCTGAATTCAATAACACTAATCGAGTAATTATCAAATTTATTTGCTTCACAGATTGAATTAAGCACACGTGGTTAAAACAATCTAGCAGTAGATTAATTCCCATAACTTAATTATTCTACAGCAATAATAAGTTAAAAAGAACAATCATAAATTAATCGCAGAAAAATAATCAATACCTGATATAAAATTGAATAAATTCAAGAACAAAGAGTCCCACAACATAGTAGAATTGACCATGGCTTAAAATCCCTCGACCAAGAAAAGGGTTTAGGCACAAAGTGCCAAAGAATGAACAGTAATTTTCTCCTGTTGAAAACCCTAGATAAAATTAGAAAATAAAGTGTCGATGCTTTTTCTCTCACCCTACATGGGGTATTTATAATGAGTACTTAGGGTTACACTTAAGGACTACGGATAAGAACGTGAAATTGGGTAAAAAAGAGTGCAATTGGGCTATGAAATTTGCCAAAAACCCAGGCCATATACTCAATACTGGTGTTTCGGACGCACATGCGCTGCCTATTTTGGGTGCATATGCGCCCTTGGCCGAGCTGGAACTTCCTCCTCTGGTCACAGCGCACATGGGCTGCACAACCCCAGCGCATATGTGCTGCACTTCGGCTTCGATTTTGACCCTGATGCAGATGAATTTGGCAAAACTCAAAACATAAAAGTTATTGTTCTATGTCTTAGTTTATCAAAACATCTTGAATCACCTCAATTGGTGCTCAGATAAGAATGTTATGCTCAATATACCAAACTGTGTCAGAATCGCTCATTGCCAGTGCACATTTTTCAACTTTACAATTTTGAACAAGATGCCTATAGAATCCTATAAAATTCAAAACATGAAAGTTGTAGAAATCTGCAACAGTTTTCCAAATCATCCAAAATCCTCTCAATTGGAGGTTGGACTTGAAAGTTATTCTTGAAATACAAAACAACATCCAAAATTGCTTCATATTCATGCATGTTCCGTCCTGATGTAGCATTTTCTTTCATCTTTTCCATCATTTTCAGCTCTTTTTTGCTTTAACCAACAAAAACTAAGAATAACCAAATTAACTCAATAATAACTCAAATCTGGCTTACAACACATAAAAACGTGATAAATGACACATAAAATATAGCACAATTATGAACTTATCAAATTACCCCATACTTAGCCTTTGATCGGCATCGATCAAACATAAAATTAAAAAATTCAAGCTTAACACATTCTACTCAACATATTCCTTCAAATATCCACAAAAATAATCAATAATAAATCCACCAATTAGAGTAGTCTAAGAACCAACGAGCTTAAATGCTAATAAAAACCAAAACATGAAATTCCTGTGTACGTATTTATAGCCATTCAAAAACTCAGATTTGATAATATTTAGATTAAATCATGAAGATCCTCAAAAAAATTTCTAAACACGTACCCCTCTCCACTAATCTAGACAACTAATTCAATTCAAATTTCGGTAGGACTTTTAGTTCGAACTATATATAAGAGTTAGGATACTTATTTGCCAAAGAAGGGAGAGGATAAAACAAATAAGAAAAGGGCTTTATGATAATGGTGGCTACACAGTAAAATAAAACTTCTCTTCACATGGGAAATATCATACATCCACAACCCCACACTTGAGTAACAAACACCCATGAAAAATAAATTCGAAACAAAACATGCCAACCTCCCTCGGACATATATACATCACATCATCATTTTATTATTTTATGTCCGCTCGTAGTACGGATACCAGTGGTAGGCATTACCCGCAACATATAAACGCATAGGTACCAGAGATGGGCACTACCTGCAAATACTGGTACCAGTGATTGGCACTACCTGTAAATGTCAAAGACACGCAGGTACTAGTGATGGGCACTACTTGCAACTACAGAAACTTCCATATTAATTTTGTTTTAACAATTTTTTTCCAATACCCCATTCTGCTACAAAAATGTAATTCACCAACTTCTCACAAGCTTCTCACAAGCTTCCACCCTTATATCTAACACTAGTGCACCATAAAACTCTTACAGGGAATAATTTAGGATAAAACAATTAAAAGAACATTAAGCTCAAAAAGGGTGGGTAAATTGAGTTTACGTGAAAAAAGGTGAACGATATTTCTCTTCACAAGAATAAGACTCAAATAAGGTACTTAGAAATAAATTGTTAAAATGGTCGGCTAGAATGGCTCAACAAACAAAAAAGGCACTACTCTCATATTTAAAATAAATTAGGTCATCTAAGAATTAGCTTCGAAAATGTAATAAAGTGAGTTTTTGTGATTCAACATAATTGAGTCTACTTAAATTTCTCTAAATATATCCCAAATAAAAAATTAATGTATGGCTTAGTGCTCAAAAATTTTGAAAATTATGACTGAAAAATATTAACACTGACTACTCATTCATGCATAATCAATTAAAGATATATTATGCAAAAAAAATTTAAAAATACATTAAGTTAAAATTTTTGAAAATTTTAAAAAATGGTCAACTAATCCACAAAAATTTTCATTGCAAAATTTCGATCTTGTCTCAGATCAACGAGAAAGTCAAATATATTGCAGCAAAATTCAGCAAAATATACAAAACAATTAAAAATCCAAATAACTCTCACACCCCATACTTAAAAATAAGCATTGTCTTCAATGCAAAAATAAAAGCATAAAATGGAAAAAGAAAAACTTCTTTGGATTTAATTCGTGTTTGAAGCAGTATCCGCCATAAATATCCTCTTATTGCGAATGAATGCTGGAGTAGACACTAAACAAAATGAAACAAAACAAATAATTACCTTGAGACAATAAGAAAACCAAGAACTTTGTAGAAAATAATCCTACAATAATCAGGAGAAAACTTACCCTTTTAAGAGAATACACAACAAAAAGAAACAAAAACACCATGACAAGAATGAAACTTAAAATGTCTAACCAGTAAAAACAACTAAACTGTTCAAGAAATCAACTAAATAATTAAAGATCAACAAAATGGCCCAAAACATAGGGCATTAAAAATTTAAACTATTAATAGCTCATGCAACATTTGGCCCCAAAACCTGTGGGAAAGACCGTTTTATCAGCTTAACTTATCAATTAAGTCAATTTCCCGCACTAACAACACAATAAAACTACTCTAACCCTAAAAATAAAATAAACAGAAATAAGATTTTTAGAATAAATAAACGGAATAAAATTTAAACGAACATGGGTTGCCTCTCATGCAGCGCTCCTTTATAGTCAATAGCTTGATTGTGAACAAGATGGTCGGAATAACCATCCCTATACCAGTGGAAAGAGAGCTTAATAAATGGTAGCGATCTTGCATAGGCGCTCTCCTTGTAATTGCTCGCCATATACTTATCCTCAATCTCCTTCTTGACTCCATCAGTGAGAAACTCAACTCTGAACCGCCTATCTCCCCTAGTGCAGTTAACCTGGACCCCATTGTCGTATATACAAACTGGCATAACCCTTTCCTCATGATACTTAAGAGACTTGAGAATATCAAACTCTTTACGAGCCACTTTCTGATTTTCTAGGAACTCTTAAGGTCAATCCATAACAGAATGTGGGTTATAATGGCACTTCAATACAATCCCTATCAACAGCTAAGTGGTGATCCTTTATTGTGGTTAGAATCTCTTGTGCTTCCTCCATAGATAAGTCTAAAACCTTCATTGGTTCTTGCTCTGGAAGATCTTGAGGCATTGACATCGTAGGAGATGAACTAGAGTTATCCTCAATAGGCTTGTCATCTATTAATCCCATCTCTAGTTCTTGCTCCTTTTCTTCATCTTCTTCACCCTCAATCACTTGAGATTCTAGTCTACTTATGGAAGAATTTAATTGAATTAGTTGATGCTCCAAACTTTGCAGACTGACTCTTGTTTCCTGTTAAAATTGCAAAGTATTAGCGGCTAAAGAATGAATTAATTCTACCAAAGACTCACCACTTTGGGTATAAGGTTGTTGTAACAAAACTGGATGCATATAGCGAAAAATATTGTGATGGATAACCAAACTCAGGATAATCTATCCATTCTGGTGATTGTACTTATATGTTTATGTCTCATACCAAGGTTGTGGTGGTAATTGGTCGACAATGAAATCGGAACAATAAACCACATGCGAATTAGTAACCATGATGGAGAGCAAAAAGAGATCAAATAATAAGTATACACAGTTAAATACAAAAATTTAAAGCACAAAATAAATCAAATCGTTCCCCGGCTACGGTGCCAAAATTTTGGTAGAATGCTGAGTTGAAATGCTGTCGTAGGTAGGGCTGTCAATGGGTCAGGTCTTGACCCAGACCTGGACCCGGCCCGATCCGGACCCGTTTATTCAGGTTTGGATCTATAGCAAATTTTGATTACCCAGATCCGATCCGGACCGTTTAGCTATTATAATAAATGGGTCAGATCGGATCTTGGTGTTTCGACCCGATTAAGACCCGGATCCGATAAAAATATTTAATATGTAATAGAATTATTCTATATTAGTATTATTTTATATGTATATATACATATATGTTGTGTAAATTGCCCATGTAGATTTATATTTAATGTATACTACATGCATAAATATTAATTATGAACTCAACATTTTTGTATAATTAAAAAAGAAAAGAGAAAATTCGATAAGTTGTAATAGTTTTATATATAATTTTAAAAGTTATAAAAAAATTATTAAGACCCGGATCTGGATCCGACAAGACCCGACGGATCCAGGTATGGATCTACTTTTGTAGACCCGTCAGAGATCCGGATCAGGATCCAGTTATATTACTCTAATCCTGGTCTAGATATGCAAGATTCGATCCGGATCTGACCCGTTTACAGGTCTAGTCGTAGGCACCCAAAATTAACAACTCTCAAGAATTGTTATGTAGTAGTGGTGAGTCAAGTTTGTCCCACAGAGAACGGAGTTTATTATTGTGCTCAAATGAAAGGAGGGGAAGGGGTTTGAATGCTTTTGAACTAAAAACTGAAACAATAAAATAACTAAAGAGAATTCAATGTAAGGAAATTCTTTGTTTCGGTCATATCCATCATGGCAATTTCTTACTGGTAGATCCTTTACACACAAGCTAATTCAATTCTATATCAAGCACTAATTGAAAAATTAAACCGAATTCCAATTCAAAGTTGATTCTTGTTTCTTTCTTAAGTTGGTTAATTTTGAACACGCAATCCAATTAATCCTAACAATTAATTTAACCCAGACACGCCCCAGAGATTAATTAATAGAAGCATTAAAATCAACAAGAACAATTAGACTAATTAAACATAAATACAGGTGGTTATGCCAATTAGTTGATTAATTTTCCTAAAATCAATAACACTAATGGAGTAATTACCAAACTTAATTGCTTCACAGATTGAATTAAGCACACGGGGTGAAAACAATCTAGCAGTAGATTAATTCCCTTAACTTTATTATTCTGCAGCAATAATAAGTTATAAAGAACAATCATAAATTAATCACAAAAAAATAATCAAACTTTATATAAAATTGGATAAATTCAAGAACAAAGAGTCTCACAATATAGTAGAATTGACCATGGTTATTCAAATCCCTCGACCAAGAAAGGGTTTTAGGCACAAAGTGCCAAAGAATGAACAATAAATTTCTACTGTTGAAAACCCTATATAAAACAAGAAAATAAAGTGTTGATGCTTTTCTCTCACTCTACATGGGGTATTTATATTGAGTACTTAGGGTTACAATTAAGGTCTACAGATAAGAACCTAAAATCGGGTGAAAAAGAGTCCAACAGGGCGAAGAAATCGGCCAGAAATCAAAAAACACACAATACTACTGTTTTGGGCACACATGCGCTGCCTATTTTGGGCACATGTGTGCCCTAGGCAGAGCTGGAACTTCCTCCACTGGTCACAGCGCACATGCGCTGCACAACGTCAGCGCATGTGCACTGGACCATCACTTTCTGCTTCGATTTTGACCCTTATTGAGACTGAAATTGGCAAAACTGAAAACATAAAAGTTGTACCTCTATGTCTCAGCTTTCCAAAAAATCTTGAATGACATCAATTGGAGCTCAGATAAGAAATCTCTTTATACTCAATATACCAAACTGTATCAGAATTGCCGGTGCACAATTTCCAACTTCGCAATTTTGAACAAGATGCCTATAGAATCCTGGAAAATTCAAAACATGAAAGTTGTAGAAATCTGAAACCTCATTCTAAATCATCCAAAATCATCTCAATTGGATCTTGGAATCAAAAGTTATACTAGAAATACAAAACAGCATCCAAAATGGCTTCATATTCATGCATGTTCCGCCCTTAGCATTTTCTTTCATCTTTTCCATCATTTTCAGCTCTTTTTCACTTTAACCCTACAAAAACTAAGAATAACCAAATTAAGCTCAATAATAATTCAAATCTTGCTTACAACACATAAAAACTTGGCAAAAGAAACATAAAATATAGCACAAATATGAACTTATCAATCATGCCAAAGTCCTTCTATGATAAGCTAGGGATCACCAATGCAAAGCCAATAAAATTACACTCTAATTGCCGGATTCATCCGAGATAAAACCTTATGGTTAGATGTGTTGGAGATGTACTTGTTTAAGTGGACAAGTTGATGTTTCCTGTTGATTTCTTGGTATTAGACATCGGCAAGGACAATGAAATTCTATTGATTCTAGGGAGGTCGTTTTTATCAAGCGCATATGCTTTAATTGAAGTTAATAATGGGAAGTTGATTTTGCAAGTTGATAATGAATTTGTGGAAATTGATGCTTCTAATTATGATGATATTGTTCTAATATTTGAAGAAAAATGTGCTAATTATTCCCTTGGTTCATTTATTGATAGGTTTGAAATAAATGGAGACTCCAAAATCGACTTGGAGAACAAACCATCGGATAATGAAGATAAGATAAGAAAGACACATGGATCAATTTCGCAGGCATGAAATGTGAAGGTTTGAGCAAAGTGACCACGAGCAAGAAGGAGAAAAAATGGTTCAAGGAGCAACTTGAGGCAATAATTTGTGCACTGTCTTTGAGAAATGCATGGAGCAAGGGGCAAGTTCAAGTTTGAGTTGAAAAGTAGATCAAGCATCAAGAGTGATGAAAAATGGGGTCAAAATTTTCCCATCGAAGCCAGAAAGCAAAAGATGGCCGACCATCCTTAAGTGCTTGAACTAATTTCAAGTCCCGAAGTCGAGCCTAAGACTACAAACAAGGGTGCTGCTTAGGAGGCAACCCAAGCTTCTATTGCTTTCCAATTGTTCTTTACATTTAGTTACTTAAATATGTTAAGTTGTTTGTGTTTTCTTTTTCTTAATGTTTTAATGGGTGTAACGTTTGTTCTTGTTTTAGTGGTATGAGAAGTTTCAACTTGCCTCGTAGATATGTATGGTGAACTATTCTGTACCAACCGTTCTTCATTGCTAGAGAAGCTCTCCGTTTCCCTTTTTGTGCTTTTATTTTCTATAACATTGGGGATAATGTTTATTTCTAAGTGTGGGGTGAGGAGTTATCTAGATTTATATTTGTTTGGTGTAGTTTGCTCAAATTTTGTTTTAACATTTTAGCTTTTCTTTTGACCTGGATGTAGAGCTTTTTAAGATTTTTGAAAATTTGTCTGCGAATAAGTGGAAATTTTTGAAATTTTTAAAATTTGGAATCGCATAGCATGTCTCTTTGGTTATCTGCATGATAGTTTTGAGTTAGACTGTCATTAGTGAGTTGTCGATGTTAATAATTTTCTTGCATGAATTCTACGAATTTTGAGCACTAATAGTCAAAAATTATTTTTATTTTTGACACTTAGATATAATTATGTAGATTGATTTACATTGCTTACCAGAACTTGCTTTATTACATTTTCGAAGCAAAATTATAGACAGCTTAATTTGTTTTAAAGATGAGAGTAGAGCATTTCTTTGGATATTTGAGCCTTTCAAGCCAACCCTTATTGAAATTGTATCCCTAGTATCCTATTTGAGCCTTAATTGTAATGAATGGAAACAAACACCATTCATTTTCTTTTGTTAAACTTATTTTACCTACCTTTATATGCCTAAAAAATTCTTTAATTTTTTCTAACCTAAATGTCCCTAGTAAAAGTTTTATTGCACACATTTATTTGGGAATATAAGGGTCAAAGGTAGTTAAATGAGGGTGGTAAATTGTATGAGTGAGTGGTGTTCATTTATGGGGCAAAGAGAGGGTACTAAAAATTTTTTTGAATTGAGAAGAAAATTTTTGACAGGTGCAGGCAGTGCCTATCATTGGTACCTGTATTTGTAGATAGCGCCCATCACTGGTACCTGCATTGGTGTGTTTGTGGGTAGTGTCTATCACTGGTACACATATTGGAAGTGGATATAAAAAAATTGATAGATACATGTTCAAGAAAAAGGTTGGCGTGTTGGGTTGAAATTGAAGAAGGAAGACTTTCTGTTTGTTGTATAAAATTTTTTATTGGTGTTTGTTGATTAAGTGTGGGGTTATTTCTTTCAAGGATTGGTGTTTTATGTTTTAAAGGGATGTGTTTTTTTATGTGTGGCCAGCATTAATTTAAAGCTCTTTCTTTGTCTTGAGATATCATTCTTTCTTCCTTGATTAGCAGGTCTCTGCAATACCTTAGCCTTCGTTAGAAGCTAAAAAGTCTTAGTTGATTTAAATTGAGTAATTTTTCTATACTAGTGGAGATGTGTAAGAAAAGTGAGTTATTTGCATAATTTAATCCGAGCGTCCATAACCTGAGTTTCTTTTAAATGACTATATTCGCACACACATCGAATTTCATGTTTAGATATTTATTAGCATTTGAACACTTGAGTTCTGAGATTACTTCTGATGGTGGATGGTTCTTGATTACTCATGTGGACAATTGTTGAGATGTGTTAGGTGTGTTTGTGATGAATGTATTTGTTTTAATTTTATTTTTTCTCGAGGATGATCAAAAGCTAAGTGTGGGATATTTGATAAGCTCATAAATATAGTATATTTCTTGTGTCGTTTACCTCTTCCATTTTCATGTAGTTTGAGCAATAATTGAGTTAATTATGAGCTTAAATGTTTTTTTTTTAGTTTGTGTAGGTCTTGAATGAAAAAGGAGCTAAAATGATAAAAAAGTTGGCAAAAACCAAAGGGATGCAAAACGTGCACTGGCAGGGAGTGAATTTGGACACTGTTCAGTATTTTAATCACAACTTTCTTAGCCGAGCTTCAATTGAGGTGATTTAAGATATTTTCGAGAGCTAAGATTGAAGGCTACAACTTTTATGTTTTGAATTTTCCCAAATTCCAACAGCATCGAGGTCGAAACAAGGTGGAAATTGAAGCCAGCAATCTGCCCATTACGCACTTGTGCGAGAAAAGCCTACACACAAAAGCGAACTTTTGCTACTGAAATTTGCACACATGCACAAGAAAATGTTGTGCATGTGCGCACGTCAAAGTGGCTGGTGACGTGAGTTGCTTGTTTTGGAAGTTTTCTCCACTAGGTTGGACTCCTTATCAAATTTTAATGTATTTTTATCATCTTGGGGGTCTAAAACCCTAATATATCCCATATAAATACCCCATTACGTGGGAAGTTGAGCATAGCGTAACAACCATTAGTTAGATTATACATTAGAATCCTATAGAAATTCATTAGATTAGGGCTTTTGTTCCGGTTACGTTACTGAATTTGATTTCTTCATCTCTGTTCAATTTAATTTCTGTTCTTTTTTCAATTCCATAGTTCTAATTTAATTTTCTTGCGTTTTACTTTTCTATTTCAATAGTTTAAGTTTGCTTATGGTAAATTTTATTGCTTTTGCTAGTTTAAATTAGTTTTGATAATTGTTCTTGATTTCTAGTAGTTAAAGGTAGAACAAAACTCTTTAATTAATTTGTCTAACTAGTTCGTAGGTTTGTGAACCCTAGTACTTGACCAATAGTCCTTGTGGCAACAATCCTTCCTCACCCGACCTACAAACTCACCTCGTATCCTTGCAAATGTGTGTAGGTATCTATTAGGGTTAATAAGGCTTAATTATTACTTGTTTATGAATTGAATTGCTTAATCAATATTTACTCGAACAAGTTTTTGCACTCTTGTACTTCTTCCAAAATTTTAAGTGGAAAACGCCTCTACCGCCTAGAGCGCATTGACAATCAATCTCGTCTCTGGAAATAATTCATTATAGACCGTCTGTACTTGTAGACATATGGAATGGCATGATGCGGACACTTTCTGAGTAGGTCTTTGAAACGCTCCCATGCTTCACTTAAACATTCTCCAGTGATTTATCGGAATGATGAAATCTCATTGAGGAGCTTTGCAGTTCTTGATGGTGGAAAGTACTTGGCCAAAAATTCTTGTGCTAGTTGATTCCATGTCTTGAAAGTACCTTGCTGGAATGCAATCGAGCCTTCACTATTTCGCAAAGAAAATAGAAAAACTCTCATTCGAATACAATTGGGATGTACCCTATTGTATTTGAAGGTGTCAATGACTTCTTCAAAATTCATCAGATGAGCATAGGGATCTTTGTTTGGCCCACCTCCTAACATAGCATGTGTTTGGAGCATTTGAATCAAAGCTGGCTTGATCTCAAAGTTATTAGCATGTACGGTATTCGGGCAAGGCTAGAAGTTGGCTCTTCAACCCGAATTTGGTATGGCATAATCTCTAAGGAGTCAATGATTAGCATTGCCTCCATTGCAATTGTTACCCGCTACTTCTTCTTGATCCCAAATATTTCGATTTGGATTATCCTTTAAATTTTCCCCTTGGCTAGATTCATGTAGTTTTCTGGGGTTTCTGGATAATATTCGATCAATCTCCAAATCACTTGGCCGGTCAGAAGAACGAGTATTTACCATAACTACATGAAAAGGACCAAAGTTTGAATGTTAAACCAAGAATCCAAAAGAAAAATAAAAAAGAACAAAAAGCAACAGTAAATAATTAAAAGAAAATAAAAAGTCTAATCTAGTAAGGTTTGCTAAACCTAATATTGCACCAAAAATAGTCCCGACAATGGCGTCAAAAACTTGTTCGGTATAATATTGATTAGGTATTTCAATTCACAAACAAGTAATAATTAAACCTTATTAACCCCAATCAATACCTACACACCTTCGCAAGGATACGAGGTATGTTTGTAGATACCCGGAATAGGGTGAGTAAGGATCGTTTCCATGAGGGCTATCAGTCAATTACTAGGGTTCACAAACCTGTTTGTAGTTAGACAAATTAATTGCAAAATTTTGTTCTACCTACTAGATTAATTTTAACCTGTTGGAATCAAGAACAAATATCAAACTAATTAAAACTAATAAAAGCAACAAAATCTATCGTAAGCAAACTTAAACAATAAAATAGGAAAGGAAATCGCAAGAGAATTTGATTAGAACTCTAGAATTGAAATAAGAACTGAAATTAAATTGAATATAGATCAATGAATCAAACTCAATAACATAGCCAGAACGAAAAGTTGATGGAACTTGTAGTCTTGAACAGGAAGAACAAAACCCTAATCTAATGAGTTTCTATTCTAATGTCTAATCTAGCTAAATCCTGCTATGTTATGTTCATTTCCCCTCATAATGGCTATTTATAGGGGATACATCAGGGTTGTAGTCCCCCAAGATGATAAAAATACATTAAAACTTGATAAGTACTAAGTCCAACCGGGTGGAAAAAACTTCCAAAACAAGCAAGTCATGTCACCAGCCACTCGACATGCGCACATGTGCAGCTTTTTCTTATGCATGTCCACAAATTCTAGTAGCAACAATTCCCTTTTCTTGGCCTATGCACATGCACAGGCTTTTCTCGAGCATGTATGCAGCGGGCAGATGGCTATTTTTAACTTCCACCTTAATTTCGACCTCGATGCTTCTATAATTTGGGAAAACTCAAAACATGAAAGTTGTATCCCTTCATCTAGCTCTCCAAAACATTTTGAATCACCTCAATTGGAGCTCAAACAACAATGTTATGATCAAAATACCAAACAATGTCCAAATTTGCTCCCTGCAGGTGCACGCTTTGCATCCTTTTGATTTTTCTCCAACTTTTTGGCTCATTTTTCATCCAAGACCTTCACAAACTAAAAGTAAAACACTAAAGCCCATAACTAACTCAATTATTGCTCAGATTACATAAAAGTGGAGGTAAACAAGACACTTGTACGAAATACACAACATTTATGAGCTTATTAGATACACTTTGGGCATACTACATCGCATTCAAGAGTTAAGACCCCAATTGGAATGTCACCATATTGGATGTTGTATGGCAAATCTTGTCACCTCCTGGTGGAGCTAGGGCACTGAGCATATTAGGCCATCAAAAGCTTGAACTTTGATTAGAAAGAAGCTTGTGAGAAGCGACTTTTGGACTTGAATGAATTGGATGAGTTTAGAAGAAATGCCTTTGATAACACCATGATTTACAAGGAAAGAACCAAATCTTGAGGAAAGATTTCGCTCTCGGTGATCTTTTTGTTTGTGTACAATTCTACACTCAAATTATTTCTCGGGAAGCATAAGTCTAGATGAAAGGGTCCATAGGAGGTGATTCAAGTGTTCTGACATGGAGCCATGGAATTGAAGGGGTTGTAATCGAATTATTATTTTTCTTTCATCTCCTTATGCTTTGTTTGATTTCTAGATTATCTAGTTTAATTAAATTTTTGAGTAGGATTAATTAGCTTAAAATTAGGTGTAATTTGGTCAATTGCTTAATTTTAGGTGTTTTAGTAGAATTTTAACTAGAAATGATCTCTAAAATGGTGTTTCTATGACTGTAGGTGAATGGGAAGAAATTGGAGAAAGTTGGAGGAAAACTGAAAAAATGAAAAATTGTGTAAGTGTTGGCAACTGTGGTTACCAATTAGGTGATCACAGTTACCAGGCAAAATTCTCTCTTGAATTTTAAATGCGGTTTGGTGACTGCGGTGCCTAGCCACCAAGATCAGAAAAAAATTCTAAGTCCTTGCAATCATAGACACTAATTCAAAGGAGTTTTAGCAACTATGGTGTCCAGAAGACCAAAAAGTTGAAAATTTTGTCCAAGTGTTGACAACTGTTGGGGATCGTTGTGACCAGTTTGAAGAAAAGAAGCCAGACACCGTGGTTACCAGCCTGATTTTCCAAAAACCCTAGCTACTTTTGGCAACCGCGGTAACTAGTTTAAAAAGGGAAATCTAGTAACTACAGTGCCGCATCCATCTAAGTATGAAGGATTTTTCAGTTAAATTTTTTCAAAAAATACAATCTTTCCAACTTTCCCAAGGAGGAAACTCTCCCTTCTCCTTTTCTTCCACACGAAAAACAAAATTTCTCAACCAAAATCACCACAAAATCACTCCAAACACATAACTTCAACCTTATACTCTTCTTGGGGGTTCAATTGCTCAAGGATTCAACTAGAGGACTTCTCAAATCACAACCTCGGTGGGTAAATTTGTTCTAATTCATACATATAGGGTTATAAGTGCTCTAAATTCTACAAGTTCATTCTCACTTGGATTTTTTGGATCAATTTGTGAGATTAACATTGAAATTGTTGGTTGAATTACTTATAATTTGGACTGCATTGAGGACCCATTTCGATTGTGTAGTCGAATTCCTTGTGATAATTGGTGAATTTGTGTTTAGTTGATTAAAATGGCTATGGACAAGGGAAAAATAAAAATGGTAGCGCACACCTTCAACCGAGAAAAAGAGAAGAATGGGGCCGGGTAGCCAATCTAGGGATAGCAACATAAACGACACTTACGATAATCATATTTTTGTGAGTGCTAGAGCTACCAAGGTTTATGCAAATAATGTGAAACATAATATTATTCAAGAAAGGGGTTTGACTTGTCAAAGAGTTGGGAGAAATTTGAAGGGATGAGGAAAGAAATAGATATTCAACTTAAAGAGCGAAATTGGGAGGTATTTGATGCTAATGTCCTGTAGGGTTATATCAACCTGGTGAAGGGATTTTTTTGAAACTAAAGTGGGATGAAAGATGGCAAGGTATTTTTTAGGGGCAAGTGGGTAAATGTGACCTAGAAAAAGATAAATGCATTCTTTGGGGTTCTGAATTCTGGGGTAATGGCTATGTGAACTTAATGGATCCAAACCATGGGGGGTCCAACTATAATAGGATTTGGGCATATCTTTGTATCGGTCATCAATAATGGCTTTTGAATTATATCAATGAACCACATTTTTTGGTTTTGATAGAAAACATCTTCAACTTCTACCAAAACTTTGGTTCATTTTGTCTGTTGTTGGATCTTGGGTACTACCACTGTGAGCTTTGTGCAAAGAGAGAAAGCATGTGTTGCCAACTTGCCATTGCTATATTGGAGAATTTGTGCATAAATTTTGGAAAGGTCATCTATTTGGACTTTTTGAAGAACTCAAAATCGAAATGGCCTACTTTCTTTTTACTTAGCCTTGTCGCGAAACTTTGTATAGATGCAAGTTGTGAGATTGCCCCGAGTGAGGAAGAAGTGCAGGAAAGGGTGCATATTGATAGGAACTATGTGAGGAATATAGTCATGGAGTTCAAGAGGCAGCATTCAATGGAAGAATTACCAGGTGTACCACTTCCACAAAATCCTCCAAAGGCACCTTCGCAAGCTCCCTGCCTCAACATTCCAAGTGGTTATGTGTGCCACTCTCCTCAAATGAAGGATGAGCGTAATGAAATGCATGACAATTCTTGACGCTCATCAGTCAAGCACTTCATACCACAACTCTTGACACATGGGTTCACCTAATGCCTCTACTGCTATGGTATTTTGGGGCCCCCACACAAGCAACCTTTCTTCCAATCCCAAGGAGAACAACCAACATAACAACATGGTGGCAAAGAAGAAGGGATCAACATGGAGGTCGACTTTGAGGAACGTCAAGGTGACGATGAGGAGGGAGTCCATGAAGGCTCAAGTGATGGCATATATGAGATCTTCGGAGATAAAGAGGAGGTTGACCATGATGTGGAGAATGATTGAGCACTCATCCCCAATTTCTCAAATGAGAAGACCCTTTTATCCTTACATTTATATCTTTGCACCATTTCTCCTTTATCTTATTTCCTTTTTCCCAGAGAGGTCAAGATATATTTTCATCGTATTTCCATTTTTCTTAGTCTTTGAATGGTCAGATTTTTATCTAGTTTACTTGGATTATGAGTTTAGTTAGTTTGATTGTTTATTTACATTCATTTTTGGTTAGAATTAGTTTTAATTTTCTTTCGTTTTTTGCTAAATAGTGAGTGGATGGATGAGGAGTACTCATCAAGTGAATAATGTGAACAGTGTGATGGTGTATGTGTTAGACTTGTGCTTTTGTGGTTTCCTTGTATTTGGGATAAGTTGAATTGATTGTTGAATTCGGGAAACACTTCATATGCAAAATGGAATTTAACCTTTTAAACTCAACCGTGTTCTCAACCATTTTCTTGCAACATGTTTTTCTCAACTAGTTTTGACCTTAAACCTTACTTTTTCATAAGTAATGGTTTAATGGCAAGTTCAATTGATTGTTGATTTGGTTTAAACATCTTGAAATTTTTTGAAAATTGGCTTTAAATATAGAAAGAAATAAGTTAAGAAATTTTGGCCATGTCGCATGAACTGTATTTTCGGATATTTTGTGGGTTTGTAAGGTTTGGCTTAGTGCATTAGTTGGGGTAATGTGAATCTCCATTAACTAAATAGCCAAATTTATCGCTTGGAAATGGCATAGGCAATTTCTTAGACCGTTTAAGCCAAACAGCCTACCTTGAGTTAATTATATCCCTAGTGTCCCCTTTGAGCCTTAAAGTCTAATTTCTTTGTTAACCACATGATCTAACCTTCCACGTTGTTTTCTTATCTTCTCTTCATCCCATTACCTTATTTATTGTAGAAGTTGTATGGGTTCTTCAATGGGGTAGTTAAAGTCTAAATGATGGATTGGAGACAATTTTTTTACAAGTGCTTGGGAATTGAAGTCAAATGTTTAATCATGTGTAGATTTCCCTTTTTGTAATTAGCTAATGTGCAATTTTATGTGTATTTCAACTTCTGCCAACTTTGTATATATGAATCCAATAAAGGAGGTTCAAAATACCTTCTTGAATTAGTTAAATTGCAAGTTGTACTTCGAGTGTGGATTGGTTGGTTCATGATGATTGTAGGGACTTTTGCTCAAGAGATAGTAGTCCAAAGATTTGTTTTGGAACAAATAAGGTGAATTTGAGTCACTTATACCCATATTTGTCCTATCATCTTCCCTTAGCCTACATTACAAGTTTTAGAAGTCCTAAATGATCCTTAATCTAAGCTATGTGTTATTAGAGAGTTGGGGTTATGATATCCATAAACATCCTTGCATGTTCATTTGTATCTTTTGTACTTCTTAAAATAAGTCTTAAGAATCATTCTATACTTGAAACAAATGTTTTGAGGAAATTGATTCGTTGTTACTCTAGATCAACTTGAAATTGAATGGGCAATTCATGAATACCTCAATTGTCAAAGTAATGTTTGCAACTAAAACTATTGTACACTTTTCAAAAAAATGAAATTGGATTAAAATATTAAGTTTGTTGAATTAAAACCCCATTTCCTTATATGTAAGTGTTCTATAGTTCAATATGTTCAATTTCACTTCCTTTCTGTTGGTGGTGTTCTTAGTCCTTTTTCTTTCTTGTTTTGTTCAAGACTGGCAAAATGCTAGGTTTAGGGTGTTATAACAAGTCAAGTAAATAGAGTTATTTTATACCATGGAATTTTGACCATGTTAGTCCCATTCTAATAGCTTTTATGTCTTATTACTTTAATTTTATGTCAAGTAGTAGTTTAATAGTCTTAGAGTAAAATTAGGACTTTTGGTAGTATTTATGTACTAAAATAGGCTTAATTGACATTTAGTGTTAGAGGTGCATATTAACTTAGTGAATGTTGGTATATTTTTTAGGGATTGTATGGAATTGGGCAGCAATTTCAAGAATGAAAAAAGCCAAGGACCAAAGTGCAATTAGAAGAAAATTGAAAACCAAGAGTCCAAGGCTGCATAGTTGGACATAGCGGTTGCCAGAATCCAAGTAGAAAATTGGTAACTGCGATTACAATCCATTAGAGACTCCACTGCTAGATAGTGCAGTGACTAGAAGAGAGTTATTTACATATATTTTAGCTTGGGCTTTAGCCAATTTTTGAGGTGTCTTGTTTAGTAACCAGGGGTATTTTGGTCATTTTATCTGGATTCTCATCCTAAAATATTTCATTTGTGTTTTTAATATTTTATTACACTTATTTATGTTTTTTAATGTATTTTTTATAGGTTTGGGATCAATCATAGGTCAAATGGGACAAAAACAAGCAAAACCAAGAAAAACAGCTAGCTGGTGGCTAACTCCCGGGTAAGGGTGCACCTAAGAAGTCTGAGTTGTGCTCAACCATTGGTGGCTAGGCGTGAGTGTGCCCACGGACTCTAAGTCATACCCATGCTATGACAGAAACATATAGTTTTGTGAGCATTTTTAGGGTTTTGGGTATTCGTTTTGGGCCCATAATAGTGCATTTTAATGCTTATTCAAAGCCCTACAACTTGTAACACTTCAAACCTATGAATAGGAGTGTCTAGGACTTGAAAAAACAGATTAATTTTTCAGTTTATTGACCCATGTTGGAAAAGTTTAAATTACCTTGCCACACTTTTCTACTAACATCAACAATTGCACAATTATTAGTGTTGTAAAGTGAATAGAGACATTTAAGGGTCGATCCCAAGAGGACTGGTAAACAAGTATTGAGAATCTATTCCAATTTCTATTTAGACAGTTGGTTTGTAAAGGATTTGGATTTTCAAAATTAAAATTGCTAAAGAAATAAGTAACTAAAATTAAAGAATGATTAAATGAAAACAAAGTTGCAAGCAATTTATAAAAGTGGGTCTAGTTCTAGGCTAGTAATTATCTCATATTTATCAAACCGTGGGTCAATCAATCAATTTCAATTATATTTAATAGAGATTTTGTTCCCAAATTTCAACCCAACACCAAAGGCTTCGATAATTGAATTCTATCAAATTAATTGACTAGGGTTTGAGACATTCTCTTGCCTAACTAACTAATTCGAGTTGAGTCTAAATGGAATTCGAGTTGCCGGTAGGAATACTTGACGAATCAACTAATCAATTCTGCCATCTTGATCTAGAATATTAGCCTAATAAATTAATATTAGCCTATGACAGAGATTTAAAAACCTTATTCCCTTATAGCCAACCTAATGAAAACTAAAATTAGCTATTCTTTGGATTTGTCTATTCGTGTTAATTATTAGCCGATTTATATAATTTAGTGATCAATCCTTAATTAGATTAAAAGTTCAATTGCGCCTTCCGTAACCGGACCATAATTAGTTTAGCAAATCATGGTGTGTAGAAGAGAAAACAAATTAATTGCTTTGCTAATACTTATGATAAATGGATAACAGAAATTAAAAATGCAATTGTAAACAAGTAAATTGAATACAAGTTACCAAAATTGAAATTGTTACAAAAGAACTTGAATTGAATTACTTAAATGATCCACAAGTTGAAAATCGAACTAATAAATTAAAGAACAATTTAATTCTAAAGTACGAGAAAAGTAATCCTAAAAACCTAGACAAAAAGCTAAAGAGAAGTTCTGAATCTCGACCCCGTTAAATCGTTATATTAGTCCCCCTATTTATAAAATAACGTAAAAGGCCTAAGCCCAAAATAGACCATCCACACTGTGTAGTGATTCTGCCTATTCAGCCGCACTTTGCAGCTAGTGTTTTGTTCAAGCTGTAGTCTATGGCTGCTTCACTACTATCTAACTGCAGTCTGCGGCTGGTCTTCATTAGAAACCTCAATTTTCTTGCTCCTTCACTTTAGCCTCCACGTCCATATTGCCTATCACTTCACTGCACAAGACACAAACAAAATGAATAGATAAATATACTAATAAAATAAACATTTAACTACAAAAACAACCCTAAATAACACAATCTACTATAAACATCCTAAACATGAACTTACTCTCCTAAAACACAACAAATGAGACTAAACACACCTAAACACTTAAAAAAAGAGGTACCAAAAATAACTCTAAATATAGAGTTATCAACTCCCTCCAACTTTGCATTTTACTAGTTTTGAGCAAAATTAACTATACACAACCCATACAAAAACAAAATAGGAATGGCAATACCAAAAGCAGATTGCTCTAAGTGACTCATCAACCTGGTTCACATCTGACCATAACTACATGAAATTATGTTCCACTTTACTCATACCAAGAGTCCACCCGATTAAATGTCAAATAAACTTTCTCAACTATAAATACAAGAACTCAATTCATCATTATGGGTCACATCATGTAATAAATCCATTACCGACAACTATTTCAAAAGAAATGTATAAAATTGATGCTTTATAGCCATCAAGAACATAGAGGAGTATTAATAGACCTTATAATGCAAGCACACAAATGTCATTCAAAAGTTGGGATTATTGTACCATTACGATTGTTTAACTCAAAATGCAATATAACCTTTCATAGTTCCTTTATGACCACCTTTTATTTTTGACTTTTTATGTTACTTTCCAAGCTTAGCAAGACGCATGCTCATGCAAGCTGTCTTAAAATTCTCATTTCTTACCATGCTTATATATTTTATGTAAATAAAGCTATTTTTTTTTTTTTCCTTTACAAGCTCTTTGGAGCACTTAGATCACACAAAGACTAGTCAAGAAAAAATGTGTTATACACATCTACTATATTAACGTAAGTTAATTAAACAACTATAATAAAACCTAATACTTCGCTATGCAAAAACATACAAATGAGAATATAAAGGTCTACGTCATGTCCTACTCTATCCCAATCAACAACCATAGAAAATCAACTACAACAACTTCAAATAAGCATGGATATTAAAAATAAACTATGTGACTCCTATTTAACAGCAATGTTCAAGAATTTATACCTAAGAAAGCACATTTGACTAGAATTCAAATTTCTACCCTTTTAACCAAAAATTGTGAAACATGAATGATGTGATTCAATAATTTTAGGTTTTTATATCATTGGCAACTAGAGATCAATCTTACTATTAATACGCCATTCCATTAACACATGACATAGGTAATTTACATCACAAATTGACAATACAAACATCAAAACAACTAAACATTGACAAATCTTGACTACACCACCACTTACCAGCATAACAAAAGGAAGACAAGCGATATTCAGCAAAAACTAACTAACAAGCACAATAAGATTAAACCAAAAATTAAAATAAAACTCCCCTAACAAACTATACAGATATGAGGTTGATCAATCTCCTATAGCCCCTGAGGATCCCGCATCGTCTCCTCCTTTCCTGGTCCTTAGCCATTACCCGTCGACATTATTTGGGGGTCTATAGTGCCACTCCAATGGCATAGTCGTCTAGGGCCAACGGGAAATGTCAAAGTTTCCCAGGTGAGCGAGTTGCCACGACAAAAAGTCCATCTTTTGCCTCATTCCCTCGAAGCATTAGTTGTGGTAGATTAGGAGCTCCCGTTGCGTCTCATTGTTGAACAGTGGATGGAAAATGGAGTTAGTTGCAGGTCTAGACAATGGAACAAGCAGTGGTCCACGAGGTCTCTTTTGAGTGTCTTGCACCTCCTCAGTCACTTGTTCACCTCTCGCCTTAGGTTGTACTATGATCATGGTGGATTTGTATTCAATTACGATCGCCTGAAGAGCCTTGTTATCAATTGTTGTTGGTGCATCCCATTTCTCCGTGGTGGCGATCCGTAAACCTAAAATTTGGCACAATTCAGTTATCAAATTTGGAAAAAATAATGCCTTGTGCTTCCTATTTCCATTCCTCAGAATTTCTTGTTGGATCTCCTATCCAACATCAATTGTCAAACCCTCTATAATGGCAAAAATTAAACAGGCCCTTTCAGGGTTAACATCAGTGGTGTGTGAAGTAGGCAACATACGTGCACAGACAAATTGCATCCATTCTCTTGCCTTTGCATTCAAGTACCTTAGCCTAATCCACTCACACTGACCATTCTCCATGTCCCATTTACCCCCAATCATATGTTAACATGCTAGCTACCTCATCATAATCTACTTCACCCTCCAAAAAATGTCGAATTGGTTATTGGGATTAGTAGGTAAATGGTAGAGTTCATTAATGATCTCTTGCCTAGAACTCACTGGTGTAACCCTAACTTGGACTACATGGCCCAAAACATCTAAACTTTTTCCAATAAATTCACAGACCATGTTTTTAGTTTGCCATGCAGTAGTAGTTTTACAAAAATCTATGTATTCCCTGTGTTGAATGTTATTAAAGATCTTGTGACGCAACTTGTCTTCTTCTTGATTGTTTTCAATCCTCACATGACTTAAATCAAAACCCCACTCATATAAAGGACTTGCCCTATTTTGAAGTTTGCCATGTAATTGCTTAGCCTCCAAAGAAACAAAATTGTTTTCATCATAAGTATTACATCCAATTGCTTTCTTTTCTTCCCTATTGAGCAATAAAATCAAATTAACACAATAAAATAACCAACAATAAAATTCCCCCTCCCAACTTAATCAAAAACAATCCAAACATAGCCACTACAACTTAAAATGTTCGCAAGAAAAATTCACCATTCAAATCTAGAAAATTCACCAAAATCTAAAAAAGAATGATCCTACTGAAACTGGATTCGAGTTGATACTCCCTTGTGAAGAGCCGAATAAGCTTTCCTAGACGTGAGTGGTTTGATTATCCCAACTTGGAGTTTACAATGGATATGACGAGATAAAAGGAAAAGTTTTTGGTTGATTTATAATGATACAAAAGAACATTGGAAAGAAGACAGAGAATGATGGGATGAAAATATGGAGGAAGGAAAAAATTGAAGAAGGATGAGGAAAAGAAGAAAAAAGAGTAAGGAAAATAAGAGTGTTTTTTAATTTCTTCATTGGAGTCGCTTAGAGGAGAAAGGAGAAGGAAAGTTGTTTTAAATCCTCCCTCGTTCCTGCCTAGACCAGCCCTAGCCGCAAACTACAGTTGTCATTTTGTTTCAGCTGCATACTATGCTGAATCTCCTTTGCTCACCCATAAACTGCAAGACCGCTAGTGTTTCTCCCGCAGTTTGTGACTGAACAGCTGGGGTCACCCGCAGTCTACGAGTGACTACTTCTCACCAGTCTATCAAATGCAACTTCCTTCTTCAACTCATCATTTATTGAACCCAACCCCAACAAAACAACCCAGAAAAATAATTATTAGTCATTTCCAACTTTTAATTCACTCCTACTAAACTAAGGTAAAAATTAAATTTAAAGAAATCAAACCAAACATAAAGAATTAAAAGAAAAGCTTAGGTTCCTTCCCAAGAAGCGCTTCTTTAAAGTCATTAGCTTGACTTTGTTGTTTGCGGCCATATAGTCAACAAAATGGACCTCTTCAAGCCCACTGTCGAAGACACCTCCACGGATGATCTCTAACATTTTCCCTTTTTCTCAACTATCAGCTCTTGCACATGTAAATTTCCCATAAAAGAAAACTCCTTCTTCTATCATGTTGAACACGAGTGATTCTTCGCCTACCCTCAAGGTCACTTGGTCTTGGTCAGCATCAATCAAGCCTTTCACCATAGCAAGAAACAGCCTTCCAAAAATAATAGAGATACCATCCACATCATCTTCATCCTTATCCATGACAATAAAGTCAACCAGAAATTTGAGTTTCCCCATATTGACTAATACATTAAGTACTTTTCCTTAGTGGTTCCACCTTACTTCTGTCCACTAATTGGACAATTAATGTATTAGTGATTACACTCCTTGACGCATCTCAAGCCTATATTCTCGTATCCCAGAAAAGGAATCATATTCATACCCGTACCTAAATCACTTAAGGTTCTATCAAAGTAAATGTTGCCAATGAGGCAAGATATAGTGAAACTTCCAGGGTCTTTCTTTTTCTTAGACAAAATGCTTAGGAGTCATTTGTTGCAAATTTATGTATTTGTTAGCATCTCTTTAGTCCCCCATTGCCTAAACCTTACCTTCATTTTAGCATACTCCTTCGCTTCTTGTTGAATTTCCACTTTTTACATCTCCTTAATTTCACCTCTTGAGCAATTAGCAAGTTTCTCATGTCCAAATACCTCGAAGAGGTAATGAGCCTGCGAATAAGGAACAGAATCCCCATAGTTATTCAGAAAGAGCTCATGAGCATCAATGAAGAAGAACTAAACCTCAACTTCTCGCAAGGGTGTTTGCTTGTACATATTTTCACTTCTAAGGATATTGGGTCTCTTACTAGCTTAAAACATTGGCTATCCGTTTTACCCAATTAGCACTAGAAATTGAATTAATAGTGCTCTTGCTGAGTATTTTGAACATCTCATCCTTCATTTGCTCTTTCCAAGCCGGTGTTAGAATGTCTTCTTCATCCTTGTGTGGTTCAGTTGGACCTCTTTCTAAGATTTTTGTCATCGCAAGGCACTCTAACAGATTATCACCCAGTGGAGGACGAGGATCTTCATATGTACAAGTGCTTTTAGAATTATCATCAATCGTGTTAACTACCATCACCTAATCAAAAATAGAAGGATGTTTAAGCGAGTTAAAAATAGAAAAATTGATAGTCGGATCATTGACTCTCAATTGTATCTTTCCCTCTTGGACATCTGTCAATGCCCGTTTAGTAGCTAGAATTGGGCTACCCAGAATCAAGGGCATCTCGTTGTTTTCTTCCATGTCCAGGATGATAAAGTCTGCTAGCATGTAACACTTCCCCACCTTAACCAATACATTTTAAACAATGCTTTGAGGGTAATCTTCACACTTCTATATGCTAATTGAAGTGTCACATTTGTAGGTTTCATCCCTCTACCATTCGGTTTTTTATAAATAGATATAGGCATGAGATTAATGGATGCCCCAAGATCACATAAAACTCTTACAAACTTGTGTCCTTGAACTATACACGGGATGGAGAATGAGCCAGGATACTTGAGCTTTAGAGGTAGCTTTTTTTGTATAATTGCACTACATCCTTCAGTCAAACACAAAATTTCATCTCCTAGTAACTTCTTCCTGTTGGTTAATATTTGTTTCATGAACTTGGCATACTTAGGCATGCTCTCATGTGCTTCCATGAAGGGTATGTTGATTTCCATCTTCTTGAAAATCTCGAGAAATCTCCTGAACTTCTTTAATTGATCCTTACCTTTAATCCTGCTAGGAAATGAAATTCTTACTGAGGGATGGGTAGGTTTGATAACTCTAGTAAATTACAGTTATTTTACTCTAAATCATGGCATTTTATTAGTTTAAATAAGATAATCAAACCAAGTTTGAATTTTTGTTGTTAATTGAGTGTTTGAGTTAATTTTCATATTATGTGTTTAAATTTTACCTATTAGTAAATATGATGAGTTTTTATTAAAATTTTAGTTAAATTATTTACTTAATTAGTTTAATATTATGCAGGTTATAAATTGGAGGTTGGAAGCTAGAATGAACAAAGTACGAGGACCAAAGTGCAAATTAAGAAGAATTGAAGACTTGCTGAAAATAGGGTCCATGTCGCGACAAGGATTTCTCCATATCACGACATGGAGGCAGAACATGGTGAATATAGTGTAAGCCCATGTCGCGACAAGGAAGCGCATTTCAGCAAAATTGTAATGGCATTTTTGTAATATTTTAGCAGCCAACTCCCAATTTTTGCTTGTGTAATACTACAACTATTAAGATACAATTAGTGTGTGTTAGTACATAGAGTAGATAGTGTAGTGAGTAGTTTTAGATTAGTTTTAGATTAGTTTTAGATTAGTTAGCTTAAAACTTGAAGAACTCCTCAGTTTAATACAAATTTCTCTTCTACTTTTCCTTAGATCTTTTCGAATTTCTTGCAAGTTGAAATTCAAGTTTGACTTTGATTAGATAATTGTAGTGGGTTAATTGTTAGCTTTAAGTAGATATAATTTTTACTTGCTTTCTAGTTTAAATTCTTGAAAATCTCTTTACTTCTCTTTCAAGTTTTCTTAGAATAACTTTAGTTCTTGTTAAATTGGTACTTTTTATCTTAAATTTCTAGTTTCCTTGCTTTAATTTCTAGCCAATTTTAGAAGGCTTTCTTATTTCAATCCAAAAATCCAAAAATATTTAGTTTAGAACTAAGTTTTATTTTAAAATCATTAGTTTTTTTTAAGTAGTAGAAAATGAATGTTGCTTTGATTTCATGCTCTTTAATTGCTTTTCTTAGTTTAAATTAGGACTACTCCATTTTCAATTCTAGTATAAAGTTAGTATTTCTAGTAAATTAGAATTAGTTATACTTGCTTTCACTTAATTGCAAAGATACTTTCCATAGCATAGATTAGTTAGTACTTTGATTGAGCAGGTAATTTTATCATTACTTGCTTTGTCATATAGGATATTTTAATCTTAGAATCATAATATGCATTTTCATCAAGGTTTTTTAGTAGTTATATTCATTATCCATTATTTGAACTGCCTAACTATACAAGGACTTGTGAAAACTCAGTAATTGTCCTCCAAGCAATCTTCGCGGGACGATACCCATTCATCCTATACAACTAGACACGCTGTATACTTGTGGTTGTGTGGTAGAGTATAGTGATTTGTGTTGAACCCCAGTTGTGATACTCATCTTTTCATGATGACCAAATCATACTAATGATTTGCAATCAAGTGTGCAGAAAAGCAGGATAATTCGAACTCAAGGGAGCGTACGAAAGAAAGGTGTTCGGACTCAAGGGAGCGTCTGACAGAGAAGAATCTGAAGTAGCCTCAGACGCAGGGGAATGTCCGAATCACAACCAAAAGATGTAGGACACACATGACCGTCCGAGCAGAGAAGAGATCAAAATGAAAAAGTTTCTGCCAAAGCTGTAGAATGCATACAACCGAAGCACTGTTCATATTGTTATCGGACGCATCATCGGACGCAGAGTGTGAAACCCAGTATTTTAATAGCCTTGTTCTCTAATTTTAACTGGTTTAAAATATTTTTCATATTATTTTTAGTCATTAAGTACTTCAACTTATTCGTTTTTCAATTCGGCAAATTTTTCGGTTTACGCGATTTCGGTTCCGGCGGGTAAACGGGTCAAAAAAAAATTGGACTAAGTGTAATTAGTGCATTGTGGTGTGTGAGTGTTGTATGATGGCTGAATTATTCAGAAAAATGTTAATTTAGTAGCAAAAAATTAGTTTTTGGGTCAAATAGTCAACTTGGAGACTATTTGGTCAATGGGTACTATTTGGGTCAACTTTGGAATTTGTTTTAAGTCTTCTTCTTGCTTGTTTCTTCCTCATTTTTCTCCAGCAGCTGGCCAAAATTTCTTCTCCATTTTCTCCCAACATTTCAAAATTTTCTTGGATTTCAAGTAGAAATCACTTGGAAGGTAAGATTTTATGTATTTTTGCATTTATGGCTTATGGGCTTTATGATCCAAGCTTTAATTTCAAGTTTTGTAGGATTCTTTATGGCTGAGAAAACCCTCTTTGCAGCCTTATAAGTTATGATTTATGTATGTTATGGGTTGTTTTTAGTGTTTTGGAGGTTGGGAAGTGATTGGGGTTGATTTTTAACAACTTTCCATGGTTAGATTACAAATTTTAAGATTATGAGTTAGGGTTTTGTCTTCCATATGTGGCCTAGAATGTTATGCTATGAATGCTTATGTCTATGCATATAATGATGTTTTAAGAGTGTTTTAAGGTTAGTTTGGATAGGAATTGAGACTTGAAACCAAGTGGAATTGATTTCCCTTCATTTTGTAAGTAAGCGGAAGTTTGGCGCAACTAGGATAATTTGAATAATTGGTTATGTTTGAAGGATTTTTAATGATATTTTGATGGTTTTAAGGTGTTTCCTTGGTAGTGGAATGGTTAGGAAGCATGTTTGAATCATGCGTGTGGCTAATCGGTAAAAATTTCAGTTTGGTAGTAAAGAGGAATTCCACCCATAGGTTGTTGCTCTAATGTTGTAATAGAGTTAATTGTAGTGGTTATGGAGTATGGATTGTTGTGGAATGCTATTGATATAGTCCCGGCTATTGCTCCGGTGAATCTTTCCGTTTATGAATTTTGTTGGTTGAATATGTTGTTTTGAGTTGGGATTGTAACCAAGGTCCCTTGAATACCTTGGAAATGGATTTTGTTGGTTGGTTGAATATGTTGTTTTGAGTTGGGTTGTAACCAAGGTCCCTTGAATACCTTGGAATTGGATTTTATTATAAGAGATAGCCTAATTATAGCCTAGGGAGAGGCGAAGTTTTTCGGTTTTTCTGGAAAACTAAGCTTATTATCTCCTAATCTAGCTGTAATAAGAATTTGAGGGATTAACTAAGTGTTTTGACTGGGGTTTTATAGCTTGTCGAAGTTGGTCAGAAATTGTGAAAAGGTCATTTTTGACCAAAGAGCTTTTGGTGTCGTTTTCTATCATTTTGCGTCGTTTTCGTTTCCCTAGTCATTCTTTAACTTATACATCTCTTCTAAGAGTCCTCTTATATCTGTTTTAGGTACCACGCCGCCTACCGCCAGCGATCGCGTTCTGTGATCATTTGTGCAGTTTTTGCTTTGATAGGTGGGTAACATAGACCCTCTTCCACTTGTATTTTGTTTAACGACTTTCGAAATATGTTTGGATGGATTTTAAAATGTGTATGATGTTTGGAACTGCACTTTTACAATGTTTTGGAATTATTACATATGAAATCGGGACCAAGCTATTTTATGTTAATCAATTGATATTTTTGCAAACTCTTTTGATATGAAAGCATTTTATGACTGTTTTGGCTCATAGGTGACCGAGGTATATAATTTTGGATGTGTTTAGAAATGTGTGAATTGTGGAGAACCGGTTCTATAGTATCCTATCACTGAAAGTCATACCTTCGAGCCTAAAAGATACTCATGCTATTTTATTATATTCCGGATTGAAACTGTACTTGGATTTGTTCACTATGCTTTAGCATACTATGTTTTGAAATGATTGGATCTTTTTGGCTACGCTATGCTTTAGCATACTATGTTTTGAAATGATTGGATCTTTTTGGCTACGCTATGCTTTAGCATACTATGTTTTGAAATGATTGGATCTTTTTGGCTACGCTATGCTTTAGCATACTATATTTTGAAATGATTGGATCTTTTTGGTTATGTTTTGGACATGCCTGACATTTAAATGGCATGAGACATTTTAGAAAACTACTTATGATTATGGTTTATTGACTTTTAAAAGGCATGAGACATTTTAGTATGCTAACGCGGTGGAGAGTCTGTGTATAATCTGACAAGCTTCTCTTTTGTTTGGAGAGGGGTAGTATATTAGATAGGTTTTGTATTGATGAACTTTGTTTTTGTTGTAGCATCTTTTGTACTAAGAAGAAATTTTGTAATTCGTATTTTTGTGTAAAATGAAATATTTGGTTTTATAGTTAAGAAACGTTTGATGGTTCTATTACATTGCGGTTAAGTTTGTTGCTCTGTTCGTTTGTGTCTTGCACTTTGGACTGGTGTGCCATTAGCGCGGCGTGTTACGGTCCCGTTTTTGGGGCGTGACACTCAGAGGCTTTACATCGGACGTCCAAAAGGTCCAACGGCTAGTTCGTTCGGACACACATTCACAGAATCGGCCATCCGAAAGACCAAACGACTAGTTTCTCAGGAAACAAAAAATAGCCGTTAGAGAACCGTTAGAAGCAATTCTGTAATTGAGAAAAAAAGAGAGTAGAACTACTGCATTCAATGCAAACACTTGTCAGAGCTATTCGGAAAGAAATAGGCTAAAATATTGTGTGTTGTATTGGTTTGGGTAGTGTAGTTCTCTTGGCTCAACTAGAGGGAATTAATGTGAGCAAGAGTAGACTAGTGAGTGATCTTCAAGTGTAAGAGTGGAGGGATAACAAGTGTACAAAAGTGAGGTTGCATTGTAAAACCCTTTGGCTCAACTAGAGGGACTTAGCTGGTGCAAGGGTGAGTACTTTGTATACAAGAAGGTTATTGCCTCACCTTCTTTGAAGAGGCACTACTAGTGAATATACTCCAAGCTTGAGAAGCTTGCGAGTTTGGTCGCAAGCGAAGCTTGATACTCTCTATCTCAGTCATCTTTATATTTGTTCTTTGAGCTTCAATTATTGAATATCTTTTGTATCCATTTGTGCTTAAGTGTTTATTTGTTGCATAAAGTTTGCATTTCTCATTAAGCACATTAAAAGGTTTGTTTTGTGAAACAACCTAATTCACCCCCCTCTTAGGTTGCTCTTTGAGGCCAACAATTTGTGAGTTTTATTATTTATGTGACATTGCGTTATCTCTACCTAAGGTAAACGCGCATCAAGTTTTTAGCGCTATTGCGGGGGCATGTCCTTAGTATTTGGCAATATTGAGCGATTTACGAGTCATGTAGATTAGGCATTTTTAATTTTTTTAGTGTTAATATTAGATTTTCTTCATTGAGTTTAGTTGTTTATGTTGGTGATCCTTCTTGTTGAATTGTCTTGGCACTTGAACTAATATTTGATTTGTCTTTTGTAGTGCATGGTAAGAAGGGATAAAAGACCTTTAATTGGCTTGGATTCCGAAAGAGACAAAGAACTTAGAGAAATCCGAAAGCAAAGAAGAGTTCAACGACAATTGGAAAAAACAGAAATGGACAACAATAATCAAAATCAAAGAAATTACCTCTTTTAAGCAAGATGTTGGAGAGAGATTAGGGAAGGCTTAGAATCATTTGAAAGATTTTTTAAGGAAGTGTCCCCACCATGCAATCCCACTATGGTTTCAAATTCAAACCTTTTTATAATGGATTGACACACGAGATAAGGTCAATAGTAGATGCTTCCACCGATGGTTCCATACCCTACAAGACACCAGAGGAAGGTCAAGAATTGCTTAATAGAATGGCTTATAACTATTACTATCTTGGACCAATAACTCCACTAGTAGCTCAACATCAAGCCCATCAAGCTAATGCACAACATGGAGTCTTCAATTTGAATGTGCAAGATGCTCTACATGCCCAACAAAGTATGTTTATAAATGTGATGAATGATATTACAAGAGTGTTGGAGAACTTAGGGAAACCGAGTATCATAGTGTGAATGCAATGTCTTCTTCTTCATTTCAACCACCCATGGTTTGTGATTTTTGTGAGGGTGGGCATGCAAATGGATAATGTGAAATTCCTTATAGTTCTAATGAGAAACTTAACTATGTATCCAACCAATCATCTCTATCAAGGAACCTACCTGGAGTTTATGGGAACACATATAACCCCTCTTGGAGGATTCATCCTAAGTTTTCATGGAGTAACCCAAACAATCAATCCAACCTTCCTTATCAACCAAATCCCTGACCATAAACTTTCAAAACCAAGCCCCAAGTTCCTCTTTTAGACCTTATCAACCCCCACACCAAAGAATCTTCCAAGTCAACTCCTATCAACCTGTATCTAACCCTTTATTTTAGCAACAACAATCAAGACTCCGTTAACCTTCTAACTTTTCTCAATCTATGCATAATTATCAATTTTGTCCCAAGAGAAAATGTTTATGAAGATGGTTGGAAAAAAAGAGGCGGAGTACTTGAGAAGAGAACCTCTTTGGAAGAGAAAAGAGGGATAAGGAAGAACAAATGAGAGACTATGAGAACTTGAGAGCATCAACAAAGAATTTGGAAATTCAAATATGTCAATTAGCATGATTGAACAATGAAAGACCTATAGGGGTACTTCCTAGTGACACTATTCCAAATCCAAAGGATTAGTACAAAGCCGTAACCCTTAGAAGTGGTAAGGAAATAGAAGGAAGGATTGGAAGGCATTCATTGAAAGGTAAAGATAAGGAAAAGGTTTAAGATGAAGAGGAAGTTAAAGGGGCATTTTCAATGGGTCAAGGAAAAAGATAAATGAGCTTACCACACCCAAAATGCAAAGTGATGAAGGCAAGGATCCTACTTGTCCAGAGTCTAGGCAATTGAACATACCATTCCCTCAAAGGTTCAAGGAAGAGGAAAAGGTGAAGAAGTTCAAAAAGTTCCTTGAAACATTCAAGAAGTTTCAAATTAATATTCCCTTCATGGAGGCACTTGAGAACATGGCTTCTCTTGTATATGTTAAATTCATGAAATGAGTCCTCATATCAAAAGGAAATTACATGTGGATGAAGTTTATGTTTAACAGGAAATTATATGTGGATGAAGTTTTATGTTTAACAGAAAATTGTAGTGCACTTCTCACAAAAAAGTTACCACCTAAGCTGAAGGACCTCGGATCCTTCACCATACCTTGTGATATTGGAGGTTAGAAATTTAGGAAGGCCTTGGGTGATTTGGGGGCCTCAATCAACCTCATGCCTTATGCAGTGTTCAAGAAATTAAATGGAGGAAATTTGAAGCCCACAAGTGTGACGTTGCGACTTGTGGATCATAGCTTAAAGTTCCCAAAGGGAATCATTGAGGATGTGATCATTAAAATTGAAAAACTCTACCTTTCAGCCAATTTTACTGTTCTAGACATGGAAAAGGATGAAGAAATGCCGATCATTCTTGGGAAACCCTTCCTTGCAATCGGGCGTGCACTCATTGATGTTTATGAAGGGAAGTTGGAATTCTGGAACCAATAAATGATGAAATTGTCACGTTCAATGTTTTCAATTCATTAAAGCTTCCTTAAATTTATGATGATGCTATGAGTATAAATGTAGTGGATGATCTAATTGATGATTTTCATAGGTACGAGTTGGTGAATTCTTTATTAGAAAAAGCTATGTTGACTTCAAATGACCTAATTCAAGATGATAAAGAAGGAATGGAGAATTTGAATCACTTGGAGAATAATGTTTTATTGGAAAAGGAAGAAGAGGAAGACAAGGAAAATGGTAAAGGGGGGTCTCCGACCAACGAATCCCCTAAGGTAGAGCTTAAACCTCTTTCTACTCATTTGATGTATGCATATCTTGGTGAATATAAGATATACCCGGTGATTTGAATGCATCTTTAGCAGGTGAGCAACTTCAAAGATTGATTGTGGTACTTAAATGCATAAAAATGTCGTTGCTTGGTCTGTTGATAATATTATGGGATTAGCTCTTTCTTTCATATTCATAAAATTTTTTGAATGAGATGGGAACCAACCGGTAAGCCAACCTCAAATGAGATTGAATCCTACATTGAAAGAGGTCGTGAGGAAGGAGGTTATAAAGCTTTTAAAAGATGGTATGATGTACCCTATTAGTGATAGCGAGTGGGTTAGTCCCATTCAAGTCGTTCCCAAAAAGGGTGGAATTACCGTGATAACAAGTGAAACCAATAAACTTCTCCCTTCTAAATTGGTCAAGGGTTGGTTTATGTGCATTTATTTTTATAAATTGAATGAGGTCACCCGCAAGGATCATTTTGCTTTGACTTTTATTGATCAAATGCTTGAGAGGTTGGCTAATTTTGCAAATTATTGCTTTCTTGATGGGTACTCCGGTTATCTTCAAATTGTTATTTGCCCAGAAAATCAAGATAAAACAACTTTTAAATGCCCATTTGATACTTTTGCATATAAGAGAATGCTTTCTGGGTTTTGCAATGCTCCTAGCACATTTCAATGTTACATGTTTCTGGTTTTTCATGATAGTTGGTTGAAAAGTGCATTAGAGCTCTTTAGGGATGATTTTAGTGTATTTGGTACCTCATTTGATGATTATCTTGTAGATTTGACTAATGTGTTGAGACTAATATTTAAAATGTATATACATAATATGAAAATTTACTAAAATAATCAATTAACGACCAAAATTTAGAATTTAGACCAACAAAATGTCATGATTTAGAGTAAAATAACTATAGTTTACTACAGTTATCACACCCCAAACTCAGCGTTTTGCTAGTCCAGAGCAAAACAATAATTAAAAAGAACCTTACTAAAAATAAACAAAACACATGCAAAACACGTGATGAACAATGGATGTTCTTAGAACAATTAAGATACCTCTCAAGGGACCTCCAACACTATGTGAAAATTGAAATATTTCAATGAGTCAGTCAAAGTTTTCAAATTTTCTAAGAAAAATATGTTCATTTACTACACATGACTTCAAATGACTAAGCATTAACCATTCTCAAAAAGATTCCCAAAACTCCAATTGCATTCTATTCATTCAAAACATCATTATTTTTCTCAAATCACAAATATTACAAAATTGATCAACTATCCCGACAAGGTCGCAAGAAAATAGAAGTTTATTAGAAATATACCTAAATGCATATGTCACACAATTTGGGAACATTAATCTAATAAGGACTAAATAGTATGATATCAATGATAAGTATTGCAAACATTTTCTCCTAAACTTGTTGTATACTAAAACATTATCTCTAATGGCCTAATTCCGAGAAACAACATGGGTAAATGCCAACATCCTATACTCTCCTTATTACTAAGCTAGTGGCTTATTTCGGAGAAACAACATAGATACATGCCAGAATCCTGTACTCACCTCATTACTAACATCAAAAGGATTTTTTAGTGGCCCTAAATCAAGGAAAATGAGCAAAATGTACTTAAAATTCATCTCAAATACCAATTATTCACTAATTAGAATAATATTCTCTAGGAAAACACTCAAAATGTCCTAATTCCTTCGAGCTTATTAGTCCATTTAACTTACTTTTTTCAAAAGACAAATTGACTAACTAGGTAATATTGGTGATTTGATCAAAAACAATATTTCACATAAATTTTCCCCAAAATATTAGTACCTCTTTTGAAAAATAGTAATACCAAGTTTTTGGAATCCTTATGTTGTAAAAGAACCACTTACACACAATTTAATCCATGAAATAACCCAATCAAATATTTCAATCATATAATATTTTAAGTAAAATATTGTCATTGATCACTCAATTGATCAATTTTCCATTAACTAGTCATCAAGTCACACAAATACACATCAAATAACCATTCCCAAAACAATAAATAAACACCCCCAAACTCAACTCTTTTATTTGAATTGATGAGCAAACTCATCCTACCATTCACCCAAAATATCAACATGAAAACATAGCAACAATTAAACGACAAAATCTTAATCTAATAAACATTACCAAATGAAAGTACTAAGAGTACATAACCATTCAACCTATTTAATCAATAAGAATAGCAAACATGACATCAGCTTAAGTTCCTTAGCCACTTCACTCTCATCAGTCAATCAAAATGACCAAAAACTACACCAAGTATTTATCAAAGCAATCCTCAAAATGATCTAATCCATGAAGTAATAAAAAGAAATCTACTTGGCGTCGGCTTAAGGCCATTACCCAATCTAGTTCAAAACAAAAGTATCCAAATCAAAATATCTAAAAATAGACACAAACTAAATATAAAAGCGCTAAATCACGAATAAAATAAAGAAAATGTTAGCCATCACGAAAATCTCTCTAAATGCCTCTTTCCCCAATTCATCAATGACCACTACTAGTTGCTTCAAATCTCTTGCTCCATCTCTTCTCGACCATCCTCTAAATCACTAGGCTGAGCTTTCTTGTGGTCATCATCCTAAACTCTCCTGGTCTCACCAGCTTGTTGGGCTTCACCTTGATGTACAGGAACTGCTAGTGATGTGTAATACTGTCCACGAGGTGGACCATAATGCCAAACCAGCAGAGGCTGCGGTGGACTAACACATGCATCAAGTGAAGTGGTCTTGAGGGCTTCTCCTATAACCGCCAAATTGTTGTGCATTACTATCTAGCTGTAGGTCCAATATCCCTGCAACTCCTTCTATTCCTCTTCATCAATTGGAGCATTACATTCATATCCAGGCAAAAAAGGAATATATGATGATCTTTGGGTAGTGGTGGTGGTGGTGGTACATGGCTTTCTTCGAGGTGATGTTTTTCATATTCCTGAACCATCCTATAAACAAATTCTCGATTAATCCTGCTTTTAGGATGTGTCATGGACTCCGTGGGATCAATGGGACATCCTGCAATAGTACATAAATGGTGAATTGGACTGGGTGCAAAAAAATGGGTCTCCCAGACCTTTCACTATCAAAAAATCCCTGTCTAATCGATTTACCAACATCTACTGACATCCCTGTCATGGTAGAATAAACTAATAACACCTTATCTTTCTAAATGAAACTTATTAACTTTAACCCCCCCTGACATTATGGCAACTGATAAAATAAAACTAGAGTTTAGCCAAAAGTGAAAGTCCGTGCTGAGAAAATCTTAATTCTGCACTATTTGTGGTGTTCCGAGCCCAATTCACATTCACATCACATAAAGCATCTTTGATCACATTCATATCTTTCTCCTTATTATTCAAAACTACTAAATATTGATCAGATTGAATAGGAGGTATGTTAAAGAAAGAATTAATCATTTCATAACTAAAGTCAACCAATACCTCCTGAACTCTCACCTTACCGTCCTCAAGATCACAAAGATTACAATGGAACTGTTTTACCAACTGTGTGCACCCAAGATCAATGGGAGAATCAAATTTTTCCCAATGTCTTGCCTTAATCTGAACTTTTATTGCCTTTCTAAACTCTTAATACACTCTCCAATGTATAGATAAATCAAAATTCCTTTCTTTAATCACATCATATTTCTCATTATTGTTAAATAACTTACAAGCTCGGTCACTAGAGAATTGAGGTTCTATTTGAATGTAGTACACATAGTTAGCTTCTTCCACTTGGCTCACCTAATTCACCTTCTCTACTTGACCCTTCCCTGGCTTTTCTTTTTTGTGTTCACTTCTTTACCCCTCATTCTTGCTATTCTCTCACCACTATACACACCCCCCTATCATTTCACAACATTATTTAGCAAAAATAGTAAAAAATATGTGCACCAAAAATTCCCAAATTCACAACCAAGCACAATTTTTCACCAAAAAAACCAAAAAAATTCAACAATCTCTAGACAAGAAATTGAACAATCACCACAAAAGTCCAGATATTTCACAGAATTACTCAGTTCAATACCCCAACAATTTAGTCTAACATTCACACTAAAATTTGTTCTAATTTCACCCATGTTAGCTTCAAGAATTTCAAATAACAAGGGTTCAAGTTTACCAACAACTTGTCCTCCACAGTTCTTACAAGCTTGATCATAAAATTAAGAAAGATATTACCCAATTAGTGACAAAAATTCCCCAAAAAGGGATGTCCAATTTCTTCATTCTTTGTTGTTTGATATTCTGTCGGTGAAACTCCAAATAAATCTCTCCTTGGTTCTTGAATGATGATGTAGAATAGTTGTGGATGGGGATTATGATGATTTGAAGGAAATTTATGGAAGAAAGTGAAGGATTTGAGAAGGGTTCAAATAGTTGGTGCTTGGGGAATATAAAAAGTTGGGGAAGTGTTTGGGTAAATATTGATTAGGCGATTCAATTCACAAACAAGTAATACTTAAGCCTTAATAACCCTTATCAATACCTACAAATGCTCACAAGGATATGAGATATGTTTGTAAATTGGATGAGTAAGGATCGTTCCTACGAGGACTATTGGACGACTACTAGGGTTCACAAACCTACTTACTAGTTGATGCTCTTAACACACCTAGTTAAAATATTTATACAACACCTAACTCCTACTACTAACTAGGTGGATCCCGCAAGTATACGGTTGTCAACTAGTAATAAAGGGGAGTAAGGATCGCTCCCACTAGGATTGTTGGAAAGGCAAATACCGAGATATACGGGTATTTGTAGAGTTAAGCAAAAATCAATGAGTGAGGGATGAAACTATACTAATAAAGTTCATATCTAAACTCAAGTAAGCAAGACCAAAATTAAGCTAAATTATCTACTAAAACTAGTATTCAAAACAAAGCAATTATGAAATTAAGAAACTAGCTACTAAATTATAACAAAAGAAATTAACTAAAAGCACTTAATTCTACCCTAGATTGAACAAAATAAAGCTAAAATTAAGAGCAAGCAAGTTACCCAATTAAAAGGACTACAATTAAGAACCTTGAAGAATAAAAGCAACCATTTCTACACTAGAAATTGGAACAAATTAAAATCGAAATCTAAATATTTTTGGATTTTTTATGATAATAAATAAATCCCACTAAAAATTAACTAGAATTTAATGCAAGAAATTGAGAATTCTTAACTAAAAAGCAAGAAATTAACAAGAACCCTAATTCTTCTAAGAAACCCTAGATTGCAAGCACAAAGAAATTTTCACTAAATTAAACTAGTAAGCAAGTAAAAATTCTATCCACTTGAAGCTAATGATAAAGCCACTACAACTATCTAATCAAAATTTAAACTTGCAAAGAAATTAAAAGAAGATCTAAGAAATAACTAAAGAGGATTTTTCATTCAATAGAAACTTAAGGGTCAAGTTTCCTAATCTATCCTAATCTCCTAATTTTCTAACTAAAACTACCCTACTTCCCTCTTACAACTTTTTTTGAAATAGGCTAAATAGTGTAATGTTGTACAAGGCAAAAATCAAGAGTTGTTTGCTGGAAGATTACAAAATTGCCCTCACAACTTATCCCTCAGTGAGTCGAGATCGCGATATGGAGAATTTGAGATCGCGATCTCGACCCTCTAATTACTTAAGTCATTTTACCGACTCTAGATCGCTATATGGAGAATCCAGATCGCGATCTAGACTGTCTTCCAGCAATCCCTCATTTCTTCTATAATTGCATGTTGGTCCTTTGAGAACTGCTTTGTTCATTCCAGATTCCAACTTCTCATTTTGACCTGCATAATATTAACATAATTAAACCATTAATTAAGCTAGAATTTTAATAAAAACTTATCATATTTAACAAGAACAAAAATATAAACACATATGAAAGAAATTAACTAAAACTTTCAATTAACTACCCAAAGTTCGCGATTTAAACTATCAAAATGCCATAATTTGAAGGGAAATAACTCTAGTTTACTAGAGTTATCACTAGTTAGACAAATTAGTTGCAAGATTTTTTTCTACCTAAGTAAAGTAATTCTAATCACTAAGAAAATAAGAACAATCACCAAACTAATTAAAACTAGAGAAAGAAATAAAATTTACTGAAATAAAACTTAAGTTAATGAACTAGAAAAGTAAACGCAAGAAGATTAAATTAAAACTACGGAATTGAAATAACAATTGGAATTAAATTGAATTTAAATGAAGAAAGCAAACTCAATAGCATAACGAGAACAAGAGTTGATGAATGTGAGGTGAAATTTTGACAAGAAAAGAAAACACTAATCTAGTGATTTTTCAAATCTAATGTCTAATCTAACTAATGACTACTACATATGTTCAACTCTTCGTACAATGGGGTATTTATAGGGGATACTAGGTTTACAACTCCTTTATAATGGTAGAACATGAAAGTTGATGAAAAGGAGTCCAACCGGGTGAAAACGGCTGCCAAAATAACATAGTTTGCTGGAGTCTTGCTGTATCGTGAGCACATGCATGCTAAGGCATTTGCTATTGGACTTTGCACACGACTATGCTTGAACTTCAATCTCAATTTTGACCTTGATACCTGTACAAATTGTAATAATGCAAAACATGATAGTTGTGTCTCTTCCTCTTAGCTTCCCAAAACCTCTTGAATCACCTCAATTGGAGCTTGAACAAGAAAGTTATGATCAAAACGCCGAACAGTGTCCAATTTTACTCCTTGCGGGTGCACATTTCTCATCCTTATGATTTTTCTCCAACTTCTGACTGTGGAGTTATGTCGACCTTTTTGGCTCCTATTTCAATCAAGACCTTCACAAACTAAAATAAATCAATTAAGCTCATATTTCACTCAATTATTGTTCACATCAATAAAAACTGAGGTAAATGACGCATAAAATATAAGACATTTATGAGCTTATCATAAAAACAAGAAGAAATGGCCTTTTAGAATTTGCTTATGGTCAAATTTATGTCACAACATAGAATTTTCCATGTCGCGACATGGCCTGATCTAAATTTCTAGTACACTTTTCCATGTCGCGACATTGAAAAATCGATGTCGTGACATAGGCTTGGTAGGTGACCTCTACGTTCGTCGATGTCGTGACATGGACTTGGGTTTAAATTTAAGCCTTTGCAGAAGTTCAAGATGGATGTCGTGACATGGAAAATCCATGTCACGACATGGGCAAAATAACAAAAATAACTTCTAGAAATTCGTGGTTAATGTCGCAACAAGGTTGAATTTCAGACTCGTTGGGAGAAATTTTGTACTTTGTCATTTGTAGTCTCCCTTACCTTGGCATCTCTATCACTGCTCTTCTTTTTCTCATTTTTCTCACTTCCCAACTCAATCTCTTTCTTATCTTCTTTCTCTGCCCCAACAATTTTACCACTCCTCAATGTGATAGCCTTAGCATGCTTCTTATGGTTGCCTATAGTATCACTGGCAATGCTCCAAATAGTCTCTCAGCCCTACCCCTTACTATTTGCCCCACTTGATTCTCTAGATTCTTGACTAAATCTATTAAGTTTTTGATCGAATCCTCTAAACCCCTTACCCTATCATCGCTGGATTTCATGTACTGAGTGAGAGTATTTTCCAACTAATTAGGTGTCTAAAGTGGAAATGCACGTGTGTCTGGTGCTATAGTTGTTGGTATTGATGGAATGAGGGTCAGACATTTGAATTCTGATTTTGTTGATTACTCTATGACAAGTTTGGATGATTCCTCTATCCAGGATTGTATGTATTGCTGAAGACACTATTCTGACTCTTGTATTGATTCTGGGGGTTTAAGCCTTGACTCCCTATGTAGTTCACTTTCTTTGACCTACAAAAAAAGAATTAGACGGTTTTAGTGTACTACATTGGCAATAGGGTGATCACTTAAGCAAAATTCACAAACTAGTGGCTGTGATATAGCCACAACTTTGACTTTCATCTCCTCTATCTGTTTGGTCAATGCTGCTATCTGTTTATCCTTAAATTCTTGTTTAGCCATCACTGTATCCCAAGTATTTAACTCGAGCACTCTTTTTCTTTGCTCTTGGGCTTGTGCTGCTAAAGAATTGAAGTAGTTCTTGGATATCTTACCCAATAAATGTTGTGCCTCATCTAGAGTTTTATTTAGCATGAGGGATCAATTTGCCAAAACATCAACTGACTTACAGCTTTCTTGAAGCATCTCACTATCGAAAATCTCCATTTGCATCCATAAGGGAAACCCATGATGTAGACATTATTTGAGCAAATCATTGTACCTTTCCCAAGCCTCGCTAAGGTTTTCTCCGTAGGCTGCTGATTGGAAAAGGTGATGTCACTCCTTAGCTTAGATATTTTTTATGGGAAAAATACTTTGACATGAATGCCTAAGCTAATTTATCCCAACTGGTAAAAGTTCCCTGTTTGTAACCTTGTAGCCATAATTTTACTTTATCCCTCAAAGAAAAAGGAAACAACCTCAATTTAAAAGTACTCGCTGACATACCATTTTGCTTAAAAATATCACATACTTCTTCAAAATTAATTAAACGATAGTTCAGATCCTCGCTGTGCAATCCCAAAAATATAGCATGCTACTGAAGCATGGATATCAATGCTGGCTTGTTCTCAAAGTTATTAGCTTGAATTAGAGGTAGTACAACACTTGACAGGGATCCTCCAAAAATAGGTTGAGTATAATCTCACAATGGTCTATTACGAGCATGTGCATTCTGTCCATTTTTCTCAAATTCTTCATTATTTTCTACATCTATCTCATTACCCGATTGTATCACCGGTTGATGTAGATTTCTTTAGCATCAGCCATATCTGATTCTGCCTATTATTTCTACTGTAGTACTTGACTATATAACTGCCTAAAAGTCCAATCAATTTTAGGATCAAATCCTGCAAGAGTTAGATCAGAACTGTGCATAAACTATCAAGCACAAGGAAACCGTTACGAGTACAAATTTATATGATAGAATAATCAGTAAGAATTTGATGGAATTCTGACTTGCAAAGAAAGCAGTTAAAAGTAAATAATAACAAAATAAAATCTAAAGTATGAATTGTTTTACCATCTCAGTATTACCTAACAACAGTCCCCAGCAACGGCACCAAAAACCTGATCCACGTTAGAAAAGTTTAAATTACCTTACCACATTTTTTCACTAATATCCGTAAGTGCCCGAAATAATTTCTATACTTCAAAGTTAATTTTCCAGATTAAAAATATGTAAAACCTAATCAAAATCATTGTTTAAATGTGGCAATAACAAAAAAATTACAATTTCAGGCATGATATTCCATATACAGAAACATAGGGAGAATAATGAAAACAGAATTAAAAAAAAAAAAAAAACTTTGGTTGAAAATTTTTACCGAATTTGATACACGATGTATGTACGAACACTCCTCTCTCCAAGGCTCAATTTTCAGCCGGTAAAAATAATTCTTTTACCCTATAGAGTCCCCTATTTATACTTATTTTTACTCCTAAAAGCCTCCAATTTCTAATTCCTACAATTTAGCTAAAATCCTACAATTTCTATACTTATTTGGTAACTAAAAGTGGCTGAGAATTTTGCACTATTTTTAATTATGAAAATTACCATTTAATTGGCAAAAGACTTATTTTCCAAAAGAAAAATGTATTCAGACAATAAGTTAGTCCAAAGTAATTACTATAAAACTATTAGAATTCCCAACTAGACAAGAATTTTGATTCAACAGAATTAATTTAATTTCACATACAATTGTTTATTTAAAATATTATTGTTTTTATATTGATAATATATATATATACATTAAAAATGGCGTTACATTCCACCCACTCCTTACAAAAAGTTTTGTCCTCGAAACTTACACAACTTTGAAGAAAGACGGGTACTTCGCTCTGACATCCTCCTCCAATTCCCATGTTGCTTCTCTCACACTTTGATTACTCCACTGTACCTTGACATATGGTATCATTCTTTGACGCAACACCTGATTCTTACGGTCCACAATTCTCAATGGTTGTTCCTCATATGTTAAATCTCTTTTGACTTCTAATGGTTGAAATTCCACGACATGACTCGAGTCAGGTACATATCTTCTTAATTGTGACACGTGAAATACATTATGTACTCTTGACAAAGCAGGTGGCAATGCTAAGCGATATGCTAACTCACCGACTCTTTCTAAAATCAACTTTCCACTCTTGCTAAAATGCATAACTCCTTTGGTCGGGGACACCCTTAAATATACTCTTTCCCCCTTTGGAATTCTAAGGGTCTACGCTTTAAATCCGCCCAACTCTTATTCCGATCTTGGGCAACCTTAAGTTTTTCTCGAATTGTCACCTTGATCTTTTCCAACGTCTTTTCCACTAAATCGGGCCCCGTAATAAGTTTATCACCAACTTCATCCTAGTATAATGGGGATCTACATTTACGACCATATAAAGCTTCAAACGGTTAGCATATCCTCCAACATTTGAATTGTCCTTTCAGATTGACCATCCGTTTTAGGATGAAATGCAGTACTAAGTCTCAATTCTGCTCCCATGACTTTTTGGTAAGAAGTCCAAAACGTAGAGGTAAATCGAGGATCCCTATCCGATACAACACTCACAGGTACTCCATGTAAACTCACAATGTGCTCCACGTATAGCTCTACCAACTTTTCCATGGTTGATCCATTGCACATTGGTATAAAATGTGCCGACTTAGTTACATGATCAACCGCAACCCAAATGGTATCATTACCGTCCTTAGTCTTGGGGAGTTCCACAACAAAACCCATTGTAATATGTTCCTACTTTCATTGGGGAATTTCCAAAGGTTTAAGCAAACCCGCAAGAGTCGTTGGTGCTTAGCTTTTATTTGTTGGCAAACTAAACACTTGGCCACAAATTCAGCGACTGTCCTCTTCATCCCATTCCACCAAAAATTCCTCTTAAGATCTCGGTACATCTTAGTTCCTCCTAGATGAATTGATAATTTAGAACTATGTGCCTCTTTCATGACCTTATTCTTCAATTCTTCTTTATTAGGCACACATAATCTCCCACGAATCCATAAACTACCATCATCTTTGACATTGAAGTCAGGCATCGAGCCTTCTGTCACTTTCTTTTGAACCCTCACCAAGTCCTCATCCTGCCCTTGAGCCTCAATAATTCTTTCCATTAAAGTAGGTTGAAAAACCAAGGCAGCCAAAACTCACTCTGTAGATTCTATCGATTCCAACTCAAAATCTTCCATTTGTTTTTCTAACATTGGAGCTTTTCCATTTGCACTTTTGCGACTTAAAGCATCAGCTACCTTGTTGGCTTTTCCCGGGTGATAGCTTATGGTCAAGTCGTAATATCCTTCAACAACTCGAACCATCTTCGTTGTCTCATATTCAACTCTTTTTGGGTAAATACATACTTGAGACTCTTATGATCCATGAATACCTTGCATTGACCACCATACAAGTAACATCTCCATATCTTTAAAGCAAAAACTACAGTAGCTAGCTCTAAATCATGAGTAGAGTAGTTCTTCTCATAAGGCTTGAGTTGTGTAGATGAGTAGCGATAACCTTTTCATTTTGCTAAAGTATGCACCCTAGACCATCCTTGGACGCGTCACTATAAATCACATACCCTTCAATCCTAGATGGTAATGCCAAAATTGGCGGCAGTCAACTTCTCCTGCAAGGTTCGAAAACTTTTCTCACATTCCGGTTACCATACAAACTTCATCTTCTTTTGAGTCAATCTACTTAATGGAATCGTAATAGTTGAAAATCCTTCAACAAACTTACGATAGTAACCAGCTAGACCCAAAAAGCTCCTTACTTCTAGAAGATTAGTGGGTCTTGGCGAATAATCAACAATAGCTTCAATCTTCTTAAGGTCTACTGAGACTCTTTCAACTGAAACTACATGACCCAAAAATGTCACCGTTGATAGCCTAAACTCGCATTTACTAAGCTTGGAATAAAGTCTTTCCTTTATCAAAACACCAAGAACTTCTCTCAAATGTCCTTCATGAGTTTTCTCATCTAGAGAATATATCAGAATGTCATCAATGAATACCACTACAAATTTGTCAAGTTGATGCCTAAAAACTATGTTCATCAAATCAATAAATGCAGCGGGGGCATTAGTTAATCCAAATGGCATCACCAAAATTCGTAGTGCCCATAACGTGTCCTAAAAACACTCTTGGGTACATCGTCCTCCTTAATTTTTAATTGATGGTAACCATACCTCAAGTTAATCTTAGAGAACACTTTCGCACCCTCAAGTTGATCAAATAAGTCATCGATTATAGAGAGGGGATATTTATTCTTAATAGTAATCTTATTTAACTCCCGATAATCGATACCACAACCTTAAACTCCCATCCTTCTTTACAAACAAGACAGGTGCTCTCCACGGAGAAACACTTGGCCTAATGAACTTCTTGTTTAGCAGTTCTTGCAATTGATCCTTTAATTCTTTCAATTCAATTGGGGCCATCCTATAAGGTGCTTTTGATATCGGTGCAACTCCAAGCACCAAATTTATTTCAAACTCAATTTCTCTATCCGGGGGCATGCCCGGTAGGTCGTCGGGAAAAATCTAGGGAAATTCTCTAACTATCAGGATATCCTCAAGTTTCACTCCTTCCTTTTGGGTATCAACAACATAAGCTAAATATACCTGATACCCTTTTCTTAAAGCCTTAAATGCTTGTGTGGCATTTAATAACATTTTTTGAGGTTTCTTTTTCCTATCCGACTTACCTTGGTAGGTCAATTCCATCCCACCCGCATCACTGAAGGTTACCCACTTATTCTTACAATCCACCTTGGCACTATACTTGCTAGCCAGTCCATTCCCAAAATAACATTCATCAAAATCACTCATATTAATTTGAACTAAGTTAGCTTTAAATTCATATTCCTCTAATTCCACAATACAATCGTTGAATCTCAAATGAGACACTAAAATCTGGTCCCTCAGAGTGGCTACTCTATAAGGATCATCTAGCCATTTAGGTTGACAATTAAAAGTTTTAACAAATTTCTTAACAACAAACGAGTGTGACGCTCCACAATCAAATAACACAAAAGTAGGAGTAGAGTTGACCAGCAACATACCTGTTACCACGTCTTCTTCCCATTCGACCTCATAATCAGTCATTGCATGAACTCGAGCATTAGTCCTAGGGACAAATCCACCTGGCTTGATTTTCTTGTTGTCACGTTCCTTGTTATTTGGGCAGTCCCTAATCATGTGTCCAATTGCCCATACTTAAAAGATGCTCCTAACTCTCTCGGACATTCTCCCGCATGCTTTTTATTACAATAGTTGCACAAAGGGGGTTTTGGTTGTCCTATGGGTGGCAAACCATGAAGGAAAGGTCTGTTCTTATTAAGCGGAGCTACATTTGTGGGCTTGGTTATTCCGATTTGCACAGGCTTCTCCACAGGTCGAGGCCTCTTAGCCCTAAACTCTTCATCTAGTTGTTTAAAATAAGCTTCAACATTAATGCTAGCATTAACTAACTTCTCAAAGTCTCCCACATCTACATTCACTAATTTGGACATAATCTTACTATTCAGTCCCTTGATGAACCTCATTTTCCTTGTTTCTGAGTCAGCCATCACAATAGGAGAAAACCTTCCAAGTGCATTGAACTTGCTCGCATACTCTGGTACTGACATAGTTGGGGTTGTTTCAAAGAGTCAAACTCCTCCATCTTCTGAGAGCGGATAGCTGTAGGATAGTACACTTTCAAAAATTCTTCTTTAAACTTCACCCACGTCACCGGTGGAACTATAATGGGTCGAATGACATCCCACCATTTCTCAGCTTCACCTACCAGAACAGGCCTCACAAGCTCATGCTAAAAGTTCTCAGGCACTTGTGCTGCTTGTGATCAGCATTCGAAAGTTGTTTTCTGTTTCCCCAAACCATCTCTCCGCCATGTCCGGATTCGGGGTCCCATCATAAGTTGGAACATGAACCTTTTTCATCCTCTCATAGTAAATATGCAATTGGGGTGTTCCATGGGTATTATTATTATTTTGAGCTACTTGTGCCAGGTTGGTAATGGCATTCATGAATTCGGGAGATAGGCTAACTTGGGGTGGTAATTCTTCAGTTCTAGACCTATTAACACTTCCGCTAGCACCCCCAAGATTAATGTTCAAATTCTCTTGTTCCAAATTTTCAGAATTTCCCAAATTCCTAACGTTGAAAATAGTGGACCTTGTACCACACACCATTTCCTAATCAAGAATTAAAATATATATCCAAAAGTAAATATATATCCAAAAGTAAATATATATATATATATATATAGTAAATGAATTTCACAAATAGTATTGACAATTATAATAATTGAAAACTTTGATTAACTAACTAACAAAATAACAATTGAGGGTTCTTAAGGAAATAATTCCAATTAAATACTTATAATAAGTGATGTAAAATACTAAAAGAAAACTAAACTAATTCTTCCAACACTATTTATTTCCTAAATCCCTCCAAAAACCATAAGTTGTCATAAATCCTAACTATTCACTCATGATCATCCTCTGTAGGATCATCATCACTTAAAGTAATGACCAAGTTGTCATCCTCGGGGAGTTCCATATCTTCCCCTTCTATTTGGGGTTCTTCTTGTTCACCCTCCAACGTCGCTGCTTGCTCTTCATGGTTCTCTTCTTCTAAATCGCTTATCTCTACCAACTCAGGCATATCTTCATCGTTTTCTATTATTCTTGGCCAATTTGTTTCACACTTATGGATAGCAATATCAATATTTACTATAAGTTCTTTGACAAATCCTTCCTTCCCGATTCATCGATGAGTTCTTTGTTTTTGTTGCTAAGTTCTTCTATCTTCCTCTTCATGTCTTCATATTTATTGTACATGTGGCGAAATTCACTTTTCCAGTCTCACACATCTCTTTCAGTTTGTTGTTTTGTGCCTCCAAATGGTTAACCTTATGAGTAAGCTCTTGCTTGTAATCTTCCAGATGTCGTATCTCACATCCCGTTATATTTATAGGACAATTATACCTATAGGTGGGTGTTGATCTTTCCATAATACCTTCATGTGACATTCTGATTAGTTCAACTTATTTCGATCAAATTCCACTAGTCATACCTAAATTCTCAAGCAATTAATTTCTACATTTTTTTGTATGAACATTAACCTAGGCTCTGATACCACTTAAACTGTCACGCCCTGTGATCGCGCACTTCAACATGTGACAGTCGCCGTACCTTTAAAAGTTATCCCTCAAAGGCACAAGGCTCGAATCATACATAATCCTCAATTAAATAATAACAAAATTCTTATATAAACAATAATTGTTATTGTCTCGCTAATGCGAAGAAGTAATATAAACTATGTCAATCCACAAATTCTAAAGTAACAATTAAGTTCAAATTAAATAACTAAACAAGCAATAATTTATTCAATCGCGTGCTACTCCTAACAGGTACTCTTCAAGACCTTGGCGCAGCTAAACTTGTGAATCCACATGTGCGACAAATCGTTCAGCAAGAAGCTAATACCACGTTTGCTAGACCAAACAAGTTACATATATATATATATATATATGTATGTATATATATATATATATGTATATATTCCCAAAATTTTATCACATAGACACATAGGGATATTTTGAAAAGATTTTTATCAAAAATTGAAGCAAAAAACTTATCCCATGTAACAACAAAATTTCCTTCATAATGTCATTTCAAACAATATTTACATACTTCTACGACAAGTGGCATCATATCAAAAATTTACAAAACATATTTCATGGAGATCGAAAATCCAAAACCAACGTTTCAGAGTTTGAAATTCATAATCGAAGTTTAGAGGTTCATATCATATTTCATTATAGACTCATTAAAATAAACACGCTATCATTGGCTACCTGTTTACTGAGTACTCAGCCTAGTGCTAAGAGACCCCACTAGAAAAGGTTGCTACGAGGTCTCGCCAAAACCATCTTAATTAGAGTTCAGAATTCGGAGTTCGGATATCTGGTAGTTTAGAAAGTGTAGAACAATAGTTCCTACTGAATATTCATGATTATTTCAAGATCCTTGGTCCCTTATTATTTACCGAATAAATAATTAAAACATACACATGCGAAGCATTCATACGAAATTTAAAATAATGCCACTTATATAAATTCATAATTTAAACCATTCAAATATCCATGTAAGGTCAAATTTTAGTAAGTAAAATAATACGTTCTCAAAATTAATATTTCGACAAAATATTTTCAAAATTACAAAGGGGTAGCAACCACTTACCTCGAAGTAACAAAAACACAAGCCACAGCAAACTCCAATTAATTTCCTATACAAAAGTTCATAACCTATTATTTATGTCCAAATAAAAAGCAACACTGCTCGTATACAGACTATCATGCCAACTACAAATTATTGAAGGACCAAAATATTCTAACAAAAGCATTACCTTAATGTATATAAATTTCCAAAAATATTTACTTAACAAAATATTATTATACCAATCCTTTACTTTATTGTAGAAACATTTATCAGATCTGTCTTTTGAAAAGAAAAAAATTATTCTACGAGGGTACTAGTCCTTCGTCTCAAAATATTTAAGTATCTTGATAAACAAACAAACCAATCCTTAATCCCAATAAGTAGGGTCGGTTACATAAATTTTGCTATGCCATTGCGCTCTGTCATGGACATTTAAGTATCTTGATATTGCAAGAAAATAATTTTTCTAAGAATATACATTTCAAAAATATTATCATTATTACTAATACGCCAAGTTACCTTTAAAGGTGGTTCAACAAAGTCACAGATTGACTTTCTCCTCACAAGAAAGAGAGATAGAAGGGTTTGTAGAGATTGTAAAATTATACCTGGAGAAAGTTTAAACTCACAACATAGGCTTTTGGTGGTATGGACTTGAGGCTTAAATATCAAATTAGGCGAAGGAACCCACGTAGATCACCTAGAATTAAGTAGAGGAATTTAAAGAAGGAAAAAGAAGAAATTTTTATAGAAGATTTGTTAGGGCATAGTATCTAGGACTTACAAGGAGAATCTGACACTTTATAGAATGACATGACAACTAGAGTGAGAACAGTGGCTAAGAAGATAATTGGAGAGTCAAGAGGTTATGCCCCCATGAACAAGGAATCTTGGTGGTGGGATGAAAGTGTACAAGATAAAATCAAAGTCAAGAGGGCTAATTATAAGGCTCTATATAGTTGTAGAAGTGACGAAAATATTGAAAAATATAAGCCTGCTAAAAAGGAGTCAAAAAAGGCTGTAAGTGAAGTGAAGGATAGGGCTTTTGAAAATTTTTACCAAAAATTAGAGTCTAAGGAGGAGGAGCGACATATTTATAAAATTGCTAAAGTAAGAACCCATAGAATGAAAGACTTAACCCAAGTCAAATGCATACAGACCAAGGATGAAAGTAATAATGTGCTAGTAAGAGATGAGGAAATTAAGGAAGGATGAGAGAGATACTTCCATCATCTATGCAATGAAGACAATGGAGACGATATCAGTTTAGGAGAGTTAGCTAAGTTTGAGGAGTATAGAAATGTAATGTATTATCGAAGGATTCAAGAATCAGAGGTGAAAGAGGCTTTGTAGAAGATGAAGAAAAGAAAAACAGTTGGCCCCAATGATATTCTAATCGAGGTATGGAAATGCTTTGGAAAGAATGGCATAAGTTGGTTTACCAATCTTTTCAATAAAATATTGAGAAGTAGAAAGATGCCTGACCAATGGAAGAAGAATACTATCATACCCATATTCAAAAATAAGGTGCATACAAAATTATGCGAATTACAGAGATATTAAGTTAATGAGTCATACGTTGAAACTTTGGGAGAGGGTGATAGAAAGAAGGTTAAGAAACGAGATTAAGGTGTCAAATAATTAGTTTGGTTTCATGCTTAGGTCTTATTTGTCTATATGAAATCGACTATTGAAACCATACATCTCTTAAGGAGACTTACCGAGAGATACCAAGATAAGGAAAAGGATTTACATTTGATTTTTATTAATCTTGAAAAGGCATACGATAGAATCCCTAGAGAAGTTATGTGGAGAGTTTTAAAAAAAAAAAAAAGAGTTACAGTAGCATATATAGAATCAATAAAGGAGATATATAGGGATGTAGTTACAAGTGTGAGAACACCAGGAGGGTTGACACAAGAGTTTCCTATAAATATAGGTTTACACCAAGGTTAAACTCTAAGTCCTTATCTATTTGTATTGGTTATAGATGAACTTACAAGGCACATACAGGAGGAAATACCATTGTGTATATTATTTGCAGATGACATTGTGTTAGTAGATGAAATAAAAGATGGAGTTAATGCTAAACTCAAAGTTTGGAGAGAAACACTTGAGGCAAAAGGGTTTAGAATTAGTCGATCAAAAATAGAATATATGGAATTTAAATTTAGCAAGGGTATCTGCAAGTAGGAATGGAATAGGGGTTAGTATCGGAGATCAAGAGATGCCTATAAGTGAAAATTTTGAGTATTTAGGATTAGTTCTTTGGAGTAATGGTGGTATAGATCGAGATGTTACACATCGGATACAAGCGGGTTGGACTAAATGGAGAATGGTATCGGGAATACTGTACGACCACAAAATTCTTTTACGACTTTAGGGTAAATTCTATAGAGCGGTAATTAGGCCGGCGATGATTTATGAGTCTGAGTGTTGGGCAATGAATTACACACATGAGCAAAATATGAGATTAGCAAAAATGAGAATGTTAAGACGGATGTGTTGGTACACTAGGATGAACAAGATATGCAATGAGCATATTCGTGAGAAGATTGGAGTAGCATCTATTGATAAGAAGATGAGTGAAACACGTTTAAGGTGGTTAGGTCATGTGTTAAGACGACCAGTAGAAGCACCTGTCAGGTGAGTAGATTTTAGAGAGAGTAGTCAACATAGGAGGGGTATTCCATAAGGGAAGACCGAAAAAGACTTGGTAGGTAACTTGTAAGAAAGATATAACCCATTTAGGAATTGGGGAAGATATGGTCCATGATAGAGCGCAATAGCGTAGTAGGATTCATGCAGCCGACCCTACTTAGTAGGATTAAGGTTTAGTTTGTTTGTTTGTTTGTTTGTTAATTACTAATACGCCAAAAATATTTTATTTAGTTTCTATAAAATAGCTTTTTAATTCCATATAATCTTCCTATGCCAAAAGTATATAAACATTTAGCCTGAAATCATAAAATAAATAACTTTAGGACTAATGATATAATTAACAAAATACATATGAACTACTGCAATACATAATCTATACCTATGTTTCTTTCCTTCCAATCTTGTTTCTGATTCTTTATATTTTTTTTCTTATATTTTATTCTTTCAAAATATTCCCTTATCTTCCCCCCTACTGCCACAGTCCCTTCTCCTTCACTTTATTCTAAAGCTACTGACAATGAACAGATTTTAGCAACCACAGACCCAAACAACGACACACCATGCCTCAATTGCCAAGAATGAGAATAACCACTACTAACCAGGAAGCAACAGCAATGGCCAAATCACAGCAGAAGGAGCAGCGATATAGCAGCAGTCCAAAGACAGCACGGCAGCAGCAACCAACCAACTCTGCTAGTGACCGAAAATCCATAGAGCATCACTGTCCTAATAGCCGTTCTATTAAATTTACCCTTAAAAGTGAAAGGAATTTGCAGTTGCATAATATTCCTAACGCCATTCTTCATTTCGTCCAACCCGCTTTTATCCGATGTGTAACATTTCAATACATACCACCATCACTTTGAAGAACTGAACTAAATACTTAAAATCTTCACTTATGGGTATCTCTTGATCTCCAATTCTAACCCCTATTCTATTCCTACATAATTCTTACTAAATTTCATATATTTTGTTTTTGATCTACTAAGTCTAAAACCTTTTGACTCAAGTGCCTCTCTCCAGACCTCAAGTTTAGCATTAACCTTATTTCTTTTGTCTCATCTACTAAAATAATGTTGTTTGCAAACAACATACACCATGGTATTTCCTCCTATATATGCCTTGTAAGTTCGTCTATGACGAATGCAAACAAATAAGAATTTAAAGTTGAACCTTGGTGTAAACTCATATTTATAGGGGACTCTCGCATCAACCCTCCTGGTATCCTTACACTTGTAACCACATCCTTATACATCTCCTTTATTGATTCTATATATGCTACTCTAACTCCTTTTCTTTTCTAAAATTCTTTACATAACTTCTTTAGGCAGTCTATCGTATACCTTTTCAAGATCAATAAAAATCATGTACAAATCTTTTTCTTATCACCGTATCTATCGGTAAGTCTCCTAAAAAATGTATGGTTTTAGTAGTCGATCTCCTTAGCATGAAATCAAACTAGTTATTTGACACCTTAGTTTCATTTTTCAACATTCTTTCTATCACCCTCTTTCAAAGTTTCATCGTATGGCTTATTAACTTAATTACCTCTGTAATTTGCACAATTTTGTATATCCCCTTTGTTTTTGAATATAGATATGAGAGTACTTTTATTCCATTGGTTTGGCATCTTTCTATTCTTTAATATTTTATTAAAAATATTGGTAAGTCAGCTTATGCCTTTCTTTCCTAAGCATTTCCATACCCCAATTGGAATATCATCGGGCCAACTACTTTTCCTTTCTTCATCTTCTTCAAAGCCTCCTCCACCTCTGATTCCCGAGTCTTTCGATAATACATTATGCTTCTATACTCCTTAGACTTATTTAACTTTCCCAAAATGATATCGCCTCCATTTTCTTCATTGAATAGTTGATGGAAGTACCTCTCCCACCTTTCCCTAATTTTCTCATCTCTTACTAGCACCTTATTATTTTCATCCTTATTGTACTTGACTTGGGTTAAGTCCATCGTATGGGCTCTTGTTTTAGCAATTTTATAAATATCCTGCTCCCCCTCCTTAGATTGAATTTTTTTGTAAAATTCTTCAAAAGCCCTAACCCTCACTTTACTTACAACTTTTTTGGCCTCTTTAGCAAGCTTATATTTCTCATTTTTTTTTTTTGACTTTTACAACTATATAAAACCTTATAGTTAGCCTTGTTAATTTTGATTTTATCTTGTACATCTTCATCCCACCACCAAGATTCCTTATTCATGAGAGCATAACCTCTTGACTCTTCAGGTATCTTCTTAGCCACTATTCTCACTCTAGTTGCTATGTCATTCCATAAAGTATTAGATTGTCCTTGTAAGTCCCAAATATTTTGCTATAACAAATATTTCCTAAAAAATTCTTCTTTTTCCTTCTTTAAATTCCTCCACTTAATTCAAGGTAATCTAGGTAAGTTCCTTCTCTTGATGTGATGTTTAAGCCTCAAGTTTACCACTGAAAGCTTAAATTGTGAGGTTAAACTTTCTCTAGGTATGATTTTATAAACTCTACAAACCCTTCTATCTCTCTTTCTCGTAAGGAGAAAGTCAATCTGTGACCTTATTGAGAACTTTACTTTTAAACGTACCTAAATGTTCCTCCTTCTTGAAGAAAGTATTGACAATGCAAAGATCAATTCCAGGATTGATTTTCCTTCTTCATTTCTTCCCCCATGACTATCCACCATGCACTTCTTCAAAATCTTCATTATCTCTTCCCACGTGTCCATTTAGGTCACCTCCTATAAAAATTTCCTTACATTGGGGGACACTACCTATCATCTCATCTAAATCCTCCCAAAACCTAGCCTTATGGGACTCATCTAGACCTACTTGAGGCGCACAGACACAAAATATTAATAATTTCACGTCCTAGAATTAGTTTGAGGGGCATAATCCTATCTCCTTTCCTAGTCAGCTGCAATACTTTGTCCTTCATCGATCCATCTACAATAATACTAACCCCATTTCTAGTCTTGTTCAATACTTAGTACCAAAGTTTAAATCCTAAATTATCTAGTAGTTTAGTCTTTTCTCCTACCCATTTTGTCTCTTGGAAACATAAAATATTTATTCTTCTCCTAATCATTGTATTTACCACCTCCGTTGAATTACCACTAAAACTTCCAATATTCCAATTTCCTACGCTAAAGCTTATTCTCCCGAATATTTTTCTTCCTCACTGCCCTCCCCTTATTTTGTGAGGACCCTTGCCTATTTTTCACTACACCCGAATTTCCATGGAGATGTAGCGGCCCTTGCTCAATATTCGCTGCACTCAGTCAATACGACACGTCGGTTATGGAGAACACCCTAGCATTAGCGCAATCTCGTAGTGGATTCATCTCATAAGATTGACAAAGTTTTACGCTAGCTGTCAATCTAACTTATAACCTTCCTCCTTTTCTAGGGTTTGGGACCCGCTATGCTAAAAAAAGTAGACACAGGTGGAGTGAATATATATGGAAGTTAACCAGATTATTTTAATTTTCTTTTATTTCAGAATTTAACCACTAAGCTGGTTGAAGTGGAAAGTTATTTCAATACCTCAAGTCTAATAATCTTGGTAAAAGTCGAGTAGGCTTCAAAAAAGTCAAAGGGAAACTCACAGAAGTCTTGGGAAATAAAGGTATTCTGAATGGTTATAACTACTTGCTTAGTCAGAGTAATTTGTTATATTTTGTTATGTTTACAATATTGATGCAAAACTCCAACTCTGTTACACATGAAATTTTGTTATGTGGAAGCCGAACCTCTAGTCTAACAATCTGTTATGTATAGATTTCTACAGATTTCTCTAGAGCTCCTCCATGCAAAAGCCCAAAAGGTTAGTCTAACAATCTGCTATGTACCCAACCTATTCTTTATAATTATTATTTCATAGTATTTATTTAGATATTGGTACTATTTTAGGATTGGCCCCCTTCTTCCTTTCCTTTATCTCTGAGTTCATAATGTCTGTAAGAATTTCAAACTTATGAATTTGGGATGATTGGCACCCCTTTGTATTCACAGAAAATTGTGTAATCGAAATGTAAAAGGTCTGACTTAAGTGTATGTTCGATGATTGACATTTATTTGTGTTACAACATTTGTGCTCATGTATCTTGATCAGCCACTGAAATTAACTGGATGCATGCTAACCTCAGTAGTTAATTGAAAGACTTCTTATACTGAATGCTCATAATTGACTAATTAGTTAAGTAACACTTACTCTCTTCTTTCCTGTAATTCACATTGGGGTCATAATTTTGGTTGATAACTTGCAATTTTTTTACAAATTTCCAAAATCAAGTTTCAGTTTTACGGGCTTTTGTTTCTATGAATATTTCAGAGTGTCCATGATTGATTTATATGATGTATTGAGACCTCAACTTTGTTTATATGTGATCTTTAAATTGTTGTTATCTTACATGGATAATGTTTTCATTTCTATTGCTTAATCATGTATTTTATTCTTTTCCACATTATTCTTATGAGAGCTGGAAGCTCAGTCTAGGATTGCAGTTCTTAAAAGGTAAATATATTTAACGCAGTAGCATACACTACTGTGGATAAAATGTCAAAATTTTAATAGACTTAGATGCTGCCATTGTAGCCCCTTTTGGATATTAAAGTTACAGCTTCTAAAAAAAAAGGGAGGTGGTGCAGTGTTGTATGGTTGTAGCTATAAATCAGAAACGACTTCGCAAATTGTATGATTTTTTTTTTTTTTTTTTTGAATTCTTATATTGTGGTACATTCATTGCATTATGTTAGAGTTGCTAAAAAAATTCAGTATTAGCATTCCATCCACACCCTTGTGTTGCTCTTATTTCACATGATTAAGGTGGTAGTTCTCCATATATGATGCATCTTGTAGGTGTCATACTTAGACCCTTAATGTGCTGCATTTTTGTGGAGAGTGACTGGGGTTAAGACATTAGGACTGAATATTTTCCAGTTCGGATTAGGTGGTGAGAAATGTGACCTCTATTATGCTCTTAATATGATAACTGATATATAGATCTCCTTTCTCTTTTGAAGGAGAAAGCCCCTTATGAATTGAATCTGCACTTGCTTTTGCAATGTTGTTTTAGCACTGTTATACAAACTTTGCAAAATGCTTGCTTAATACTCCCGCAGGTGTAATTTACCCTTTTGACTATTTAGTTTGGTAATACCTTTCCTTTCCTCCCTCTCCCCTTCTCTTTCTGACTTTCTCAGCATCACTAATTATTATTACATTTTATTATTGTAGATCTGTATAGTAATTCTGAAAGAGTTAAATTTCAGTTTCTCTTTAGTGTGTGTTATTCTCTATTAATTTTGTTTTCTGTTCAATACTCATTTCTATATAGCAAGTTATGACTGATAATATGTAGGCTATTGCAGGTGGAAAAGACGCGACATGGGGAATTTTTTTAGAGATGCAAATTTGGAAGTTGTACTTTTGAAGCCAAGCATCTAGAATATTAGATACTTGTTTTGCATATGAAAAAAATTATTACTTAATTCGGGAACAATTGATACTTTTTCTATGGTATGATGATATGTTAGAGGTTCATGGAACTGACTTTTATTGCAGCAATTATGACATTTTACGAATGTCTTGTGCCTTCATCAATTTTTAATTTTATTGAAGCAATTATTTTCTTATGTGCCTATTGAAGATTTTATTAATTTTATTGAAGCATTTCTTTTATGGCTGTGCTGCTAACAAAGTGCCCCACATATATTTACCACACTTGAGTTATGCTCAAAATGTGCTGCAGAACATTTGTGGTGTAGTGAAGTCATGTCGCAAAAACTTTGCAGCGCGGTGATATTGTGTGTTACAAATGTGTCGCTAATTCTTAAGGCACAACTTCAAAAAATTTTCGCTTTCTTTTGTGACAATTGCGTGCTGCAAAGTGCCATAAGTGACCTTTAGGCTTTCACGATAGTTTTTTTTAAACTTTTGGCGGCATATTTGTATGTCGCAAATAGACGGTTTTGTTGTAGTGATTCTTGTTTTCAACATTTCTACTAACCTGTTTCTCAGTTTCATTCTTTTGGTGACGGGGCTATTTGTATGGTCTTATATTAACAAATTCAGCTTCTTTTTGTGGTTAATGTGATGGTCGTTATTTAACAGATCTACTAGGAGGCAAGTTCTTAGGTTCTTCAAACGCATTAATTAGAATAAGACTGCAACAACTTATTCAGCTTAGGAGATAATGCATGCAAAGAAACGGTGGGTATGGGAATTGGTTCATCTTGATCATTCTCTTCTGGCAAAACCTCCTCACCTGTCACACCTTCCTCTCCGTCACCTTCAGATTCTTGCAATTCAGTAGTATACAATTGTCTTTTTTTACATTGATGACCAAGGTTATATTTCTCATCGCACTAGAAACATAAGCCTAAGGCTCTCTTCCTATCCATTTCTACATTGAAAGTTCTAGAAAGTTAACTGTGATTGTTGGTAGTGTTGGCCCCAAAGCAATCTAAGAGGGGGGGTGAATTAGGTTGTCTCAAAAAACAAACCTTTTGAAGTGCTTAATGAAAATACAAACTTTGTGCAACAAATGAATACTTAAGCATAAATGATCAAAGATAAATATTTAGCAATCGAAGCTTAAAGAACAAATAAAAGATTGAGATAAAGTATAAATATTAAACCGAACTCCCAAGCTTCTCAAGCTTGGAGTACATCCACTAGTAGAGCCTCTTCAAAGAAGGTGAGGCAATAACCTTCTTGTACACAAAGTAGGCTCACCCTTGCACCAACTAAGTTCCTCTAGTTGAGCTAAAGGGTTTTACACTACAACCTCACTTTTGTACACTTGTTATCCCTCCACTCTTACACTTGAAGATCACTCACTAGTCTACTCTTGCTCACACTAATTCCCACTAGTTGAGCCAAGAGAACTATACTACTCAAACCAATACAACCCACAATATTTTAGCCTATTTCTCCCCAAATAACTCTTACAAGTGTTTGTATTGAATGTAGTAGTTCCTTTTATCATTTGGAAGTCCTTGGGCTATTTATAGATGAAAGATGTGCTAAAATTTGAGTTCTAACGGTAAAAAAACTAGCTGTTAAAAACTAGCCGTTAGGGGTTCGGACGGTGGGTTCGGACGTCCGTTCATGCGTCCTACAACTTGAAATTTGCGAATATGCGTCCTAAAGTTTGACAAAAACTTACTTCATTTTGAGCTCCTTTTTTCGGACGCTTCCTTGCGTCCGATCTCCTTTCTTTCGGACGCTCTTCATCGTCCGAAAGGTGTTGTTCAACTTTTGGTTGTTTTTCTTGATTGTGTTTGGATGATCATTTTCATCCGATCCTTCATGTTTTTCTGCACACTTGTTTGCAAACCATTAGTATGATTTGGTCATCATCAAAACATGATTATCATAACTGGAGTTCAACAGGTAGAACCAGCACCCTGATTGGCAACAAGAAGTTAATAGGGTACCAAGCTTTGAGAGTTCTTGAATTCTTGATTGACAGGTTTCACAGAGTTCACAGGATTGAGTAGCAGTGGAGGCTTCCATCCCATCTTATTCTTGATCCCACTTTGATGACACAAAATAAAAATCAATGTGATCATCCTACAATATTGCCAAACTCATAGTATATCCTAATCTCTTGGGCATGAACATTCTCACCCTAGATTGGATCTCTTACTTCAATTCACTCAGAGAGCAACTAATTACCTACTTCGCTGGAAATTCTAGCTTGTTTACCAATTCTTCAAATTACTCAATGTAAGTCATGACCCCTCCATGTTGTTTTAAGGACATTAACTTAGACATGGAGTCATCATAAAGGAATTCTCCAAATCTATCCCCTATAGCTTTGATATATTCATCCCAAGAATGCAATTCCCTGCCGATTTTGCTCTTCATGTATACCTGATGCTGCTGAAGTGCCTTGCCTTCAAGACGGATTAGAGCCAACTTCACCTTCATTCTAAAGGTGTTTCATCCACATCAAAGAACTGCTCACACCTGAAAGTCCATTCACTAAAGTTCTCCCATTAAACACAGGAAATTCAATTTTGGAAAATGTGTATAGAGATTGAATAGTTCTAATTTCCTCAGGAAAAGCAGCTGGGTTTCCCTCTCCACTGGAACAAGTATAAGACCTTCCCTGATGTTTCTACAATATTTGATGGCCTAACTCCATTACCAATCCCTGAGCTCAGGCATATCTTCTTCTGTTTTCTCATGATATTTTTTAACCAAGCTTCTAAAACATTCCTCCATTTTCTTGAGATCTTGAGATCTTGTTCTCTCTGCCATATCTGCCAAGGATCAGTAGCTTTGATACTACTGATAACTAACACCAATTTCAGAGAGAAATGAACAAACAAGAACAAAATTGAGCAAAGAAGAGGAACTGCTATTGATATTTTAAAAGAGTACAATTCAAGAGTTAAATGAGCGAATTAACTCTGGGAATTATACAATTAAATCTAAGAAACAATAAACAAACTCACAAATATAATACAGATTTGGGACTCAAGAATTACAATGGATTTCAGCATCATCCATCTGTTCACATTATATTTCCTTATATAGAAACATAACTGCTTTCTAATTAACGCTTGATGACTAGGCCTTAAGAAGTAGGCTTAACTAACTAATTCTCATTTCTGCTACTAGTTGACTTGGCCTGCTGACTTAGCTTACATCTTCTTCCCTTTTCAATGTCCCCAACTCCACTTCATCTCCTCTTCACTTCTACAACTAACTTTTAGCTTCCATCAACTCAGATAGGAAGAAACGAGGCTGGGGGATAAGGCAAACTCAGTTGTGGGAGGCGGGAGAAAGAGAAAGAGAAAGAGAAAGATTAAATTATCAATTTTTTATGGAATAGGAGGGATAAGGAAGGGAAAGCATGTGGGAAAGAAAGGGGAGGGAGAAGAGGAAGCGGAACGGAGAGGCGGAATTTTACCTTTTGTAATTAGGGCAAATATGTCATTTTGCTTATTTTTAGATTGATTTGGTAACTTGAGAGGAATTGATAGTTCAGGATGGTATATTGCCGCAACTGAAAGTTCAGAGAGTATTTTACAAGCTATACAAAGTTCAGGGCTTATTTGGTATCAATCAACATAATAAAAAATCAAATTGAAAAATTCACCTGAAATATGTTTCACTTCATTCCTTATTACTATCGATTTTACTTATAAATTTTTTTTTTCAATCAACATAATAAAAAATCAAATTGAAAAATTCACCTGAAATATGTTTCACTTCATTCCTTATTACTATCGATTTTACTTATAATTTTTTTTTTTTTTTAAAAAAAACCAATAAAATGTGTTATTATTCAAATTCTTTAATCGCAAAGCGAATTTCAAAACTATTTCCTTTCATATACTTATTAGTATTTCCATTCTGAGTCTATAAAAATTAAAGCAACTTAAAAATTAACTTATAGAGAAATCGTTTAATATACACTTTCAAAATAATATATTACCAATATAGAATGAATGAATGGCCATGTGGACTTCTGCGCTGTGGTTGATTTAGCAACACTTAAGGTTCCATTCACGAAAAAAGTATGAGAACAATATATTTGTCATACTACTTGATCATTGACTTTTTGATTAAGTTGAAGTTCATGGTTCATCCTTATGAAGCTGGTGAGGACTAAAGCCACAATGTGAATAACATAACTAGTTAAATGAAGCGGTGTAACCATAGTTGTTAGAATTCCGATTCTACCTTACGATTCTACGATCTAAATTTATAAAATCGATCCCAATTCTAGAGGTAGGGTCGCTATTATAGATAAACTCTAGTTGGTACCATTAGTCATGTAGTTTATGTATATATTTACTGAAATTAAGTCAGTATTTTGATAATTTTTCATTCAAATATTATATTTTATGAGTTTTTACTATTCATATTATTTTTTTAGTTTTTAATTGAAGAACAGTATTAAATTTGCAATAACGCATAACTTTTTACAATACGAGTATATAATGTCAAATGTTATAAATTTTAGTTAAAGAAACTTATTTCATGATGAATATTAAAATTTTATATTTATTTGTATAAGTTTTTATAGAATATTAGCTTTAAAAATAAATAAAAATTATATTTTTGTCCTTTTGATGATAGGATCTTACGATCCTATCTACGAGCCGATCCTGTAATCTTAAGTAGGATCCCGATTCTACAAACCTTGGGTGTAACGTATGGGAAAGTGAGGAAGCGAGGGACGAGGACACAGTGTGATGAGATTCCAAGGCAATCCACTACTTGCAATAATGATGAGTTCTTTTGCAATAGGGACGAAAATTTTTACATGTATTCGGTCTACGTTAAGTGAGATGGATCATTTGATCTATATTCATCCACATCACTCTGAAAAATTTTATTTTTAATGAGTTACAGTGGTGTGGATGAATATGGATTAAAGGATTCATCCTACTTACCGTGAACCGGTCCATATAAGAATTTTACCAATAGGGATGGTCTGCTTTGAGCTGCAAAAGTGGCTGATCAATATAATTCTTATATTTTATGTTATAATGCATTTTAAAATTACAACTACTCCTCCACCGGCAGAAAAAAAAATGTAGGGTTAGTTGTTGGGTGGTAATGGAAGGGATTATAAGGTTATCCATATCGTGTCAGTTGACCTATTTCGTATCATGTTATATCATGTGACTCTCATTTTTTATTCTGTCGTATTTGTGTCTGCCTGTTCAAATTCGTATCGAATAACTGACCAATTTACTATTAATAGAGATATATCAACCTATTTAACAAGTTACATAACTTGCGATACATTAAAATTAAAATATCAAAATTTAATTCTTTAATAATTTAAACAATTATTAAAACTAGCCTTGTTCTCATAACAATTTAGAATATATTATTAAAATTATTGAAATTTATTAGATAATATTTAGGGTTAGATATAATAAACCCCCTTAAGATTTGCGCTATTTTGCACTAAATTTATTAACGCTATTTTTTTTCTCGCTTTACTCCTTTGACTAATGGTCAAATATAACTCTGTTGTTAGTTTTTTCAAAAAACCAAATTTACCCCTAAAGGTTAATTGTAGTAAATCCCTTAAAGTTTAAACGAGATTTCACTTTAATCCCTCATGTAAGTTTTATATCATGATATATTTTAATACTTTGGGATAAATAAAAAATAATAAAGCTATCAATATTGTTAAGTTTTATATCATTTAATACTTTGGGATAAATAAAAAATAATAAAGCTATCAATATTGTTAAAAACATAAGTATGCTCTAAATTAATTAATATTATAATTCTTGAATTATACTTTTTCAATATTCAAAACTTAAAAACATGATGAAATAATTAATTTTAAAATTTTTGTGAATTATTAAAGCTGTTTCACCTAAATTATTTTAATTTGAGTTTTGATTTATATGTATAAAGTTACTTCATATAATTTAAGTGATAGTTGAATTATATTAACAAAGAAAAAAAAAAAGTAAGAAGATAATCAATTTAAATAAATATAAAGAAAAGCAAATAGAAAATAGATTGATATTTAATAGATGATTATGGGTCTCATATATTTAAATTTTTTTTACATAAAAATAAAATATAATGAAAAGACCGAAAAATACAGTTAGCGTTAGGAAATTTTTGTATTTAAATTAAGCTTTTTCGCAAGTATTTTTAAAGAACCACTAGTGTTGGTAGACATCATATATTTTTAGTTGTTTTGACAAGATTTTTATATTGATTAATGATTAAAGTAGGTTACTTGGCACAAAACTAGAATTAGGGACTCAAACGACAAATATAATAAATTTTAAAGGGTTAATTTTATGTTTTCTTGTATTGTCTAGGGGTAAAATTGTCTTTATTGACTTTGTAATAATCAAATTGCTAATGTGTACTAACAAATGGGATAAAGTGAAAAAAAATAACGTTAGACAATGTAGTACAAAATAGTCCAAACCATAGGGGAGTTTACTATATTTATACCGTTAAAAATAATTATTATATTTGGTTTAATAATATTATATTAAAAATATTATTCACAATTTTAAAATATATTATATTAAATTATAATCGATGTAATACTTCGACAAAATCTGTTCAATCAGAAACTTAATGAGTTATCGTATCAATTCATGGGTCCTGACCTATTTACTTTCGTGTGATCATAAACGAGTTGACCCATTAATGACGTGAGAAAATTCGTGTCGTGTTATCAGGTGTCGGAAATTGCCAGCCCTATTGTGGCTAGGGGTATAAAGAAGGCTAGTACAAGGAAAATTTTTATATGTAATCGATTCACGGTTGGTGAGATGGACCTCTTAGTTCATATTCATCCACATCACTCTAACTCACTAAAATAAACTTTTTCAGGGTGATGTGGATGAATGTGGAGTAAGGAATCCATCTCGCCTTCTGTGAATCGGGTCCATATAAAAATTTCTCAATAGAAGAATAGTAGTTTAACATGCACAAGTACAAGTTTTACCAAAACTTTACTTAAACTTGAGCTCAAGTTGAATTTGAATAATGCTCTATTCGAGTTCGACTCGTGTAAATTTTACGATTGTCAAAATTAACAACATTTTAATATACTCAAGTGCGAGTTCAATTAACCAACTCACTTTAAGTGAATTGGTTACCAAACACTTTGTTTAGACGCAAACGTAATTATGTCGGGAGATCGAATCCCTATTTTACATTCTTAAAGATAGATATTGGATCTCTTATTTCTTTGCTCTTTTGAGCCTTTTCCTTTTCTTTAATAATAGATATAATTGATAAAAATATGTTAAACTATTGCCGTTTAATAAAAAAAAAATACGAGTTTGATCAAAATTTGATTTGACAAGCTTTTGAATCTCATATACAAGAGTTTGACATCAACCTCGTGAAGTTAAAATCTCGGCTCTAGTTCGATTAACGCAAGTCTGAGCTTACTTAATCTGATATTATTTCAAAAAGTGGTGAAATGACTAGATAGTGTACTCCAACGTTCATGTCAAGGAATCATTTAAAGCTTTTCTTCCATTAGACTGTCAGCTCGCTACCCTCTCTCACTGTTGACACAAATGCAATCTCCTGTCTCTTCCATCTACCGTGGCGATGAAAATAACCCTAATTGTCTAGCAAATGGGGTCATGCCTTGTCGTGATAGTTCTAGTGTCACTGCTTTATTTCTTCTTAACCGTGATTAGTCTCTTCGACCGAAGAAAAGTACTATTCCCCATGGAGGGCATGAAAGAAAGCCCTAATTCTTTTGGGATTAGATTGTTGTATTTTAGAGTTTTATAATCCTCTTACATAAGTTATTGCTTATGTCTCTAAACATTAGCCGGTTAGCCCTCCATTACATAAAATGATGGCTGTTGAACAATCTGAAACAACATAGGAGAGGGGCCCTTTATTTTGGCGGTTAACAATTCATTACAACATTTAACACTGCTGCATTCATTTCAATCCAATTATCCACATATGATACAATGTACATAATGGATATAAAATAAAAGAATGTATAAAATAAATATATAAAACATCAGTTCATCATTTGCATTGATCAGTTAAAATATCTATCTATTTGATATACATTTTCTATAACTTTCCATATGCATAAGATATTCTACAACATCCTGCCACAAGCACAGTAAGACATAGACAGCATTCTGCTGCTGACTAAATGTTCTTTTCCAGTCTTAACATGCAACTCCAAGCTTCCCTCAAAGGAAACTGTGAACATCTTTCAACCATTACCAGAAGGATGTATCATGGAACACACAATGAATTATTTCTATTTTCTTCTTTCTATCCCTTCATGTCCAATTACAGATGCCTCGTTAAAATGCAAAAGATAATCCACAAATCATCTCAAGGAATTGTACTAATCAAGTGCAGCTTTATTTCTACGACCAGTTATCGGCTTAGGTAAACCATCAAAGATTGGTTTAGTAATGAGATCTGACTTCAAATTCCACTTTGATGTAGGCCACAGGGATGATAATGTGCTATTATCAGAATCTTGCAAACTTGATGTACTTGATGATTTCCTCACGCCATTAAGACTGTCAATCACAAAAGAATCCCCCAAACCTATAGGAATGGGGATTGGCAAAGCTGCTTCCGCATCAGCCCCATATGTTGTTCGGCTAGTTGACTTGGGTCTCAACGCCAAACTTTTACCAGTAATTACTGAAAACCCACCACTTATGCTATTATCCTCCAGCAACTTTTCTGGAGTGCGAGAACTAAAATCAGCCTCAGATTTTTGCCTCCTTGTCACTAGCAGCTTTTCAATCCAATTATCCAAGTCACTGTCTGTACTTTCTTGAGCAGACAGATGATCATCCAAGTGGCCATTTTCTGTAGTAAAACCATTAGCTTCACTTTTGGATTTTGTGTGATGACTCAATGGTGGGTTCAGAATATTGGAATGCTTGGCAAATTGCCCATCCTCTAAATAATGAGCTCCTCCTTTCCGATACACAGCCATTTCAAAGCCATCTGATGCAGATTTCTTGTCCTTTTGTTTAAGACCATAATAACCTTGTAAACTGCTCATGGCTGGAGAGACCTTCCGCTGAGGAGAAGGCGTCAATTGCAGTGACAGAAATGAATCAAATAAAGCAGAGTTCCTACGGATGGGTGGAGTATTCTCACAGCCACTTGGCCTGCAAATATTATAATCAGTCAGCCAGACAACTGTGAACCATTTTGATTTCCAGTTGAAGACAAGAGGAAATACAAAGAATAAGAAGGAAAAAAAAAACCATAAATATTCAGTTACACAACTATGTTTCAGATGTAGATATAGTTTACTATTATAATGAACTGAATGGCAAAAGGATATCTACCAACACTTTTCTCCAATATACCATCATTATTTAATCAAACAATGAGTTTGTAAAGTACCAACACTATTCAAACAAAATCAGCCCCATTTAAATGATAGTTTCTCATCAACTCAATCCTTAAGAGTCTTGCACTGCAAATAAAACCAACATAAAACAGACTCCAGGCCTTGGCTTTTGAAATTAAGTGCCACTCTCTTACATGTCAATTACCATTCCTTTAGGCTCCACAAACCTCAATATAACTCTGGGATCATTACTAAATCTAACCTTTCAAAAAACCAACATTCCATCTTTCCAACAAAATAACAAAACCTCGTTAACCATCAATTCCTACACATTTTCCAAAAACCCAACTGGAACTACTTCTGAACTACAAGTCTAGAGCCACTATCTGCATTGACTTTAGAATGTGACTACAAAACCACATCCCCTGGTATTTCCACCTGGCACATGCGCCATTAATCACACCACCAACATTGACCGCCAGAATTTGTAAACTGGGGATGCTAACAAAAGCAATGGTTGATAAGCAAAATACTTCATCACGAGTTAAGATGGACAAGAGTCTAACAATTCATAGTCATTATTATGACTCCTACTTTAGTTTTTTTCCCCTTTATTTCTTGCTTGTTTTCAACACTACATTTTGACAACAGATTTGATGTAGGTCCACTCCTTAAGGTAATCATTATTGCCAACATTAAGAAGAGAGAAAAACACTTAACCGAATTTTTGTCAGCCCTTGGTTCTCAGATTAACAACTTGCTTCAATTATTGCATTTGCTGCCTCTACTCTAATGAAAATTTTGCACCAAGGCTTACATTGGATAACCAAACATGTTAATCAAAATGCCTAAATAACAACAGCATTCATTGATAGCTTTCAGTTAGTGACACCACTCACCTAAAACCTAAAAGACTGCATATTGTCCTTTGAGCTTTCACAGTGACCTCTGACTGAGATAAGTTCATGAATGCTTTTGCCTTTCTAATTATCAGCAGAGACTTTTGGGTTTTCTGCTAATTATAATGTGACCAAAGTATATTTCTTTTCAAAGTATGATTTTTTCGACAGGCAGACCACAATAAACTCTTACTATCTGAAACCAAGTAAAATGTGGTACAGCAGTTCCAACAATGGCATAAATCCAGATACAGTTTTCTCTTTAATATAATGTTTAATTGCATAAACATCTGCAGGGACAAAACTTAAATTCATCATCCTACTAATGAAAGAAGAGATACAAAGTTTATTGCCCATAGTTATAAGCAAATATGAAATTTCATGTTTACTTTAAAGAGTTCTGGATTCAACCATGATAAAGGCTATTTGAATGATCTTTGTACAGAAAAGTAAGATGGGTCAAAAGAGTATATCAACTATGGTGCATACTAGTTATGACAAGCTTTTAGCAGTTTACTTGTAGCTGACTGAAAACAAACTCATTTAAACTCCACAATCCATCATCCAAACTCGTGCCAACAAGAATTGGCATGACGTAAACAATCTTTTGAAAGATCTAGCTCTTTGCTTGTCAGTTTCTGCTATATATTCGTCAGTTTCTGCTAGTAACAAATACACCAGAGTGGTGAATAGAATGCAAAAGGACAAAAAATATATATCCATAATAGGAATCCACATCATCAAAGAGAAAGTTGGAGAGTCGGAACTCAGATCCGAAAAAGGTTTTCAGCAAAGAACAGGATTCTAATAAATAACTAGCAACTCAGAGACAAGGCAACCCTCAAAAAAATTGTGCAGGGGAGATTAAGGAAGATTGCAATGCAAGCATCAAGGCCTTGAAAATTGTCAATACCCTTGTGTATCCAAACCATTCGATAAGCTGGGGCCTAAATGATGGAGGATGCCTTCCCGGTAATGGTATTTGAAGAGTCTTTAGAGCAAACATTTGAAGATCTGATACCAAGCCGTTCATCCTCTTTATATCAGCCACCTAATGAATCAAAGGCCAATGATTCCAAACATAGCATATATGAATCATCTTAACTACAATCATGGAAAAAGACAATCAAGGCCCCAAAAGAAAACAGTAGTCAGAACAGCATATACAGAAAAATACTCTGCCATCTGTTTCACTAAAGTCTTGGAAAATTTGAAGAAAAAAACTCCTAAATAACTCTTCAAAGTCAAAACAAAACCCAAGTGTCACAGAGGACTCAAATTAGTGGATAAAGACAAGGCAGTACTTAGCTTATGATATAGAGAAAATCAACTGGAAATTTTGAGCTATTTAACATAAAATGCATAATTTCGAGCGATTTAGCACAAAAGACATTTATGATTATTGCCGGATAAAAAGTATAATTTGACGTATACATGGATCAGTATACTTTGTCTCTAAAGTTAGAACAAATACCCTTTATCATAAATAGTCCAAAAAGGTGCTCTCTTTATCAATGAGGGCTTCAACAGCACCTTTTCACTAATTCTTTTCCACAAAAAAAAAGAAAAGAAAAGTTGGGAGTATATTTTATTTTCGGAACTTGGTAGTTGTTTTCTCAACGATGAAACTCTGCATCCCAGCACCAAAAAAAAAAAAAAATTCACTTCAGCATTTACAAAACTCAGCCAATCAATTTCCAGTCCAGAAAACAATATTACGAAACCTCCAAATTAGATCTCACAGTAAAAATCTTTCTAGGTTAAACTAGCACAGTAAAATTAAGAATAAAAAAACAGGACTTAAAATATTATTATTATTTATGCATGACTGACAATTTTTTCAATTATGAATGAGAGATTTTACCTCGACACCGTATTTGATGGCGACACCAGCGAGTGTATCGAATTTAGACACGGGATGTTCTATATAACCGACGCCGAGGCCACCGACACCCACGGATCCCCCGTCGTCGGTGGAGGTGAATTCACTGCAAAACTTTTCGCCGGCGTGGATGATGACGATGACGATGATGACTCCATTCCCGTATATTGATCCACCTCATCCAAATAATTCTCAAATCCGAACCCTCCGTTCATTCTCCTCTCCATTTATTCTTTTTTTTTTTTTTCCAAATTCCTCCAAAATTAAAAGGTATTCTAATTGGAATATTCCTTTGAAGAAATATGCATTCTAGTTAATAAATCAAATTCACGAGTATATTTGTTACATAGAAATTACAATGATAAAACGGGGGCTGGGGGTTCTTAGATCTGGTGGGAGAGTGGGTGATCTGATGCTTCAATTGTGTGTTTTTTCATGTGTTGTGAGAAGTATTTAATTTTCTTCAATTTAATTAAAAAAATTAAAACAGGGAAAACATAAGGCGATAAAAGGAAAAGTACGAGAGAAAAGTAAGAGGGAGGTGGGGTTTGGAAGGCAAAAAAAGTCGGTTTGTTGTTGCATTCTCAATGGCCCTTCAAAATTAGGCAATCTAGGTGGTCAGAAAATTATTTAGGGTTTCCTAAGCAAAAATAAATACTACTGTTTAGGAAGGTAAAAATGGTAAATTAAGCCTCTTAACCGATCCCAAACCAAAACCCCCCCCAAAAAATAAAAAGCTGGTGTTTTTTTTTTTTTTTTTTGTTTGGTTTGTTCTATTGTTTAATTTAGTCTTTTATTTTTAAGGTATAGACCAATATGGTCATTTAGGGTGTGTTCGTTTGGACTAAAAATATTTTCTTGAGGAAAATGTTTTTCTTGGAAAATATTTTATATGAAAAAATCTATTTTTCATACAATTTTTCGGTGTTCGGTTGACAAAATGAAAATATTTTAAAATAAAAAAATTTAACGGTTTTATCTTTAATTTTATGAATACAAGTTAAAAAAACTTATAATAATGGTAAGAAATATGAGGTGATTTTTATAATGTAATTTAGGGTGTGTTCGTTTGGTGAGAATATTTTCTAGAAAATTTTTGAAAATATTTTTATAGCCAAAAACTCGACAAATATTTTTCGGTTATAAATATTTTCCATTGTTTTAAACGACAGAAAAAGAATTAAAAACGAAAATAAATTTAGCAAACGAAATTCTAAAAGTAAGTATTTGAGGTTTAATGTCACTCTTGAATTATCTGGAAAATAACTTACTCTCAAAAATTCCGTAAGTTATTTTCAGCAAGAGGAAGGAAAATTGGAAAATATTTTCCACCGGAAAATATTTTCCGGTGTTTGGCACCAAAAAATTTTCTTAAAAATATTTTCAATCCAAACGAACACACCCTTAATTATCAAAAAGACCAATTTGATACTCATTCTTAGAAAAAATTAACCAATTTAATACTTGTGATATAAATTGAAAACAAATTAACAAAATCGTTAACAACCCATTTATAGTAGGTTAATGACTATATGATTATCACGTAACTTGCTACGTTAGTTTGTCTATAATATCTGTCACATTTATTAGATTGGTTAATTTTTATAAAGATGAGAGAGTTACAATTTTAGATAAGATATGAGATTGGTCGATATCTAAAAAAATAAAAAATTAAATTGACCTTTTTCTCATTTAGAAATTAAGATATGTGTACTGTTGTTTGAAGGTTGGTTTTTGATAAACCAATATGAAATTTTTGTTGTCCTTATTAACATGATTTGAGAAATTTTTTATATATACTACATATATTTAAATTGATAGCTTGGATGTTTTTATGAAAAGATACGATCAAGGAGAATGTTATATGGGAAATACTTAGATAAATTTGGTTTTTGACCCTACTTGTAAATCCTATAGTGTAGATTAAATATTATGGAATCTATGACATCAGCTGATGTAAACAAAATTCTATAAGATTTAATTTTGACCGCAAGGTCTACAGGTGAGGTCAAAGATCGGGTCTACATAAGTATTTTCCATGCCATATAAGAACAAAAAAATCTTCCCGAAGAGTGGTTGTTGGTTAATTTTTTGCTCTAATTAGAAATATAACCTTCTATAGAACTGGTGTAAGTATAAGGAATTTTTTCTCTCGTTCATAATTAGGGATTGGGTTTGGGAAATTACTCTCCATTTATTTGTAACTAGTGAGCAGTGTGTGATTTTAAATAAGTATTAACTAAAAAAATAGGAAGGAATTTTAAGAATAATTATGTGAAAAAGTTTTAAAACTATCGAGTATAAAATAGACAAAATAAATAATGATATAACATCAAAGTACTTTTAATTTGTATATAATATAGATATTGATGATTTGATGGCTGATTTCTTTTAATTAATAAAGTGACTTTTTATCAAAAAAAAAAAGCTATTTTAAATCTTAAAATCTTATGCTAAAGCAAATGTTTTATGATTGACAAGTTAGATTCACATTTTCTAAGTTTCTTTTCCGATGGTATGGTATGTTGTTTTAATAAAATAGGTGACCAATTTCCAAAAACCGACAATTTAATTTTGAACTAGTATATTGCTTTAATATCTTTATTTGCATTCTAGTACAAAAGTTAAATTTGTAAAATTTGAATTGATTTTACTTTAAATGACGGTTGATTTCATTTAAAAATAAGTTATCAATGCAAGAACAAACATTTTCGAAAAGGCAAAAGCCATACACTTTTCTTAACTTTCATATGTTACAAATATTATTTATTGAACTTTTTTGTAGTCGATATGGTCACTCAACTATCAAATTTTTCTTTCAATGACCTTTCCATCCATTTTAATAGTTAAATAAGTATTAATACTTCAAACGTGCCTTTCACGTGATTTTTTTAAGGTGTAACAATGTCGTACAATAATATTTTTAACCCACCGCTATTCCCTAAACCTTAGCCACCATCTTTTTCCTTTTAGAATCCTTCAATCCCCCCATACCACTGCTGCTTCCTCCACTAACACATTTTTCTCCATAATCCACCATCTCCCTTATTCTGCCCCAGTATCCCCCTTCCCCACCCCTTGCTTGCTTAAGAGACTACCCTTCTTCTCCCATTTCCCCTTATCCCGACTTTCTTGCTCTCGCCCTTACCCTTCCACCTTAACCCTGCTTCCTTTTTTGTCCCTTCATTTTTTAATTGTCATTAACCCGATTCTCTACAAACATTGCTACCTGACCACTACTATCCATGGCTGTAAATGTTTATTGGGCTTAATGAATAACACAACAACTTCCACAAATTTAAATAAAGGTGTGTTAGATCTTTTTTTTTATTTATTTTTTGGTGAACAAAGATTCAAGAAAATTTTGGCATCTCGTTTTTTCGAAACAACTGTTCAGTAATTTTTTTGGATCTCAATTCTTTTCATATCAAAGATTCAATAAATTTTTGACATCTTTTTTTTATATTTATTTTAAGAACAAAGATCCAGAAATTTTTTTGAAATAAAAATTCAAATAAGGGTTTTTTTGGAACAAAGATTTAGATTTTTTGAATCTTATTTTTTTTTTTTCAAAACAAAGATCCAAATCACAGTTTTTGGGAAACAGTGATCTTGGATCTCAATTATAATTTTTATGTTGTTTCCTTAAAATTTTATTTGGAGAGAAAGAAAAAGTGAGTTTAAGCAAAAACATTATTATTTGGACGCTTTTACCCCTTAAAAGTTCATGTGCCTTTAATATATTTAAGTTAACAGCTACCCTAACATCTAAAATAGACGGAATGAGTATTGGTCAATGATTTTTAAGTTGAGTAACCGTTTCGACCACCAAAAAAGTTCAGTGGGCAATATCAATAACATATAAAACTTAAGGAGGGTGTACGACATTTTGCCCTTTCTAAAATAGGATAAATGCATGTTGTCTCATGAGTTGGGAAATGTTCCCTGCTCTCGCGTTTAATTCATGACAAAAGAAAATAGGAACAATGGAAAAAAAATTTAAGATTAATATCCCATAGAAAATCCATGGATCTTAAAAAACCGAAATGGTGTAGTGCAATGAAAGTAAAATAGAAAGAATATATAAATTTTGACTATACCAGTTTCTTATTTCAAGTGCTTATATTTGAGGCTAACCTAGCATAGGATTTTCTTTAAAGAACTTTGAAAATTGGCATCTTATTAAATTGTTGATTTTTATGAGTTGTATACACAATGTTCGAGTATATAGGAAGAAAAAATTATACAAACATAAATTATTAACACTTCAAGAAAAAATATTACGACCACTTTGACTAAAATTATTTTTTTGATAACCAAAGGGAAATTTCATTAATTAAAAGTCCCAGACATATAAATTGCCTGTACATCAATTGGTGGCCCTTCCAACCACACCATTTTATGATTTGTGCATTTCACTAGTTGCGTAGAACATTGCGCAATTTTTTATTACCTACTCTTCTAGTCTAGTTTACCTCTAGTTTTCCTAATTGTTCTATGCAAATTTTTGTGTCCTTCACAAGGTTTTCCCAAAGCTAACAAGTCTTCATCTTCAGCTAGACATGCAGAGATAATGCTTTGAGCATTACCTGCCAAAATAAACCCCAAAGATGTAATTTTGCATCCAACTCAAGGGCCCTTCTTGCTGCAATCACTTTTGCAATTTCTGGGTTCCAAACCCCATGAATTTTCTACCATCCCAACCACAAAGATTCCTCTATTATCACGAATCACTACTTCTATTCATAGTTCATGAATGATCTAAATACCGCTACATTAAAATTGATTTTCGAGGATTGATGGCGGGGGTCTTTTCATGCTCCTCTTCCTTAGACTCCTTGTTCGGTGATTGAACCAGATTTGCTTCCTTAAAAGAGTTCCACAGGAGGGTTGAAAATTCTAATAGAAGCACTACATCCTTACCCTTAACTTCGTAGCCGTCGGAGTTTCTATTGTTCCATATCATCCACGCAAGCATGCAAATTTCCCTCGATCATATTCGCTCCATCCTCATCACTGCCTCCTGAAACCAAAGCCAACCGCATCCCTGTTTACATTCGTTAACCTTGTTTTATAGTCCCAAAACCTCCCATACTTGATTTGCCAAGTCATAGACAAAATGGGAATGAGTAAGGTCTTCCAATTCCTTATTGTAGAAAGGGCAATTTGTTTGGATTTGAACTCTTCTAGGGTTTCTAGTAGGCACTTTTATGGGTAGGACATTATGGTAGGCTTTACACAAAAAAAATCTTTACCTTGATAGGAATCTCCATCTTCCATATATAGTTCCATAGCTATATTGGGTTACAACTACTCGAACCTCTATCTATTCTTTTGGATTGAAATGGTCAATGTCCATGGCTAGGTGGTACGCACTTCACACTAAGAAGGTTTCGTTCTTTGTGTAGTGCCATAGTAAGTACTGGTTCTTTCTTAAAGGAATATTTAGAATTGTCTCCATTTTCTTTGGACCAAATATTGGCTACACCTCCCTAGTTTTCCATAGCAAAGTTGAAGTGTTCATAAGATTTGAAACTAAGTTGATGCTGGACACCCATCATTACTTGGAATGGCCCTGAATGTCCTAGGCTTGGGGATCCACTGGACTTTTCATATGTTAATAATATGCCCTACCCTTATTTTTCTTTTGAATCCCATGCATGAGTAATCCCTTTCCCTTTAGAATTCCTTGCCAGGTATAGGTAGCTCCAGTGCCTTTCTTCACTTCAAGGAAAGTTGAGTTCTGGAAATACTTTGCTTTTAGGATCTGGTGGCATAGTGAGTTCTCATTGATTAGGATTCTCCATACTTTCTTGGCCAACATTGATTAATTAAAATTTCTTAGATTGTGGAATCCTAAACCTTCTTGCATTTTGGGAAAGCACAATTTATTCCAAGCTACCCAATTCTTCATTTATCCTCCTTACTTCTCCACCAGAAATTGCTCATCAATGATTGAATTTCCTCCAGCAGATGGTTGGTAGTTGAAAACAAGACATGGCATAATTTCTTACCTCCTAGATAACAACTTTGATTAGTACCTTCTTGCCCGCCATTGAGAGCTGTTGTTCCTTTAAACCTTATATCTTTTTTCCCACTCTTTCTTTGATGGATGAAAAACTTCTTTTTTTGATCTTCCCACTACTGACAAGAGGCCTAGATACTTCTGATAGGCTTCCATCTCCAGAATATGAAGGTAATCAGAACTAACTATATTTACGAACTTTGCTTTTATTCCTCCTAATGAAAAACAATAGCTGACTGATCAAAGTTGATTTATTGACCCAAGGCCTGCCCATATAAAGAGATAACTTTTATAATTTTTTTGGCCTCCGTTTCTATATCCTCCCTGAACTAAATTTTATCATTCGCAAAGAAGAGATTTGAAATTGAAGAAACTTCCCTTGCCATCCTTATGTTGTTGATTTTTCCATATCGGACTGCTTCCTACAACAAACATGAGAAAACCTCCGCACAAACAAGAATAAATATGGTGATAATGCATTCCCCTGTCTGATTTCTCTTTAGGGAGTAATGTTGCCACATTTAGAACTATTCAAAAGGAAAGACTGTGCATAGAAGGGAGATACATGAGGAGAAAAACTAAGAGTTTCCAAGGTTTTTTTGAAGAAAGTTGCACTCTGCCTTGTCATAGGCTTTGCTATATCAAGTTTAATTGACATGAGTCCCTCATTTCTTATGACTTGGATTTCAATAAATGATTTAGTTCATAGGCTACGAGGATAGTATCTATTATTAGCCTACCAGGAATTAAAGTTGATTGACCCTCCAAGATAATATGATTTATTAAGGGACTCAATCTATTTGCTAGATCTTTAGAAGCTAATTTGTAAACCACATTGCACAGGCTCATAGGTCGGAACTCGAAAATGGACTTTACATTATGTACTTTAGGGATGAGGACTATACAAGTGTAATTACGACTTTTGTTAAATGACCCATCATTAAGAAAGAAAGGACGCTAAAAGTAACCTCTTTACCCACAATTTTCAAAATTTTTGGAAGAAAATAGGACTGAACCTATCGAATCTAGGTGATTGCAATAGGTGCATTTGAGCTAGAACCTTTGTTACCTCTACTACTATGAAGGTTCTGAGGAGTCAATCATTCATCTCACTAGTCACCATTGTTTGATCTTTCTTCGTAGCACAATTTAGAATTTCTTTGAAGGCTCCTTAGATCGAAACATTTGATAGGTCCCTGAAGTGGTATACTATGATCTTTTCTATATCTTCCTGTTTCTCATACCACTGACCTTCCATGTCTCTTAAACCCTTAATAGTATTGGTATGTAGCCTCTCTATAGCTGCCTCCTAAAAAAGTCTAGCATTCCAATCCCCATTCTTATACTAGTGAACCTTACTCTGTTGCTACCACAATAAGTTTTCCTTGTCCAAAAGGTCCTCCAACTATTTCTCCAAGCATGCATACACTGCTGCCTTACTCTCATTGATACCTTTAAGCATTGTACATACAAATTTCATACCTAGAAATTAAGGTAGGAAATAAAATGCACAAACGATAATTTTATTAATTTAAATCTAAATTGGGCTATAATCTCTATAGTTTTAACACCGTTTACAAGGTGTAGGTCCTCTAATACGATCTCCAAATTTAGTGATGACCCAAGGGTCGCTTTTTGTGGACTTTATCTTGAATCATTGGTAGTGCTTTTCAATTTCTCTTGTGCGGGAAATTGAGAGCGAATGATTGAAACCAATGGTGTAAAGCTTGATCTCGATTCAAGTAGAGTTGATGAAGAACACGACCTTTGATTGTCGTTCCTTCGACTTGAAATCTGGTGATGATCCAAGGGCTAGGGTAGGCTTGATCTTGTAACGTCAATATGTTGGAAACAACCCGAGGGCCACAATATGCTTGATCTCAAACCTTTGAGTTCCTTAATTTATAGTGGAAGAAATCAATGGAGAATGTATACACCGAACTTGAAGCTTGATCCTGGTGAAAAGATTATTGAAGAACACAAACATTGATTGTCATGGAAGATGCGACACTTCGTTTCTCGTGCTTGCTGATATCCCACGTTGTTGAAGTTTTGTCTCCAAAGTATTGGTATGCTTGGTTGCTCTTCTCCTGAGTGCTTAAAGCTTAATCCCGGCTGAAGAGTCATTGAAGAGCTTGACTTGTTCTTGATGTAGAAGATGCAGCACCTTTGGTTGTCATGCTTGTTGATGTTTTACGTTGCAGAATAGGAGTCTTATCCTTCGGAGTGTTGAGTTGCTTGAAGTGCTTCTCTGGTTCTCAATGACTATGGCCTCCTATAGGCTAAGAATGAGAGTTTTAATTTAGAAAAGTCAATTAGTTAAGTTAATCAAGGAGAAACTAATTCCCATAATTAACCCTAATTAACTTTCTTAATTTCCTCAATTAAAGAGATTTATCTCTTCTGATTAATTCTAGAACATTTTGCCTGTGGGCTAAAAGTATTTAGTAGGCTCGATTTGCATGTCTATCTCAATTTGAAAAAATGTGAGTTTGACTAGTCATTTTTATTGGACTAGTTGAAAGACATTAGGTTCAAAAGCCTCAACTTTGTTGGACCCGGAATTAACCAAATTAATCTTTGGTAATCTTAATTGATATATACATACACACACACACACACACACACATATATATATATATAATGTATACAGGCATCATCTCGTCTATTTCTTTTTTTGATTTTGTCTCATTTCTTCCGTATGTTTCTGAACTTGGCAATTCTTTGCTTCGTTGGATGAGTCATATGCGGCAACAATCCAGTTTGTTCAATAGTTCAGATACCTTTTTCGAACCATTCCTTTCTAACCAACTATTCCTTATAACCTTTTCAGAGTCATTGGCCTCAATCCATATTGTCTCAAACCTAAATTGCTTAAACTTTCTAGAGAGTCTGTATATTGGATCGTTCACTGATATGTAGTACAATAAGGAGATGATTAGATATGTGGGAAAAGACATGCTTAACCCGTGACTCTAGAAACAAATTCCTAAAAGAATTGGTTGCACAAGCTCGGTCAAGTCTACCCTTAGCTGAGGTTCACCTTCTTTCTATCCCTGCTCCACATGAACTTGTGCCCGGAGAAACCCAAGTCATTTTGTTCATAGTTCCAAAGTGCCTCTTGGAAACAAGATACCATTGTGGGAGATTTCCCATTCCTATAGCCTCTAAAGCTTACAAAACCTCGCTAAAATTCCCAACACAAACCCATGGTCTGACAGAAGTATGGCATATGTAAATTCTGGAATTGGTGCCACCATTGCCTTCTCTTGGCGGTATTCGGTTCCCTATTTACACATGTAAATCTAATAACTCTAGGTTTAGAGTTATTTTTATATGTTTTAAGTTGTTATATTTTCAGTACCATATGTTGTGTTCTTTGATAGTTGAATTATGTTTAGAATGTATAGTTTTTGTGTCATTTTTTAATTGTTTTTGTAGTCAAATGTATGTTTAATTGTCATTGTTGTTTATGTATGTTATTTCCTATCATGTGCATGTGCATTAGTGACAAAAAGATCATTTGGTAGTGGAGCGGGAAGCTGAAATGGAAAAGCAAGGAAATAAGGAACGATACTAGAAACATCAGCCGCTTACTGCGGTTAGAACAAGGCTATTTAGCCGCAGATAGCGGTTAAAACAGAACCACATCCACTATCAGCGGCTGATAAAGAAGGAAATAATCATTGTTAGCAGTTGACTCGCTAACAGTGCTTGATTTGGACAAATTCAACCTTTGATAATTCTTCAGTGGTTGACCCAATTTGGGCCCGGGTCTTTTCAACGTTTTCTATAAAAGGGGAGGTTATGTAATGCTTAAAAAGAGACCAATTCTCAGACTTTAGTTATTAATTTTTGTCTAGGGTTTTGAACAATAAATAAGGTTAATTACTTTTCAATTCTTGGGATCAAATCTTTGAATTGTGTATCGTCCGAGATATTTAATTCAAGCATTTTGACAATTCTTTCAGTTTCGGTACTTTGTCTTTTAATTATTATATTTATATTTTCTTTATTTTAATTTCATTTATTGGTTTATGATGTCTGTGATCAATTCAATTTATTTATTTTCATTTTTGCACGTAATGAATTGCTAAATTAATTAGGGTTTGGGTGCGGGCTATGCATCAATCTTGGGGAAAATTTAATTAAGGGTTAGTCATTTTAATTATAATAATAGGCAAATAAATAGCATTAACAGACAATTCTAAGGAACAGCTAACCTTAGTCTTGGTCAGGTTGGTTGGGGAAATGAGAGTTTTTGAACCTAATCATAGACCTATGCTAAATTATTAGGCTAATTAATCTAATTCAGGTAGACGGATTTAATTAATTGATTTGCCGAGTACTCCCAGAAGGAAACTTGAGTTCCAGGAAGTCAATAATTCAAGGTAATAAGGTAGGTTAGAAGAAGGTTTCTCGAACCCTATTAAATTAATTTGACAAAATTCAATAATCAAAGGTTTCGGGATTTGGTTGATACATGGGAACAGAATCACAATTAATTATAATTTAACTAATCGATTGACTTGAGATTTGAATGACCCTAGATGGTTGTTAGCCTTGCCTTCGACTTGTCTCATTTATTACTGGTATTTCAAATTTAATTTACTTGTTTAGTTTATAGTTTTCAATTTTTTCTTGCAACTCATTTTTTAAAATCCAAAAATCTTGCAAACCGGTTTTCTAAATTGAAATTGTGTTAGAATCTCGGTACTTGCATCAATACCTATGGGATCGACCCTTGCTCACCCTTCGACATTGCTCATAACCGTATATTTGTGGATATTAGTAGAAGAGTGGGACAACAAATTAAAACTTGTTCAGCATGTGTCAAGTTTTTGGAATCGTTGCACAGGTTTGGTTAAACTTTAGCGGAGTTTGATTTGGAAATTGACAGCACTTTATGCAATTGAGAAGACAAGCTTTGGAACAATAGCAGGTAGACATGGTTGACGGGAGGGTTGCACGTCAATTTGTGGGGCAACAAGAAGTACCACCAATTAACTGTGAATGAGTGGAGAATGAAGGAGAGGACGAAGATAATGGTTATAACTTATTTTTGCAGAATAATGGACCATTAGGAGACTACACCTAACCTACATTTGAAGGGTCACAATCTAACATTGTATCACCTCCTATTCATGCAAATAATTTTGAAATCAAGCCAAGTCTGATATCCATGCTTCAACAACATGCATGATTGCATAGTGAGGATCTAAACTGCCAGTTAATCAATTTCGAAGAGGTTTGTAATACTTTTAAGCAGAATGTATGTGTGTCGTAGAATGATTTTAAACTGCACCTATTCCTTTTTTCTTGGTGGAATAAGGCAAAATTATGGGTTTCAAGGATATAAATGGGGGACTTTCACAACATGGGATAGATTAGCACAAGCTTTTATGTCAAAATATTTTTTACCATCCAAGACAACCAGTTAAGGAATGATATAATATTTTTACTGGACACATAGGAGAAAACCCTAATGAGGCTTGGGAAAGGTATAATGACTTGCTTAATAAGTGTCCACATCATGGGTTACCTTTATGGATGCAAATGGAAATATTCTACAATAGGATACTTCAATAAACCCGTTAATTTGTAGACTCTTCAGCAAATGGATCCCTAATGTTGAACAAGACTCCAAAGGAAGCTTAAGAAGTATTAGATGAAATGTCCAATAATTACTTTAAGTCTTCAGCAGCCCAAAGACGAAAGCAAAAAAAAAAAAGAGTGCATGAGCTGAATGATTGGGATGCAATGGTGGCTAGACAGGAGGCTACGGATGATTAAGAAAGTCGAGTTATGGACTAATCAGTGGAAAGGGATGCGAGTTAAAGTAGTGACCGTGACACAGCCACTCATTTGTAACTTTTGTTTAGGTGACCACCCTAATGGCCAATATGGTACACTAACACTGTCTAATTCTACTTTTGCAAGTCAGGAACAGGTGAACTACATGGGGAGTCATGGTGGCCAAAACCAAAATTAGTATAGGAATCAAACAATGCCTTCAACAACACATATTATCCAGGATGGAAAAATCACATTTATTTGTCATGAGGTAATCAACAGAACCAAAACTCAAATGTTCGACCTCCATTCCAGCAGTATTAGCAATCACAATAGCAATTGCATGTAATACCATTTTAAGCACCAAATAGTGTGGAGAATACTATTGCTCAAAATCTGAAATCCAATGATTAGAAAGTGAAGGAATTGATGATGCAATTAGAAATTTGACGACAATAGTTTAAAATATAGAGAATCAAATAGGGCAAATAAAAAGGGATTCATATGGCTGAGAGATCACTTGGGGCATTACCTAGTGATGTAGTAGCCAATCCTAGTGAGCATGCAAAAGCAATCACACTGATGAGTGGAAAAGTTGTGTGAGCAGGAAAAGAAAATGAGAAAGTGATTGAATTAGAAAGTGAGTAGAAAGAGAACAAAGAAGGACAGTAATGGAGAGGCTAAGGTAAAGGATAATAGAGCTTCCAAGTATAAAATTCCTTCTAAGAGGGAATCTGAAGTCCAAATTACCCATCCATCAGTTCGAACTCTATTTCCAAGCAGGCTCAAAGGTGAGGATGACCAAAAAAATTCAAAATGTTCCTTGATATCTTCAAGAGATGGAAATCAACATTCCCTTCGTAGAAGCATTGGAGAACATACTTAACATGCCAAATTCATGAAGCAAATGCTGACTAACAAGAGGAAGCTGTTGGGATATGAGATTTTGTGTCTGATTAAATGATGCAGTGTGATCATTGAAAAGAAGTTTCCTCCAAAACTTAAGGATCTCTGTCTTCTACCTTGGTTTATTCTCAATTCCCTGTAATATTGGAAAAGTTGAATTTGAGAGATCTGTGTGACGTTGAAGAATCTATTAATTTGATGCCTTTATCAATTTATAAGAAACTCAATGGTTGAGAGATGAAGCCCACAAACATATCTCTCCAGTTGACTGATCGAAGTGCAAAATACCCTGCAAATATTGTAGAAGATGTGCTGGTTAAGGCTGGGAAATGCCAAACTTCACTATTTTGGACATGGAAGAAGATAGAGAAATGCCCTTGATTCTTGGCAGACCATTACTAGCTACGAGAGGCGCATTAATAGATATCCAAGAAGGGAAGTTACAATTGAAAGTCGACAACCAAACTATCAATTTTTTTTTATTTTTAACTCTCTTATACTCCCTTCTATTTATGATGAAGTAATAGTAATTAATACAGTTAATGAGTACATTAATAGTTTTTGCAGGCAAGAAGATTCTCACAACCCAATGAACGATAATATGTCGTGTGGCAATGGTCAAAGATACATCACTAAAGAAGCTCCATCTAACAATTTGGAAGAAGGAGAATTGGTTCTGACTTATAAATGGAAGGAGAGGATGAAAGAAAAGGTGTTCAAAATCGTTGGAAAGCACACAATTGAAGCAATGCTAATTGGGAATAGGGTAGATTTAACAAGATTCAAACGAGTGAGAGGTCCAGTAGCCCTAGAAGTACAACTTATATACGAAAAAATGCCTTGGCAAGAAATTAGGGGGTGGTTTTTCTTTATCAATACTCATATGCTCCCTTTTCATAAATATGGTGGTCATATCCAACACTCAAGAATTTGTGAACTATTGGAAGCTTTTGGACAGAATAGATATACCGAATGGTTAGAAGGTGGAAGTGAGGGGATGTCAAAGGCCGAGATTCAGTAAGAAGCCAAGGAGATTGCTTGGATGAAGGATAGAATTAGGCCATGGAACATTATTGAAATGATGTGTGATGTATTAATTTGCAATAAGCAACTTTTGAATATACTGCCTATCTCATCAGGAGAAGAAAGATCCCGAAAGTATCACCATATCTTGCCTCATTGGAGATGTTTATTTTGATAGAACTTTATGCGATTTGAGTGCGGGAATAAAAGTGATGCCTTTACCAGCATATGGCCGTATATGGTTAAAGGTCTTGAAGAAAGTAATCAAGTCATCGAACTACCAGATGGAAATATAGTGGAAGCACTAGAAGAAATATGCAATGTATTGGTCAAAGTGGGACTAAATTTAGATATCTGGTCAATTTTGTGGTAATGGATATGGATGAGGAGGGTCATGATGGTATTTAGATTATTTTTTGAAGACCTTTTCTTGCTATTGTGAAAGCATTAATTGATATTGACAAGAAGCAAGTGGCCTTGAGAGCTGGTAAGAAATTCTTGTGTTTAATATGATGGAAGAAGAAGGGGCACACTTCTATAGGCACTTCGATTGCAGTTGAGCGGATAGCCAGAAGAAGGATGATGCACAGAAGACTGACTAAGATGGTGCTTTTGAAGACCTAACATACAATGGACTTCGAGAAGTCCAATGGTCAAGAAGAATAACAAAGACAAGCTAATGACTTAAACAAGCACCTCTTGGGGGGCAACCTAAGTAATTTATTTTAATTAAATATTTTTAGTTAATTGTTTAGCTTAATTTGATTTTAGTTGAATAAAGAAACTAAGAATTGCCATGTTTTATTGTGTGTTTGCAGGTTTAAAGTGATTAGAATGGAAGAGAGAGTAAAAGAAGAATTTTCCATGTTGGTAGAAAATAGTCAACTACTGACTCAAAGGTAAGTACTCCCTGACACCGGGTAAAATAGAATGCCATCCACTGTCAGTGGGTGATTTAGGTTTATCAACCACTAATTGCAGCTAAAACAAAATGCCAACCTCAGTTAGCGGTTAACACATATTGAACCAACTGTTGATAACAGCTTGTCTAGGTGGGTTCGAAGGTTTTAAAACTTTTCAAATTCTAGTTTTTCTTCAAAATAAAAATTCTCTTCTTCTTTCCTTCTGGGTGATCAAAACCAACAAGGGAAAAAAAAAAAACTCTAATTCCTTCTATTTTCTTTCTTTGATTTGAGGCTCTAAAATTTCTCTACTCTTTCTCTCTCTTTAAGAACTTTTCTTTTCATTTTCCCAAAAGTTTATTCCAATAAATTAACTAATTTTTTTCTCCTATTTGCTTAGTTAATTGTTTCACAAGTAGGAGGCAGTGCACAAAAGTTGAGAGAATTTTTGCAACACAAGGGTTTGCTACATATCTGGAAATTCAAGTAAGATTATGCATATTTACTTTGGATAAAATCATTGGATTGTTGGTAAATTCTTGTGCTTATTTTTATTTTGGTGTGTGGGTAGAAAATTTCTGTGCACCCACATTTGAGCCACTTCACATACCACTGATGTAAATCCTGACTGAACCTATCTTATCTTTGCTATTATAAAGGGGATGACTATTGATATAGCCTGGGAGGTTTCTTTGGAAATTTTGAGGAATGGGAATGGGAAGCATAAGGCTTTGTTCTTTCTAGCAAGTTTAATTACTCAACTGTGCTAGCTTGCAGGTTTCTGAATTACAACTATAAGAAAATGGGACATATCGACACCGGTCGATAATAGGGCTCTTCAGTCTATTGTCTAACAATATAACTTCACTTTTGTCACTGTGCAAGCTAAGGCAAGAAGAGAAGAAGCAACTAAGGGAGAAGAAGGAGATTGACAAGGAAGACCTCAATGACGGTTTCTTGTGCCTCCTTAAAGGCCTGGTTCGACTTTGTTTTCCATCTTTCATTGAATTTTGAGACACAAAGAGAGCTCCTAGCCAGTGTTTCAAGGAGATGCAGTAGAAGATAGATTTCCTAGTGTGGCAGGTCAGTCACCTAGGAAACTTTGACACATCTCACTGGTCGAGAACCACTCTGCCACCAGATTGGCATTATGGACATGCAGACGGTGTGGATAGAGAGGGGCCAAGGAGAACAAAGGGAAGAGATGATACCGGACCATCCAGAGCTACTGGACCATGATTCCCTATTGAATCGAGATACACAATTTTGTCAGGGGATTGTTGTTTTTACTTATTTGTTTATTTTCATGTGAATTATTGATTAGACTTTGTTGTTTTCTCCATTTTCTTAGTTCAGTTATTTGTGCTAGTATGGTGGTGGCAAGTGATGTGTTGGTTAGGTTGTCCATGCCTAGTTGTTTTTACTTTGGTGTTTTTTATTTGTATTGTAAATTTGTTAACTCTTATAGAGTGGCATATTAATTGTAGGATTGATTCTAATTAGCAATTATATGAAAACCTAATTTTATAGGTTCAAATGTTTTCATGTTTCAAGATTTTGTTAAAAGGGGTGGAAGTTCAAAATTATGTTAGTTATGTTTTCTTAGTTATAAATGTTTGGCTTATTGCTATTAGAGAGGAGTCATATAATTTATTTTGATACCCATGTCAATTTTTAGTTGTTAAAATTGATTCCTCCTAGTTATTGGGCAAGATGAAATAGAACATGATGCGGACCTTTGCATTTCCATTTGTGTGTCCACTTTAGCAATTTGCATGGTAAGGTATTAGGTTTCATTATATTTGTTTAATTGATTGACATTAACATAGCCCCTTTTCCATGGCTAGTTCCTTACAGCTATACTTGCTCCAATGAGCTAAATAGAAAAAAATGACTTCCATTACGTAAAATGCGTAAGCATAGTAAGAAATGGAAAAAAAAAATCAAAGGCAGCTTGTGTGAAAATGCGTCTTGCTAAGCCTCAAAGAAAAAATAATAAAGAGCCAATAAAAGGTAATCGTAAAGGAACTACTAAATGTTACATTGCCGTATTTGAGCTAAACAATTGTAATGGTTCTATAATGCTTTGCTATTGATTAAGGTCTATTGATTCCTCTTTACCTTCTCAGTGATTATAGAGGGTCAATTTTGAACACCTTTTGATTGGTTGTGGGTAGAGAAGTTCATTGCATGATGTGGCTCATATCGATAAAGATAAGTTCTGTATTTGTAGTGAAGAAGCATGTTTTAATATTTGTTCGAATGGATATTTTGGTGCGTATAAGAATGAAACATGATTTTATGTGAATGGTTGCATACATACTTTGTTGATGAGTTAATTGGATTAATCCAATTTTGGTTTGTCCATTCCTATATGTTTTGTGTGGATTGTGTCTAATGAGTTTTGCTCGGGACTAGCAAAATTCGAGTTGGGAGATGTTGATAACTTTAGGTTTAGAGTTTTTTTATGCATTTTAAGTTGTTAAATTCTAGTGTTTTTAGTCCCATTTGTTGTATTTATTGATAGTTAAATTATGTTTAGGATGTATAGTTGTTGTGTCGTTTTTAATCATTTTTGTAGTCAAATGTATGTTTAATTGTCATTGTTGTGTATTTATGTTATTTGTGTCATGTGTAGGTGCATTAGGGGCAAAATATTATTTGGCAATGGAGCGGGAAGCTGAAATGGAAGAGCAAGGAAAAAAAAAAGAAATTGGAAGCCGTCTAGCCACTAATTGCAGTTGGACCAAGGCTATTTAGCCATTGACAGCGGTTAAAACAGAACCACATCCTCTGTCAGCAGCTAATAAAGAAGGAAATTATCGCTATTAGCAGTTGACTTGATGACAATGCTTGAGCAGCATAAATTCAACCGCTAACAGAGGTTGACCCGATTTAGGCTCAGGCTTTTTCAACGTTTTCTATAAAAAGTGGACTTATGTAACGCTTGAATAGAGAGCAATTAATTTTTGTCTAAGGTTTTGAACTATAATTAGAGTTAATTACTTTTTAGTTCCTAGGATCAAATCTTTGAATTGTGGATCATTCGAGAAGTTTAATTCAAGAATTTTAAAATTCTTTCAGTTCCAGTATTGTGTCTTTTAATTTATTTTCATTTGCACTTTTTAATTTCAGTTATTAGTTTATGATGTCTACGATCAATTCAATTTATTTATTTTCATACTTGCACGTTATGAAGTTATGGTTCAGGTACAGGTGATGCAATCAATCATGGGGGAAATCTAATTAAGGGATAGTCATTTTAATTATAATAATAGGCTAATAATTAGTATGTTAACAGACAATTCTAAGGAGTAGCTAACATTACCCTTGGTGAGGTTGGTTAGAGGAATAAGGTCTTTGAACCTAATCATAGACCTATGCTGAAAGTTTAGGTTGATGGATTTAATTAGTAAATTCGCCGAGTATTCCCAGAAAAAAACTTGAGTTCCAGAAATTAATAACTCAAGTTAATTTAGTAGATTAGAAGAAGATTTCTCGAACCCTATTTAATTAATTTGATAAAATTCAATCATCGAAGGTTTTTGGGTTTGGTTAGTACATAGGAATAGAATAACCATTAATTATAACTTAATTAATCGATTCACCCGAGATTTGAATGACCCAAGATGATTGTTTGTCTTGCATTCAACCCGTCTTTATTTATTACTGGTATTTTTAATTTAATTTACTCATTTTTTTGTTTACAATTTTTAATTTATTCTTGCAATTCATTTTTTAAAATCCAAAAATCTTGCAAACAGGTTATCTAAATAGAAATTGCGTTAGAATCTCGATACTTGTATCAATGCTTGTGGGATCGACCCTTGCTCACCCTCTTACATTGATAATCTTGTACACGTAGACATTAGTAGAAGCATGGGACAAGGAATTAAAACTTGTTCAGCCCATGTCAACTTCCACTAATATCTATGCGTACAAGGTTATCAATGTAGGAGGGTGATCAAGGGTCGATCCCACGAGCATTGATACAAGTATCGAGATTCTAACGCAATTTCTATTTAGATAACCTGTTTGCAAGATTTTTGGATTTTAAAAAATGAATTGCAAGAATAAATTAAAAAATATAAACTGAAAAAAATTAGTAATTTGAATTTGAAATACTAGTAATAAATAAAGATGGGTCGAATACAAGGTAAATAATCATCTTCAGTCATTCAAATCTCGAGTCAATTGATTAATTAAATTATAATTAATGGCGATTCTATTCCCATGTACTAACCCAATCTCGAAACCTTCGATGATTGAATTCTATCAAATTAATTAAATAGAGTTTGAGAAACCTTCTTCTAATCACTTCCTAATTAACTTGAATTATTAACTTCTTGGAGCTCGAGTTTCCTTCTAGGAATACTTGGCAAATCAACTAATTAAATCTATCAATTTGAACTAGATTAATAAGCTTAATAATTTAGCACAGGTCTATGATTAGGGTTCAAAAACTTTATTCCTTCAACCGACCCAACCAAGATAAGGTTAGCTACTCCTTAGAATTGTCCGTTTAAACTAATTATTAGTGTATTATTATAATTAAAATGACCATCCCTTAATTAGATTTCCCCTATGATTGATTGTATCTCATGTATCCGAATCGTAACTAATTTACCAATTCATAATGTGCAAGTATGAAAATAAATAAATTGAATTGATCCCAGACATCATAAATCAATAACTGAAATTAAAAAGTACAAATGAAAATAAAATAATTAAAAGACACAATACTGGAACTGAAAGAATAGTAAAAATTCTTGAATTAAATTTCTCGAACGATCCACAATTCAAAGATTTAATCCCATGAATTGACAAAGTAATTAACCCTAATTATTGTTCAAAACCCTAAACAAAAACTAATAACTGAAGTTTGAGAATCCCTCTCTATTCAAGCATTACATAAATTCACTTTTTATAGAAAACATTGAATAGGCCCAGGCCCGAATAAGGTCAACCACTATTAACGGTTGAATTTGTACTAATCAAGCACTGTCATCGAGTCAACCGCTGACAGTGATGATTTCCTTCTTTATCAGTCGCTGACAACAGATGTCGTTCTATTTTAACTCTTGTCAGCGGCTAAATAGTCTTGGTTCAACTACTGTCAGGGGCTGAATAATTTCCAGTATATTTCTTTTTTTCCTTGCTCTTCCATTTCAGCTTCCTGCTCCATTGACAAATGACCTTTTTACCCCTAATACACCTGTACATGACACGAAACAACATCAATAAACAACAATGACAATTAACATACATTTGACTACAAAAATGATTAAAAACAATAAAACCACTAAACATCCTAAACATAACTTAACTGTCAATAAACAAGACAAATAGGACTAAAAACACTAAAATATAACAACTTAAACATATGAAAAAACTCTAAACCTTGAGTTATCAACTTCTCCCAACTTGAATTTTGCTAGTCTCGAGCAAAACTCATTAGACACAATCCACACAAAACAAATAGGAATGGACAAATCAAAATCGAATTAATCCAGTTAATTAATCAACCTAGTTCGCATGCAACCATTCACATAAAATCATATTCCATTTTTACTCACACCAAAATATCCATTCGAACAAATATTAAAAAAATGCTTCTTTGCTACAAATGCAAAACTTATATTTATCGATATGGGCCACATCATGCAATGAACTTCTCTACCCACAACCAATCAAAAGGTGTACAAAATTGTAGTAAAGAGGAATCAATGGACCTTAATCATGAAAGTACACAAATGTCACACAATAGTAAAGTATTAAAGAACCATTACAACTATTTAACTCAAAGATGGCAATTTAACCTTTTGTAGTTCCTTTATGACCACTTTTTATTATTTAAGGTTATTTTTTTCTATTAGACTTAGCTAGACGCATTTTTACACAAGCTACCTTTGATTTTTTTTTCCTTCTATTTCTTACCATACTTACACATTTTACGTACAACAAGCCATTTTTTGTTTCTTTTTTTTTTATTATTATTTTATTTAGCTCATTGGAGCAATTAGAGCACTAAGGAACTTGCCGTGGAAAAATGGGTTATATTAACATCAATCAATTAAACAAATGTAATGAAACCTGATACCTCACCATGCAAAACACACAAATGAAAATAGAAAGGTTCATATCATGTTCCACTTCATCCTACCCAATGACTATGAAAATTAAATTTTAACAACTAAAAATTGACATGGCCATCAAAATAAATCACGTGACTCCTTTCTAATAGCAATAAGACAAATATTTATAGCTAATAAAACGTAACCAACATAAGTTCGAACTTTTACCCAACATATATGTATAACACTAGGTTTTCATATTATTGCTAATTAGAATCAATCCTACCATTCCCATTAGACTCAACAAATTTACAACAAAAATAAAAAACACCAAACATAAAACAACTGGCATGGACGACCTAACCAACACATCACTTGTCAATACCACACTAGCACAAACAACTAAACTAGGAAAATGGAGAAAACAATATAATCTAATCAATAATTCACGTGAAAATAAATAGAAAATTAAAAACAACACTCTCCTGACAAAACTATGCAGATTCAATAAGCAATCACGATCCAGTAGCCATGGATGCTTCGGTATCATTTTCCCTTCCTTGTCCTTGGCCCCTTTCTTATCCTTGGCCCCTTTATCTCAATATCGTCTGGAGGTCCATAATGCCACTTTGGTGGCGGTATGGTTCTCGGTCAGTAAGACATGTCAAAGTTTCCTTGGTGATTGAGTTTCCATACTTGGAAATCAATCTTCTGCCCCATCTGGTCGAACCACTAGCTATGATACACAAGGAGCTCTCTTTCTGTCTCAACATTCAAGGGATGATGCAAAACAAAGTGCCCAACAGAAGTAGACCTTTGGGTAGGCACAAGCAATGGTCCCTAAGGTCTTCCTTATTGATCTCCTTCTTCTCTCTCAGCTGCTTGTTTTTCTCTTGCCTCAGCTTGGAAATGACAAAAGTGAACTTATATTGCTAGACGATTGACTGAAGAGCCTATTATCGAATGGTATTGACATGTCTTATTTCCTTGTAGTTACAATCCTCAAACCTTCAAGCTAGCACAGTTGAGTTATTAAACTTGGAAAGAACAAAGCCTTATGCTTCCTATTTCGATTCCTCAAGATTTTCAAGGAAATTTCTGCCCTATATCAGTAGTCATCTCCTCCATAATAGCAAAGATAAGACAGGCACGGTTAGGATTTACATTGGTGGTATGTGAAGTAGGTAAAATGCGGGTGTGCACCAATTGCATCGACACTCAAGTCTCTGCATTTAAGAGTTTCAACCTAATCCATTTCTCCTGGTCCTCCTCCATGTCCCGGTACCCTACCCACTAGTCAGTCGACTGCATTTGAACCTCATTATAGTCGATCTCTTCCTCAAGAAACTAAGTAATTTGGTTATCAACATTGGTTGGCAAATGGTATATTTTATTTATGACCTCCAAGTGGTAACTCATCGGCATATTCCTAACCTTCACGACATAATCCTTTGCATCTAAACTATTTCCTATGAACCTGCAAACCAAAGTTTTGTTAGCCACCACAGTTAGAGTTTTGACAAAATCCTTCTATCCCCTTGACTGCATTTTATTAAAAATAGTCCAACGCAATTCATCGGCATCATTATTGTCCTCAATCCACACATGACTCAAATATATCTCTCCTTCATGCAAAGGACTTACTCGATTTTGCAACTTGTCACGTAGTCTCTTAGCCTCAAAGGGCACAAAAACATTGCCATCAAAAGCTTGTTCATCGGTTTGCTTTCATTTCTTCCCCATTTAGCAATTTAATCCACTTACCAAAGTAATTAACAAACAAATTTCTTCCCTTTTGCACTTAATCAACAATAGATTTTGTACTGAATGTAATCTAACAAATTGCTTCACAAATTTTCTACCCACACACCAAGCAAAAATAAGTACAAGAATTTACCAACAATCCTAGAATTTCACCTAAAAGTAAATATAAACAATCTTACATGAATTCTGGATATGCAGTACACCCTTGTGTTGCAAAAATTCTCCTCAATTTGTGTGCACTGCCACCAACCTGTGAAACAATTAATTAATCAAATAGGAGAAAAAATTTAGTCAATTTATTGGAATAAACATTTGGGAAAAAGAAAGGAAAATTTGTTAAAAAGAGAGGCAAAGGAGAGAAATTTTAGAACCTAAAATCAAAGCAAAAAAATGGAAGGAATTAGAGATTTTTTTCTAGTTGGCTTTGATCGCCTAGAGGGAAAGAAGCAGAAGAAGAGAGTGTTCATTTTGAAGAAAAACTGGAAATCAAAAGGTTTTAAAACCTTCAAACCAGCCTATACAAGCTGCTATCAACGGCTAGTTCAATGTGTGTTAACTGTTGACTGTGGCTGGCATTCTGTTTCAACTGCAGTCAATGGCTGATAAACCTAAGTCACCCATTAATAGCGGATAGCTTTTTGTTTTACCCACTGTCAGTGGGTATAATTACCTTTGAGTCAGCCACAACATTTTCTATTAGCACACAAAATTCTTCTTTTAGTCTGTTTTCCATTCTAATCACTCCAAACCTGCAAAACACACAACAAAACATGTAATTAGCAATTCTTAGCTTCTTTATTCAATTAAAATCAAATTAAACCAAACAATTAATTAAAATAAAATACTTGGGTTGCCTCCCAAGAAGTGCTTGTTTAAAGTCATTAGCTTGACTTTGTTATTTTTTGTGGCCATTTTTTTTTGTGACCAAATGGACTTCTCGAAATCCATTGTCAAAAGCACTATCTTGGTAACAGATCTTCAACCAATTCCCATTAACCTTGAATGTCGACTTCTCTCCTTTTATTTTAACTACCCCATATGGGTACACATTTACTACTTCAAAAAGGCCGCTACACCTTGATGTTTATAGTCTACCTTGAAACAAATGCAATCTAGAGTTGTATAGAAACACTTAGTCATCGACATGGAATTCCTTAGGTATGATACACTTGTCATGCCACTTTTTTGTTCTGTCCTTATAAATTTGGGCATTTTCATAAGGCTCATTCTAGAATTTCTCAAGCTCACATAAATTAAGCAATCTCTTTTCTCCAGCTACTTTAGCATCAAAATTCAGTGCCTTGATTGCCAAAATCGTTTGTGCACTAATACCTCTGGTAGATGACACGTTTCCCAAACACCATCACAATAGGTGTTTTAAATGCAATTCGATATGCCCATACTGTATCATCGAACTTCCGAGCCTAATCCTTCCATGAGAAAGCCACCGTCTTTTTCAAGTTATGCTTCAACTCTCTATTTGAAACTTCAATTTGACTAAAAAGTTAGGAGATGATAAGGTAAAGAAATCTTATGTATTACCCCATACTTATCTAACAAAGTCTCAAATTGAGAATTCTTAAAATCGTGAACACCCATCACTTATAATTGCTCGCGGTACTCCAAACCTTGAGAAAATATTATAGCGAACAAACTTGGTCACAACTCGAGCATCATTGATAGGTAATACCACTACTTCAACCCACTTTGAGACATACAAATTTGGAAAGGATCCCATGAAATTTATCTCTCATACATCAAATATATCAACAATGAGGGCATTGTTTAAGGGCATTTAGATTCGCCTGCATCATAGGCAGAATTCCATGTTGAGGCAATATATGGTTCCTCAACAGATACATATGATGCGATGACCAAGGCTTAGAAGAGAAACATTCACGTCTTTTTTCCATATAAGTGCAAGCCCGCCTGATTTTCCTATATAATCCATTGAGACCCCAAAGTAACCTAATTTATTTTTAATTTTATCAACTACTAAACTATTACAAAGAGTTTTAGCTAAAAAGATAAGAACTAGTTTATGAATTGACATATGGCAACAAATTTTTCTGACTGCATGCGGGTTGCAATGCTCAGACACCAGCAATTCCAGCTAAGGTAATTTATTGCTATTGGTTGGACTAATCGCCAGCCTCTTCTGTTCATATTTGGTACGAGTCTGTCTCCCCAGGAACCTTCCCTGTGTCTTGTCTTTTAGAGGTGGCTGCATATCATGCTCACTAGCAGCAGCTGCTGACTCTCCATTTTGCTTCTAGTTATCTATCATGTTTGTGGATTTTCTTTGATTAGGTAACACTGCTTTACCAAGTTTCCTCTTCCATGTCCAGCCTTTTTTGTAGAAATTTTAACTATTTATAGACACCGTTGCCTTTTCTCATTTTCATTTTCCCTCCTACAGTTCCACGTCTACTAGGAATATATGATTCTCCTTCCCTAAGCTTATCAGCCCCGAACTCTTCATTTCTTGATTGGTGGTAATGTCCTCATCTCCTTGCACGACTAGATCCTTGTGTGACTCGATAGTTTCCATGCAAATCATAGTTGCCTTGTTCCCTCTTCCTCCATGATTGGTGGCAATTGTTGCCCTATTATGCAATGCCTTGATTGGGCTTATCCTTGAAACTTTCTATCTTATTGTTAAGTCTTTATTTGATATGATTGGCTCCCTTGGAAATCGGGATATTTTTGGTAATTGCCTATCATTCCCGCTATCAAGGAAGGTTGATTTAGAAAGTAGATCTCCATCCCTATCTTTGCGTCCCTTACTCCTATTTGGATGTTGATTTTCCGGCGGAAATTTGAGGTTTTCCTTCCTGACAAAAGGAGTTCCGTTAGTTTCCTTCTGCAATTCATCATTGCTCTCCTTCACGACCCATCGCCAGTGTCATATCTGGTATCTCCACAACTATTACTCCCCACTTTCAGCCTAGTTCCATACTGGGGTCTGTTAGACTGAGCTCGTCTTTCTATGGCTTCGTCATCATTACACTCTCTACTGCCATAACTTATTCTTCCACATTGGTAGCCGAAGTTTGGTAGACGTTCATACTTGAAGAAGACTGATATTTCTCTGTCCGCCCAATCTCACCTCTATAATCCTCCTGTGTGGTTTAATGACATCAGCTTGGCTCGGATTCTCATAAACCTCTGGCAAGGAAAGTTACATCATCCGTATCTAAGGTTATGAATTCCCCCAAGTACTGGCCAATCTATTTGGCTATGGACAGATTTGTAGTACTTAGGGGAAGGTTGAAGACTCAAACCCAAAACTTACACAACCTAACTTTCACTGGTTGACTAATTCCATTGAACTCCGGTAATATCATGAGTTTGTTGTTGAAATACCATGGAGTTCCTTGTAGAACTCGTCTTATTTGCCATGCTCCTGAATTGGAATTTTGCAAGATTGTTCCCTACTGCTTTCCCCTGAACCCCTGCAGGAGATTCCATGCACTGCACATGGTCCTCGTCATCGCCCTCATGTTTACCAGCTGAGAGGATAGTAACTGACCCAACAAACAAGTTCTCCTTTTTGTTGCATCCCATTTGCATTGTCTTCCCTAAGGGCAATCACCATATCTCGGGAACTCGTCCCTGTGAATTCAGATTTTTCCATAGTTCCTCCAACTCTTTAGCCATACTAGCTGCCAGTAGAACTGAAAGCCCTTAAACTGGCAAAACAATGGTCGGCAAAAAGCATGCCACAAACAGTAGAGTTATTTTGGCTCCAATATTAGTGCAACTGTCAAAGAGAAAACGAAAGGGGAAACAAAGCCAAGAGAGATTAAGAAAAATAAAATCTAGATACTGAAACAAAACGATAAAACCAGAGAGTTTGTAACTAGAGAGAGAGAAACATGGATTGACAAAACAAGGACTAGCCTAACATTCAGCTAAAGACTAAAGACAAACTGACTCCCTCACTATTTAAGCGACAAAAACAAGTTAAAGCAAAAAGAGGAAAGGTGCAAGGATATAGGAATGCAATGAGGAGTCGGAAAGAAAATAAAGGGACTCAAGCGACCAGCGACTTCTGCTGGAAATCCTAGGGAAGAAGAGGAACATACATGGGCTGGGAGAGAGCCTTGCAATAGAGAGCAAAAATAGTACTTAAGGAAGTACTTTGTCTAAAAATTTCTGAGTGAAATTCCTAATCAAAGAAAACTTATTTAATTCTTCTTTTCAAAAGATTTTAATCGAAGGCCAAAAGACTTGTCCTTCAATTAAAAATGGTACAATTTGACACGGATTCAATGATGTTGTCTTTCAATTTGGTAAAATTTCCCCAATACTTAAGAATCTTAATTTGGGAGAGAAGTTTTTTTATTTTTTTTTAAGCCAAAATTTAGGGTATTGATTTAACAAAGAAGCCTTCAAAAATCTTCCTCTTGGGTTATTTGATACTCAAAAGTCTACCAAAGATATTTTAAAGAAATGGGTTGGCTGAATTAATTTAATTAATTAATTAATTAATTTTTATTTATAATGTAGTTTCCCATTTAACTTATGAGATAGTTTCATAAACCTTTTCTAAAATTTATGCTAATATCACTTAATATTCATGAACTTTTAAAAATATTACAACCCTCCTTTAAGGCTTTATATTTCTTGTAACATGGAAGTCTAGTTCAAAAATAAATTAGTAATCAATTGAATTTTAGAATAAAGAACTGATTTTATTCACATTTGAACTGTTTGTTAATCCACTAGTTAATTTAATATTTAAATTTAATCAATAAGAATGGTTGGAAAAAAGGTACTTTATGTTAATTTAATTTATTAAAAAATAGCAATCAATTAACTTTTTATTAAATTTTAATTTAGGTTAAAAATGCTTTTTTAATTAATTAAAGATATAGCAAATACTGGAGGATTTCAATTTCACACTATTGCAATTGAATTAATAAAATGTATATATTAATTCCAAATTAAAATAGCCTAAACCTAAATTCCTCCAATATGTCACATATTTTTAATTAATCAAAGAGCATATTTTATAATTGTACAAAAAGATTTGGGCTCAATTTTAGAGTTAGTTTTTGTATACTTTAATTAATTAAATTATAATTGCCCCAAATCAAAATCCTCCTAATTTTTATATATTAAAAAAGATTCATTACAACTTTGTCTAATAATAAGAATGCTATATCCTAAATCTATTGTCCAATCCCCCAAATTAAAATTGAATATGCAAAGCATTGTTAATACAAAAAAAAAAAGAAAAAAGAAAAAAAAAACCATAGAATTAACATTTGCATGAGGAAATATGTCATTGGCCTCATTCATAAGCCCAAAATATCAATAGTCTTCGTTATTAATTCAATAGTAATTTAATATAATCAATATCAGCTAATTTAATTTAATTTAACTAAATAAATTGGGACACCAAACACTAATAGCTTGCACTTTGCAAAACGTGACGATAAATAGCGTTGACTGAAGAAGCTAGAATTAGATTTTAGGAGGAGAGAGAAAGTGAAAAAGCTGAATATCAAGAGTGTATTGGAATATTTGAATTTCGGTCCTTTTTTAGTAGCACCCAAGCCCCTTATTTATAGAATCGCATAAGGAGGCATAAAGCTATCTCTATACTAGTCCAGCTGAAGCTGAATTACATAAGGGGATCTGTGGTTGCCCTTAATGAGGCTGCCACGTAGGCACTTCTAGAACAATCTAGGTAAGATGCTATGTGTCACTAATCCACATCATCACTAGTCCCCTCGGCTTGGTGCCGAGCCTCACGGATAGGGGCCGAGTCGACAACGACTGTTCGCAGTCCCCAACCAATGACAACCAAGACTTTTATACCGAGCCGATGTGTAGAACTTCGGAGCACTCTCGTACCCGCACCTGCCGATCCAAGGTCGTAACGACCCTTGGGATCCTCGGCAGGACGTAACTGCAGCATTAACTCAAGGGTAACGCTTTCGCTGAGTCCCCATGCACTGAATTCACATTTATTGCACTGCATTATTTGCTTCAATTTTGCTGCAAAATGCCTCGTTTTACGCACCGTAATGCCCGCAGCACGTCTTATTTTTCACGCTATATCTCATTTATCACGCCATAACACCTCACTTTTCCCCGGTGAGAGACAATGAATCCCAAGAATTTTCCCGAGGGGACCCCAAATGTACATTTTTTGGGGTTCAGCCTCATTTGGATGGATTTTAATATCTCAAATGCTTCCCTGAGATCTTCCAGGGTTTCCTCATAGGTTCGGCTCTTGGCCACCATGTCGTCAATATATACCTCCATGTTTCATCCTATTTGGGACTTGAAGGTTTTATTAATGAGGCGTTGATATGTAGCTCCTGCATTTTTTAGTCCGAAGGGCATCGTAGTGTAGCAGTACGTGCCTCGGTCAGTGATGAAAGAGGTTTTCTCTTCATCTTCTCTGGCCATGTATATTTGATGGTAACCCTTGAATACATCTAAAAAATGGAAAATGTAAAACCCAACAAATGAATCTACTACTGTATCGATCCGGGGGTACGGGTAACTGTCCTTTGGATAGGCTTTATTAAGATCAGTGAAATCTTGACACATTCGCCAAGAAGAATCCTGTTTTGTTACAAGGACTGGATTACAAAGCCAGGTGGGATACAATACTTCTCTAATTAATCTTTCCACTAAGAGTTTATCCACCTCAACTTTGATTATTAAACTGCGCTTTGGACCGACGAGGCGCTTCTTCTGCTTCACTGGTTTGTATGCCGGGTCCACTCCGAGTTTATGCTCGATTATTTTCCAAGGGACGCATGGCATGTCTTCGACGGTCCAGGCGAACACGTCCGGCTAAAAGCCAGAAGAGAAGGGCTTTAAACTCTGCTGGGAGTGTAGCACAGATCTTAATTTTGCGATCAGGGAGGCTCAGATCTAGTGAAACTTCCTCAATTTGAACCTCATCTCGGGGCTCGATTTTTGCTTTGCCCTTCCCCTTAGGCACGGGAGGTTCGGGGATCTCAGTAGCCCCTATCCGAGGCTGCACATTCTCTTCCCCTACCCTCTGATTTATGAAAGGCTCTTCGGAGCCATCCCAGGCGGATGAGGCATCAAAGGTTTGCAAGTAAGCCTTGTAGCAATGGACATCGTTTGCGACTGGGATCGCAAAGACATCATATAGCAGGCTCGGGCCTCTTGCTGGCTGCCAATGACTGTTCCTATCAGATCCATCCCTCAACATGAATTTTATCCCAATATGGAACACGGAGGGAAGGATCCTGTAGGTGTATTGCATGGATCGGCCTAGGATCATATTGTAGGAGCTGTCCTTTTTGACGATGACGAAATTGGTCATCTCAATTATGTGCTTCGGGGGAGCCCCAAGACACAATGGGAGCATTATCTGTCCCTCAGGCACAACCGAGTCTCCGGTGAAGCCAACCAATGGAGTCTTGAAAGGTTTTATCAAAGAAGCGTCCATATGCATTTTGACCCAAGCATCCCAAAAGATTATGTCTGCTGAACTTTCGGTATCGACGAAGACACGGTGCATTTCATATCCAGCCATATTTACGTGAATTACCACGGGGTCATTGCGTGGCATTCGGCTGGGAATGGGGTCCTCGAAGGTGTATCCGTGGCTCATGAATGGCTTCAGTCACTTCTCCCGATCCTCGCCCGAATGAATGTTCCGGGCATATTTTTTCCTTGCATTGTTTGAGTCCCCGGTCGCCTTAGATACTCCTGCAATTGTGTTTATCACCCCGGCTACGCGGATTTGTTCATCTTGATTTGCCATGGGATTTTTCTTATCTGGCCGCCTCGGATCTATTGACGAGGCGGCGGGCGAGGTTGCGCCGAATTTCTTTGGTTGGCAGTGTTCCTTTGGAACTCTGCCGCAGTTTGGCAGATAACTGCTGCAAATGTCCTTCTCAATTTCAACCTTGAGGTGGTTGCATGCCTCGGTATCATGGCCGTGTTGACCATGAAAAGCGCAGTACTTTGCCCGGTCTCTTTTGTCCGAGGCTGACACCATTCGAGGGGTGGGTCTAAGAGGCCCAGATGTTGTACTTGGTATAAAATTTCCTTCCTCGATGCATTGAGAGGTGTGAAGTCAGCATCGGGATGGCTCCTTGTTCGCGGGGGTCGATTCCCGATATTGTTGCCCGGGAAGACCGCCCGGGAAGACCACCCGGTTCGCCAAAGGTGTGGCTCTGGAATAGCTCAACCTGTCAGCGACCCTTTGCTTTTTCGAAGGATGAGGGGTTCAGAGTCTTGAGGACTTTTTCTATTTGTGTATCCTAAAGTTCTCTTTTTATCCTATTTGACTCTTCGCCCCGTATGAACTCCGATGCTCTTTCGAGGAGTTCAGAATAGGAACTCAGCATCCTTTTGGCCAGCTCGGCATTGAAGTTACCTGGTCGGATACCACTACAGAAAGCAGCCCCCAGAATTCTTTCATCAACTTTTTTGATTTGGACCACCTCATCGTTGAAGCGGTCCACAAATTTATTAAGTGACTCATCGGACCTCTGTCGGATGTTCATGAGGTGCGATGTGTCCTTTTGCAATATTGATTTACTCCTGAAGTGAGTAAGGAAAGACTTTGCTAGGTCATTGAAAGTGGCGATCGAGTTCGTCGACAGCTCCTGGAACCGCTTTTGTGCCGGACCTCGAAGGGTGGTGGCAAACAACTTGCAGCGGGTCGCGTCACTGTAGCCATAAAGGCTAGTGACAGTTACCACGTGCTGCAGGTGATCTGATGGATCAGATTCTGGCCCTTGTAGCGGTCTAGGTCCTACAGCTTGAATTGCATTGGAAGAGATTCAATCTTGATAGAGATTGCGAATGGATCTCTATCATTTTCTACCATAGCAGATGTATTCAGAAGTAAATTGTTTTTCCTCAAAATCTCTTAGATCTTATTTTCGAGACTCTGCTCCTTGAGCTGTTTTAAAACAGCCGAGGAGGGTCCTCTTGAACCAGATTTTTTCAAGAAATGTGCACCGAGTCTCTCACGCACCGGTAATTGCTTTGATCCGCTTGTCGATGAGTGTGACTCATCAGATTGTTCGTTCGAACATGACTTTGTCAATTTGTGACATAGGTCGATTGGGCTCATGGCATTAACTGGCTCTTTCCCAGGCCGTCGGCCGGGGTCGCGTTTCTGTTCAGCTTGTGGAGTGGCTGCTTGGTTCGAGCGCTCGGACGGAGTTTGGCTCTCGCACTGCTCCACGAACGCTCGAAAAGACTCGAAATGGTCAGCAATGTACTTCAGGACATCATTCTCTGCTGCTTTTGTTGAGCCTCGGTTGGTGTACCGACATTTTCTAGTTTATCGGTATGCACTACGAGGTGCTGATTGCTCGTCTCGGCGTCCTTGCTAGAAGTTCGACGTGTTCCACGATTCTTCATCCTCCTCAAAGCAACAACAAACAATTCAGATGATTGAGAATTGATTGAAAGTGATGGAAATCTGTCGATTCCTGCAGACGGCGCCAATTGAAGAAGCTAGAATTAGATTCTAGGAGGAGAGAGAAAGTGGAAGAGCTGAATATCAAGAGTGTGTTGGAATATCTAAATTTCGGTCCTTTTTTAGTAGCACCCAAGCCCTTTATTTATAGAATTGCATAAGGAGGCATAAGGCTATCTCTATGCTAGTCCAGCTAAAGCTGAATTACATAATTGCCCTTAATGAGGCTGCCACGTAGGCACTTCTAGAACAATCTAGGTAAGATGCTATGTGTCACTAATCAACATCATCATTGACAATCCTATTGAGCCAAATGCTCTTATAGGCATAAATATTTACGTAAACATCATCACGAATTATCATTAAATAATTTATAGAATAAACAAGAAAGTGTGTTGAAATTAAGTTGGAACACAAAAATATACCAAATAGCGTTAAACATGGAGAAATTAAATTGGGATGAATTGTCCAATCTATGTCCGTACTTTGTATTGGAAGGAAAAGTGAATTTTTGAATTTGTTATCAAAAAATATATTAAGTGAACAGTACATAACTAATTCAGATTAAAAAATATCTATAATATGATCTAAAGGACAAAATATGATTTTATATTTGTAAGAGACTAAAAATTATTATTTAAAAAATAAGAGATTAAATAAATAATTTTTCCTTATAAATATAAAGATGAAATTACCAGTAGCAACTTAATCGTAACTTAAAGTTTGACAGGTCAGAATTTGAGAATCCGAAAATTTCATATAGTCAGATGGGATTGAGTGATGATCAATGAACCATATTTCTATATTTAAAAAAAATCAATACTAAATATATTATATATAATAGCAGATGCCACTAGAAAGTTGACCAAAAAAGTCAGTAAGTTGATTGGACTGAAAGGTGCGTTGTCGTTCTGGTTGTCCTATTGTGGTTGGAGCTTACTGACTTCTTCCGCCTTCCCATAGTAGGCTATCAATGCAACGAATCCCACTTCTCTCACATAAACCACTAAAATGCGTTTTACTTATTCTTAGTTTTACTATGTATATGTATTTTGGATTGACAGTTTTTGAAAGGATACGTACACCATACAAAACTAATAGATTATGACACAATTTAAATTTTATCGAATTATTATGAGATCCATCTTGTTTATGACACAAAAATAAATAGAATTAGATCAATCTATGAGTTAATACCATAATTTGTTAAATTATTAAATGACTAGAGTTTGCTGACGTGTTACTTAGATTATAGTTTAATATAAAATACTTTAAAATTATGAATAATAGTTTTAATGTAAAATTATTAAATTAAATATAATAATTATTTTAAATACTATCTACAAATTTAATGGTTCAATATGTTTTAAGTTGTTATGAGAACAATGTTAATAATAATACTTATTTAAGTTATTAAATAATTAAAATTTGATATTTAATTTTGATAGGACACAAGTTATTTAATTTTTTAAATAAACTGGTAATTTCTAGAGAAGTAAATAAGTCAAACATAAATAAAATACAAAAATAAACGGATCAAATACAAATATTATATAATAAAAAAACAATTCTACCTAACACGACGCAACCCATTACTATCTCCATCTATATTTGAGAAGCGCCTTAAGCGCAACCCATATATGAAACGCATGGGCGCATCACCGAATTCCCACTCCATTTGAAATGCTGATGTGACATGTGAAAATGAAATAAACTTTTGCCACCTGATGAGCCGGTTATGTAACAAAGTTTTCCAAAATTGTAGCTTTAATCCTTTAATTTACCGTATTTTGTATCTCGGCATCTTGCTTAATTATTAATATTAATTTTCTTATTCAATACTTGTAGCTTGTTATATTAGGTATTTGAAATAAAAACATTACAAAAAATGTTTTGATAGTTTAAAATAAAAAATCAAAAAATGTAAAAAAAATGAAAACTCAAAGACAAATTAATGGAGTGATATGTAAAACAATAAAAAAAAAATCAGAATTAGTATTCAAATATTTGAAAAAGAAAAAGTTACAAAAATTAAAAACAAGTCTTCATCATTACCTCTTCCTTCAAAACCAACCCTAACTTAGCCCCCATCCACCTCCCTTCTCCTCCCCAAACCTCATTTCTCTTACCATCCACTATCACTTTCTATCTTCAGCTCTACCACTCCCAGCTCTACCTTCTCTTTCTCAACTGCCATATCCTATCATTTCCCTCGCTGTTCTATATCCTTTCTCCAGCCAGATCCAACACCCTTCCCCTCATCCCGTTTTCCCAGCTCAATATCTCTTCTCCTGCCACCTTCCCGTCCTATAGCCTTATTCCTTGCAAGATCTACTGCTCCCTTCCCTCACATATTGCACCCCAACCCCACTATCCCTGATTTCCTCTCCCGTACTTCACTCTTCCTTCTAAATTCAGAAATGTTTACAAAGAAAACTCAGAAAACACCATTCTAGTGCTAGGTATTTTCCCATATTAAATGGTTTAAAATTAATGATTCTATTTTGCATAGGGAAAAGAAATTAACATTTAGAGTCTAGTGGTAGTGGGGGATTGGAGTGGTGGAACAGGATAGCCAAGGGCTTGGGGTGTGGAGGTATTGTGGCAGAGGTTGGGATGATAGAAAGTGGATAGTGGTTGCAGGGAGAATGGTATGACTGTGTAGGGGAAAGATTTTTTTTTCTTGTTTATAAGCTGACCCAATAATTTGTCAATCGTATATTGTTTCAAAATAATTCATATGATTCAATTAGTATTAATAACAGAAATTTAGGAATAAATTGTCAAAAACGTGAAAATTTTCAAAAGCAAATGCATTACGACGTGACATTCAAACTTCTGTTATTAGAAACACTTTCAATTTACTAGACAATTAAACCAAAAGTACCAAGGTGTGCTTATAGGTTTTCAATTTTATGGGGGTCAAGTGAAAAACCATCAAACCAAAAAGGGTGTAAGTGGAATTTGTCTTTTTTTAAATACACAATTTTCTTTTTTTTTAAAGAGAAATCAATCAATTCTGTTCATCAAAAATTTCAACATCCTTATAGAAAGCTTCCAAAACAAAAGTTGGAGGAATATCCTTCCAGATTTATTGTTGTAAACTTATTTGGGCATTCCTAGCACATAAATATGCCATCCCATTTTCATTTTTCTGGATCCACGTTATGTCCCAATCCTAGAATGCATTCAAGTTTGATTTGATTTCTTTCAATGGCAAATCAAAATAGGAGAAGTCCTTATCCCCCTCTTCAAAAGTTTTATGACCTGCAATGAATCGCCATAAAAAACAACTTTGTGATATCCCGACCTAAAAGCTAACCCATTAGATTTCTACAGGCTTAGCAATTCTGCATGAAAATGATCAATAATCCTGATGCAATTCTCTAAAAGAGCTATGCTTGGAACATTCCCCAGTGATCCTTTGTCACTACTCCCATGCCTATTGCTCTTGATGCAGTCATCGCCCAAAACCTGCCACCTCTCAGGACCAATGTTAGGGACTTGGTTCATAGCTCTTCTATTTAAAGCAAGAAACTCGTGAATCAGTTTTAATGCAAGCGATACCTGTTGAATAGGATTATCTCTCATACCTTCATGCACCAGTTTATTTCTACTTTGCCATGAAAAGCAGCCTACCATATCAAACTGTTTCAGGTTCTCATCAGCAAAAGCAATAATTTCTTGAACCAATCCAATGACATTAGACTGAGCCAACCTATGAATTTTGCCAGCGAGGAAATTGAAGCCCATGCCTAAAACACCACCACACAACCAAATGTTAAGCGAATTTGGTCTTTCTTACATTCCCACACGCTAGGCAAGATAAGTTAAACTGTAAACTCATTCTCTGCAGATTGTATTGTGTAGGCTAAGAATCACAGGTCTCCACCAATACAGTTTGATCTTATTGTACAGCACCTGCAAATTCCATAACCTGCCCAACAATTTGCTATCCTCTCTGAAGAAGCACTTATACTTTTATCGACTCCCTTGCATAAATTGGATCCTAATATAGAATAATATGCATACTTAACTGAATAGGATCTATCTTGTAGTGAAGTACCATAACCATGTTTCCTTCTAATTCTTCATCCCATATGCACATCATTCCTCTAAAAAATTGTGTCAATCAAGTTGTGATTCCAAGACATCGGTGCTTGATTAATCAACTAAGATTCCGTTGTAGTGTGTGTAGAATTCTTGGATGTGACCATATTCTAAAATTCCCTGTTTAGGGACCTAGGGATTCCTCTATACATGAATCTTCTCTCTAGACCTAACCCTAAACCTACACTCTAACCTCGACACTTTTCTTGCAATTAAAATACTACGAAGAGAATGAAGGCTTATAACCCAAACGAGCATCCATGGGATCATTATCTGGGAAATATTTAGCTTTCAATATTTTGGATAGTAAAAATGAATCTTCATAAACTAGTACCCTCCAAGCCTATTTTGCTAACATAGTCAAATTAAAAGCATTCAGATACATGAACCCTAGACCTCTTTGATATTTAGCTTGACATAACTTTTCCCTTCGCACTCGATGAATACTTTAATTATTTGCGTTCCTCACCAATATTAGCTATCTGCGATCACATATCATTTTGTACATTGTTTGGTTCTTCAAAACATGACACAACATAGTTTAAATAGTACCTCTTTACCAGCCCTAGATAAAGTTTGGTTCTTCCTACCATTCACCCTATCTACCACCATTTCCTTTAGGAAATTGAAAACCTCCACCTTGGACCTTCCCACAATTGTTGGTAGACTGAGATATTTATCATGAGTCTTTGACCAATGGTACTTTGAGAATATTAGAGATGGATTGTTTTAATCTCATGATACATTGTTACTAAAAGGAATGGCCGACTTTCCAAGTTAATCAACTGGCGTGAAGTTCTTTCATCGAGATAATCATCTAGATGAATAATGTCCACGAAATGTTGTGCCTCTTCCAAATATGCTCTACTGAATAACAAGATGTCATCTACAAATAGCAAATGTGAAATCGAAGGTGAGCCTATCCTGACCAAGATCATTTGTAACTTTCCACTTGTATGCCTCCTCAAATAAACAAGAGAAAGCCTCCCCAAACAAGAGAACATGGTAAGGAAATAATGAGTCCCATTTTGTCTATTGCCCCAGCTAGGTAAGACATTACCAAATTCTCTCCTGTTAAGCAAAAAAGAGTAAGACACTAAAGAAATACAAGAAAAAAATACATGTAACAAATGACTCATGAAAACCAAGTTTTACTAACATATGGCAAAGAAAAACCTACTCTACCCGGTTATATTTCCTTTACTGCTATCTTTACATTTTAAGAAATGATGAACCTCATAAGCTATTAGAACATTATCGATAATCAACCTCTCGGGGCAAAAGTCGATTGGAATTCAGACACAATAGAAGACATATAATCACTAAGGTGTGGATTAGCTAAGGATTTAGATGCAATTTTATAAACCACATTACATAAACTAATATTACAAAACTCAATAATGGACTAGGGAGATTGACAATTAGAAATAAGAATAGTATGAGTAAATTTATGCTTAGAACAGAAAGAGCCTTGATTAAGAAAGGATAGAATAGTATCAATAACATCCGGGTCAATAATATGCCAAAATTTTTGATAAAAAATAGGAAAATACCATCCAACCCTGGCACCTTGAGCGAGTGCATCTGATTGATGGCTTTGAATATCTCTTTTTGCCATGTAGGGTTTTAACATGCTTTCATTCATTTCTGGAGTAACCTTACTTCGGACCATATCCAAAACTATCATAAGATTTGCCTCAATTGGATGAGATGAAGTTTAAAGGTCTCGAAAGTGTAAAGCTGCAATATCTTCAATATCATTCTCACGTTTACACCAAATCCCGTCATAATTTTTCAGCCTGAAGACAGTGTTTGTTTTTTACCTCCGGGAGCTCTAGCATGGGTAAAAATGCAATATTTCTATCCCCCTTCCTATACCATTATATTTTGCTTCTCTATTTCCATTTCATGTATTCTTCAACCAATAACTCTTCTGATTGGTCACTTAATCTTGCTATCTAACTTTAACGTCTTCTGTAATCTAACCACCGCCTGAGTGATTGGATTCTTTTTCTTAGATCGTCAACCTTCTGCTTGGAATTTTTGAAAGAATCTTGACTCCAATGGATCAATCCTACCTTGCAATCCTTTAGCTTTTGAACTAGCCTATCAATCCAGGAGTTGTCCAAATTGTTACCGTAATGGTCTTTAATCACTTTCTCATATGCGTTAAACACAGGTCCTAAAAAATCTTCGAACCAGAATAGTCTTTTCTTAAGGGTCCCTCTCATCTTAGTATTATCCTCTAACAAATTAAGTAAAATAGGATCATGGTCTAACTTAAAAGATGAAAGATGGGTAACCAAAGTAGATGAGAATACATTCCGCCAGCTAAGCATTGAGCATGCTTTATTCCTGACCGTGCCCTCCTTGTATCTGGTTCGACTCTCGAGCTAAGCCACGTGAACTTGTACCCGAAGTAATCAAATAAACCGCAACTTTGCAGACCATTCCTAAAACAATCCTTTTGCCACTAAACTCAGCCTCCATCATAAAGTCATCAAAAATTATCTCTTAGTCGTTACTTCTTACCACCCTCTTAAATCACTTCAGTAACCCATCTATCATGCTTTCACTGGCTGACTCATCTAGCAATTATCTTTTGGTTGCAACCGTGACACCATTTGTTCTCTTACTTCCTTTCACCCAGTGCCTTTCCTTGACACACTTCCTCTTCATTTTACCCTTGATGGTTTCTAAAGAAGGGCCAAGGTCTAATTTTTTTGTTGTTTTAAGTTGGTTTTCAACAGGGGAACATCAACCAGGAAGAGACAATTTACATCATCATTTTTTTCCATCTCCATTATCTATATATCATTTTACCCTCCACTCAAAACCCTTCGATTCCCTCTAAGACCATCGCCTCCAAAATTCCTGAGCATTAACTGAACCATTTCCTTCTGCATTTCCTTCATTCCTACGTGCCAGTCCATCATTGGAAAACCCTATTTACCCTTCCTTATCCCAGTCATCCTTTTTCTTTTCTCCCATACAAAAACCTAAACCAGTTACTAGCTTATCTTTCTTACCTTTTTTCCCTGTCCCCATGCTCCCCGCTCCAAGATTACCATTTGTTTTTTCTCTACCTATTTCCCCATGTAGTTGTACGAACCGATGCATATGCTCATGCAAACCAATCCTTCCCCTTCTATCCACACAATCCCTCTTTTCCCCGCCCACATTTGAGCTCACTTTCTGAAGATATAGATAATCGCTCTATTTCTGTATAGGCCTAACTTCAAATTATGACATCCCCACCCTTTCCATTTAATCTGGGCCCATATGACAGCCCTGTCTCGAAGGGGAGTCTGACCCATTATCAATCATCTGACTGGTCCTATTTTCCTTATTACTGTAAGCCTTTTATCTTCATAATGCTAGTCACGAATGTAGTATTGGTCAAGTGGATCAATAAGCCCATAACTTTGGCCCAACTCTGTGGATTCATGAGGTAGTGTTCCTGTATGGCTCAAATCCTGATATATCATATCCTTTTCTTTTGAAACAATACCTTCCTTCATTCTTTCTGCATCGCATTATTACTAATCCTTTTATCCCGATATCCCCTATCTTCTCATTTGATTGAATAATTGAATTCCTGTTGTTTGTTGCAAAATTAGGCTTAAAAACCTCACCTGAGTTATCCTTCCTAGTCAGATGGGCATCAGCCCTCTTTTCCTCTAGTCCTTGAGATTGTTTTCCCATCGGTGTAGACCATTCCTTATTCTGAGGTGCTTCAGAAGGAACGAAATCTCTTTCCAGCTTTGCCACAAGTGCAGCAAAAGTTTGTAAGGTACTCGTATCTAAAAAAGATTGGACACTCTTCTCCATTGAAGATAAGCTTCAGTTTTTTGAGTAAAGGTTTAGAAATATTAACCTTGACTACAATTCTCAAAAATGTCTACCCTAGTCAATATCATCATTATCTGCATCAACTTCCATATAAATCCCAACATATGAATAACCTTAAGTTGCTGCCAAATTCATTTGATTGAGAGCTAGTTCATATACTTGGATCCAGAACGAAGACCAATTGAAGTCTACCTTCTCAATCTGGACATCCACCACATATGTATTAAGGACCAATAGATGATTATCAGAAGACCACGGACATCCATCCAAGATTCTGTTTCAATCCATTAAGTAGCCAAATGAATAAAGCCATATTCTCCCCTAACACTTTTCTCCTGCAGTCCTTTTGTTGATTCCACACATTTGCCATTGTAGCAATCAAGACTGAAAGGTTGACCCTTTTTGGATATAGGATCTTTCCTAAGAAACAAAGTGTATCCTTCTTGAGCTTCTCCATCATCAGTGGTATCCCTAATTAGCCACTTCCTCCTTATCTAGAGAGAATCTTTCCCACAACCTTCTGTTTTATATGCCACCCAAGATACTTTTAAAATACTTTGTAATTTTGGATAGAGCCCAATGTAAAGAAATAAAAATTTCTGAAAGCATGTCCAAACCTAGGGCAAAAGTTGTAAACAAAGAAAGAAATATGATTACAAAGGAAACAAATCTGAAAAAAACACAACAAAACAAGACTTCTAAGGGATAAAAACGAAACAAGAATTAATAAGAAGAAAACCCAGACTGAGATGAATAAACCCAAGACAGGGAAGAATTTTCACAAGAGCACCAAGTACTGGGATGAAAGATGGAATAAACAAAACCTAGAAAAAATTAAGAGACACAAAATTTCATTAGGAAAACCTAAGAAAGACTCCACAATATATTATCTTGCACTATGCAAGAGTGAACCCATATAGAGAATTCGTGGGACTATATTATTATTTCGATCCTTTGAATACACAATTTTAAAATATTATATTACAACAATATTGAGTTTAATATGCACATTATTTCAATCATTTAAAATGTTGTTATTAAAAATTTTACTATTATAAAATTACAGATTGTGTACAATAATATAACACTCCTTATTTAAATCACAAGTACTGATAGCGTATCTATGTGTGACACTATAGTTGGTATTTTATAAGTAGTAATTCAATAACTAGCAATATCACTTGTTAACAATATAATATTATTTAAATTATAGGTATTAATAATGTACATATGTGTGGCTAGGACTATGTTTTATAATTTATAGATAATAATTTAATAACTAATACTATAAATATGTGTGATATTAAATTATGTGATTTAAAGCTGACAATACAATCATTATCAATAAAACTACTTGACATAATGTATAAGAATATAATGACTTAAGAGCTAAAGTTAACGAGATTTTCATCAATAAAATACACTTTTAATTGACAACCGCATTAATATTTGCGTACTACTTCATTTAGAATTTTAAATATAGATGTTTCCACATAGTTAGTCTTTTCTTTTTAAGTATGTTTTCGCTTAGTTAATCAATTTATTTCCAACTAGTTCTTTATGGATGTGGAATTTAATTTGACAAGCAATCCCCCAATAAAACACTTTTATTGTAGATTCAATCAACCCATTAATACGCTTATGCTTTGTGAATATTTTATCTCTAACCAAAGAAATTATTCAATATGATTTGACTAAACATTAAACAAATATATTTTTTAAAGTTTGAAGTAAAAAACATAAAAACCCCATTTTATAAATAAATTATGTTAATTATGAACCAAAAGTATAAAACTTTTGAAGAGTTTATCACATTACTTATTACATATTATTTGAAGTATAAAATAAATTTAGAAAAGACATAACACTTGGATCCATTCGATTTATTTTAGTTTCTACTATTAAAAACCGAAACCAAACCAACAATGGTCGGTTTCATTTTGATTAATTTCGGTGCAGTTTTCCTTCTTGAAAAATTTGTTTTATTGAATATCTCCCAATCTGTTTAATCAGTTCAGTAAATTTTTCAAAAAAATTGAATAGCGCTAATTGTATATACCGAGTGTTAAAATAATTTACTCATTATTTCACACATAGCTAGCTATTAAATGTACCACAATCAAAATATACACTTTTATTTTTGTGTCACACCATCTGTGTCAAAATGCTGATTGTACTTCCTTATGCTAAAGTTGCCAATTTTAAATACAAATTGTAAAATTCATAAGCTTTTAACTCACTTTTAAATTTCATTCTCATTACATTTTCCATTGAATATTCATCAATTTCTCCCAAGTGTCTAATTTCTCATCATAAGCTTCTTTATCATACCCCTCACTATGCTTGAAAAATTATTTGTATCAAATTCCAAATATTCATCAAATTCAATTATTAGTAACTTCCCCTTACTAGCCATCATCTATCCCTGCAAACGAAAAAATTAATATATATATATAAAGAACTTTATTTTAGTACTGTAATTAGTAGCCACCGCAATCTATTGTTTATTATTTCTCCCAATCTAAAACTTATCGTGCTAAGGTTTCGTTATTTTTTGAAAATCTTACATTATCAAATATTCCAACTTAGAGAAAGATAATTCTACTTTATATTTTATGGAATCCTATTCTTTGATCAGAAACTTTTTCTACTTGTGTCAATAGTGTTTCAATTGTGTAATAAAATTTAGGTAAGTAAACATACCAATTGTGACATTTATCACTCTTTTAATTTAAATTGTTACAATATGTTTGAAAAAATTTCTGATTTTTAGTTTCTTCTGTCATCATTTACAATCCAAACTACATTTTTCTTTACCATCTACCCTTTCACCATTATTTTTTCCCTAATCAATAAAAATATAACAAATTAAAAAGTCGAAACTATATGTAACTTTTATGGGTTTCGATAGTTAATAATGCTTATTTAATTGCATTGACCAAGAAATATTGGTTACTTTTTGTTATCATTTTCTTTTTTAATATATTTTTTCATATCCTTCACAATAAATCTCTACTAATAAAATAATGTTAAACCGATAAGACCTGTTCGTAACGGTAACAAAGAAACACTCCAACTCAATTGGTTTTATGAACCTCTTACCAAATTCGTCTACCATGTTCCGAGTCCCTATTTTTACAGCATAAAATACAACTAGCTTTATACAAAATTTGACACAACATTAATTGGAATGCATTAAGGCGTTCCACTTTTATGAGACGTTCTTTACAATTTTCCATTTGAATTTTAACTATTTTCTTTTTATTTTAACAAGTTTATGAGACGTTCTTTACAATTTTCCATTTGTATTTTAACTATTTTCTTTTTATTTTAACCAGTTATATATATTACACAGCTCGCACAGCTACAATGGGTGTTGGAAATTTGCCTAGAATTATGTTAAAGCACCTTAAATTTAAAATAAAGTAACGAGTTAATTACACTTAGGCTGCGTGTGGTTCCTTAAAATTGAATTGAAATCACAATCTTATAGCATTTTGAATGTATGAATTATAATTCTAAAATATTAAAATTCCTTCATTTGACAAACATATTATTAACATGGAATTCATTTAGAACTATAATTTTGTTGTTTGTATGGAGAAGAATTTTCATTGAGTTTGGAATCATTTATATTTAGAGTTTTTAACTCCCTTCAAAAACAAAAATATTAATTATTGGAATTAAAAAAAAAAAAAAAAAAAGCCTAAATCTTATACAAACTTTTTAATTACTACTACAATGAATATCTTTATACTCTTTCTTTTTCTTTGACTTTTACATTCTTCCATGTACTAGCTAAAACATTACGTCTGTCTGGTGGAAATTATATTCACGCTGGTACTGTAGTAGGGAAACTTAAAGGGGAAAGAGACATCACCTTGGGCTTTGTTGATTTACTGTGTGATGATTTTATTGAAAAAAATCGAAGTCACAATATTTATTTCACTCAAGATTGGATCTCACTACCAAGTGTTTTGCCCGTGGCTTGAGGAGGTATTCACATTTGTTGACATTATTACTAAGACATGTTATGTCCCAGAAACTCACTTTAATATGCTCCTTCCAAACTTGCAAGCAAAAAATTGAAGCAAAACAAAAATGTTAAATAGTAGAATTAAATGTTTATATTTGGAATTGTTAATTCCTCTAAAACAAGAAAAGATGCTAAATTTGGATAAAATTTAATTACTGCAATGAAAATCTTTATACTCAAAAGATATATAAATTATGTCATTTTAAATTTTTATTTCAAAAATTAGATTTACGTATAAATGTGTTATTTCCAGTTCTCAATACGTAAGGGCAATACACTTGTAAATATCTACCAACTTAAAAACTGTGCCCACACCTATCCTACCTCCCAAAATCCACCCTCAACCCAAAGTAATACCTTTGAAGGTAAACTTTATAAGATATTTACTTTCAAGTCGTCAGAATTACAATAAATTTCAATCATAAAAATTCTCCAGATTTTACACCAAATATCATCCTCAGTTGTCCATATTTCCAAGCTCCCAACTCCAAGAGCAAATAGAATTTGAGTTCGGCTTTAAGCGTTAGATTAATGTCACTGAAATCACACTTTATACATGTCAAATAATAGAACATCCAATGTGCTCCTATGCACCACTAGCATCTCCAAGTTTGATTACTTGCAGTAGAAAGAGCAAGAGTCCCACAAGTAATTTATGGTGCAAGAGCATATCCCATTAAGTTGGATTATTGTTTTATAGATTAAAGGATGAGTGGACAATGAACAACTAATTTATATCTCAATAACATACCCATACATGTCCAGGTTTCCAGAAAACTTTTGGTTAGAAACCTTGTTTGACACTACGAGTATCAGGTTCTCAATAGTGATGCTCTAGAGCAACAAAAACAAAATAAGCAAAGAAAGACATTTATCAAAACTCCAGCCTAAAATTGGTAAGGTGCCTATCTCAGACTTCACAAGAGTGAAAATTTGTAAGGTGCCTATCTCTGGTAGTTTAGACTGGCCAAATGACTAAAATTACTATTAGTTTGCTGCAACAGCTTTACAACCAGGATTCCTACAAGTATATCCCTTATCTATTTCTCAATTATTCAATTTTCAATTAACTTGGTGACTTTCAAGTAACACAATTCACTAACTACATCCAGATCATTTAAAGTTAGACTTCATTTTGTGAATTAATTTCGAACTTTTTACACAATCAAACAACCAAAAGCTAGAAAAATAGTTGTGACTGCTTGGCAGTCTAAATATTAAAAAAAAAAAGTCTTTGTTCTTTTCTTCAGACTTTTCTTTCTCTAGATTTTGTTTCAATTTTTGCTCTTACCAAACACAGATTGTATACTCCCGTTTTTTCGGGTAACTACAGACACTTTCACTAGAATCTTTAGTTCAATAATTTTTTTTTTAAAATTCCATTATATGCAGAATAAAAGGACACTTATTAGTAAATATAAGAAGAAGGTTTTATACAGTGTTGTTTATCCACATTAATTTTGTTCTCCAGACTAACAATTGATTAAACCTTTCCAAAATCAATAAACGAAAATTTTGGATGGACCTAGTCCAAAAGCTCATTGTGTATACTTTGTGATCACCCAAACACTCAAATGACACAAGATTATGTCACATAACATCGTATGATTGACCTGGGTGCTTAATGGACCACAAGTTCGTAAATTAAGTCCATTAAAAAATTACAGTGACAACTTGAATATCAAGAATATAGATATATCTTGCCGCAATTCCAAAGTACTATGTAGGAACATATAATAGCTCAATTTTCTCTGAACCAGTTTCAACCTTCATTATGAATAAGCTAAATTTGTGATAGCACCAACTTCAAATGCCTTATTATATCCAAAACTACCATATAAGAGTGAGTCAGGTAACTGGAAAGTAATGAAAAAAATTGGGTAATGGGATGCTTAAAAGTAAAAGTTAGAAATCAAAGATACCATAGACTCAACGTCAGTGGAATTAATGAACAAGAGTGTAGATTACTAATTCAACAACATGAATTTATGTAGGAAACTAAGTAAAATATAGAGGTAATTAAGAAATTCACGGACAAAATTATTACCTACTTCAATAGCATCTTTGAAGCGAACCCATCAAGAACTGTATTTGAAGAAAAGCACGAACTTTTTCCAATCTAAGACTTGTTTGATGGCAACCAGTGTTGAATCTTAGCATAAAAAGTGAGCAAGTTAGTATTTAGATTAAGTTACTTTATAAGTTAATATCTAGATTCATTGTATTTGTAAGTCTATAACTATATACCATTGTACTATTAATCAATACAGAATTTCTCCAATTCTCTTTACCATTCCAACGAAGTATAATAGCATAGATGGAAATAGGTAGAAAAACCTAAAGAAAAAGATAGCGACTAAAAGTCTTCTTTGTTTACTACTGAATGAAACTCCTTCAAATTTCTCTTTCTTCTCAAAAACTAGAAATGACGATGATGATATAATCATGATGAAGAAGAGTCCTAAAATGGAGATGGAGGATATGACCAAGAGATATATTTGAAGAATATTAAAAGGAAAACAATTGGATCCCTCAATCTCAACATGAAACTCAAGTTGAGTGAAACATAATGTTCAATAAGTAAGCCACCATGCCATCCCAAGTAACTTTGGATCTGATTATATTATGAGAAATTTACTTTGATGTTGAAGAATTTGGCAAAAAACCATCCCAAAATTTACCAAGAAGGACGTGAAAGTTGGTTCAACAAAAAGTAAAAAATGGAGGGCTGGTGGTAGAGAAAATGTTAGAGAAAGGTGAACAGTTGAGAAAGAGGTTTTCTTTTTCAGGAAATTTGATTTAGGGCTAGTTTAACACTTTTTAATTAAGAAATAAACAGTAATAAAAATCAATGAGTTGGTCGGTTGGATCGATTGAACTGGGAAAGAATGCTTCAGCTGGTTCATCCATCTATTTGAGTTTAAAAACATTGGTATTCAATAGTTGATGATTATTTAAATTTAATTTGTGATATGGTGATTTGTTGTAATTTGATTTGATTAAAAACCATGATATCATTGCTTTGTATTTGATTTTTTCTAATTTTTCAATATTTTCTTTGAATTCATTTCACTTACAATGTATTTTTGCAATGTTTCATAATGATGCTATTATGTGATGTGTGAAACATTAGATTAACTCAATGTGACATATATAACTTATAATCAGAGCTGCTTGTTGTGGTTGGAGCTTCTTACTTTCTCACACTATATTTTCTATAATTTTTTGAGATTGAAGTATTAGTGAACGAACATCGACAAGAATTTAGGATGGTATACATTTTAGTGGAGTATTTATGCATTTTAGGAGTTTGAACTACTTTAGCCTATGGTATCATTTTATGCTTCCACCAAAAATCTTATTGTTTATTGAAGTAATTTCCGCATTATGTTTTATTAACATTGCAATTTTGATTTATTAGTGTTTTAGTTGCCCTACTTTAGTTCGAGCCTTATATTTGGGGTTCTCACCTTTAGGATAAGATGGATGTTGAGTTCTTGGTATGGGGTTAGGGGAACTACAGAGCATATATGTGGTCATCGATGTTATATAAGTCATGAACTTATCAAGTAATTGGCTTTTATTTTCAAAATCAAGTTGAGCTTCCACTCTTTTGCTTATAATGAAAGAAGACTTAACACAAAATAAAGGATCATTTTACACTACTATGTTATATTTATATATATATCCTATGATCATTTTACACAATTTGTATTACCGAATACTCCTTTGTAGTTTCTCACCTCGTAAAGTATGACAATTCACTAGTTAATTTGAAGCATAAAATGAAGAATTTATTAAAACGAAAATTTTCTATGTAAACTACTTTTAATATAATCTCCACTAATAGTGATGGTTTTTTCTTGTCCAAAATTTTTCAATAACTAGTTCATTTCAAACAAATTCACAATAAGAAATGTAGTATTTATTAAAAAAATCTTTTCAATCCAAAAACTTGTTAGATTATTTCTACACTAATGGAAAAGTCCCGAAGCATAAATTCATCAATAAAAAATAAAGTATTTATTAAATAAATCATTTTTCTTAACAACTTTTTAGATAATTTTATTGGTAGTGGAAATTTTTTGAAGCATAAAATTCATATTAAAAATGAAAAAATATTTATTTAAAAATATTATGAAATAGGTTTATAAAAATAACTTAGAAGAGACAAGAATATTGAGAGAAATAGAGCCATGTCTCATTATTTTCAAGTGTATCCTACATTGAATGCAATTCCTCTACTTATAGGTGATGCCTCTTTAATACATCTAGTTATAATTCAATGAAACACCTAAATCCTACTATTAACTAGATGGCATCCCGCAAGTATACGGTTGTCAACTAGTAGCAAAGGGAAGTAGGGATCGTTCCCACAAGGATTGTCGATTGCAATTACCAAGGTTTAAGAGTACTTGTGTAGTTAAGCTAAATCAATTGGTAGATGATAGAACTATTCTAATGAAAACTATAATTTTAATTCTAACATAATTTAATCAAATTAAGACTAAAATTTAAAACAAGTGAATCACTCAACTAAAAAGACTACAAAAGAGAAATTTTGAATATTAAAAGCATTCATTTCTAAACTACAAATTAGAAAGAGTTAAACTAGAAATCGAAATATTTTTGGATTTTCGAATGAAATTTAAGAAAGCCCACTAAGAATTAACTAGAAATTAAAGTTAGAAATTGAAAATTCTTAAATAGAAAGCAAGAAATTGACAAGAACCCTAATTTTTCTAAAAACCCTAATTTGAAAGTAAAGAAATTTTTACTAAATTGGACAAAAAAACAATTAAAATTATATCTACGCGAAACTTACGAAGAACCCACTACGATTATCTAATAAAAATTTAAACTTGACAAGAAATTTAAAGAAGATCTAAGATGAAAGTAAAGAGAAATTTCTATTAGAAAGAGTAACTTCTAGTTCAAGCTATCCTAATCTATTTAAAACTGACTAAAACTATTTTACTCTAAAACTATTTATCCTCCAAAAACTAATTATACTTAGCTTAAATAGTGCAGCATTACACAAAGAAAATTTAGGGGTTTTCTGGCTGGAAGTTTACAAAATTGTCCTTACAATTTAGCATTCAGCGAGTTGAGATCGCGGTCTGGAACATTTGAGACCGCGATCTCAACTCTAAAATAGTGTCAAAACTAATTCCTGAGTCGAGATCGCGGTCTGGAATTGTCGAGACCGCGATCTCGACTCTCCTTTCAGCAATCTTCATTTCATTCATTTTACAATTTGGTCCCTTGAGCTTTGTTCCTTCCAACTTCTAACCTTTAATTTTTAACCTGCATAATATTAACACCATTAAGCACTTAATTAAACTAAAAATTTAACACAAAATTATCATAATTAATTCAAAAACAAGAATACAAATACATATGAAAAAAATTAACTAAAATCTTCAATTACTTATCTAATTTCGGAATTTAGACTATCAAAATGCTATAATTTAAAGGAAAATAACTCTAGTTTACTAGAGTTATCAATAGGCATAATATATGGTAGTATATGATAGATGAGTAATAAATACTCATAATATAGATACATATATTGATCTCATGAGTAGATACGTTGAAAGTTCGTTAATCTTCATAAAGGTATTAGGATGTATGGAAGTTGAGAATGCAAACAGATATCCACAATCAATACTGTCTTCATATAAATAACACTCCCCCTTGAATGTCCATGTATTAAAGAATATGACTCATTAAAACCTTATTAGGAAAAACTCACTGGAAAAAATCCTAGTGAATGAAAAAGAGTACATAATTCTCTTTTACTAAATATGTGATGAATTATTGTTTCATTAAAAATCTTTACCGAGAACATGCAGTGGCAAAAAAACTTTGGTAAAGGGGAAAAGAATACAATGTGTATTTACTCCCCCTTACAGGAATATCACTTGAGATCTTTGAGGTTTTGCATTCTAATTTTGTTTACCCATTTCTCGAAACTTGCTATAGGACATGCTATGGTGAGTAATCAGCTAGATTGTCACTTGAGCGAATTTGTTGAACATCAATGTAACCATTTTGTTGAAGATCATGCGTAAAGATGAATTTCGGAGAAATGTGTTTAGTTCTATATCCTTTAATGCATCCTTCCTTCAACTGGTTAATATATGCAGCGTTATTTTTAGACAATACTATTGGAATTTCCTTCTTCCCTCTACTAGTAGACGACGTGTGTTTCGAATATGTTGAATTATATTGATCTCAATCAGACACATTGCACCTTGCCTCATGAATTGCTAAAATGTCAGCATGGTTAGAAGAAGTAATAACTATAGTTTAATTTATAGATCACCACCATATGTAAATAAATAGTCTATTTGGGATCTACTGGCATACGGGTTATATAAATATCCTACTTATGCATAACCACTCATATTTGATGCTAATATGTTAGTATAATATAAATCCATATCCATTATACCTCGGAGATCTCGAAATATATGTTTGAGTCCGTTACAATGTCTTCGTTTGGAGCATAATTATACCTTGCTAACAAATTTACAACAAAAGCTATATTTGGTCGAGTGCGAAAAGTAAGATACATTAGTGCCCCTAGTGCACTATGATACAGTACTTCAGGATCAAGAAGCTCTTCATCATTTTTTCAAGATTGTGAAGAGTCTTTTTTTGCATCAACTTAACAGTCATGGGTGTACTTATGTATAAGAATGGTTATGCCTTGTCCATTTAAAATCATTTTAATATCTTTGTTACATAAGCTACTTGGTTAATAAGAATTCCATTTGTGATGTGCTAGATCTGTAGGTTGAGACAAATTTTTTTTTTCCAAGATCTTTCACTTCAAATTCCTTTTTCAAAGAGTCTATAGTATTTGAAAGCTCACCATGAGTTTCAACAACGTTTAAATTATCAGCATAAATTGCAATAATGGAAAACTCAAATCAAGTCTTTTTTTGTGAAAATACACGGACATATAGGTTATTCTTAAATTCTTATTCAATAGATGTTGACTCAAATGATTGTACCACATACTTTTAGTTGCTTTAAACTATATAAAGTTCTACATAATTTTATTGAATAAAGTCCTTGAGAATTTGATTTTTGTGCTTTTGGCGATTCGGATCCTTTAGGGATTTTCATATAGATATCTTTATCAAGTAAGCCATATAGATAAGCAGTCATTACATCCATTAGATGCATTACAAGGTTTTCATAAATGTTGAATTTCCAAACTTATCACATATTGAATGTAATTGCATCTACCATAGGAGAATATGTATTCTTATAATCAATGCTAGATTTTTGCAAAAACCCTTGCACAACAAGACGTGATTTATATCTCATGATCTTATTATTCTTATTTCGTGTTTTGCACAAATACCCATTTTTATCCCACTAATTTGACATCTTCTGTTATCTAGACTATAGGTCTAAAAACTTTACATTTAATTCAGACTTGATTGTGCCACTCTATTTTGGCCAATCATTTAACAATTTGCATTCTTCTATAGACTTAGGTTCAAGGTCCTCATTATCGTTCACAATATTTAGCGCTACAATAGATGCAAAAGTATCGTCGACATTTATATTATATTGGTTCCATATTTATCTTGAGATGGCACAATTTATTAAGATCTCTTCATTGTCCTTCATTTCAGGTACTTGATTTTTTTTTTTCTAGAAATTTATTAGTCATGTTGAGGGTTTCTTCTGGAGTTTGCTCTTCTAGAGCTTCAGCTCTCTTCATGAGTTTGGCCATCTTGTAGTTTTGTTCCTTTTCTTTTTCTAGGATTTTTATCTATAGAACTGATGGGTCTATCATTCTTCTTGTGTGCCGTAGACTCATTAGCACTGATAGTTTGTCTTTGATGGACTTCAATCTTAATAGGAGCATTTGTCGCTGGTTTGTGCGATTAGTTACTTCCTTTGGTCAATAAATACATCTGACAGCTGATTTGCAACATTTTACGGTGAATTATCTTTTGAACTTCAACTTCACACTGCCTTGTATGAGGATCTAGATGTGATAATCATAATTCATTCCATTTAATTTGTTTTTCCTACTGCTTAGTCTCTCCCACTAATGTTGGGAAAACTAATTCATCTAAATGACAATTTGGAAATCGAGCAGTAAATAAATCTCCTATTAATGGTTCTAGATATTTAATTATAGATGGAGATTTATACTCGACCTATGTTCTCATCCTCCTTTGAGATCCCATCTTATTATGTTGTAGTGGAGCAATACTAAACATATATTGCACATCCAAAATTCTTAAAGGTCCGATTTTATTAAGTTGTGTTGGAGCAATCGAAACATCATACTACACACCCAAAAACTCTTAGATGGGAAATATTTGGTTCATGACCCAAAACCAATTGTAAAGCAAAGAACTTATGATAACTTGTTGACATCATGCATATAAGTACTACTACATGTAAATGTGCCCAAACAGATGTAGAGAATTTTGTTATCATAACTAATAGCCTTGCAATCAATTATGATTATTTGATAGATGATTCTAGAGACCATTTTATGTATGAACATAAGCAAAAGAATGTTCAGCAATTATTCCAATCGACGTGTAACAATCATTAAGAGTTCGACATGTAATTTCACTAGCATTATCAAGACAAATTGTCTTAATTAGATAACATGAAAATTATGCTCTTCATTGAATTAGTATAGCTATCAATCTTGCAAATACTAGGTTGCAGGATATAAATACACACGTGACAATCTAGTAAGATGTATCTACTAAAATTATAGAATATCGAAAGATATGGTGCACATGAATGATGGGTGAGCCCACAAATATCACCTTGGATATGTTCCAAAATGCAAACCCTAATTTAGCTAGTGATAGCCTAATGATTATTAACTTTGAGAACAAACAAGACATGAGAATTCATTGAATTAAAGAACCTTTTGAGTTTTCAATGAATTGATCACATGAAATCTTGATCATTTTTCTATCATTATCCTGATAGTACAACTGGCTATGCCAAATAATAAAATCACTTTGATAAGTAAACTTCAAGTTCACTATCGCATCGCATGTGTTTCAAATATAACAATTGTCAATCCAAAAGAAAAAAGTTAATTTTTCCGACAAACATTTCTTACTTGAAATGGTAGCAGTAATGCAGGAATACTTTTATTTTTATTATTTATTATTTTAATATATTATCCATTCTACAGGAATACTTTTATTTCTATTATGCATTATTTTAATATAATATCCATTAATTCCTGAAGAATGCCTTTAAAACTCAATAAATTTCTTTGAGACATAGGTTTTGTTATAAAAAGCTATAAGTTGGCTTTCTCATTTTTTTTTTTGAAATTGAAAAAAATAAGCACTTTTAAAAAGTAGGTACAAAGTTACTTTTGAAAATAGCTTTTAGATTATTTAAATATGAAAAGAAAAAATGCTTTTCAATTTTTGTCCACAAATTATTTTGAAAAAATGAATTTTCAATTTTTAAAAAAAAAACTATAAGCAGCTTCCAAAAAGCTATTGAGAACAAACCCATGATAGAGAAAAATGACTTTTTTATTTGTGCAAAGACATCTAGTCTCATAATTAAATACAAAAAAGTTATTATCTTCTTGACAATATCCTCATATTTTTATTCTATGTAGATATATATTCATATATTTCTTATTAAACAAGATAAATATAATAAGAAAGCAATATAAGGTGACAAATTAATGTAAGAGAATATCACACAGAAAAATTAAAACCATAATGAAAGCATGTGAAATCATTCTAAAATATCAAGAGATTTTCTTTCTGAGATATTTCCATTACCGACCAAACGGTCAATGCTTCATTCAAGAAAAAAATCGAGAACATAAAAAAAGTGTTATGTGACTGTTGTGAAAATAAGGATTGAATTTCTCTCAACTTTGAGAGTCTTTTCTCTCTACTTGGAGAGTTCCCGCTTGTCCTTTTCACCTTTTCAACTTTTAAATTTTAAAGCTCTTGAAATGATCTTCCAAATTCTGCCTTTTATTTTATAACTATGATCACATGATTTAGTGTACTTTGATTTAAGTTTTTGCAGAATTAGATGATGGTTATGTTGGGTCCTTTATTACTTTCTTTAATTAACATGCAGTGTTTTTATTTTACTGTGTTTAATGCTATCGGCCATTATCCAATCTATTATTTCTCTTAGAATTTAGTTTTTTGCTTAGAAAGTGTTTTGACCTCCTCTTATCTTACTCTCTTTTCCTTTTTGGTTCTTTTGCATCTCTGCTCCTCTTCATTCTGTCCTCTTGTCCCTGTCTAGTCCTCTTGGCTTTTCTTCATACAAGGCTATCTCAGATCTTCTAGTCACGTGATCTGCTGGTATTCTTTCCAAAAACATGGCTGATGAACTCGAGGAGATTATGCAGAAATGTTCTCTCTCTTCTGAAGAACTCTCAAGTGCAGATCTGGTGAAGAAGGATGTCCAAAAGGTAATCGGGGCTTGCCAAAAACGCATGATCGGAAATATTATGGGAGCGAAGCAAGCCAATTTTGTTGGGGTCAAAAACTTTGTTAACCAGGTTTGGGGTTTTCCTAAACATCTTACTGTTGTTGAATTAGGCCCTAATACCTTTCAATTTTCGTTTGGCTTAGAAAGTGACTTAATTAGGTTCTTAATAATAGACCTTGGATCATGGATAATCAACTTCTGGCTATTAACAAATGGGATTTGAACATTGAGGCTGATATCAAGAAATTGCAGATTTCCCCTTTCTGGGTCTAAGTTAGAAATCTCCCTTTGCACTGGTTCTTAAAAGATTGGTTGGGTGGAAATTAGGGGGGTGTTTCACTCTATCAAAGATGTGTTCCTAAGTCTAATAGGGGGAAAGGAATGAAAATATATAAAACTCTTGGTTGAGCTTGATATAACTAAGTCGCTGCTCAGAGGTACTTTTTTGAGGTTGGAAGGTCAAGTGAAATGGGTTAACTTTAGATACGAGAAATTACCAGATTTTTGTTATCAGTGTGGACGAATTGGCCATTCTAAAAAGTCTTGTCAACATCGAGGAAAAGACACTTCTGATCATGATGAACCTCAATTTGGTAGCTGGTTGAAGGCTAATAATAACAAAGTCAAAGGATCTAATAAAAGAGAGTTCCTCTTCAGCAAACAAGGAAAATGAGTCTCCAAACTCTCTCCTTATTGCTCATTAGGAGAATGGCAATCTAGCTACAGTCGCAGTCAGACGCAAGATTATGGATGATACTCTGTCTATTACTATGGATGGGGTACTTGAGGGGACGCCTTCCTGCTCAACCTTCAAACCCTCAGTTGGGCCAAGAGTTTGTCAGGCCTGTACCTTCACAAACTACTGGTCTTCATACTGACCACGTCAAATTGATAACTCAAGATGACTTTTAGGAAAATAAAGATCCAGAAGACAGTAAGATGTGCGAACTGAATTCTGGGAAGCTTGAAAAGCCAGCTCAAAATGAACTTATTGTTAACTGCACTTTTACGGGGTATTCCAAGGAAGGGGTGAAGTTAGGGTCTTTTGAAGAAGCTTTTGTATCACGTATTGCTAAAAATGTCTCTATTGGAGATAAGGAGCTCGAAAGGAGTAGTAGGTAACCCAGGATTCTGCCTATAAGTCTGAGGAAATTGTGTATGGACATCACAAACCAGATGTAGGTGGAAGAAATTCAACAAAAAAGGAAGCTCAATAAGGAAGAATCTGAGTCAGAGGTGGGTATGGATTCATATGTAGACCTTAAAAAATTGAGGAAAGATGATTTCATGAGTGACATTCTAAAGTCTGAAAGGGGGAGGGGACCAACCTTTTTGTGCCCCCAAGTTCCCAATGAAGGTTATGGCTATGGAATTGTCAAGGTGTGGGGAGCCACTTGACAGTTCCCCAGTTGAAGGAGAACATTTCTCTCCTCTTCCCTGACTTAATCTTTTTCTGTGAAACTTAAAAAAAAATGATTCTTGATAAAGTTAGGAAGAAAATCAACTTTGATAACATGTTTGTAGTGGAGGCTTTTAGAAGATCAGGAGGTTTGGCTCTCTTCTGGAATAAAACAATGGTGGTGAAAGATATCTTATCTATTTTTTTTACTATTGAGGTAAATCTTGAGGTGGTTGATAATTGTAACAACTGGTGGTTAATTGGAATCTCTGCTAGCTCAGATAGTAGAATTAGGAGAGAACAGTGGAATGTCATTCAAAGGAGAAAAGTACTTTGGGGGGATTAAAATACAGCTGGGGATTTTAATGACATTAGGAGTAGTGAGGAGAAGTGGGGCGGTAAAACCAGAGAAGAATGGACCTATCAAGACTTCAATAAGTTTATCATTCTCAATGAGTTAGTGGATATTGGCTTTGTTGAGGTCAACCCTAGACTTGGAGTAATGGATGGGAAGGGTATAAAGAAATTAAGGAAAGACTGGACAGGGTTCTTAGTAGTGGGAGCTGGTTTCAAGCTTTTGGTAAGGCTTCCTGTACTCATGTAAAGACTGAAGGCTCCGACCATTTCATACTACTTCTAGATACTCACATTGGTTCAGTCAAGAAAAAGAAAAGGTTTCACTTTGATAAAAGATGGATACAAAATGCTGAGATGGAAGGGATCATTGAGGAGGCTTGGAAGCTGAAACTCATGGATCTAGACTCTTTAAAGTGGCTAATATGATCAAAGCTTGCAGGGTAGCACTTTTGAATTGGAACAAGAGGACTTATAGAAGTGCTGAAATTAGAATCAAGGAACTAAAAGTCAAAATTCAGGAGCTGAAAGATCTGCTTTGAAATCTCAACTTAATCAGGCCTACAGAGAAGAAGAACAATTTTGGAGTCAAAAGGCTAGGGTCAAGTTGCTACAAGAAGGAGACAGGAACTCTACCTCATACTTTCATGCCAGTGTGATTGGAAGGAGGAAGAGAAATTATATCAACACTTTGAAAAAAAGTAATGGTCAGTGGCGTCGAGGTAAAGAAGAGATCAAGAAGGAATTATGTAGCTTTTATGGGAACCTTTTTTCCTCTTCTTATACCTATCATTTTGTAAAATTTTGGAAGGAATACCAGCAAGGATTACAGACCAGATGAATGAGCAAATAACCAGGCCTTTTGGAGAAGAGGAAATCAGGACTGCTATTTTTTTCTATGAACCCCAACAAAGTTCCTAGACTAGACGGTATGTCTCCCTTATTTTTCCAAAAATTTTGGCATCTTCTAGGTAAAGATATTGTCGAAGCTGTAAAAAGTTTCTTTCATTCTAGTTGTTATCTTTGAATGAAACCATTATTAGTCTAATTCCTAGAACTCAATCCCCCACTAACCTGTCTTAGTTTAGACCTATTGCCTTATGTAATGTGCTTTATAAGGTTATTTCTAAATTGCTTGCCAATAAGACTTAAACCCTCCTAAACATCTGCATTAGTCAAAATCAATCAGCTTTCCTAATAGAGAGACAAATTCTTGACAATGTAGTAATTGCTCATGAATGTCTTCACTATCTTAAAAATAAAAGGCACGGGAAGTCTGGCTTTCTATCTTTAAAACTAGATATGACTAAAGTCTGTGATATGTTGGAATGGCCTTTTTTAAAAGCTATTTTAGAAAAATTTGATTTTTGTCAGACTTGGATTCACTGAATTTTAACTTGTGTCTCTACTGTGTCTTAGTTTTTTAATTTAAATGGTGAAAAAGTGGGATACTTGAAACGTACAAGAGGGATTAGATAGGGGGACCCTTTGTCCCCCTATTTGTTCATTTTGTGTGCTGAGAGTTTCTCCAATTTACTCAATCAGTCCTGCAGCAACAAAGATATTACTGGTCTGAAACTTTGCTCTGATGGCCCTGTTATTTCACATATTTTTTATGCTGACGACTCAATTATTTTTTGCAAAGCTACTGTTGAGGAAGTTCCTCACTTGTAGAAAGGTGATGAAGATAATTAATCTTTATGAATCTACTACTGGCTAACTTGTGAATCTTGAGAAATCCTCTATCTTTTTCGGCAAAAACACTAAGGATGAGGTCAAGAATAATATTTGTAATCTCCTGGGTGGGGTCAAACTTGTAACTCATGCCAACCATTTGGGTCTTCTTACGGTAATCTCTAAGTCTAAGAGACAGATTTTTGGTGCTGTTAGGGATAAAGTGGCTAATAAAATTGAAGGTTGGAAAAATAAATTTCTTAGTTTGGCTAGTAAGGAGGTTTTGCTTAAATCCATTGCCCTTTCCATGCCTGTTTACGTCATGTCCTGCCTTAAATTGCCCAAAAGTCTGTGTAAGGAGATCAATAGTCTTCTGTCTAATTTTTGGTGGGGAGCGAAAGGTTATGAACATAAGATGCATTGGAAGAAATGGGAAAAGTTAGCCGATTCTAAGGATAAAGGAGGGATGGCCTTTAGGGTAGGGATATCTAGCTTTTCAATACTTGCAGTCTACATGCCCTTTTAGCTAAACATATCTGGAAGATTTTAACACAACCTAATCTGCTGGTTTATGAAGTTCTTAAATCCAAATACTTTCCTAAATCCTCTATTTTTGATGCTACTATTCCTAAAGGTGCCTCCTGGTTTTGGCAGAGTATTTGTAATGTTAGGGAGTTCATAAAGAAGGGTCCCAGGAAAAGAATAGGTGGTGGTAAGACTGTCAAAGTGTGGGAAGATAACTGGATTCTGGGGATCGAGGAGGAAGAGTCCTTTCTTGGAAACAGATAACTCTAGTATACTAGAGTTAGTCTACTATAAATTGTAGCATTTTGATAGTATAAATCCTGAATTTTGAGTAATTAATTGTAGGTTTAAGTTAATTCCTTTTATGCATTTATATTTTTGTTCTTCTAAATATGTTAAGTTTTATAAAAAATTTAGCTTAATTAATTGTTTAATTATGTTAGTTTTGTGCAGGTCAAATTTAGAAGTTGGAAGCTGGATTAAACAAGCTCGAGGGACTTCAAAGTGCAATTATCAAAGAAAATAAGGGTTTATGGGAAGAGAGTCCAGATCGCGATCTGGATTCTCCAGATCTCGATCTTGACTCGAAAAAATCACTTAAAACATTGGCGAGTCGAGATCGCGAGGTTAAGTAATAGGGGCAATTTTGTAATAGTCCAGGAACCAGTTTCTGATTTTTCCTTGTACTATTTAAGCTACTTTTAAAAACAATGATAGGGGAAGTAGGATTAGAATAGATAGTTAGTAAGCGTTAGGATAGTTTAGGATATCTTGAACTTCAAGCTTCTTTTTTAATAGAAATTTCTCTTTAATTGTCTGTTATATCTAGTTTTCTTTTCTGAGCATGTTTAAATTTTGATTAGATAGTTATAGTGGGCTTATCTTTAGCTTCAATTAGATATAATTTTTACTTGCTTTCTGGTTTAATGTAGTAGAAATCTCTTTGCTTGCAATCTAGGTTTTTGTAGAAAAAATTAGGGTTCTTGCTTATTTCTTACTTACTAGTTAAAAGCATCCTTAATTCCTTGCATTAATTTGTAGTTAATTTTTTAGTGGGCTTTCTTTATTATTACTAAAAATCCAAAAATATTTTGATTTCAAGTTTAACTCTTTCAATTTCTAGTTCAGAATTGGTAATTTCTAGCTTTGCAATGTCTTTTTATAGTAATTTTATTGGGTTAATTTACTTGTTCTTTAATTTTAGTTCTATTCCAATTAGTTTAGATTAGAATTAATTGCTTCCTTTACTTTCTTTTACTAGAGTAGACTAAGTAGTTTCTTTATTTCGTAATTATTTAGTTCACTTAATTGCTTTAGTAGATAATCTATTAGGTTTTAATTGCTTGTATTGTATTATGATTTGAGTAGAGTAAATTCACCATTCATTGTCTGATCTTTCTTAACTACACAAAGACTCGTAAAACTTGGTAATTGTCTTCCAACAATCCTTATGGGATGATACCCACTCATCCTATACTACTACCAACTCCATATACTTGTGGAAGTGAGGTAGAGTCTGTAGTGGTTTTGTGAGGGTTTTTTTTTACTTGTTTGCTTTAAATTGATCTCCACCTAAGGACTAGACAAGTTTTTGGCACCATTGCCGGGGATTGTCCTTGGTTTTTGGCAATGTAGTAGTTTTGTGAGGTTTCTTATTACTTGTTTGCTTTAAATTGATCTCTACCTAAGGACTAGACAAGTTTTTGGCACCGTTGCCGGGGATTGTCCTTGGTTTTTGGCAATATCAAGCGCTATACGGGTCATGTAGATTAAGCACTTTAGTTTAGTTTAGTTTAGTTGTTAATTTTGTGTATTTTTATGTTTGTTGGATATCTTGTGGAATTGATTTGGAATTTCAATTGACTATTTGCCTTGGTTGTGTTGTAGTGCATGGTACGAGGTGATTAAGGGCCATTCATTTGCTTAGACAAGGAAAGGGAAAGAGAGCGAAGGGAAATTTGGAGGTTTAGAAGGGTACAACAAGAGCAAGAAAGGATAGAAATGACAAATGCTAATGCTCAACATATTTCAAAGGAATGTGAACATGAAAAACAAAGAAGAAGAGGTTGTTGGAAATAATGGGATAGGTGGCTATGGGAATGGAAATGACAGGAATGGGAATGGAAGGCCATTAAGGGAATATGCCTTGCCGAATTTTGATAGAGCGAACTCGAGTATTGCACGAATGCCCATGCAAGCTAACAACTTGAAGATTAAACCCGCATTAATCCAAATGCTCCAAGCTCATGCCATGTTCGGGAGTAGTCCCAATAAAGATTCCTATACACAGCTTGTTGGCCCCAAAGAGCAACCTAAGAGTGGGGGTGAATTAGGTTGTTTCAAAAAACAAACCTTTTAACGTGCTTAATGAGAAATGCAAACTTTATGCAACAAATAAACACTTAAGCACAAATGAATACAAAAGATATTCAATAATTGAAGCTCAAAGAACAAATATAAGATGATTGAGATAGAGAGTATCAAACCAAACTCCTAAGCTTCTCAAGCTTGGAGTATATCCACTAGTAGTGCGCTCTTCAAAGAAGGTGACGCAATAACCTTCTGGTACACAAAGTAGGCTCATCCTTGCACCAACTAAGTCCCTCTAGTTGAGCCAAAGGGTTTTACAATATAACCTCACTTTTGTACACTTGTTATCCCTCCACTCTTACACTTGACGATCACTCACTAGTCTACTCTTGCTCACACTAATTCCCTCTAGTTGAGCCAAGAGAACTGCACTACTCAAACCAATACAACCCATAATATTTTAGCCTATTTCTTCCCAAATAGCCCTTACAAGTGTTTGTATTGAATGCAGTAGTTCTACTCTCTATATATTGCATTTACAAACTTAGGGGTATTTATAGATGCCCAAAAACTGTCCCCAACAATTCTCTAGCGGCTATTTTCTACTTTCTGGAAAACTAGCCGTTAGATCTTTTGAACGGCTGATGTAGTAAATATGCATCCGAATGAACTAGCAGTTGGACCGTTCGGACGTCCAATGCATAGCTTCTGCATCCGACGTTGCGTCCGTTTCTCTGATGGTATTCATTTGGACGTCCGAGGATGCATCCGAACCAGCGTCTGGTCGATGTCAATGCTTCTGGAATATTGATCGGACACTATTCTTCGTCCGAGACTTTGGGTACTTTATGTCGAACGATTACCATCGTCTGAAGCTGCATCAGGTACTCTGTGTCGGACGCTTATCATTGTCCGACCTGTTCTTTTCGGATAGTCATCATCGTCCGAATTGTCTTCTGGTTGTTTTCTTGATTGTGTTCGGACGATCATTTACGTCCAAACATTCCTGTTTATCTACACACTTATTTTCAAACCATTAGAATGATTTGGTCATCATCAAAACATGATTATCGCAACTGGGGTTCAACACACCTCATGAATTTTGTAGAAGTTTTAAAACACTTTCAAGTTTAATGGAATACATCCGGATTGTGTGCGAATGAGGGTGTTTCTGTTCTCTCTTTGGGATAGGGCAAAGTCATGGTTGCAATCCCATGCCCAAGGAACATTTACTACTTGGAATCAACTTGCTCAAGAGTTCTTGGCAAAGCACTTTTCACCCGCAAGAACCGCCAAATTGAGGAATGAAATCACCTCCTTTAAGCAAGACATTCGTGAAACTTAGGAGAAGCGTGGGAGCGGTTCAAAGAGTTGCTAAGGAAATGTTCTCATTACGCGATTCTTTTGTGGCTTCAAATCCAAACTTTCTATAATGGTTTGACTCAAGAGACCAAATCCATAGTGGATGCCTCCGCCGATGGATCCATCTCATACAAGACTCCGGAGAAAGCTCAAGAGTTGCTTAATAGGCTGGCATACAATCACTATTATAATAGACTGATGACCTCACCAGTGATTCAACACCAAGCTAATCAAGCTAATGCCAATAGTGGAGTGTTGAATTTGAACATAAAAGATGCTCTTTTGGCGCAACAAAGTATGCTCATGAGTGTGATGAATAATGTTGCAAAGGCATTGGAGAACGTGGGAAATCAAGTAGTGTAAATGTCATGTTTTCTTATCCAACCCAACCAAGCATGGTATGTGATTTTTGTGGAGGCGGTCATGTTAATGGACAATGTGAGATGCCGTCTGGGTCAAATGAACAACTCGATTATGTGTCTAATCAATCATCATTTCCAAGGAACCCATTCGAAACTTATGGAACACATATAATCCTTCTTGGAGAAACCATCCTAATTTTTCATGGGGCAACACCAACAATCAATCCAATCCTCCTTACCAACCAAATCCCCCACCTCAAAATTTCCAACACACTCAAGCCTCAAGTTCCTCACCTAGACCTTATCAACCGCCACATCAAAGAAACTTCCAACCCAACTCATATCAATCTTTTCCTAATTCTTCATTTCAAAACCAACTACCAAGGCCTCATTTTCAATATGAAAATTCCTCCCAACCCATGTATTATGACCAATACACCTCAAGAGCGAATGTGGGAGAAGATGGTTGGAAAAGAGAGGCCGAGTACTTGATAAGAGAGTTGGATAGGAAAAATGAGGAATACAAGTAAGGATTATGAGAACTTGACGGCATCTACAAGGATTTTGGAAATTCAATTGGGCCAATTGGCGAGGATGAATAATGAGAGACCTTTAGGAGTGCTTCCAAGTGATACTATTCCAAATCCCAAGGAGCAATGCAAGGCCATCACCCTTAGGAGTGGTAAAGAGTTGGAAAAAACGGTTGGGAAAAATGCGTTGAAAAATGGAGAAAAAGAAGGAGTTGAGGATGAAGAGGAAGAAAAAGGGAAGTCTTCAAATGGGCAACATAAAATGATGAATGAGTCTATTAAGCCTTACTCACCAAGAAATAAAGGCAAGGATCCGAAGCATCATGAACCAAAACATGTTAATGTGTCATTTCCTCAAAAGCTAATGGATGAAAAAAGGCAAAGAAGTTCAAGAAGTTTCTTGAGATTTTCAAAAAGCTTGAAATCAACATTCCATTCATGAAGGCACTTGAGAACATGCCCACCTATGCTAAATTCATGAAACAAGTCCTCACTTCAAAAAGAGAGGAAATTGCATGGAGATGAAATCTTATGCTTAATAGAGAATTGTAGTGCACTCCTTACAAAAAGGTTGCCACCAAAGCTCAAGGACCCCGGATCATTTTCTATACCTTGTGAGATTGGGGGTTTACAATTTGGGAGGGCATTGTGTTATTTGGGAGCCTCGAAAATCTCATGCTTTTTACGGTGTTCAAGAAGTTAAGTGGAGGACAATTGAAGCCAACAAGTATCTCATTGTAACTTGCGGACCGGAGCATAAAGTTTCCAAAGGGTATCATTGAAAACGTGATTGTGAAAATTGACAAACTCTACGTTTCGGCCGATTTCATTGTTCTTGAAATGGAAGAGGATAAAGAGATGCCAATAATTTTTGGAAGACCTTTCCTTGCTACCAGTCGTGCACTTATTGATGTTCAAGAAGGGAAGTTGGAATTCTGAATAAATGATGAAATTGTTACATTCAATGTTTTTAGTTCATTAAAACTTCCTTCAATTTTTGAAGATGTCATGAACTATAAATGTGGTAGATGACTTAATTGATGATTGTTGTAGCAATGCAATGGAGAATTTCTCAATGGAGGAAGAGGTCTTGAGGTCAAATGCGCTAAATCAAGATGATGAAGAAAGGATGAGAAATGTGAATCATTTGGAGGATGAGACCTTAATGCAAAAAGAGGATGAGGAGAATCAAGAAAAATGTAATGGGGGATCTCCGACCAATGATCCCCTCAAGTTGGAACTTAAACCTTTTCCTACTCACTTAATGTATGCATATCTTGGTGAAAATGAGGCACACCCGGTGATTGTGAATGCATCTTTAACAAGTGAGCAACTTGATAGATTAATTGTGGTGCTTAAAATACATAAAGATGCCATTCCTTGGTCCATTGATGATATTAAGGGACTTAGCCCTTCCATATGCATGCATAAAATCTTGTTGAATGATGGAAATAAATCGGTAAGGAAACCTCAAAGGAGATTGAATCGTACTTTAAAAGAGGCTGTGAGGAAGGAGGCGCTGTTCTCAAACTTTTGAAAGCCGGTATTATTTACCCTATTAGCGATAGTGAGTGGATTAGTCCCACTCAAGTCATTTCAAAGAAGGGTATTACCGTAATCATAAGTGAAACCAATGAGCTCCTCCCCTCTAGATTGGTTACGGGTTGGTGAATATGCATTGATTTGCGAAAGTTGAATGAGGCCACCCTATAGGATCATTTTCCTTTACCTTTTATTGATCAAATGCTTAAAAGGTTGGCCGGTTTTGCATATTATTGTTTCCTTGATGGTTATTCCGGTTATCTCCAAATTATTGTTTGTCCGGTAGATAAAGACAAAACAACTTTTACATGCCCATTTGGTACATTTGCCTATAGAAGAATGCCCTTTGGGCTTTACAATGCACCAAGCACATTTCAACATTGTGTGTTTTCTATTTTTCATGACATGGTTGAAAAGGGCATAGAGATCTTCATGGATGATTTTAGTCTATTTGGTGTCTCATTGGATGATTGTCTTGCAAATATTATTGTCCAAAGTGTTGAAAAGGTGTGTAGAAACTAATTTGGTTCTCAATTGCGAAAAGTTCACTTCAAGGTGACAGAAGGAATTATTTTGGGTCACAAAGTTTAATCAAATGGGATAGAAGTTGATAGGGCAAAGGTAGAGGTTATTGAAAAGTTGCCTCCTCCAATTAATGTTAAGGGGGTAAGAAGTTTCTTAGGTCATGCAGATTTTTATAGAAGATTCATTAGGAATTTTTCACATGTCGCTAGACCTTTATGCTTATTACTTCAAAAATATTGTCCTTTTCATTTTGATGATTCTTGTTTGTAAGCATTCAATAAGTTAAAACATGCTCTTGTGATTGTACCAGTCATTGTAGCGCCAAATTGGTCTCTTCCGTTTGAGCTTATGTGTGATGCCAGTGACTATGCAATAGGTGCCGTTTTATGTCAAAAGATGAATAAGATGTTGCATGTCATCTACTATGCAAGTAGGACCTTAAATGATGCACAATTTAATTATTCTAACAACGGAGAAGGAACTACTTGCTATAGTCTTTGCGTTTGATAAGTTTAGATCATATTTGATTGGATCAAAGGTAATTGTTCATGCCGATCACTCCGCATTAAAATATTTATTTTCTAAACAAGATGTCGAGCCACGTTTATTGAGATGGATACTTTTGTTTCAAGAGTTTGATTGGGAGGCGGTCGACAACAAGGGTGTGGAAAACATGGCGACTATTTGTCAAGGATTGAAGCATCTAGACTTGTCAATCATGAAGAAAGAGCCATCAATGAAGAATCATCAATTGAGAAATTATTTGAGGTAAAGGAAGTTAGTCCATGGTATGCGGATATCGTGAATTATCTTGTGGCAAGGGTAAAACCAAAGAGGCTGAATTTCAATGAGAGAAGGAAATTCTTTGCAGAACTTAAACATTACTTTTGGGAAGAACCATATTTGTTTCGAAGGTGCAATGATCAAATCCTTATGAGATGTGTCCCAGAATATGAAATTACCGATATGATTAAGACATTGTCATTCATCTCCAGTAGGTAGATATCAAGGAGCTCAACGAACGGCTTTCAAGATTCTTTAAAGTGGTTTGTATTGGCCAACTATGTTCAATGATTCATGAAAATTTGTGCTCAAGTGCGATGAATGTCAAGGAAAAATGAAATGCCCCTTCATGGCATTGTTGAGTTTGAGGTACTTGATACATGGGGAATTGATTTCATGGGACCATTCCCGGTCTCATTTTCTAACAAGTACATTTTGGTTGCGGTGGACTATGTGTCAAAGTGGGTTGAAGCAATCGCCACCACAACCAATGAAGCCAAAGTGGTCACCAAACTCCTTAGAAAGAATATCTTTCCTTGGTTTGGAGTGCCTCGGGCTACCATTAGTGATGGGGGCTCTCACTTCAAAAATTCATATTTCGAGGCCTTGATGACAAAGTATGGTGTGAAACACAAAGTTTCTTTAGCCTATCATCCCCAAACATCGGGTCAAGTTGAGGTTTCAAATACGGAGAATTGAAGAGGATCTTAGAGAAGATGGTGAATAAGGCTAGGGAGGATTGGGCACGTAAGTTAGATGACACATTGTGGGCCTATCGGACGGCATTTAAAAGACTCATTGGTATGTCGCCATACCATATTGTGTATGGAAAGCTTGTCACTTACTGGTGAAAATTAAGCATAGAGCATATTGGGCAATCAAGAACTTGAATTTTGATTTGAAGGAAATCTATGAAAAGAGGATGCTTGATTTGAATAAATTGGATGAATTCCGGAGGGAAGCATTTGAAAATTGTTTGATCTATAAGGAGAAAACTAAGGCATGGCGTGACAAGCTCATCCTAAGGACGGAATTTAAGGTTGGTGAATTCATGCTACTCTACAATTCAAGGCTCAAGTTATTCCCGGGAAAACTCAAGTCATGGTGGAGCGGCCCCCTTTGAAGTGGTTCAAACTTTTGCTCATGTAGCGGTAGAAAAAAAAGGGAAAGAGGGATCTTAGGAAGTCATTGTAGTATTCATAGGTGAGTATTCCTGCCTGTCACCCAGGCGACCCAAGTTCGATCCCTGACAACGGCGCCAAAAACTTGTCTAGTCCTCAGGTAGAGATCAATTTAAAGCAAACAAGTAATAAGAAACCTCACAAAACCTCTACACTCTACCTCACTTCCGCAAGAATACGCAGTTGGTAGTAGTATAGGATGAGTGGGTATTGTCCCACAAGGATTGTTGGAAGGCAATTACCAAGTTTTACAAGTCTTTGTGTAGTTAAGCAAGATCAAACAATGGATGGTGAATTTACTCTACTCAAATCATAATTCAATGCAAGCTGTTAAAAGCTAATTTCAAACTAGATTATCTACTAAAGCAATTAAGTGAAGTAAATAATTATAAAATAAAGAAACTACTTAGTCTACTCTAGTAAAAGCAAGTGAAGGAAGCAATTAATTCTAATCTAAAGTAATTGTAACAGAAGTAAAATTAAAAAGCAAGTAAATTAACCCAATAAAATCACTATAAAAAGACATTGCAAAGCTAGAAATTACCAATTCTAAACTAGAAATTGATAGAGTTAAACTTGAAATCAAAATATTTTTGGATGTTTGGTGCTTCATAAAGACAGCCCACTAAAAATGTATCTAGAAATTAATGCAAGGAATTAAGGATTTTTAACTAGTAAGTAAGAAATAAGCAAGAACCCTATTTTTTTCTACAAAAACCTAGATTGCAAGAAAAGAGATTTCTACTAAATTAAACTAGAAAGCAAGTAAAATTATTCTACTTGAAGCTAAAGATAAGCCCGCTTCAACTATCTAATCAAAATTTAAACTTGATACGAAATGAAAGCCAGATCTAAGAGACAATTAAAGAGAAATTTCTATTAAAGAAGAAGCTTGAGGTTCAAGATATCCTAAACTATTCTAACACTTACTAATTATCTATTCTAATCCTACACATAAAACCTTACATTTTTAAAAGTAGCTTAATTAGTACAAGGCAAAATAAAAAATTGGTTCTTGGACTATTACAAATTTTTGCCCCTATTACTTAACCATCTGCGAGTCGAGATCTCACTAATGTTTTAAGAGATTTTTCTGAGTTGAGATCGCGATGTTTTAAGTGATTTTTCCGAGTCGAGATCGTGATCTGGAGAATCCCGATCGCAATCTGGACTCTCTTCCTAGCAACCCTTGTTTTCTTTAATAATTGTACTTTGGTCCCTCGAGCTTGTTTAACCCAGCTTCCTACTTCTAAATTTGACCTGCACAAAATTACCATAATTAAACAATTAATTAAGCTAAATTTTCAATAAAACTTAACATATTTAACAAGAACAAAAATATAAATGCATATGAAAGGAATTAACTTAAATATACAATTAATTACTCAAAATTCAGGATTTATGCTATCGAAATGCTACAATTTAGAGTGGAATAACTCTGGTATACTAGAGTTATCACAAACCTCTCCAGTGTAATATCACTCATGTTAACTAATTGATTTTTAATTACAAGTGCAATGTTAACCTTTTGAATCAACTAGCTTTACTCCATTCGAAGTGACCAATATTACTAACATTGCTATTTTAGTTACCAGGAGATCTGACTGGTGGTTTTGGATTCACTCAACCTCTAGAAACTATACTGTGGAGTCAGCATATAAGGAAATGAAGAAGCTTGAAGACCTTAGAAAAAGAGAACCCATGATCAGGAGGGAATCTAGTAGAGCCAACTAGCAAAGCGCAGTATGGAAGTTTACTTGGAATCTGAATGTTAAACACAAAATTAAGCACTTCCTTTGGAAGTGTCTTAATAAGATTCTACCTACAAATTCCTGTTTTCACAGAAGAACTGGAATGGGATGTCCAGATTGCAACAGGTGCACAGGGATTCTTGAAACCATTGAGCACATATTCTTTTTTTTGCGAGAAGGCTAAAGAGGTTTTGAAAGTTGCTCGAGTCATTTGAGATGGTTTGGATGAGGAAAAAGAAAATTTCTGGGTTTAGCAGGACAAGGTCCGGGAAGCTACTGATCGTAGACAAGATCAAGAACTAGCAAATACTTCACAGCAAACATCCTCTGGCAGTTGTGGAAAAATAGGAACAGAGAACTATTCAGTAATGACACACTGGATTTTAGGACTGTGATGAGTAAAGCTCAAGTTGAATGGTCTGAATTTAGTCACCGCTTGATTCCAGTCAGAAAAAGAGATCAGTTGGCATAGCTTCTATTCCTACTCCGAGGGAACCTAGATTGTTTGATCAGGCTGACTGTTGTGTTGAAGTTGCTAGTAAAATGCACGTAAAGTCTAGAAGATCAGGATTTGGCTTAGTGGGGACAGATTTGTGTGGAAGAATACAGAAGGTCTGGGCTAAAGGGATGGATAGAACTACGGATCCTTCCTTGATTGAGGCAGAGGCTATCAGGTCGGCCTTAATTAATGCCAGATCAGTAGGTTAGAGTAAGGTGGCAATCCTTTCATCAAACAAGTCCTTAATTCAAAAGATACAAAACGGGAATAATGATGATGTTATCCTTGCAACTCTGTTGGATGATATTATTACTTTAAGTAATTCTTTAGCTTTTGGTGTTCTTTCTCTTGGACTCCTAGTAAATGTAATCATAGGGCTAAAATCTTAGCCTCTTTTGCTGTCAAGCTTGTTTCAAAAATTATGTAGGAAACTTGCTTCCCAAGCTGGTTAGGATAACTAGCTATTCTCTCTTAGTTGAGTAGTTACTCAAGCGTACATGTTAAAACTTATTTTTGAAATAAAAATTACTTCTTCCGTTTGGCAAAAAAAAAAAAAAAAACTATTGTCAAAATGATTATAGACAAAAATTTGTCATTCTACGATACTTCATAATATCCAAGAAGGTGCTCTAGCGTATGACAGGTGTGTGATTAATGGTCCTTCATATCACAACGGTAACATTCATTTTATACCATTCTTATTTTATCTACTCTTATTTTATCTCATCACTATTCTACCATTTCTAGTGCTGAGATATAGTTTTACGATCAGAATATTACTTATTATGACCACCACGAGTACATTGATTTCGACCACATCCACATCATAAGTTTTATTTAAATCTAGTGTCATGGAATTTACTTCAGGAAATAGATCGTAACCGACTGAAAGAGAATCAAAATTTTTGAGTGATATCTCAATTTTGTGCTCAGTCACGGAGAAAGTGAAATCAATTCTTTTTGTTTCTTAAAACTTTTTTCATGTTGCTATTATAGGAGCATTTTTTAGGCATGAAAAATAAAGAATATTTTCTCTGATATGTTCTCATAAGTAATCCTCTTTTTCACATGATTTCAATTGAGAACTAATCCTGAATATTGGCCAAGTTGTACTAACTTACAGTTTTAAAATACTATAAGCGTAAATATTGTAATCGTGACCAAGTTTTCGAAATTATGACAGTTTTTAGATGATTATATTTTCTTTTTTGTTTTAATCTTTGGTCAGAGTTTAAATGGATTTTTTTACAAAAGATATTTAGCTTTTAATCGTTAATGAAAATGGTTGTCAATAAAAAATTACAGCTTTAGCTTTCTCTTGCTAAATTTCAATTTTTTAGTGTATCATCCATATTCATAGTATAGATTAGATAAATTTCTTTGTCTACTATGCTTCACAATTTGCCCAATTTCTTTTGCAAACTACAACTGCACTTTCAACAAGAAGTTAGAGATAATACGATAAAGAGATTATTGTAACACTAAATAATGAATTCAAACCTTAGCATAAAACAAATGAATATAATAAATACCTGTAGGAGAAGATTAACTCAACATGAAGGTGATGAAGAAGATCTTGTATGATTATATCTAGTAGAACCATAGACTCATACTGATAATGTATTACGAATAATATAAACATAACTCAGAAGAGAAAAGAATATTGAGAGGAATAGAGGTATTATCTTATTACTTTAAAGTGTATCCAACATAGAATACTACGTCTTTATTATAAGTGTATATCTAACTATTATAGAGGAAAACAAGTAGTTTTTTCTCGTTTTGCCAAGTTGCAACTCAATTGAAGAGCTAAGTTGTGTTATTTTCAATATCTTTCATTTTTGCCTCTTCAGCTTATTTTAACCAATTTAAGCGAGTCTCATTAATATTGACCCAAAATTATCTATGTTGTGGGCTGATATTGAATCCTACTAATTCAATTGGATTAAATTCCATTACCGTAAAAGACTTTTGCCATTTGGACATAAATGCTTTTTTGGTTCAACAAATTGAAACTGGATCTTCTTCTTATTCTTCGGTTACATCCATTGGGCTTATGCAATAACTTCAGGATTTTAATAGATGCAATATGGCTTTTTTGTGTGCTCTCATTGGATCTTGTAATTAAACAAAAAAAATTGCTATATTAATCTATTTCAGTATATTTAGTATACTACTTTGATTTATTGTTGCTCTGGTATTGTCTCTTCCCATTTATTATTTTTTTTCTTTCTCAATTTATAGCATAGAAAGGCCTATTTTATTTCTTTATGTGTGATTTTCATAGTTCCTCCTTATAAACTAAAATAAGCCTCAGTATGCTAGCCGTGTTAAGTAATTGAAGCTACTTCTTCTCTTTTACAGAACAAAATTTTATTTTTATTTAGTTCACATTTTGACCCTCTATATTTAAAGAATAAAATCAGAATTACAACGCAACAAATAAAATTTTCATGTGGGCATAGGCTGCGTTGCTATTTTCAGTTGTAACATATGAAGAAACTTCATAAATGAGTAATAAACACTCATGATAGGTATATTGAAGTGGTACATTAATCCCATGAGTAGATACATTGAAAATTCATTGACCTTCGCAACGAGAATAGAGTGTATGAGAGTTGAGAATATCGAGATTAAAATGTATAGGAGTTGAGAATTCAAAGAGACATTCACAATAAATAAATTCATAACAAAAAAATAATTTTGATGTCTAAACAACTTTACTTTTAAGATATCTTCTACTAGTAGTCAAAATATAACTTTAAAGGGTAAAATATAAATAACCTCTTTGTACTTAGGCAAATAAGCACTTTACTCCCCTATGGTTACCAATTGTGCGTTTGACCCCCTTATAGTTCAATTTTTTTTGCAAAGTGGATGGAAACTATTAAAACTGACACCTCTACTTGTGAAATGTTATTTATACCCATAACTAGTTTAAGTGTCACACAAAATTTTAGGGTCAATTTGAAAATTAAAAGGAATTACAAAATTTTGGGGTCAAATTAAAAATAAAATGGGGTCAATTTGAAAAAAATCTAAGTCTTACTCTTCTTCCCAACAAAGCTGCCGCTGTTATCTCCTCTCTTCTACCTCAGCCCCCGCCATCTCCACCACCAGCCAGCTCTTCCCTTCCTTCTTCCTCTCCCATCCCAACACCCCATCTTTCTTCCCATCCCTTATTCCTTTACTACCCCTTATTTCCTCCCTTACCACACCTTGTCGTCCCGATCTTCTCCCCCACTACCTCCATCAGTGCCGCCACCTTTCCCCATGCCGAATCATCCAATGCACCCCTTCCCGTATCTCTCCACTCTATTCCCATCCGATCCTGTTGTCAAGCCTTTAGGTAAAGGTCAAATTAAGCTAACAAGTAATAATAAAACCTCACAAAATCACTACACTCTACCTCTATTTTCGCAAGTATATGCAGTTAGTAGCAGTACAGGATGAGTGGGTATTGTTCCCATGAAGATTATTTGCAAGCAATTACTGAGATTTACGGACCTTTGCATAATTAGGCTAATCAAATTGCGAAGAAAGATTCTAATTTAATCAAAGCCATAGTGCAATTAAACAAGTTGAAATTGAAATTAAACTATATCTACACTAAAGCAAGTAATTAAAATTACGTAACTACAAAATTAAGAAACTAATTAACCTATTCTGATGAAAAATCAAGTAAATAAAAGCATTTGATTCTACTCTAATGGAACTAGACTACGATTAAAAGTAAAGAGCAATTGATTAACCTAACTAAAGAGAACACTAAGAAAGCTTGTAAAGCAAGAAGATATCATTTCTAGTCTAGAATTTATAAAGAAATATGCTTGAAATCTAAATATTTTTAGATTTTTTTGAATAATGAAGAAATCCCACTAAAAATTAACTAGACATGGCGACTGGGATATGGTATCGATCCAATAATATGGGATGAGAGGCATAGGGATGGGAAGAGATGAATGAGGGATGGGGATGGGCAGGATGGTTGGGATAGTTGACTCTCTTACTTCACACATCTGGCAGTGGTGGTTGAGATAGAGGAGGAAAGGAGGTGGAAGTCATGTGGGGAATGGATTAGGGTTTTTGGGGGCAAAAATTTCCATTAAAATATTATTTTAGTGTTAAAATTTTTTTTAAAACAATTTCACGCGCTGAACCATATGTGACAGTCAATTTTGATAGTTTTTGTCAGTTTTGCAAAAAAATTTGAACCACAAGGAGCTAAGGTGCTTGTTTCATAACTACAAAGGGGTAAATGCATTTTTGACTAACTACAAGAGAGTTATTTGAATTTTACCCAAATTTAAGTAGAGATGTGAGATATCGATCCCTTACCTCTCGCATGCTAAGGGATCGCTCTTTCATTTGAGCTACATTCCCGAGTGGTGTAATTTGGCTACCTCAAATATTAATAATCAAATTTAAACCATGAAATTCACAGAAAGAATATTCTACTAGTTCTTCTATTTTATCCCATCTATTTCAAGTGATTTCAATTTCGGCCACGCTTCAAACATCGCACGAAGCCATTAAACCAAAATCTGATTTCGGATAAGAGAGAGAGGGAGATCGATTGTAAGATGGTGATTCTTCAACTAGTCCTTCAAAAGCCATCCCTGCATTCTCTGTTCTCCAATTCCTTACCACAAGATCCACCATCTCCTCCTTCAGCGCTTCTCATCGGCTCAATATTCCCAGAGCTTTAGCCTCCTCTCAAAAGAGTACCATAATTACATTGCTCAAAACTGTAGCATTGACAACCACCATTTCTTTGATAGGTAGTGTCCAAAAGTCATTTGTAATAGCTGAAGAATCCCTTTCAAAATGGGGGAGAATTTACTTGCCTCTCAACCCTGGTGTGGTTCTTCTAGACATTGCTTTCGTCCCCGATGACCCCACTCGGGGTTAGTTCTCTCTTTTACCCACCTACATAACTGATTATTGAATTTGGAGAACTCATTAACTACTACAAGTCTACAATACTTGGAAGTATTGGAGAACTCATTAACTACTACAAGTCTACAATACTTGGAAGTAGGCATTAGGCACTTAATTTTAATGATATAAGAACATAATACATAGCTTTCTTATTATCTATGGGTAAATAGGAGAGTAAAGAGAGAGCTCTAGACCAAATGGAACTCAATGCTCACCCAATAGTCTAGATAACCTCCTTGTATTTGTCTAATGTTTAGTTTTTCCTCATTATATGAAAAACTACTATTTGTCCCTTCTTGTTTGGTTTTATAAAATGTATACAAAGTTAAAAAAATGGATGTGTGTAAAAAATCTAAAATATCTCCATTAAGCCTTCAGTGCCTGGAAAGAAATACGCTCCATTGGAAAGGACAAATATGTTTTTATGTTAAAACAGATAATTATGATTAGAAGATTAAAATGACTAAAATAACCTTCGAAATCAAAATCTTTTAATCTTTTAAGCGTCATTTAACGAAAATATTTATTGGTTTCACGTTAATTCAAAATCGTAAGAAACCATAAGTTACGTTTGTAAACCATAAGTAACTTAAATATTAAATAAACCACAATAGTTTCTTCTAATTTACCCTATAAACTAAAAATATACATATGTTCCATGTGCATAGCAAAAGTAGAGTCGCTCTAGATATTTTAACATACATTTTTAGTTTAGTTTGTTTTTAGTACATATTCAAATATACACATGTTTCTTTACTATATATAAAGCATACTAGTTTAAAATACAATTTCTCTTGTCCCGTTCCCATGGAGATGTAGACGACATTGCTTATAATGCATGTCATGTCATGGTATCATGTTACGTTATGTATGACACGCAACATTTAGGGTGTGTACGTTTGGAGAAAAATATTTTTTTTAGAAAACATTTTATACGAAAAAGTCCATTTTTCATACAATTTTGTGGTATTTGGTTGACAAAATGAAATTATTTTGAAATAAAAAATTTTAACGGTTTCACCTATCTTTAATTTTATGAATATAAGTTAAAAAAACTTATAACAATGGTAATAAATACCTTACAAGTAATTGTGGCTAATAAAAGATTGATTTTGTTCAAAATTAAATGATAGTACAATGTAATAGTAAAATATGCATAATGATAATTATATTAGTGTGGGACTCATGATTAAGAGAAAACGAATGGAAAAGAATTGAAAATGAAAATAAGTTTAGCAAGTGAAATTATAAAAGTAAGTATTTGAAATTTAATGTCACTCTTGAATTATTCGGAAAATAACTTATGCTCAAAAATTTCATAAGTTATTTTCATCCAGAGGAAGGAAAATTAGAAAATATTTTACTCCGAAAAATATTTTCCGGTGTTTGACACCAAAAAAATTTATAAAAATTATTTTTGTGAAAATATTTTCAATCCGAACGAAGACACCCTAAGTAATTTCACACTATACACAGCTTTGTGCTAACCATTCTGTTTAGTTTATTGTTTAATTGTGTGACTGTGTTGAGAAGTTAGGTGCGACATTTCAAATATGGGACAACCTTATCTAATACTTTTTCTTTTTGTGGTCTCTGAGAATTTTATATGAGAAAGTGATGTTTTCCAAACCTTATTTTGATGATGACATAAACACTTAACTCTGTAAAACAAGCTTTTGCAGGAACAGTTCTTTCGACGCACAGGACCGTCCGAACTAGGTCAAAAGCACCTCGGAAGGTTTGAAAACATCACTTTCTCATATAAAATTCTCAGAGACCACTGCCTTTTCTTCGGACATTAGATACCGTCCGAAGCCTCTGTCGGACGAAGGACCGGACGCATGCACGGACGTCCGAACGAAGCATCTCAACAGGTTCTGAAAGAAGATCGGACGCTTCTGACGCATTCCAACCTCCTCGGACTCTTAACCCCCAACGGCTATTTTTTGTGCATTTATTACTTAGCCGTTAGGAAGTAGTTGAAAGCTCTATTTATTGCTATTATAAATAGGTGCTTTAAGAACCTAAATAAATCATCTATGCCGGATACATTGTATACAAGCCTAAGAAAAGAGTAATTTGAGTGCAAATTGACTATAGTGCTTTGTTGTATTAGTGTGAAGTTGTGAGTGCAAATTCAACTTTGAGTGGAGTGATAATCTTGTACAAGAGTGTGGTTGTAAGTAAGATTCTTGGCTCAACTAAAAGAGTTTTAGTGTGAGCAAGAACTTCCCAACTTTGTAAAGATTATTGGCTCACCAAGTGTGTGAAGCATTCAAGAAATTTGATACTTCAAGCTTGCTAGCTTGGAAGTATTGTTTGTTCAATTTTTCTCTCTTTACTTTACTGTTTTATTAAATTTATTATCTCTGCATTTAAATTTAAAAATACTCACTGCTTTGTGAAAGCATAATTTTTAGAACCCTAATTCACCCCCCTCTTAGGCTGCTTTGGGACCAACAGAAAGTATTGTTTTTTTTGGGGAGGGCTAGGGGTGGAGGATACATGGAATCTTATGTAACTTTTGACATTATGGAATTATCATGATATGATTAATTTCAAGAATATTTATTGTCTTAATTATGCAATAGAAGAGTTGAAAAGAAGTCTACATTTATAGTATGTAGCCAGGATACTGATGTTATGTTCCAGAAAGGATAATAGATTTAGGGTAATCCTTTGGAAATGGTAAATTATGATGTTTTACAATCTTCTTCTATGTCTCATACTTGTATAGATGATTAAAATTATGAAATGATTGGATTAATAGGTTTCTACTGGGAACTGGACAAACTATTGTGGAGAGAAAAGATAGAGGAACTACATGGGTGCCACGTTCTATACGCTTTGCTGAGAAATAGCATTTCAACTATAGATTTAACTCCATTAGCTTCGAAGGGAATGAGGGTTGGATTGTCGGAAAACCAGCTATTTTGTTGTAAACTTCAAATGCTGGAGAAAATTGGAAAAGAGTTAAGTTCTCAACTTCCTAGTGATATAGTAAGTATGATAATCTTTGTTCTAATTTCCTCAACCTCTAAGATCTATCAATCTTGACTTTTACACTTTCAAAAGCTATTTTCTTTACTATTTATTGAAAGAAAATTTTTTTACACAAGATTGATTTGCAAATAGGAGTATTTCTGCTAGGTTTTGTCCTTCTAGTTGTAGTTTTGTTAAAACTGTATAATTTTTGTAAAATTTGTTTAAGTAGAAGTTTCCAACTCTTTATCATTCAGTTTAGTTGATTTGGGACCATGACAAGGCTAAAGAGCTATATTGTACTTTGCATATAATTTAGGAATTATTAATAAGCAAATTAATACTTCTAACTTACTACTATTTTATCTTAATGTTACTTAATTATTTCTCCGTAAGCCAAATCAGAAGTTTCTTGTAGAATTCAAATGTGTATATCTAAAGAATAAGTAGTGAAGGTGGTGAATCTATATTTTGCTTTCAGTCCTTCGTATGTTTTGAACAAATGATATAAAGAACACATATTGGTAGGTAGGCAGTGGGCTGCACAAGGACATATGGATCAGTTGCAAACATGACACAAGATTATATTAGGGAACCTAACAAGTTGCAAAAAAAAAAAAAAAAAGGGTAGTTCAAATGAGTAGAAAGAATTTTATTTGTTTAGATAGCGAACTTAAGGAAGGAGCACGTGTTTAAAAATTAGAAAAGTTTATCAATTGTGTGCATAGTTCCATGTTTTATTGTTCACAAGAGTGAAGGAAAGTTCAAGTATCCTTAAACATTTGACACCATTAGTTTTGGAGCCTTACATTCTGAGCAGCACTTCCTAGGTTAACACAGTGTATTTCTCTACTTTGTGTAGGGGATCCCTTAAGTAACAAAACTAAATTGGTTCAGTCTATTTAACTTGGATTATTCTGAGGTGTCTGCTCTTTCTTGAATGCCACCCCATGAAATAGGGGAATTTATTAAGCTGCTGTTAAACCTAGAAATAGCTGGTGAAGTGAATGTAAGGAAACTTAGGTAGGTCACTATGTTGAAATTGCTGGTTAATAAAAGGGTAAGTCATTCTTCATTACTCAATCCCTCTCTCTTACAGATGATGTACACAAATATTGCTAAATCGAATATTACTCTCTTGGTCCATAAGTTCATGATTATTTTTTCAAAATTTTGCACTTTCCTCCAAATGATATTAATATGATATACCATGTAAATTTTTGAATTGAAACCCACAACATGTGTATGAATAATCTATTTTGGTGATGCTGATTCAAGTATTAAAAAAAAACTTGATATAGCCCATTAGTCTCGTAAGAGATATTTTAAACTGTTAAGTGTCCTTGGTGGCTTTAGCTAATCAATTTGAAGCATTTTACTAAGATTCTCTAAGTTTCACTTGCTAGCTTTGTCTTTTAAGGATTCCAAATCGCCAATGGAGTTGTACCCATGAGAGGTGGAACATAGATTGTCAAAACTCTGACATGCTTAACATTTGTTCTAATAGAAAAATCACATGAATGGAGAGAAAGACCATATCAAAGAAGAGAAAGATGTTGATACCGTGTGGGTGATTAATTTGGGCTAAGATGGCTGTTAGGTAGAGGGGTAGTTGCTTTAGTGCACACAAGAGACCTTACATAAGTATGTTGAGTTAGCCACCTTATGTGCAACAAGCTTGCTAGTGCAACTAAAGTGTTGTATCAAGTAAAACTTTAGTTTTCATCCTTGCCTACCAAAATGGATATACCTGGCTATTATGAACGCTCCTATTGTGCTGATGTGGGACAAAACGATCTTACTATCATCCCTCGTTAAAGATGCAACTTCCTCATTGCAGTATGAGGCAAACCTAGTCTCACTCCATTAGAGATCACATTGAGGCTTTTGTCTTGACTTCCCCAAATTGGATATCTTGAGTTATGCGTGGATACTTGGCATAACATTTATATCGGACAACAAAAATACAAATAACTCTGAGTGGGATAAATGACTCTCAGAAATTTACAACTTGTATATATAATGTAAAGAATTCTTGGGCACTAATGACAAATGATACTTCTAGAACAAACCAACTTAAGAATGTAAGTATTTAGAACTTCAAGTACTAAGATAACTTGGCAGAAATTTCTCCATGAGCCATCAAACTTTGTCCTATCGTGACATTTGGTGAAATGACTAGAGTACAATTTTTTATTAGAATCATAAAAACAGATTTACTAATGCTACTGGAGCAAAAACAAATCTAAAGGGCAGTATAAAGCTTATATAAAGCATCCTTATAAGGAAGTTCCTGAACACCTTATGTATGAGCATCACATTTTAAGGTTCCACCTTCGTTTACCAGGTAAATGCAATGCTCTTATGCTTGCTTAAAATGTTTATTATGAATAACTGACTCCAATCGAGTTGGTTAATAGTGCAAGTACATGGGTCAACAAGTAATAAGCAAGTAAGTGTAACTAGAGTATAGTCCCACGAAAATTAGTTGACAAGTATTGTTTATTCTGTTCGAATACTATTTGAATGGATGATATAAGAAGGAATAGGTAAACTAAAATTAAAGACTAGAAATAATTGAAAGGCGGGTTGAAACCTAATATTACCTAATATGTTGGGTTAGGGTTTACCAAACTAATCACCATAGCAACTAATAAAAGGAGGTCATTTCCCAATCATAGATAATCCTTAATTTCTCAATGGACCAAGTCTATTAAATCATCGGAACCCAAGATTAGATTTTTCTTGCACCTTAAACTGGGATAAAATGACTTTAAATCCATATGGAAATAAATAGGTGGCAAATTAGGTTGGGAGATTTCTTCTAGGGTCACCAAAATGGGTTTAGATCCTTGATACCCTACTTTTTGTACCCTTCCCGGTACCCTCATCTAGAAGCTGTCACGTTTTAGTAAATTACGTGAAGAGTTAAGCCAAACATCCTTCACTTGATAAACTTCAAAATAAAAACAAACGCTTAAACTCGGTTGAATTAATGATGAGCCCCTTTTTGTCTTCTTTTCAATATCTAGAGGTAAAAGATATTTATTTCCTTGCAAACTGTTGCGAACTATTGTTGAGATCCAAAACTTAATGGTTTGGTTTTATGTTCTTTCTCTATTAAAACTTAAATATATATTTTTACAAGCACTTTTTGATTCTTCTATACTAAGGTAATTCATGTTTACTAAAACTAATAAATTATCATAGATTCAATTCTTACTAAAACATACAAACACACTAGTTTTGGATTTAGTGTTTATAACTATGTCTGATGGAAGTTTTGTTGGTCTCAAAGCAACCAAAGAGGGGGGGTGAATTAGGGTTCTAAAAATTATGCTTTCACAAAGCAGTGAGTATTTTTAAATTTAAATGCAGAGATAATAAATTTAATAAAACAGTAAAGTAAAGAGAGAAAAATTGAACAAACAATACTTCCAAGCTAGCAAGCTTGAAGTATCAAATTTCTTGAATGCTTCACACACTTGGTGAGCCAATAATCTTTACAAAGTTGGGAAGTTCTTGCTCACACTAAAACTCTTTTAGTTGAGCCAAGAATCTTACTTACAACCACACTCTTGTACAAGATTATCACTCCACTCAAAGTTGAATTTATTATTGCACTCACAACTTCACACTAATACAACAAAGCACTATAGTCAATTTGCACTCAAATTACTCTTTTCTTAGGCTTGTATACAATGTATTAGATGATATATTCAGGTTCTTAAAGCACCTATTTATAATAGCAATAAATAGAGCTTTCAACTACTTCCTAACGGCTAAGTAATAAATGCACAAAAAATAGCCGTTGGGGGTTCGGACGTCAGGAGGTTGGAATGCGTCCGAGGAAGCGTCCGATCTTCTTTCGGTTGTGGAGATGCTTGTTCGACGTCCGTGCATGCGTCGGTAGTTCGTCCGACAGAGGTTTCGGACGGTCCTGAGCGTCCGAAGAATAGGCAGTAGAATCCCATTCTTTCTGCCAGTGTGTTCGGAAACACATGCGTCTGATGTGCTTTTGACCTAGTTCGGACGGTCCTGTGCGTCCGAAAGAGCTGTTCCTGCATAAAGCTTGTTTTACAGAGTTAAGTGTTTATGTCATCATCAAAATAAGGTTTGGAAAACTATCAATCTCCCCCTTTTTGATGATAACAAACCTCAATTGGATATGACTAATTAATTTGCAATATCTCATATCAATCATATCAAGGCATATCAAAGCATACCAAAGCATATCAATATAACTACTCCCCCTTTTGACATCAATCAAAAAATACCCCCCCCTTAGATCATGCAATATCAAGACATATCAAAGCATAGCAATATGACATTAATCAAAGGAAAGGACTCCCCCTTAGATTATGCAGGTAATTTGATAGAATTTGAAACAATTCTTTAAACAACAAAACAACAAAAAAAATTCAAGAATCAACTACATAACCAAGCTACAGAGTAGCTGAAAGCAAATACAATGGAAAAAGAACTAATTAGAGTCATGGCGCTTTTTGGAGCGCTTTTCGATTTTTCGGTGCTTGGATGGAATGTCTTCTGCAGTGGCTTCACTGTCATCCTCCCCCCCGGTACGACGTTGCATGATGAAGTCAAATGTAGCGTCAATATCTTCATCCTCGTCGTCATTGTCATCAAGTCGTCATCGTGATCGTCATCGTTATTGGCAGCTCCTTGAGCAACTTCTGCACTGTCTTCTTGTGTAGGTTCATCTTCTTATACACATCTAGATGTGTATAAGAGACAAGTGGATGTTGGGACTGAAGTTCAGCAAACTGGACTTGAGCCGAAGTGCTAGATTTCAATCTTGCCCTAAAGAATCACATTTGATGGGTATTAGAAGTGATGTTGTGAGCTCGCAGAATTCACGTAATTGACATATTAACAATCTTGTATGAGCATCTCAATATCAGTGTGATTAACACGAGAAATAAGGGTGCGAATAGTAGGACCTTTCCGAAGATTGGCCGTGAATTGAAGCACCATATCGTGATAAACAGTAAATAGAGATGTACTAAATGACCCCAATTCTATTTTTCAAAACACGATTTTATAATTGGAAGATTATACTCATCAAAAAGACTATCCGGCGGACGTTGAACGATAATTGATTTACTAAGAAGAGAAGTATACCGCTCCGATGCCTTGGCATCGATAAACTTGGACAGAGTCGGAGTGGTGGAAACTTGAGGATTTGCTGAGGATTCTCCTCGTACAGGAGCCTTTCCTTTAGCTTTCCTACCCCGAGTCGCTGTAGAGGAACCGCCACGAGATTTCACCATTTTAGTGGAAGAGAAGAAAACCCCAAAAAAAATTTAAAAAGTTTGAAGATTTGAGAGATTTTGAGGAATTGAGATGGTGAATGGGTGAAATGGGATGTGATTTAGGTGATAGGGGTTATGGGTAGGATGATTTCTTAATCAATTTTGGAAGAGAGATTGGAAATTTTGAGAGGGTAGGGAAGAGATGAAAAATCGCCTAAGGGTTTTCGGGTGTGAGAGTGACTTAGTCCGAAAGGGGGAATTTGGACGAATTTAATCAAATGTGCATAAGAGACGGACGGCCGAACGTTTAGTGTGCGTCCGACACAGCGTCCGAAAGCTGAAGAACGGACGGCCGAAGGATGAGCTAGTGCGTCCGAAGTTCTTTCGGACGATTCTGTGCGTCCGGAAGATTTGCAGAGAGTTTTAGAAGAACCAGAACATTGTTCGGACGAATATGAGCGTCCGAGATCAAACAGATACTTTCAACGATCCAGAGCATCCGAAATATCAGTGGTTCGGACGAAAGAGTGCGTCCGAACTATGAATCTATGCCAAATTTTTCTGTAAAATCCCTAAGCATTTTCTGAGTGATTCAAAGCGATCTAGAGCTAAGGGTTTTGTAAAAATATCAACTAATTGATCTGAAGTAGGCACATAATCAACACGAATTTCCTTTTTACAAACAAGGTCTCTAATGAAATGATGCTTAACATCAATGTGTTTGGTTCTAGAGTGCAACACAGGATTTTTTGTGAGATTAATTGCACTAGTGTTGTCACATAATATAGGAACACAATCAAAAATTACACCAAAATCTTTTAGAGTATGTTTCATCCAAAGAAGTTGAGCACAACAGTTTCTGGCAGCAATATATTCGGCTTCAGCCGTAGAAAGAGAAATGAAATTTTGTTTTTTACTAAACCAAGATACAAGGCAATTTCCTAGAAAATAACACATACCACTGGTACTTTTTCTATCAATTTTACACCCAACAAAGTCAGCATCAGAATAGCTACTTAAGTCAAAAGTAGAAGATTTTGGATACCACAGACCAAAATCCGTTGTTCCTTTTAGATATCTAAAAATTCTTTTAACTGCCATCAAATGTGATTCTTTAGGACACGATTGAAATCTAGCACATAAACAAACTACAAACATGATATCTGGTCTACTAGCAGTTAAGTAAAGTAAACTTCCGATCATACCTCTATAGTGTTTTTCATCAACACTATTACCTTCTTCGTCTTTATCAAGTTTGCGTTGAAGTACACATTGGTGTACCAACTTGTTTGCAATCTTCCATACCAAATCGTTTGAGCAGTTCCTTTGTGTACTTGATTTGTGTAATAAATGTTCCTTCCTTAGTTTGATAAATTTGTAGTCCGAGGAAAAATTGCAACCCATCATACTCATCTCAAACTCTTCTTGCATTAGTTGTGAAAAATCCTTGCACAAACTTTCATTAGTTGCTCCAAAGATAATATCATCAACATAAATTTGAACAATTAACAATCCTTCTAAATCTATTTTTGTAAAAAGTGTGGTGTCAACAATGCCTCTTTTGAAACCATTTTCTAACAAGAATCCACTTAATCTTTCATACCAAGCTCTTGGAGCTTGTTTCAAACCATATAAAGCTTTGGAAAGTTTGAAAACATAATTTGGAAGGTTCTTATTTTCAAATCCAGGAGGTTGTTCGACAAAAACTTCTTGGTCAATAAAACCATTTAAAAAAGCACTTTTGACATCCATTTGAAATAATTTATTTTAAATTATTGAAACATGCAAATGCAAGAAACATGCGGATGGATTCTAATCTAGCCACGGGTGCAAAGGTTTCATCAAAGTCAATACCTTCTTCTTGAGCATATCCTTTTGCAACAAGTCTAGCTTTGTTTCTTATGATCTCATCTTTGTCATTTAGTTTGTTTCTAAACACCCATTTAGTACCAATAACGGGATGAGAAGATGGACTTTCAACTAAAGTCCATACATTATTTTTCTCAAATTGACTAAGTTCATCTTGCATAGCGTTAACCCATGATTCATCACTTAAGGCAACATCTATATGTTTGGGTTCAATGTGAGAGAGTAATGCACAATTATTGTTCAAAGGTTTATGAGAACGAGTAGTTACCCCATTGGATAGATCACCTATGATTAAATCTTGAGGATGATTAGAGACGAATCTCCAAGCTTTAGGAAGATCGTTTTGAGCATCCTCATTCTTTTCATCATCAACTTGATGGTTGTTGATATCAACGCTTGGTTAACGATATGTAACCTCTTGATGATCTTTGTGAATATCGAGCTTTTCGAGCTCCTTTAAAATACCTGTGTCTTCATCTTCACATATATTCTTTGAGATAACATCATTAGATTCATCAAATGTAACATGCACAACTTCTTCAATTAAAAGCGTTCTTCTATTGTAAACTCGGTATGCTTTCTTATCACTAGAATATCCTAGAAAAATTCCTTCATCCGATTTTTTGTCAAATTTTCCAAGGTTCTCTTTGATTTTTAAAATAAAGCATTTGCAACCAAAAACTTTGAAATAGCTCACAACGGGTTTTTTACAAAAAATGAGTTCATAAGGAGTTTTATTTAAAGAAGATCTTAATAAAACTCGATTCATGACATAACAAGCCGTGTTAACCGCTTCGGCCCAAAAGTATTGAGGTAGGTCACACTCACTAATCATAGTTCTAGCCGTTTCTTGAAGAGTCCTATTTTTCCTTTCAACAACACCATTTTGTTGAGGAACTCTAACAACCGAAAAAACTCATGAAAGATACCGTTGTGATCACAAAAGTCGGGAAAACCCCCAAATTTGAATTCGGCACCATTGTCACTTCTTAACCGATCAATTTTTGTATCCAATAAATTTTGAATTTTGGAAAACAATTTTACAAATTTTTCAAATGCTTCGTTTTTGTGAACAAGAAATAATACCCAAGTAAACCTCTAATAGTCATCTACGATAACAAATGCATATTTGCAACCACCTAGACTAGCATATTGAGTGGGTCCAAATAAGTCTAAATGCAACAATTCTAAAGGTTTATGAGTAGACACAAAATTCTTAGGTTTAAAAGAAACTTTGACTTGTTTACTAAATTGACAAGCATCACAAATTTTATTTTTCAGAAATTTTAGTTTTGGCAAGCCTCTTACCAAATCTTTCTTGGCTAATTTTTCAATCAAATCCATATTAAAATGACAAAGTCTTCTATGCCAAAGCCAAGGATCATCTATAGAAGCGGTAAGACATTTTACATTGCTATTGCTAATTTTATCAAGATAAATCACATAAACGTCATTGTGCTTAGTGCCTTTGAACAAAACAACATGATTTTTGTCAAGTATAAGACATTCATGCTTGGTAAAGAAAACATATAAATTTTTGTCACAAAGTTGACTAACACTTAATAGATTATTGTTTAAATTATCAACAAGAAGTACATTCTTAATCAAGGTTTCACCATTTTTACCTACATCACCAATGCCGATTGATTTTGCTTTGTTGTTGTTACCAAAAGTGACTTTTCCACTATTTTTGGATGTAAGGTTTGTGAAGAGAGAGGCATCACCCGTCATGTGCCTTGAACATCCACTATCTATGAACCACTTAGCATTATTGGCGATGTTAAGTACCTACACAATAAATCAATTGATAACTTTTGGTACCCATGTCTTTTTGGGTCCATGAGTGTTAGTGAGATTGCTTACTATCCATGCAACTTTCATTCCAAGTTTTTCATTTTTCTTGACATAACACATATAGATTCTTAGTATGTCCATGCTGATGGCAATATCTACAAACAATGCTTTTGTTTCCATATAAAGAAGATTTTGGTTTTACAATACATAAGTCATCTCTTCTATATATGACAAAATTTTTGTTGATTGCTACATTTCTATTTCTTTTCATATCAACAACATTTTCTTTCTTTCTAGCTAAGAGAGTATTTAAATCATCCATTCTTTTCTTCAAGGAGGCTTGTTCTTCCTTGACCTTTGATCTCTCATGCATTCTTTTCTTCAAATCACAATTTTCTTGTGATAGCCTATTGTTTTCATTCACAAGTTTAGAGTTAGCATTCAATAAAGTATTTGACTTTTTTACTAACTCCTTATTTCTAGCATATGATTCTTTTAAGCTATCATGCAATTTCAAAATGAAAGCTTCAAGATCATCTTCATCTTTTTCATCATTGGAGTCATAGTTAGAATTTACCTCATTGTCTCCAATAGCCATAAAGGTCATTTGTGCCGACTCCATTTCTCTCTTCAACTTCTCCTTCGGAGTTGCAATCGTCCCATGTGATTTGAAAGTTGTTGAATCTTGGTTTTCTTCCTTCCTTCTTTTTCTTGGAGGGACATTCATTTGCAAAATGCCCGAGTTGACCGCACTCAAAGCATTTATCATTTTGCTTCCTTAGTTCAAGTCTAGACTTCCCTTTGAAATTATTTGTGTTTGGAGCTCCGCCTCTTCTCATTCTTCGTTTGTTGATGTAATGTTTAAGAAATCCTTTAGTGATGAGTGCAAGATCTCCTTCATCAAGATCTTCATCTTCTAGATTGATGGAGCTGTTTTCATCTTCCTCTTGAGAGGTCTTTAGAGCAATGCTCCTTCTTGGCCTTGCTTCTTCATCATCCACAACCTTGGCCTTTAGCTTGAGTTCATAAGAGGTAAGAGAATTGATTAGTGATTCAATAGGCATTAAATTTAAATTCTTAGCTTCCTCTATGGCAATTGTTTTGGCATCCCATTCTTTGGATAGAGCTAAATATTCAGGATTTTTCTGTTTTTCTCACCCAAAGAGTACTCCTTACTCAAGGCTTCAAGATCTTGTATAATGTCATTGAATCTGCAATACATTTTGTCTATATTTTCATGTGGTTCCATCTTGAAGAACTCATACTTGGCAACAAGTAGAGATTTCTTTTGCTCACAAACATCATCGCTTCCTTCGTGAATTTCCTTCAACTTATCCCATATTTCTTTTGCAAACTGCAACCTTTCACGCAAGTTGATTCATTTGCATCCAAGGCATTATATAGCACATTCATGGCTTTTGCATTCAACGTCAAGTTTGCCTTGTCTTGTGGAGTGAGCTCATTCCTTGTCTTTTCTCTTCTTCTATTTGTGTGATCATCAATGATAGATGCTTCAAATGGACCTTCATTGACAACATACCACAACTCAATGTCAATAGATTGCAGAAATATTTTCATTCTATCTCTCCAACTAATAAAATTAGCCCCATTAAACATGGGAGGCCTAGTAATAGGATGGGCCTTCAAAAAACAGAGCATTGTTGGTTGCCATAGTTCTTTTCTCAATAGCAGTTTAAGCAATATGATGAGACCAAACTCTGATACCAGAATAGAAGATTGTTTTCCTAAGAGGGTGAATTAGGGTTCTAAAAATTATGCTTTCACAAAGCAGTGAGTATTTTTAAATTTAAATGCAGAGATAATAAATTTAATAAAACAGTAAAGTAAAGAGAGAAAAATTGAACAAACAATACTTCCAAGCTAGCAAGCTTGAAGTATCAAATTTCTTGAATGCTTCACACACTTGGTGAGCCAATAATCTTTACAAAGTTGGGAAGTTCTTGCTCACACTAAAACTCTTTTAGTTGAGCCAAGAATCTTACTTACAACCACACTCTTGTACAAGATTATCACTCCACTCAAAGTTGAATTTGCACTCACAACTTCACACTAATACAACAAAGCACTATAGTCAATTTGCACTCAAATTACTCTTTTCTTAGGCTTGTATACAACACGTTGCAATGCGTCCGAGGTGCTTTTGACCTAGTTCGGACGGTCCTGTGCGTCCGAAAGAGCTGTTCCTGCAAAAGCTTGTTTTACAGAGTTAAGTGTTTATGTCATCATCAAAATAAGGTTTGGAAAACATCAAGTTTGACATTTGACAAAGTTCAAAAAGATTATTATCTGATTCAACCTCAATCAATACAGAGAAAGAGCAAAGAAATAGCTGCTAAATATCAATATGAAAATCAACCCCAATTTTACCAAAAAAAAAACATCGCCAACAGTGTCGAAAATCTAAACCCAATTTGACTAAAAAAAACCCTTGCTGACGGTGTCAAATACAAGAATATCGATCACTCTGGAAACATCAAATTGAGATTTACCAGTAAAAAATCTAGAAATTATTGTTGAATGATACAACACTAAATCTTCCAAAATTGATGGTGATGATTACAAAACGTAGATCTAATGGAACCACCGCTGACCTCCCAACGATATTGTTCACAAGTACAAAAGGAACTTGAGGAAGAAAAGGCCGTGGCCGTGGCCGTTTCTTTAAGAAGAGAAAAGTTGGGAGATGCTGATGATGAAGAAAGAGAGGAGTTGGTACTGGTGTTAGAGTGGAAGGGAAAGAGAGGAGAGAGGATTGATAGTAAATACAGTGTGATGAATTTCTTCATGTGATTATTAATACGTGGCAGTTTCTGGATGAAGGTACCAGGAAGGGTACCAAAATCTAGTATGCAAAGGTACCGAGGATCTCAAACCCACCAAAACCTAATCCAATTACCAATTAATCTATAAATTAGAAGTCAATTGTTTATTGCCCTAATTAACCCAACTAGATTAAGGATTGTGTATTTTCCTAACCCATTCTAGCCCATTGATAATTGTCCAAATAATCAACCCAAATAGGTAAACTAATCAAGAATCAAACAAGCCCCTAATTTTGAATTTGTCCTAATTCGTAGTTAAACTAGTGCATTAAAAGCATAAAGCAAAATAAAGTAAATAAATCAGGTAATTTACACTAGACATAATTTATTGAAAGCATGTAAATAGAGACATTAAGAAAGCATGTAAAGCTAAATCAAACAAGAAATTAACAACTAAAAGAAATAGTTTCAACATAAACATAAAGTTTACAACCTAAAAGATTCAATCTTTAAACATGAAAACCAAAATAAAACAAATTGGACACAAAAGCACAAAATCTAGCTAAAAGGTTAATTGAGAAAGGAGGTAAGAGGCTAGCAGATTTTAATATGAGCTATGTTTTTAGATTTATAGGGACAAGGTTTGGGTGAGAAAAGACTAAAAGGGGCAAATTTGCGAAATTAAGCCTTCTCTGCAATGCTTGTTGACCCTTGGCAAACATGCTTTTGCAGGGATTGGCCGCCAGTGGGCATTTTGCCTTGTATACTCTGTCGATGACGGACCCCTGATAGTTCAATGGACCGCTGGGTGAAACCCTTGGACTAGCGGTTTCAGCATGCTTGTTTCGTCTTACGCCTTATCCGAACTTCTTTCATGATATTTTTCTTCACCCGAAATCTACATAAAACACTGAAAAACAAAAATATAAATTAAAAGTAATTAATCAACATTTAAAACTTAGTAAAACGGTTAAAGACATAAAAATGAAATGCACGAAAGTACACACAAATTAACTTAAAAATTGCGAACTAGACCGAACGAATTGGAGTGAAAACAACCTAAATTCTTAAGGTTGTCAAGCAAGTATTTGAATATTGCATAAGTGCATGGTATCACTCATTCAATAATATTCTGAAAGGGTCTGCTTTTACCCTCAAGTCAAATGCCCTTTCCCTAGTTTTGAACCTACACTCCTTCTCTTCCTGACAAAGTTGACAAACTGATTCTTTAAACTCGGTGTCTTCGTGATAGTGGTATTGGAACTATCAAAAAGAGGAAAGACCAAGCTTCTTTAGCTTAAAGCAAAACACTTGTGTTGGACTAAGGCAGAGACAGCCCAGGATGACATCCAAAGAGATGATGTTGGGAACATAGTTTTGAAGTGCTTCCATAGCTTGCTATAGTTATCTCTATTTTGAATTTGACTATATAATGTCCTTTTGAAAATGTGGTCCATATGTGGCAGAGAATTTTAAAGTCCTACAAAATAAGGGGTGGCAATGTTTCGTGTCGTGTTATATTATCTTTAAATTTCAACACTAATCTAACCCAATTAATAATTGTTTTATTGTATGTTTGACCTGTTTATTATTGTGAGACATATTCATATTTGACCTTTTTAACCCATCTAATTTTTTCTCAAACGTGTACAAGTTAGCATTACATACAATCCGGTAATACTAAATCTTAACTTTTAATTCTTTAATAAATTTAACAATTTTTAAGATCAACAATGTTCTCATAGCAACTCAAAACATATTATAATATTCACTGCATTTTGTAGATAGTATTTAGAATAACTAGTGGATTGAATAATTTTACACTAAAACTATTATTCATCATCTTAAATTATGCTATATTAGATTAGAATTTAAGAAAATATCAAATAACGCTATAATTTCATACGAGCATTAGTGATCAATCATTATTTACCAAGTACTGTCAAATATGTAATAATTGATTAGTAAATTTTAACAATAAGTTCATGCTAGAGATCAAAGAGTGATAAAGACGCACGAAAATTGTAGTGGAGAACAGTCATTATTTAGCAAGTAGGGTAGAATAGTGTAACAATTGATTCGTAAATTTTAACATTGTTTGCATACTATTTCGACATTCTAGTTCATACAAGAGATCAAAAGAGAAATAAAGACAGGAAAAATTATAATGGAGATGATATGATAAAGTATCACTTGTTTCAGTAAGGAAAAATAAACTAGGCATCACTCTTTAATCTTATAAGCTCATTTTTATTTACTACATTCTTATTTATAGTTAAATTATCAAAGACATTAGTATTTAAATAAATTGACACGACACTACATTTTATAACACTTTAACACTTTAGAAAAACCTTTTATTCAAGTTTAGGCTTATCATGTCAATTCACAAGTCGACCCGATGAGTTTGATTAGTTTTGTGTCATAAATATATTGACCCGATAAGAGCCCTATAAAATTGAGATCGTGTTTAATTATTAATTTTGTATTGTGCCCATGATATTGTGTCAGAAATTGTTATCCCTACTTCAAACTCGAGTGAACAAAGGATGGTCTTAAAACAAATATGCAAAAATGTTACTCGTGACATCAATTTTAGTAAGAATCCCGACTAGAGGTGATAGAAATAGCCATTTATGGCTATCTTTTCCAGCCAGGAAAGTAATGTCGTTTCAGAAATATTAATGAATTGCTGGCTGAAACAAATCCAAAGACCAATTGGCTGCCTGCAAATTACTACAGGATGATATGTACTATATATCTTTCTGATAAATGTCACTTTTGCAATACTCTTGGATGAGAGTTGTATGTATTCAACTACGAAGTTGTATGGATTCGTTAGAAGATTAAAGTCCAATTTTATTGGTCACTGTTGAATATAGTCAAGATTTTGCATTTTTTGACACTTAACATCTTAAGGGATTGATACCAGCAATCTGCAAAACATGGCAATCTGCAAAACATGGCAGCTTTTATATAAAAGCAACAGGAGAAAAGAGTGCAGAAATGGTAACTGACGAAGGTGCAACATATGTAACATCAAACAGAGGATACAATTGGCTTGCTGCTGTACAGGAGACTGTTTCAGCTACTCTTAATAGGTGACTTTCTGTGTCTAGAAAGCAATGTTATAGTTTGTCCGTAGTCCTTGATGATGAAGGAATTCGATCAGTGTGTGGTACATTCCAGTACTGTTACCGGCCTACATCATCATGTTGCCAGCGTCTTTGCATATCTGCTATGGTAGATCATTTAGGAAAATTTTTACATGAATCCAATCCATAATAGGTGGGATAGATCCTTTAATTTATATTTATTTACATCACTCTAATTCATTAAAAGTAAAATTTTTCAGAGTGATGTGAATGAATTGAGTTTATATAAGAATTTTCCGACCATTCATACCGCTACCTTTATTATATTGTTGTACCCAAGAATTTCTCTTCACCCTTCTGAGTTCTGATTGCTTTTGCGGGCCTTTGCATTTCTCCCCCTTAAAGATTGTGCAGAACTAAATTTAGTTTTATCTTGGGCATAGCAAGAAATGTTCTTGAGTGGGGAGCAAATGCCAATATATTTCAGATATTAATTTTGTCTGAAATAACTTCAAAATAGATTTATATTTATGTTGCTAAAATAACCGTATACATATTAATAGATAATAAAATTTACAATTCGTACCACAAAACTCATTATTTGAGTCATACCTTTCTTTACTATAATTTTTGTCGGTATACTTATTCTAATCACTTTAATCTTTTACATCTTAGGTATTAATTGCCTATTTGGTTGAAATTTTCAATTATAATATATTGCTGGAAATGTCTTTTTAAAACAAATAATTGTAACTTTTCAAAATTTTATAACAAATAGCTAAACAAATTAGAAATTTATGAATAAATACCTAAATAAACTTAAAATAAATAGGTTGCATTGAAATTTCAATGAATTAGTAAAAATATAGATAATATTGTAATTTGCATGTTATATTTCAATTAAGAAGATATCCTCTTTGCACGCACAAATTAATTAAAACAAAAGTATAAATAGAAAATATTTTAGCAATTTCCTTTTTTAATTGAAAATTATACAAGATAAAACAAAAAAAATATGTATTGAATACTACTATCATCTTATTTTCTTCTTTTATAACTTATAAATAAATGAAATTCAGATTACAGGAGTATTGCATATTAGACTCAAAGATAGGAAAGTACAAGATAGTAAATGGGTAGACAAAACTAAACGGAAGATTAAGAATAATTCTTTGGTTGTAATTCTTTTGCACTTGCATTTGATGTTATTGATAGTTATATTTAATTGCAAATCTCAACACTAGAGTTATGAGGTAGTACTTAATTTTGTTGACCAAAAGTCACATTGCATGTTGTCATTTGTTTAAATTAGTGGGGACAAAGTTTAAATTTGTGAGGGCAAAGTTTAAATTTTTTTAAAATTTTAGATTACTTTTGTAATTTTAGTTGGAGGTAGTAGGGACAGCTACTCCCACTGCCCCTCACCGTATCTCCGCCACTGATTTTATCACATAATTGGTCCTTCTTAATCATTATTCTATTTAGGCATATGTCTAGGTTGTATTTTATAGTTCAATTATCTGTGAATTGATATCTAATATCCAATCCAAGTAGCACGGTACAACAAATATGCATATTGATAGAAGGAATGAATTACTGAATTGTATATTCAATGAGGATATGTTTCCAAGTACAATAGCTGAGCCTATATATAGGCTAAAAGATAAGTACATGTACAATAGATAACTACAAATATAAATAAACACATAAAATAAGATATACATGATATAATCATCTAACACTCCCCTCAAATTCAAGGTGGAAATGCTGACAACAACTTGAATTTGCACGCAAGTGCATGAAAACAACCAGATAGATGTGTCTTGGTGAAAAAAACAGCAACCTGATGCTTAAATAAAATAGACACAAGAGATAGGGTCTGCTGTAGGAAGGGATGATGTACAAAGAGACAATCAATCTCAATGTACTTTATATGTTCATGGAAAACATCATTGTGAGTGATTTGGATAGCACTTTTGCTATCACAATAGATAGGTGTATGATTTGGAAGAGAAACACACATGTCATGAAGAAACCATCTCAAAACCAAAGAAATTTAGATGTAGTATCAGTAAGAGCACTATACTCAGATTTTGAACTAGAATGAGAAACAACAAACTGTTTCTTACTTCACCAGGAAATAAGAGAATCAGCAAAAAAGAAATAATATCCTGTATTAGAATGATGATCAATTAGATCTCCAACCCAATTAGCATCAGAATATACCGTAAGTCCAATGAGTATGAAAATGGAAAATGTAATCCATGAAAGATTGTACCTTTTGCGTATCTCAAAATCCGAAAGACAACAACAAATAGGTAGAGCATAGAGTAGACATGAGCTGATTCACTATATGTACAACATAATCTATATCTGGTCGAGTAACAGTCAGATAGACAAGACTATCAACCAATTGACGATATTGTGTTGGATCTATGACAAGTTCTCCATCATCAGGATGCATCTTGGCATTTGTTTCAAGTAGAGTATCAACAGTTTGAGCATTTGTGCTTCCTGCATAGGAAAGAAGATTGGAGATATATTTAGCTTAAGGGACAAATGATAGGCTATAGATAATTTTGAAACTTTTAAACCAAGAAAATAGCTAAGTGATCGCAAATCCTTCATTTCGAAAAATGTACTGAGGAACTCTTTCAATTGTTGAATGCCTGAGATATTGTTTCCTGTGATTTTCATGTCATCTACATAAGAAGAAAAAGAAGAATAATACCTGACAAAGATTGTTTCATGAACAAAACAGAATTATATGTACTAATAGAGATGCCCATCTTTCCCAAGGTGGTACTGAATTTTGAATACCAAGCCTGAGGAGCTTGCTTGAGCCCATAAATTGCTTTTTGTAGATGACAAATTTTGTTGGGTAGATGATCATACCCAGGATGAGGTTTCATGTACACATCCACAATAAGATTGCTATTGAGAAAAGCATTTTTGACTTTTATTTGAAAGAGATGCTAATAGCGAGCAGCAACAACTGCAAGTAAGGATGCTAAATGAGCCGCAAGAGCAAAAATCGCTTCATAGTCAATTCCGAAATATAATTTCTTGAGAAAATCCCTTAGAAATCAATCGGGCTTTGTAGTGCTCAACTGAAACATCAGATCGTGTTTTGATCTTGTAGACTCATTTGCACCCAATTATGGATTTTCCTGATGGTAAATCAACTAGATCCAATGTATGAGTTTTTTTAAGAGTCTCCAATTCCCCTATCATTGCTTTCTGCCAAAGAGGATTAGAATAAGTCTCGCGAAAAGTTTGAGACCCATAATGGGTAGCAAGAGATAAATAAGAATGATAGTCATTAAGATGAATTTGAGAAAATCTTACCCTATTTGAATGACGAGGAGAAGAAGGGAAAGGTTCTAAATGATCCACAAACTGACCATTAGGTTCCGAAGAGGCCATCGGAACGAGCCTTGCGAAAAGTTTGAGATTCATTATGGGTAACAAGAGATAAATAACAATGATAGTCATTAAGAGGAATAGGAGGAACTCTTACCCTATTTGAGTAACAAGGACAATGAGGGAAAGGTTTTGAATGCCCCACAGATTCGACCAGTAGGTTCTGAAAAGGCCATCGAAACGTCGCCAGGAAGGTTGATAGAACCTGCATCAGAAGAAGTTTCATCTGAAAAATGATTAATGAGTTCATTAGTAAAGAACTGCAAAGGAATAGAAGAGGAGACATGAAACGTGGACATGCTAGAGAAGGGTTTATGCTCCCAAAAGAATATATGACAAGGTACTCGTAGACGTTTAGCTATAAGATCATAACAGCGATAGCCTTTGTGGTGTTTGCTATAGCCAAGGAAACAACATAGTCTAGAGTGAGGCTCTAATTTAGTTTGCTCATGAGAAGGAAGTAAGACAAAGCCAGCACATCCAAACACTTTGAGGATTTGATAATCTAGAAGTGTACTGTAAAGATGCTCATCAGGAGATTTGTTTTCAAAAGTAGGAAATGGAACTCGATTAATGGTGAAAACAGCTGTAAGAGCGGCTTTACCCTAGAAGGATTCAGGAATATTTGAGGAGAGTAATACAGCTCAGTAGTGTCTAGGAGCCTGCGACCATTTCGTTGAGATGTACCTGGACAAGATCTTTGAGGAATGGTTCCATCCTCATGAAGAATGGAAATAAAGAAAGAGTCTATATATGATGCATCATTATCGAAATGGAAGATTTTAATATTGTTAGAAAATTGAGTTCTAATCATACTATGAAATTCACGATAAATTTGTAAAAATTAAGACTTATGTTCTATCAAGTAAATCCAGGTAATGCGAGAATAATCATCTATAAAAATCACAATGGGATCCTCCCATAGTAGGTGTAGGAGATGGTCCCTAAATACAGAATGAACAATATCAAAAGGATTAGATGAAATATAATTACTTAAATTAAATGTAAAGCATATTGTTTTCCTAGTTGATAGGAAATACAATCAAATGATTCATCTTGAACAAAACCTAAAAGACTACTAGACATTAGCTCACGAACTCGAGGCAATGAAGCATGACCGAGGTGATATACCATAATTGTAATGAAGAATAGTTTTTATTCTGAGCAACAATTCTATCACTAGCATGAAGTGGAAGACGTAAGGATGTCAACTCAAACAAGTGACTAACTTTATGGCCTATCCCAACCTGCTTGCCTATCTATAGATCCAAAGTAGTACAATCATGTTTAGAAAAATGTAAATCAAGATCAAGTTCACGTAGTTGTCCAACTGAAAGTAGGTTAAAAGACAAGTATGGGACATAATAAGTATCTAGAATGCTAAACTCAGAATTAACAGCAAGATTAGCTGTGGTGGATCGTTCTTGCAAGAAATCCCAAGCTTTTTTAACAATGTCAAAATCATTGAGAAGAGATCTGATGGAAGGAGTAGATGTATTTATGAACTAAGAAATGATCTTGTGATTGATGTTATCCTAGCCCTTCTATCTATTAGCATATTTATCAGATGACTCTTCGTTATCTTGCATTAGTTTGACTCGATCTCCAGTGATATATAGCCAAAACTTACAACCTTTGAGAAAACTTTGCATGCCTTGCATCGAGATTCCATAGTTATTCATCCGTCAAGAATGATAATTGTTAGATGGGTGACATCGGAAGTAGGATTAGAAGCCATAATGATGAAGAAAACCTATAGACAATAGACAAAAGTACAATAGAACCAATTTTTGAGCAAAATTTGCACAAAAAGAGGCCAAAAATGAATTCAGAATACTGAAAAACCCTAGGAATCGGCCTAACCATTGAAAGAACCAGTTAGAATGTGGTCGAACCAGTAAGCATATTAAGCTATTGGTTGAATCGATTCGCATTGGTCAAGGCTATAAACAAGGCAGTGTCGTTGACGTGGCGATGATGTAGCTTTGAGTCAGCATGTTTGCCTGCTTTAGTATCCAACGCACTGTTATGGCGCGTGAAATGCACGCACATCACGTTCGGACAGGTAGAAACTTGTGATGGTGTGTGAGGACACGTGCGGGCTCTTTTTTGGCTGATTTTTGCACCATTTTGATCTCTGGTCTTGTTCTTTTGGATTCCGGTGTTAGTTTTTATTTGAAACTAACACAAATAATGTTTATTATTTTAATAGATTAAAACAAATCTGCAATGGCATAAGTATTTTTTTAGGCCCCAAGGTGTGGCTCTAATATCATGATAGAAGGAATGAATTACTGAATTTTATATTCAATGTGTATGTGTTCCTAAATACAATAGTTGAGCCTATATATAGGTTGAAAGATAAGTGCAAGTATAGATAAACACATAAAATAAGATATATATGTAGTACATGATATGCATATCTAACACATACATTGAATGCATTTAAAGAAATCTTAGTAGTTATAGGACTGTATAACCTTATTCTGGAATACTTAAAATAACTTCCAAATACAACTTTCATATTTTCATAAAAACCAGTAAACTTGAAGAAGTAGCTAATTAACCAGTCTAAATTTACAACTTACATGCTTATTGTGTCAAGCTTAAATGTAAAAGTATTCAAGTAACATTTACTTGTCTTCATATGCACAATGTAAGGTGCTAAAGTTCAATTTATTTTTACTTATATTATTTAAATAATCAGATATACGTAACTGACCACATTTTTCACTGGACAAAGTCACTATGTAGACCAGTTAGCTTCCACTTTTGTGTACTTTTGGCCCTTCCATCCTTTTCCATCACTAAGCCTAACAATAACTTACATCAAAATGACCTAGTTTGTTCTTCTTTTCACTTGTTCCAAGTCTGGCCATTGCTGCAACGCCTGCAGACAGTCAGCAGTTGATGGCTGCTTTCTGGAGTCAAATTTTGACAAAATTAAACTGGATTCTGTCTTTCACATAGACTTCGAGTCTGGACTTGATTTTCTCTGAATGTAACTAGATAAGGCAAGATATGAAGTCGAAGATGGCCTCTCTACTACCATTTTATGCCTTCCTAATTTTATACAGATAATGTTCCATGATTCAAATCAATAAGGAATTTGACATGAAATCAGTACAATTTCACACTACCATGGGTATTTCTAGTTTTTATACCAATGAATTCATGATGTCAAGGGGATTCCAGATACTATGATTTATATGACATCTGTTAGTGTTGAACTAAATACTTCAAGTTGGGGCTCTTCCCTTTTTTTGTGATGATAAGAAACTCTTAGGTTTTAACCTGTGCGTCGCGCATGTGGCTATATCTATAGCTTTGATGGCTCAAATAGTCAGAAGAGCCAAAAATAAACATTTTTAATAGTTCAATGAGGAATATGATACTCTTAATAGATGAAGGGTGAAAGGCATACAGACATGAAAGTATAGTTATTTTTAGGGTAATTTTGTCTTTCACTAGCTAGTAAACTAACAGCTACTTGTGAACTTCATATATAGTATATCATGTGGTAGAGAATTTATCTTCCATTTGGTTCAACTGAAGGGTTAATGTGATGTCAAACCAGATATTGTTTTCCTGTCTTTTCTGGAATTTACAGGGTAAAATTATTAATTTTAGAAAAAAGAACTGTTTTAATTATCAAATTTCTAAGAGACAAAAAAACATAAAACTTTTAGAGCTTTCACTCTCCACTTCTCTCTATAGCTGTCTATGGACTGTTTGATTGAAGATTCTTATCAACAAAAGTCAGAAGTTTTGTGTGTCTTATCTTTTTTGGCTCTTTTACTTGATATGTTATAGTATAAGATAAGAATATTATCGAGTTGGGATCAGGAACTCCATATTGAAAATGTTATAAAGTATCTTGGAGCATTTAGGTTGATTTCTAGAAATGGATCCGATCATTGTGAAACTAATGTGACACTGGTTGTTTATGCCAACAACTAAGGAAGTGTTTGATTCGCATTCGAGAATCAGAATGGGAATGAGAATCATAAACCCCACTATCGGTATGGGTTTATGTCATTCTTCTTTACTTGTTTGGTTTGAATAAGGAATGAATTTCATTATATTGATAAATTCATAAATTTGAAACCAATGTCAAATATGGGGAACGAAAGTGAATACTTTCTAATACTTTCATTCTCGTAGAATGATTTGCATAGTGATTAACCAAACAACATTTATGGGTATCATTAGCCTTGATTTTCATTCATTCTCCCTCATTGCAGAACAATTTCTAGTGGTATCAGTGGTGCAAGGTACTATACAGGCATGTTTAGTGCGGTGAATCGCTCTCGAAAAGGAAATTATGTTGCTATTTTGAGCCTTGGTAACATCTACTTGACTTGGGAGCCAGGACAGGTAATTTAGCTCGCTATCCTATATTTCCCAGTGCAGGTTCTTTAGATGCACCGACATCCGTTCTTTGTACACAATGATCCTAGACATTATGTATCATATGCGTAAAGATGATTATTATCTGATTATGCTAAAGCTCAGATATTTTAAATATCAACGATTGCTTTGGTATGAGGAAAGAGACTTCGAGAACACAGAAAGTTTGGTTCTATGCAGTAAAACATACAATCCATGTATCAATCTAAGATCATGACATTCAGTCATTCAGATTTCAAATTAGCCACTCTTTCCTCGCTTTCTGATAGTAGGGTGGAGAAATGTTAAAACTGCAATTTATTTTGATTGTGCAACAAAAGGCTGCCCTCCTCTGTTATATAGTATTTTGGAAATAAAAGAAAGCCTCTGATTTATCTTCATGGTCTGCACCTGAATAAAGGAATTATAATCTAAAACAACAGAAAGCAAGTCATCTATGAAAAACGTTAAGCAAGCCATTACTGGACACGTTAGCGTTTTTTCTTTCCAGTTTTCTATTTCTCAGCCCTTGACATGTTTTCTAGATTTTTCTTTACTGCATGCTTGGTTGATCCTCCAATCATTTTGTTATTGGGTTAAAGCAAAATTCTCTTAGGATACAATAAACTACTAAAGTCTATAGACAACAAATTTTGAAGATTTCTGTAGAATTTGTAAGTAGAAAATTGTGTATAAATTTTCTTGTTTAATAAAACATATATATAGACATTAATGGAGGACTAATAAAGAGACATAACCTATAAAATTATTGTATGAAAAGGTGTTAATCAAATGGATACAACCATTCATTTTTATTGCACGAAAGGGAATTAATCAAGTACATACAACCATTCACTTCATATTTTTGTTGCATGAAATGGCATTAATTAAGTAGATGCAATCTTTCAAATTAAGTATGAAAAGTATCTGTCCAATGATGAAAAATAACACCGTTTTAATTTTATTTCAAACTCAAAAAATTTTCATCACTAGTTTGAAATAAGAGACTTCATTCAAACACGCATAATTCATGCTTAATTGAAAGTATCTCGCGTTTTAAACTTCCAAGTTTAGTATTTCAAAATTCTGACAAAAATAATGGTGGCCTTAAGTTTAAATCAATGTTTCTTTTATCAAAATTGGAGATAATACACACATAAATTTAACTGATTACTCACCAATTCACAAAATATATTAGCACTAATACTGCCTTGTGCTACATCTTAGATTTAATGAACATTTGCAAATTAAACCCTATAACCTTTGCTAGGAGCGGCACCACTCCATTATGTTCCTATAGGTGAAGTTTCCTTAGAAAACATAAAGCCTCTATTGCTTAGGCACTTCTACATAATAGAACTTCATTAATTGGAGATTTTTTTCATCCTTCATCAATGTAACAGTAAGTACTCTTGGAATGATATAAATAACCAGTGCTTTTCTAGTTACTTATAAATAACTTATTTTTCCTTTAAATCTTTGACTAGTGGAATAACTCGGAAAGATTGAGTTCCTATTATTGGTGATTCTTAATTGAACAGTTTTAAGCCCATTTCAGTTGAAATAGATCTAATAAGATCTCTAGCTAGTCCTTTAGTTCAAGAATCAACTAAATTCTTGCATGACCTAACATATGTAATTGTAAATATACCTTCAAACATTAATTGTCTTACACAGTGATGCATCAAGCTTATATGTCTAGATTTAACGTTGTATACTTTACTAAGTGCTCTAAACATCCTACCTTCACTACCACAATGCAAAGAGATGATTGGCATTAGTTGTGTCCACAATTTGTGTCTAGTAATATCAAAATGATCAAAAAGGAAGGCGAGCTTGCTTCTTATTCCCGTGTTTGATCTCTTCCATCTATAACTGCCTTGCTCGTTGTCACCTATGTTGAAGAAAGGCCCAGACAAGAGCTTTGCTCATCGAACCAAGAGCCCCCTCAACTACTTAGCTTCTTTCCCTACTAATGCAAGCACAATAAACATTGATTTCATGGTGGAATGTGTTATGCATGTATATTTCTTGGATGCCCACGAAACTGTCCTCTACCCAACAAGAAGTTCCATCCTACTGTGGATTTGCTATTCCTTACACTAGTAATCAAATTGGCATCATTAAAACTTTCTAATACTACAAGGAAATTATTATAAAATAGTCCCAAATCCTTAGTTTTCTTGAGATAACTGAGAATTCTCTTTATATCATCCTAACGAACACTACTAGGATTGCTTCTGTATTTAGAAAGTTTGCATACTGCATATGCATTTCTGGTTGAGTACAATAAATTGTACACATGAAACTATCAATAGCACTGGCATACAAGCTGATTGACAACTCTACCTATATTTTGGGTCAACTTTTGTGAAATATTGTACTTATATGGGATATTAGTTTCTTTGATATCTAAATGCTTAAATTTACTTAGAACTTTATCAATATAATGTGATTGATCCCACTATTTCTCTTCACTTTTATTCCTAAGATAATGTCTACTTCTTTCAGATCCTTCATAAGTTAGATATTTCATAGTGTCACTGACCCCTTCCATGTTGGTTCCTATGATCAGCATGTCATTGAGATACATGCATATAATCAGACAATATTCGTTGGTTAATTTAAAATAAACGCATTTATTAGCATTATTATGCCTAAAACACTGTGACAAAACCACAAAATCAAACTTTTCATGCTACTGCATTGATGCTTATTTTAAACCATATAAAGACTCAATTAATTTGCAAAATTGCTTTTCATATCCTAATAACACAAATCCTTCATGTTGTTCCATATGCACTTCTTCTTTTAAATCACCATTTAAGAAAGTCGTCTTAGCATCCATTTGATGTAAATCATATATTGATGCAAGAGCCAACAATATCTTAACCTGTGGCGTTAATCTAGCAACAAAGGCATAAGTATCAAAATAATCTATACCGTCCTTTTGCCTAAAGCATTTAGCAATCAATCTGGCCTTAAAAGTTTGTAAAGAAATATTTGAATCATATTGTCTTTTCAATACCCATTTGCATGCTATAAGTTTAGAATTAGGAGGAAAATCTACTATACCCAAGTGTTATTACCTAATAATGAATCCATTTCGTCATTAATAGCCTCCTTCTAGAATGTAATATCATGTGAAGACTTAGCTTCAATGAATGTTTTTGGATCATTTTTTGTATTTAACATAATGGGTATTCTATTCAAAATAGTAGTTCTGTCTCCTTCAACCAATAAGATTAAAGATTAAGTATATACAAAATCTGGTTTAAATTTTTCCTTCCTAATTCGTTGATTTCTTTTCGGTGTGATAGAGGAGTCTTGTATTTTCTTCTTATTAGGAACCAAATGAACTGAATTTGGAATAAAACTTTCTTTTTACATTTGCAAACTCTCTTATGTAGAATCATTGTAGAATTTATTTTCAGTAAATTCAACATCCTTTGATACTACAATTACATCATAATCTAAATCAAATAACCGATATGCTTTTGCATTTTATGCATATCATACAAATACACTCCTCAAAACTCGTGATCCTAATTTTATCATTTTCGGATCAGGAATTCTATAATATGCTAAATTTCCCCAAACTCTTAAGTATTCAAGATTTTATTTTCTTTCATTGCATAACTTATGCGGTGATATCATGAATTTTGTAGAGGAATTCGATTATGTGCATGGATAGTAGTAAGTAATGCTTCTCCCACAAGTTTATTGGTAGTTTTCCATTCAAGATCATGGCATTCACCATATCTATCAAAGTTCTATTTTTCTTTCAACTAGACTATTTTATTACGGAGTATACAAGTTGGGTGTATAAACCTATTTTCTTCACAAGAAAAAAAAAAAGAAGAAAATTTGGTAGGAAAATATTCTTCTCCTCTATCACAAATTTTTATTGTAATTGTTCCTACTTTTTAATTTTTAACTAGAGACTTATAACATTTAAATTTATGAAAAAAAAAATGAAATTTTGGCCCTTTAAAATTTGGATCACAGTTCATTTTTGATACTTGAAGTTTCAGACAAAGCCTGTTTAACACGCAAACTATCCAATTTTAACCAATATAGGGAAAGTTTGAAATTTCTGTCAAATATGAAAGGAAATTGCTAGGTACATGTGACTGTTAAATCTAACCTGCGTTGCATCAACCTCCTACTCCATTTTAACCAATTTGACTATATTTCCCTTTTTTGTCTTTCTTATTTTATACCCGATGCCAAATATAATTAAATTGGCTGAAATCAGGTAAGAGGGTGTTATAGCCCAAATTAGATTTAACAGTTATGTACAATGCACGTGACATTTTTCGTCTTTATTTGATAAAAATTTCAAAATTGTCCAATATTGGTTGAAATCAAATTAGTTTGAGGGTTAAATGTGATTTGGCTAAAATTTCAGGGATCAAAATGGACCACTCTAGACCTAAACTTTAGGGATCGAAACTACATTTTCTATTGAAATTTATTAAATTAACTTTAGGGACCGAAACTGTATTTTCCTTCGACATTTATTAAATGCATCATCTTTATTTATTTTTTTTACTAAATCTTAATATTTCATTGATTAAACTGAATTTTTTTTAAAATTAGTTAACAAACACCATCAGGTCAGCTTTTTGAACATAACCAGAAAGCCACATCCATGAACCACTCCAACTCTATAATCCTACACACCAAGCATTTACGGACTATGTTCTGAACAAAAATATTTTTTGCAAAGTTCCAAGCAAATTTCCCAATTTTCTTTTGTATTTACTATAGTCCTCCATATGGCAACATAATTCTTGATATCCTTCTAACCTTGTGTTATTATTCCGTCAGTGGACACCCACTTTTGCTTCTCTATTTATACGTGTGTTTCTTAAAAAAATTATAATAATTACTAAACTATGTTACACATCCAAAAGATTATTGGACAATTTTGATTATAATTTAACGATTTTAATTATATTCTTCTTGAAGTTTAATTTAAAAAAATAAAAACAAATGATATTGTATAATGTTGAATGGTTAAGGAAGTTACATACCTATTAACTAATAAGGATATTTTTAGGAAGACAAAAATATCCAAGGACAGTTTAGGAGTAACATAAAATTTGACATGACATCATGAAAAATGGTTTGTGCTTTATATATAGTAGATTCTAAATTGTGATTCATACTTTGATTTTGGCTCTTCTCTCTCTTTTCTCACATCGTTTCTTCTGCACTGAAGAATTAATTTTTATCTATGACATGGATGTATGAATACTTTCTCAGATGTTTCTCATATCTATGTGATGCTCTAGCCATATTGGCAGCCACATAACAGGAATGTTGCAAGAAGAATCCAAAGCATGGGTTGGAGAACTGATGGTGGACTACGGCTTCTAGTGCGGGGTGCAGGACTTTATCTCAGTAAGGGTACAGGGGTAAGCAAACATGGATTATTGTACTTTTTAATGCCTCTCTTACATAATGTGCATGTATATTTATGTTTTTCATTTTCCTGTACATGGGCTGTAAGATTAGAAAGGAGATTCTCTAGTATAAATTTACAAGCAAGTGTTTAGTTTTCTTTTTTATTTTCTAAATGAAGAGACATATAAGGTGAGTGAGGTTACGAGTTTAAACAAGATACGCGTGCTTTCACATCCAGTTAAATTGCGTTAAGCCTAAATTTAACCATGACTTGTCCTTAGAAGAGTTCTTTAATCGAGCACAGTAAAACCTTTTAACAATTTACTTAATAGGGATCGGAGTGTAAGAAGTCAGTGTCTTATTGCACTATTTGATTCATCATTCCAGAAGAAAGGAGCAGAGTTTTCGGTGCCTTCTTATTCAAGAATGCTTTCAGGGAAAACCTAAAGCTTTTAATTCCTAATATGTGGGTAATATTATAACTGATATTTTAACTTGGTTCACTGGTGAATGACTAGTCATCACTTAACCCATCCTGCATGCATTATCACTTGCCACATAGACTGTCAAGCATGTTTGTCAGGTTCCTGGTATGAAATCCTTTTCAGAGTTAGTTGGTGGCTGTGATGATCCTCTTCTTGCTGCCTAGAATTTCTTCTCCATTCTTCAGTTATCTTTTGCTTCAGAACTTGTTAAGGATCTGAATTTCCATGAAATGACCCTTTATTAAAACACAGCTAGAAGGATCAAAAAAAAAAAAAAAATTTCTACTTCACCAAACATTGGATTTGTTCACTAGCTTCATTAGTCACATATATTGTTAACAATAACTTAAAATTTAATTAAGAGTGGGACTCTTGTGGAGCCCACCTTTTGCACAACTTGGAAGGAGTCTTCCAACTCTCTACTTAAGATACGTTCCTAACTGTAACAAACTCTCAAAATCAGGAACGTTATTCACAATATCATAAGACTAATCAATTCAACATAACAATCTCAGAAAATCAGGGAACAGATCAAGGAAGTAACGTTAATAATCTCTACGTTGACCTCCAACTTCTATTTCCTGTCCTAAAACACTATAAATAGGAGTCTTCTTCCATAAGAAAATTATATGACAATAATACACTTCTCCAAAATTACATTACGTTATTCTCCCCCTATGCATTACTATTCATATCTATATTCTTATATTATAACCTACAATCGCATAAATAAATTATATATCCAAATAAGTTGAGTACAAGCACAACATCAGTTCGTGAGTATTGTTTTGCTGCATCGAAACATACTTGGAGGTCGTTTTATCTTGGGGAAGTAACGCCATATCAACCCAGTGCAGTAGGGGACGTATCACTCCCAAGGAAAGTTCTATTTAGCGTGTCTCGATCATAATCAGGCCATTTCTAATCCTTGAATTTAAATTAGTGAATTTAATTCATTGGTGAATCATTTTCTATTTCTTTTTTTCCTTTCTTGATATATAAAACTTCCAACAGTCTTGGGAGTGGTAAAATTAATTTATTTGAAATTGTATTAGTTGTTTAAAAACAAAAATTATGTATTTGAATGATTTTAATTCTTGCAACCTCGAAAAAATTTAATGTGAGTGTCTTTAGTTTAGAAATCCAAGCTGCACCTTTTTCCATCTCCAATATGGTTGCCACATCTAGTATGTGTAATGTGTTTCAGAATCTTTTGAGAACTTTCCATATCATGCATTCATATTATTTGATTGCATTAGTAACAGAAAAGACTTAAAGATGTTTTGTACTTTTCGTAAATTTTACTAAGGTCAAGTGTAATGAATGAACTTGTTTAATTTTTCATGAAAGACTTTGGTGGCAAAATTTATTCACATATGCTCAGTATGGTCAAATGGTCCCTTAGATAAATTAAGGTACAATTATATAATACTCCCTTAAGATGAGTGATCCTTGATCTTATAATTGTCTAATTAATGAAAAATAAATTTCTGCACAAGATCTTTGTTAATTGAGTTACATATTTGTTTTAATCTAACACCAGAGTCTTGATTCATATTGTAGGTGAGCTGATCATTATTTCCCTTACTTTCTTAGGGATTGTGGTATTTAATTATGTTTACATAGTTTTGATTTATAGTCAATTTGATACTGGTTTATGAAATAATTTTTGGGAATGAGAGTACGCAAATTGTTGTAAAGAGAAGAGTTAAAGAACTCCCAAACCATGGAGCCTTTTATACCATGAGAATAAGAAAGAAAAAAAATGCATAGGAAATTGCATATTTCAATTTTCAACTTCAGGGTACATTTTGATGATTTGATCTTCTAATAATTCATTGTGGCTTATGAAGGCAACGAATTCTTAGATGCATCACACAAACTTCTTTCCTCATCTTTAAATAACTGGGGACCTAATTTTCATAATGATATTCTAGATCTGGTATATTTTGGGGCTTAAGGTCATTCGGCTTTTAATGAATTGTTTTGTTCAAAATGTACATTATTCCTTTGTTCACAATGGATGCCTTAAAGTTATAATTTTTCACCATAAATATGGACTCAATCATTTTGTTATAAATCATATATTTGAGAAATTTAATATTGATAGTGATTTTAGACTATTTAGTCTCGTTTGATTTGTGTCGATAACTTAAGAAGATTTTACAAAGGAAAATTTTAAGTCATGTAAAACTTTGTCTCCTTTTTGTCTGCATTGTATTTCATGCAAACTACTTTGGTGATTCGAGAAGATTTGATACACAAAAATTTGAATCAAATATAAGAGCTCTTCTTTCCATCTTCATGCACCTTGAAAATCATAAATTCTTAGTTGCCTAAAAATTTACAAGGTGAAACATTATATTTTGCCTGCCATATTTTTAATTTTATTCTGTATAAAAATTTGGACAAAACACCTTAGGCATATTAAAAATAAATAAATTACATTAAAATGTAGGGCTATTTTTTGATAGTACCTATGTATTTTTTGACCTAGTGTAGATGACATTTTAAATATGATTAAAGGAACAAAAGATTTCTTATCAAGTAATTTTAATATGAAAAGTGTGAAATAAGCTAACTAATGCTATCTTAGGCATTAAATCAATGATATATGTGTGTGTATATATATATACATATATAATTTTAATATGAAAAGTGTGAAATAAGCTAATGCTATCTTAGGCATTAAATCAATGATATATGTGTGTATATATATATATACATATATATATATATATATATATTCAGATATCTTAAAGATATTATTGATCATAAATTTCACTATTTTGGAATTCCACCTGTATTAGAAGTGTATTAGAAGTGTATTGTGATGCTAATTAGATCATAAATTCTTATGAAACTAAAATTATTAATGTTTATATTTTTACTCTAGGTGGTGGTGCAAAATTTCTGGAAATCTAATAAATAATCTTTAATTTCTAGATCAATAATGGATGCTGAATTTGTTGCTTTAAATTTGACATGTAGTAAATCTCAATGTATAAAATCTTTATTTTATGATCTGCCATTATAATTAACAATGCTTGTTCTTGCTATGCATATTCATTGTGGTATTTGATACCTAGCTACAATATCTAAAGCAAATAATGCCAAATTCAATGAGAAGATGAGGCATATTAGATTGAAACACAACTCTGTCAAGCAATTGTTGTCTCAAGGTATAATTACTCTCGACTCTATGAAGTCAAAAAAAAAATAATAATAATGATAATTTGGCAGATCCACTTACAAAAGGTTTAGCTTGGAAGATAAATTATTGGAACATTGAGGGAAATGGGACTGAAGCCTATAAGAAGTCATCGCGGTGGATACCTTCCCTCTATGATTGGAGATCTCATGAATGAGGTTCAATAGGTAAAAACGAAATAGTAGGGTGACTAGAATGAGCACAATATTATTTATAACGAGGGGCATTCCCTAGTATCATTCCTAAGATGTGATGCTCATTACTGTGATGGTATTGTAAGGAATAGTTAATCTCTAAATTATTCCAAAGCAAATATCTATAGGGTAATCATCACAGATTACCCTTGGAGGATATACCTATATAAGTGTAGTAGTGATGTCGCTGAACTATGGGAAGTTAAGGCTATTCCCTTAAAACACTTAAGAAAACAAGATATGTGTGCAAGACCGTCTAATACACCCAACTGTGATAGAACTGAATTCATTGCCCACACTGTGTGTGCGGTAAGTTAAAGTTTGGTTCAATGGATCTAGTTCAAGAATTTTTAATTCACTATGTTGTTTGAAACTAAGACTTATTGTCACTAAGTGTAGGTTCTAGTTCAAAAGACACCTACACCTATTACACAGTAAAAAAAAATACTCTAATAAATTTTAAATTATGTGAGGGATTGTTAACAATAATTTAAAATTTAATTAAGAGTGGGACTCGTGGAGCCCACCTTTTACACAACTTGAAAGATTTCAACTCCCTCCTTAAGATACGTTCCTAATTATAACAAACTCTCAAAATCAGGAACGTTATTCACAATATATGGAGACTAACCAATTCAACATAACAATCTTAGGAAATCAGGGAACAGATCAGGGGAGTAACGTTAATAATCTCTAACCTCCTAACTTCTATTTCCTATGTCCTAAAACACTATAAATAGGAGTCTTCTCCCAGAAGAAAATTATCTGACAATAATACATTTCTCCAAAAGTACATTAGGTTATTCTCCCCCATATGCATAACTATTTTTATCCATATTCTTATATTATAACCTAAAATCGCATAAATAAATTATATATCCAAATAAGTTGAGTACAAAGGAAACATCAGTTCGTGAGTATTGTTTTACTGCATCGAAACATATTTGGAGGTTATTGTATATTTGGGAAAGAACGCCATATCAATCTAGTGTAGTAGGGGACTATCACTCCCAAGGAAAGCGGTATTTAGCGTGTCTCGACCAAAATCAGGCCATTTCTAATCTTTGAATTTAAATTAGTGAATTTAATTCATTGATGAATCATTTTGTGTTTCTATTTTTCCTTTCTTGATATATAAAATTTCCCACAATCTCAACTGCCATGACATGATCCTTGTGAGGGGCCATAGTCATCCTTAATTCAAAGACAGAATCTAAAAGGAACAATTTTTTTTTCTACTTCACCAAACATTGGATTTGTTCGCTAGCTTCATTAGTCACATTTATTCATCTTTTTGCTCTGCCGAATCTTTCTTGGAACTAACATATATTGTTGCATCCTTCGTAGTATGCTTCTGTATTTTTTGTACTTATACTTTAAGCATTTCGTAGTACTCTTCATTGAAGCAAAAAGGTGTTCTCTGCTTTCTAGATAACTGAGGTCTTCGACGAAGTTGCTGTGCAGAGTCGTGGTTTTGGTGTTCTTGCAGTTGGGTACCGCTCTCAGGTAATTTAATACTAGGATAGAATGTGGTAATGTAGTCGCACATGATTGTATATTGTTTTAGTGGTGCAGCACCAATTAGATGGTATATTGTTTTGTGGTGCATCAGCAATTGGGTGGTTACTTGTGAGTTTCATTTTCTAAGGATACAGATGATTTTTAGATGAAGGTTGAGATAAGATGTTATATAGTCTACTTAAAAAATACAAATTGTAAAGATTGTGCGTTGTGGCTCTGAACTGCAATATAGATATCTCTGTATATATAATCCTAATGTTTAGTGAAATATGAGCAAGTTGGCTAAGCTCTTTATTTCAACCGTCTGTATTGAATTGTACAAATGCAATAGGATGATAAAGTTACCTCATTTTCAGAACTGCAGTTGTGTTATCATGGTACAATTTGAGCCTTCACAACAATGTGCAATCTATCTGTTGATCTGATTCGGTCTCATAGTTCATCCTTTGATTTCTAGCTAACTGCAGCACCTTATACGGACACCATAGATCTGCTGCTTTTGTTGCTTGTGCAGCAAACAAATCTGGGCCATCCACATTCCCTAGTAATCAATGAGACCTCCCTGTTAACCTTATCTTCCAAATGCAGCGCCACAGATTGTCAATTTAACCTGTCCACTATGCTGGGTTTCCCATCTGAGATGGATTGTTTGCTTGGTGCCTTGTCCAATAGGAGTGATACTTGATGCTTCAAGTTCTTTTGGCATAGACCTTTCTGCAAACGATGCTGCCAACTGTGGGATGAGCTTTCTACTAATATGCTATATATATAATTTCCTTAACGTACAAAGGAGTCAATTGTACATGACACTGATGTGCTTCTTACCTTCTTGTTGTCTTTTCATGTTAATCTCTTCATTAATTGTATTATCGTGCGCAAAAGTGGGGTTTCATGGGCGGATATCCTTCTAAATATCACAGTTCTAGATGTTTTACACAGTAGATTTCTTGACATGAATACTAGGACATAGAATAGCACAACTCACACATTCTAATGCGGGATTGGGTTTTGATGGATATCTAATTTCCAGTCTTCACTGGTCCTTGGATATTTTTAAAAATTTAATTACCCGAGTCATCAAGATACTAGGGGGATCGCACTTGATGTGGTTTGCGCAATGGCGTGTTGGAGAATTTTCAAAATAAGAAGAGTTGTAATTTTACATAATTGATAGTTGTGACGTCTATTCATTTTAATAGATGTGTCTATGTAACTAAATCATGATTGGATGAATAAGTATGTTTCACAATGAAAAATATTTGAATATCTATAAATACATTAACATGTATGTGGTAGAGAAGACATTATTATTATTTATTCTTCTTCTTAGTTCTCCTACAAAATAAAACAGATTTGTCAAAGGTTTGAGTGCATAGTGAATTGACTTCGTTAGTGCAAAACGAAATCGATTTCTAGACTTCATTATATCCTAAAGGTTATTTGCAAGACTCTTTTGCACACTAATTATGGTAGAGACAAATTAAACCTTAAAAAAATTGACATTGTAACTCGTTTTGAAGTCATCTTTTGTACCAACTATATGGTTTTACGATACGCCTTTGTATTTTTGTTAATTTTGTTATGACAATGTTAAGGTTTAATTTTGTCCATGGAAGTTGTTTCATTGAGAAAATAAAAGAGATGACAATTGCACATTAATGGCAAAAATTAGAGAAGATTTGATGGAATCATTTTCTAGTTGAACACTCACGGGAATTTATATACATGCATGGTGAGAATAACACTTAAAAGGTATGTCTAATGCATTTTTAGACGTTAAAATTATACTATTGGAAAGAGTATTCAAAAGAACCATTTCTCACTAATTATGAGATAATGGTGTATACACACTACACAAAAAAAGGGTTTTTGGTGACGGAAAAAATTGTCAGCAACAGTGAGCATCATCGTCACGAAAAGATTCCCTAAAAAGACCATCGTCACCAAAGAATTGTCACCTATACTCCGTCGCCAAAAGTTTTCCTAACGAAAGTCTTTCATTCGTCATAATAAGTGGGGAACTTTCCGTGACGATTAGTCACAAAAATCTATTGTGTGACACTTTCCTGTAAAGAAAAGTTTTTTCTCTGATGAGTTATATGTCAACAAAAAATGCCAGTTTCATCACTAAAAGTAAAATCATCACGAAAAGTCAATAATCAAATCACAAAAAGCTTTTCGTGTCGAAACAAACAAGGGCCATTATGACAATATCATCATATTTATGACATTCAATCTCCTTCCTGTTTTTGTGATAATGATTCCTGCTTCAAATTCTCATAAAAGAAATATGGCTTCCAAATCCAAATTTTGAAATATATACTTCACTTCATCAAACAAAATCAAGTTTCAATAACACAGTAAAATATCATCCAAAAAGTATCAAATAGTAGACAACCATCCTAACACAAACTATAGAGTTGACAATGTCAAACATTTACATATAACAAAACTACCATTCCTGAACATGTCATTTTTCCTGGATACACACTAGATCTTATACACATACACAAGTCCTGAGATGAGCTTTCAGTTCATGATGTGTGATATCCAAAAAGTTAAGTTCTTGTTCAATAGTACTGGATAGATGATAATTCCACCGCTACAAGCCAAAAGCAATCCGAAGTTTTAATGAAAATCTGCAATAGAAAAGAATTCACTGTGATTATTACAACTTACATCAGTGAAACAAAATTTGATTGTCACAATTAAGTCCACAATATCAGTGAAAAAAACTTTGATTCCAAAATAAAGAATTCAGCCAAAAAAAAATATGCTGTACAGAATGTGTTTAACATTAGGAAGATGAAAGGAAAAAGAGCAGAAGAAAATAAAGCCAAAACCAGTAGAAAGACATTTGAAGCAGCCTTTCAGCAATTAACAATACACGCATATATTTCTACCCTATAAAAAAATACAAGAACAAGAGCTCTTTCAAAGAGAAAATGAAATGTCATGTTACCTTGCACCATGTTTATGTGGAAAAGAGTTAATTGAAGTTTGATTAGCTACTTGTAGTTAATTGAATTAAATACAACCAAATCAACACCACTAACCAATCACCCAAATGGTATCCAAAATCAACACCATAACAGACATAACACAAGAAATCAAATCACCAAACACAATGTAAACAAGGAGATATATGCATCTACTACTTCATTGCCCCATACATATATAGTGGTAGTTCTTTCGTAGAAAACAATAAATTTTGAAAATAAACTACTATATTGAGACCACTTTTGATGATTACCTATACTTTATATTTGTTCTTTTCATCTTCAACTTTCAGCTCTTTATACTATTTCCAGTCCCCACATAGCAAAAATGAATTCAATGTAGAAGCAAAAGTTCTAAAGAGGATACAAAAATCAATTCACAAAAGGTAACTCAATAAAATAAACTTCCCTTTAAAATTAAGGTCTCAGCTTTACTAGGCAGACCCTCCATACTTTTGTTTCCGAACAAGAAATTCTTGAAGCATTTTTTCTATCTCTTGATTGCTCTGAACAAGGCTTTGGATTTGGGTGTCTTGTGTTTGAATTCTCTCCTCGTAACTTTGTAATTTGGCTTCTTGACTTTTGAGTTGATCATTGGCATTTTGTAGATCTTCCTTATATTGTCTCAATTCTTCAAAGAGTGATGTATTAACTGAAGATTGGGAGTTACGAGAAGCTTTGGATGGTACAACTCCATATCCCAAGCCTTTGGCATAGCCAACCTTTTTTCCTAATCCTTTTTAATGTTCCCCATAATGTCCTCCTCATTGACAGTTGTCTCTCCACTATCAATGCGTCGTCTTCTTTCTTCTTTCATTTTATCCTACATTCAATGATTTCATATAAGCATATAAACCATGTAAAGTATATATAATGAGTTTATATCCAACACAATTGTAGTTTATGTATTCCACTAAAAGTACATCAACTGCTTTTGCAGTGTCATTCACAAAACTGCCATCCTTCTTTTGTGAACAGCAGTCCAAGCATCAATTGGACTTGGTGGAACCTAATTTTAATACATAGAAAACCTTGAGTTAGCTCCCTTGTCAATTTCAGTTTAAAAAAGTGAGAATGAAAATTAGCAACAGTTACCATCTCTCGTGCTCGAATATGATTTGATTTTGATCCACCAGTGTAAGGATATGGTAACACGGTGCGGTTCTTAGCATTAGTTGCTGATATTTTCTAGAAAAATTGCGAATTGAATAATAGAAGAATGATTAAAAGAAGGAACAAAAAATCATTAAAATCTTTCAAATAAATGAAACTAGAACCAATCACCTTGAAATCCGGATCTTCAAACCAATCACACATACTTTTCCACTCATCTCGCTCAATCCAGTCATAAGGGCATGAGGTAATTGGATTTTTTCCCGCTGCTTTCAACATCTTAAAATCAGAAAGCATTTTATTCCTCCACTGCCTATAGCTATTCTGAAACATTTCATCTACATAAATCTCCACATTAGGATCAATCCCTCAATCCTTAAAGTGAAACCATCCCTGTGATTAAATTTGGTCAAATCAAGCAAAAATCTAAATTTGCAATAGAACTTTATTCACTGTAAATCATAGCCAATAATTTGGTACCATTAAACCACCACAGAGGCGTTCTTTTCTCTCTTCTGGAATTTCATCATACGTGCGTATGTCCTTAAGGAAAGATGCCTAACAACATAGCCTACAACACTAGCAAGTTGAGAAGCATATTGGACTGGTTTGCGGCATCCCTCGGGAAAGACAGTTACATTTCGAATTGGTTGTTTTCCTAATAAACACAAGTAAACTATCATAAAATCAGGAACCATGATTAGAAGTTTTGGAAAACAATATGTGTGTGTATCTTAAAGCTGAAATTTTTAGTTACATTAGCGCGTATCATCTTTTCTATCAGTTTGCCTGTAGTTAGACCCCGACCTTTCTTTTGCTTCACAGAATTTGTAAAAAATTGTTTACAAATATGTTAAAACTCTAAGGACTTATCACCAAGAATTAAGATACAAGCACCAGATAGAAATACATATGCAACATTATAATCCATTATCACGCACCAATATTACTTGCAGAAGTAGGACGATGTTGTATATTATTCTGTCCACCTTCATCTGCAGAGGCTGACTGAGAAACCAAACTTGAATTAGATGTAGATTGATGTTGAGGTGACACAGTAGAGACTGATGGAGATACTAAACTTGAGTTAGATGTAGGTTGATGTTGATATGGCACAGTAGAAGCTAATTGAGATACCAGTATCAATTTGAGTTAGATGTAGGCTGATGTTGAGATGGCACACTAGTGTTCGATGAACAATTTCTTTTGAGCCTTTTCCTATAAGGTGCCATATGAGAAAATTCATTATATAATATAGGTCAACATCAAGAATAATTAAAAAAATAAATTTTGCCAATGTATACATAAAGTGAAAAAAATATGATAATGATGTACATACCAAATAATAAAAGCTAACAAATATGGAACAACTTTGATGTTTATATAGAACACTTCACTGCAAATAAATTATACACATATGCCAAATTTCTAACAAATGAATAGCCATCAAAATGATAAACTAGTTAGAAGTACTAGATAAAATCAAAAGGAACAACAATTTATTCTAATGTATGAAATAAATAAACCCAGCATCAATCTTCAAGGTAGAACAAAAAATAATAATAATAATAATAATAATAAGAACTCTCTATCTCATTTTACAATTGTGCAAGTTGTTTCTTAGTCACAATCCGACTCAATCTCCATGTTACATGTTTACATTTTCGTCACTACTAGAAGATTCAAAAAACATATCGTCTTCTTCATCAATATCATCTTCTTCATTAACCTCATTATAGTTATCTTCCATGTCCCTTGTATAACTAGGATTGGTTTGCAAAGAATTGTCTTGCACAATTTCAGGTTCAACACTTTGTCTATTCAAGAGGCCTAATTCATCATCTTCCACTGCAATAATAATAGTACTAGTTTCATTCTGTTGCAATACTTCATCTGCAAAACTTGTAGCACCACTCATCATCTCTTCATCATTCTCTTCCAAATCTGGCAAGTTCCACAAATGCCTAAGTTGAACTTGTTGTGCAATTCGCCAATGATTATCCAGTTTCGTATCACCAATATAGAAGACTTGTTGAACCTAATTTGGTAGCACAAACAGATCATTCTGATACCAATGGGATCTAATATCAATACTCACAAAGTGCCTATCACTCTTCATTGTATTTGTGCTACCTGCGTTATACCATTCACATTGAAACAAGACAACCTTATATGCATGAAAAAATGTTAGCTCAACAACACCCTTAACAAAGCCATAAAAATCAATTGGTTTCCCTTTATGATAACCCTCAACAACCAAACCACTATTTTGTGTTATGCGACAATCATCTCTGTCTCTTGTATGGAAGCGAACTTCATTAACAATGCACCTAGAATAATGCTTTGTCATGAATGGAATGGGACCATTTGCTAGTCCCCACAATTCTTCGGAAACATCTAAAGATTTCTCCCAATGCAATTGGTTTATCTATTAAAAGAAAAATGAAACTTAATTAGTCTATAAAAGCTAATCAATAAAATCATTCTACTAAGTTCAATGACTTACGTGATCCTTGAACCAAATCGGAAACTGATCTTGATGTCTACTCTCAACGTTCTCAAAATGAATCCTTTGTAGCACCTCCTTATGCTTACTGTTATTCAGAAAGTATTTGGATTCTTAAACTAAATAAACCATAAAAGTCATTTTTTTCTAGCATATAAAAGAGAAGTGCATATTGTACTTACGTTCTGTAAACTTCTATTTCATCACAATTATTCAATATGAATCTGTGTACTATATCTAGTTCCACTTGTGATAATTTATTAGGAGATTTAACAAGCCCGTAGGGTTGAACATGTAATGAGAAAACTAACAATTCCCTTGACTTCTCAATATTAAAATTATAGTTACGCTCCCTTCAATTGAACCTCGTTTCAAGTCCATGGAGATACCTGGACATGAATGTTAGGCGCTCATTTGCAATGTACCCTTTAGCAATCGAGCCTTCTGGATGAGCACGATTGCAAACATACTTTTTGAGGGATCCAAGATACCTTTTTTTAACAAGAAAAGTAAATTATTATTTGTACTAAATAGGAAAGATAAGATAAATTATGAATGTTATAATAACTAAAGAAAAACTACCTTTCAAATAGAAACATCCATCTAGGATGTAATGGCCCTCCAAGTTTCGCCTTTTGGGTAAATGAATGATCAGGTGAGGAAATGAATCATAATGTCAAAGAAGGCCGGAGGAAAGATTTGTTCCAACTTGCATAGAATTAGAGGAGCATTTTCCTCCAATCTATCTAAATCATCCATCTTGAGGGTTTTTGAGCATAAATCTCAAAAACATTCACTTAACTCGAAAATTGCCTCATTAACCTCTTTTCACAAATACCCACGGATACTAGCTAGAATAAGTCGTTGCAAGAGGACATGGTAATCATGGGTTTTAAGTCCCACTATTTTACTTTCTTTAACACAATTAGAAATATTTGTAGCATACCCATCAGGAAACTTGATTAATCTAAAAAATTCATAGAATCCTTTTCTCTCATTTGAGGACATCACATACAATGCTGATGGCTTTATAGTCCTTCCACAATCAACTTGTAAGTGTAGTTCAGGCCTTATGCCCATGTCACACAAATCTTCACGAGCTTTATCTGTATCCTTTGTCTTACCAGGAATGTTCAACAGCGTTCCCCGCAAACTCTCACTTGTATGGAAATTCTTAAGTATATGCATCACATCAAGACAATGCCTCAATGGAATTTTGCCCAATATGGTAGCCCAAAAAATACACTTTTCTTTCTCTAATTACCCTGAATCTTCTCAAAACTTCTCTTTCGCGTATTTGGATTCTTACCAAGATCACCAAATATAATAGTCAAATTGTTTAAAACTCTTCACACATCTTCTCCAAAAAATTCCCTTCGTTTAGAATGCATTTCAACAGTTCCATCGAAATGAGCTTTTTGCTTCCTCCAAGGGTGGTCATGTCACAAAAAGCGACGGTATTTTGCCTCTTAGTCTTTGTGAAGTAGTTACCATCAAGGGAACATGGACACGCTTTATATCCGCTAGTACTCCATTCAGACAAATAGCCATATGTTGGAAATTCCGATATAGTCCACAAAATCACTGCACGCATCATAAAGTTTCCTCCACTATGTTCATCGTAAGTGTTGATTCCATTGTGCCATAGATCTTTGAAATCATCTATTAACGGCCTAAAAGAATACATCCAACTCCTTTCCTGGGGCACATGGACCAGGAATAAGGAGCGCCAACATAAGATACTCCTCTCTCATAAATTTATATGCAGGCATATGTAAGGCACAAGAATAACTGGCCACATGCTATACGAGTTATTCATGTTACCAAATGGATTGAATCCATCACTGGCTAATCCAAGCCTTACATTGCGATAATCATTAGCAAAGTCGGGATATTGCTTATCAAAATCCTTCGAAGCAAGAGAATCAGCTGGATGTCTTATAATTCCTTTCTCTTTTATCCTCATGCCATCTCATGTCTTCAGCAGTTTTAGAAGACATACAAAGTCTTTGCAATCTTGGCTTTATTGGAAAGTACCATAAAATCTTGTGGGGAACTTTCTTTTCCTTCCTATCATTAACTTTCCATCGTGGCTCTTTACAAATAGGACACTTATCCTCACCTTCATTTTCTTTCCAAAATAATGCACAATCATATTTACATACCTTTATTTTTTTATCACCCCAATCCTATACCAGATAAATATTTTGTAGCCCTATATAAAGATGATGGAACTATCTCTCCCTCTGGTAGAACATCTTTGAAAAACTCCACCATCATATCAATTGCCTTGTTAGTCATATGGTTCAACACTTTGATATGGAGAAATGTGACGATGAAGCACAACAAGGAATACTTTTTGCAACCTGGGTATAGTTCCTTTTGTTTCCTATTCACTTGATGTCCTTGATTCATGTGCATCCCTCATCTCTCCTAACAAATTTGGTAATTCATCAAAATCATCATTTTCATTTATAACTAAATCATCACTTTCTTGGTTGCTAGTAAAATCTGCAGGGTTGTTGTCGTTTGCACTTGACACGTAAGATTGTGCAGAAAATGGTTCCCCATGGAAGACCCAATTTTTATAATACTTACAAAATCCTTTAACTGACAAATCTAATTCAACTTGAAGAACAGTTTTTTCGCTTTGTATTTCTACATATCCTACATGGGAAAAATAAGGGATCGATTTTTCCATCTGAACCCAAAGAATTTGTCTCAGCAAATTTAATAAATGTCTCGACACCAGACCTATAAGCACTTGTGAAAATATTTGGATCATCTATCCAACTCTTGTCCATTTCTATTACCTAGAAGAATAGATACATTAGCTTACTAACTAAATGTAAGGCAATTGTCAGTGTGAACAACTCAAGAAGGAAGACAAGTTTTAGGCCAAAAAAAGGTTATTAGTCCTCAAAGTTTGGTCCCATGACATTTTTGGTCCTTAAAGTTATACAAAAAACAAATCGCGTCCCTCATCTTTTAAGTTTCAACTCTATTAGGATAATTGACATAAAAATAATATAATTTTTGGTTTCTATGCCTCTACCCTAACAAGCATTTAATTCTTTATCTGTTAAATCCTAAAAAATTACCCTCTATCTTTACTTTCTCTTGGATAAACCAACAAAAATTGCTCTTTCTCATAAATTTTAACAAAAAGTTATGCTATTTTTCTATCAATTATCAAAATAATTTAGTAGAAATTTGGAAGATGAGGGACACGATTTGTTTTTCATGAAACTTTGGGGACCAAAAATGTCACTGGACTAAACTTTGAGGACTAAAAGTGTTTTTTACCCAAAAAAAGGGAATATAAAGTAATCAACTACTACGTTCACTTCCCGAGCCTACCCAAACAAGTATTAGGAATACACATACCATTACGAATCAAAACCAATAAGAAAAAACAAAAGTGTTAAGACTAATATGACAAAATCCCACAAATTTCAACACTTTGAAAGAATGACTAGTGTAATTAGTGTTGAAGAACAGGAAAATACATGATAAAACTACAATAAAATTTATAACCACACCTGTAACTCATCCCAAAGAAGAAGAATGAAGAATAGAATAAAAGAAAACTCCAGAGAATTAATGAAAGAAATACTATTCAGCTTAAAGATGAAACTATGTAACAATTAAGAACTCTAGAATATCAAGCACCAAGACAAACCATAGGTTAATTTTCAAGTTATAGTTGATCTATTCAACTTTGTATTAAAGGTTGTCTACAAAGTGGAAATGGAAACTTTTCTCCGCTTTGCCCTTATATGTCATCATTCTTTTCTCTGCCTCATTATTGTTTTTTTTTTTTATTGCACTAAGTGTTAGATGTTACTACACTCCAATTGAGTTTGGTTGATCTTTCAATGGGTTTGATTTAAGATTTAAAAATTTTAAAAGAATTTATCTCGAAAACAAAGAATTTTAAACCATAGGTCTAATAGATGATTTGCCCACTCACGTAGTGTAAAACAACTTAATGACAACAAGCAACTTCAAACAATAATTGTACGAATGGAATTGATTAGTTCAAATATATATGTCGAAAAGATTGTATGCCATTTCATATTAATTTGCTAATTATGGTCAATATATCTCTAGCTACTACTCCAATAATATTCTTTGGTTCTCAAATTATGGAACTCGGAATGAAGAATAAATAATCACAACCAAATATTAATCTATCCTATTCCCTTACTAGGTTTAACACCTATCTCAAATTATCGTCATTTGTTCACACTTTTTTTTTTTATCATATCTTCATTATTTTTATTGTTATCAATTAGAATGTATTGTTTGTAAAAATATATACTACTATGTACACACACAACTCACTCACATGAGAAGTAAACTTGTCTTTCCCTTAATCTGGAAAGTAATCAAGTGTGGGAAAAATCTAAAATTTCTCAAAAAGGAAATTAAACAAACTTAGATACCGTGATCAAACTGACAACTGAATAGTTGTTTCATTTTTCCATTTACTGTAAAAAAAAGTTCTTATTGTATCAATGATTGAAGCCAAGTGTACAAGTCAAGTATATTACTTGAGCAAAATTAGTGTAACGAAATTATTTGTAGGTGAATTGAACAATTACTAATTGGGCAAAAAATTGAACAGTTACTATTATGGAAAATTTTATCATCTCGTAATAGAATCATCTCTTTATGCTTTAAAGGATTTTACAGTATAATATTATGTGCTTTAAAAACTTGTACTATACAACTCTTTAAAGCCAACAGTATGGTTTTCTCAACGATATTGTAGCAGCCAAGTTTTTCCGGCCACAAATGCCTAAAGATTGTATTCTTTTGGCCATGCACGAAGCTAAAAATAGCAAAGGCTCAATTTAGATGCCAATTGTTAAAGATTGAATTTTTCCTACCATGAATTAAGCATAAGAACAGCGAAATCTCCGAAGGGTTAAAGATAATAACTGGCAATTCTTAAGATCAAATCTATTTTCAATCGTTAATTTAAGAATAAAAAACCTAACCTTGATGAAACAAATTATGAATCGTTGCTAAGGAAGCACAAATCAGCTCGTATTTCCTGATTATCCCTTTGAGTTCTGACAAACCCGCCTGAAAATTTCACAATTTAACCATCAATTGCATATAAAATCAAATCAAAGCTAATTCATACTTTCCCCAAAAAATTAAGAGACAAATTTGGCTAGAGAATTTACCAGCCGGTGATGGTTTTACAATCCAAATTGCAAAAGAGAGAATAGGACAGCTGATTTGTTTTGTGGAAGACGAAAAGGTATGAAAAGGCAGCAGAGCATGAGGGGCTGATTTCTTTTGTTGAATTTGAAAAGGTTAAAACGGCAGCAGAGCATAAGGAATTTTAGTAGCTGTTGGGTAAGTCAATTTTGGGTCCAAAATTGAGGAAAAAAAAAAAAAGAGTTGGTAAATGATGGAGAAAAAGTGAATTCTTTTCGGAAAAATTTCTAAAATCGTGTTTCTTTTCAAAATTATTCTTTTTTTATGCCTATTCCAAATCGCAATTCCCGACCGATGGAGTTCCAGAATTGTTTTAAAAAATATATATATATATATATATATTTTTTGAAAGACCTCGCATTCGGAGAATGCGAGGTCAATTTGACTAACCTCAAAATAAATTTTTTTTTTTTTTTTTAACCTCGCATTTCAAAAATGCTAGGTAATGCAATTTTTTTTTTTTATAGGATTTAGCAAATTTGAATATGTATATTGCGAAGAGAAACCTTGTGCACTATTACAAAAATAAAAAAATGAAGGATTTGACAGTAAGATAAAATCACTTAAATATATATATATATTTTTTAAAACAATTCTGGAACCACCAGCCCGGAATTGCAAATTGGAATAGGCATAAAAAAAGAATAATTTTGAAAAGAAGCACGATTTTAGAAAATTTTCATTCTTTTCATGACAAAAAGTATTGTCACCTATACATGGAAACAAATTTATAACTTGTAAAATATAATGGTCCTCTATTTCCTTCCATTTTGTCCATAGTACTTTTTAGAGTTGTGTTTGAGGTTTTAGACTTTCTTTGACGATGAGTTGACCTCGTCAAGAAAGAATCACTTTTCGTGATGGAAATTGAATTTCTTCACAGAAGTTCAACTTTTCTTGACAAAACCATTGATCGTCGTTAGAGATTCGTCACGAAAGAAACAGTTTTTTGTAGTGACATCAATTTTTGAAAAGTATGTCTAAATATTTTTAAATATTTATGAACATTTTACTTGTGTACAGAAAATATAATTGAATAATTTAGACGCAAGTTCCATGAATAAAAGAAAAATAACAAGTAAGAAAATTACTATTATTTAATTATTGTATACATAATAGTATAATTGGTAAAGATCTATTATGCACTTGTTTGACATGTTATATAGAAAATTTTCATTTGGAATGTAGAAGTGCATTCATGAAAATAATATGTTGGATCAAAGAATATAGAATTCATATGGAATTCTTGAATTGATTTTCTTGTGGTTTTCAGATTAAAGGTTAACCTAATAAAATGAATCTGGAATGAAAGCTAACTTGTATAAAAAAGAGTAAAATGATACTCTTATTAAACTAAGGAGTGTGAGAACCATAATTAAAGAAAATTTTTGGTCCAAGATTCTCTTTGTAAAATCTTCATAAAGAAAGATTTTTTAGAGAATATTTGAATGAAAATTGGATTATAGATATTCTTGTACCAAATGATGACGACAAATATACGATAAAAGTTGTGACTTTTTGTTTGTTAATGATTTGTGTCTTTTTATGAAGTGACACTTACAAATAGTTGTGGTTTTTATTAAAGGGAAATATCTTTAATTAAAAGAAATCAATTAGTATATACCAAAATATTTATCATTTCAATTAAAGACACATGAGTAAAAGTATATGACTTTTAACAACATAAGATACATTGTTTAAATTTTGATCTTATGGAAAGATCATTTATCAATCAATGAATTAAGATTTATGTTTGGTGGAGGTGGGATTTCTTAAAGATATAAGAAATACATGTTTATAATTGATTCCACCAAGGTTAAATTAAAAGAATTGGCATCTACGAAAAAAAAAAACAGAATGGTTATGGAATTTAATTCCATTAGTGTCTAAACCAATTCCGCGATACCATTGTAATAGGGAAATTATACTTTCTAGAGTATATATTCAAGTTTGCAATAGTAAGTTGAGGCACACAAAAATAAAAACATAGCTATGTAAAAAAATTATTTTTGATATATAAAGTGATCACTATTGTTGCTTTTGCGGGATCTATTAACAAAACAGATTGATAAATAGCGAAAATTTTTACACAAGATCCTGTAAATCAAAGGGGATAGGGTAATGCTCATATCATAAAATCACCAGTAGTGGAACCTTGACTTAACGCTTGATACAACGTCAAGTCTTAAGTTCAATGAAATGAAGTACGCTATATGAGTGATAGCAAGCACTATAATATATTTGATATCTATCACAGGTAATGTGCTTGGTTACTATAGGTTTGAATGAGGATGAGCAACATGCTCTTAGTGGACTAATATTCAAATAAAGTGTTAGTTATGGAAACATTTTTGATGATGTCCACCTATGTGAATGAAAAGTATGGCCGCTTTTAGGAGTTTAAGGGTTTTAACTCTTACAGCACTCATTAAAGGATACATATATATATCCAAAATAGTGTCAGTGGATGTTAAGTTACTCACATTATAGAAGTTAGTGTGTGAAGTAGATACAACTTGTCAATAAGGTTTGCTGAGATTCAAAGATTATTACATCTATCATACTATTCAAGCTTAGTGGAAATTTGCTTCACTAAATAAAGGTTCAAATCGAAAGATACCTTTACTATGCACTAATTTTCAATTTTTTCAAGCTCATACTATTTTGAAAATAGTGGAGGATTGTTGGAGAATTTTCAAAGTTGCAACTTTACATAATTGATAGTTGTGATGTCTATTCATTTTAATAGATGTGCCTATTTACTAATCTATGGTTGGATGAATAGATGTGTCTCATAACGAAAAAACATTTGAATATCTATAAATATATTAGCATGTATGTGGTAGACAAGACATTATTATTATTTCTTCTTCTTCTTAGTTCTCCTACAAAATATGACAGATTTGTCAAAGGTTTGAGTGCTTAGTTGATTGATTTCGTTAGTGCAAAACGAAATCGATCACTAGAGTTCATTGTATCCTAAATATTTTTTACAAGACTCTTTTGAACACTAATTATGATAGAGGAAAATTAAATCTAATTGTTCAAAAGGAAAGCGACATTGTAATTCACCTTGAAGCCATCTCCTGCACCTTATATACGGTTTTTAAGTATGCATTTATATTTTTGTTAATTTTGTTCTAACATGGCCAAGGATCTAACGAGGACTTGATGCATTTGTCTTTCGTGATTCACAAGGCCTACCCATTTTGCTACATCTAATTTCCCTTGGGATTCTATTCCAGGTGTACCTTCTGTATCTTTAACCTATTTTATATCCTCTTGTCCAACGTGATCTTTATAATGTGATGGGAATTGGAATATGCTTGTCCATTGGGTAAAACAAAGGGGGTATTAGAGGATCATCCTTCAATTCATTCTCTGTGGTGTAAGAATTGGAGCAGTTCTTCATTCCAACAAGCTCAACTGATTGTGATCTGCAATTCTCAGCAGTTTTGCAATGTAAGTTATTTGGAACGAAGGACTCCAGCTCTTACACAGAGGAAGGTGCTAGAAAGGGTGATCTACTAATAGCCTCTTTGTTGGTATTGCATGGATAAGCACATTCTAGTTCCATCACCTGTTGAACTTCAGTCTGTGGTAGATATTACGGAATAGGCTAAAGATGTGGAAGGTACGTTACTTATCCCAAACTCTTGATCAAGCATGTTGTAATAATTTTTTGTCTCCTAGATATATCTTTCTGGCAGGTACAATGTTATAGAACGTCTCATCTATTTCAATAGCCACTCCTTTTAGTGGTTTCGTCTTTCATTGATTGCTATGCTTCCTGTTTTGGTGAGCTTAAATACATTTTCCCCCAGGTTGGAAAGTGATTGGTGTAGAATTTTTTTGAGGGTAAAGTTGTGCAAGCAACGTAAACAGACTCGAACACGTGGCTTGAATGAACTCCCACTGAAAGAAGCAACAATTTTTGCCATTGACTTGTAAGCTAACTGAGAAATTTGTTGAGAGTTTGCAATCTGCATGTGAGGAACCATACAATTAATGTCAGAGACTGTAACCATCTACTGTTATTTCCATTTTGAATATCTGAAATCACTGTTGTAAGGGTTATCGAGCACATGAACTTTTTTCTGCATTAGCTTTATATGAACATCCTATTAATAAGACTACACAGACATGCACACCAATGTTCATACCTAACCCACTATTCTGAATCACATGTGATCTTGCAAGTTGAATCTTTGGCTGCTGGTGGCAGTGGAATTCTGTTGAAAACCACCAACAGCGGGAAGACATGGATTTGAGATAAAGCAGCTGATAATATTGCTGCCAATTTTTATTCAGTAAAGTAATTTTAGTACCTCGTTGACTGCATATATTGTTCCCTTGCCTTCTTTCATTTGCATGTTGAAACAAAATAAAAAATTATGGAGCTTTCTGTGCAAGCTGTGATTCTCTCTCTCTTTCTCTCTCTCTCCCCTCCCCCTTTAACTGTTGCATATCTTCTTTTTTTTTCTTTTTCAGAAAGAGAATTTATAGTGAATCTCTACCTAGTCCCTTAGTAATTTAAACCCTTGACCTAAGGAACGTTAATCTTACCTTTGACATATCTTTCTTTGCTGGTTTATTTGTAACAATAGGGTTTTTTTTTTCCTACTAGATTATTAATGACAAACATGGTTTCGTTTTATGAATTGATGGCATCTTGCTAAAGTATCTTGGGTAATTCAACCTCTTGAAAACGGTGAAGTCTTCAGACTTCTTCAGGTTTTAGTGCGTTGTAAACTTGTTGAATTCATCTTATATGAAAAGGAGTAAAACACATGCAAGTTTAAAATATGAAGTTTAACAAAAGGAAAACAAGGAAATAAATAAGAAAAAAATGAAAAATTCAATGCTATTGAACATTGTGGCAACATCCTTGGAAATCTTTCTAAAGAGGATAAACATTAAACGTCTATAGTAACCTTCCAGAAAAGTGATAAAGAGGACTGGGCAAGTGTTTAAATGTCTGTCTATCTTTCTCTTATGTGGTACAATGAGAGCAAGTGTTTAAATGTCTGCATATCTTTCTCTTATGTGGTATAATGAGAAAATTTAAAGGTTTAACTAACACTTCTTTCCCTGAAATTAAGTGGGTAATTACACATTGCCACCCTGAATAATAGAAACATACACTTTACTCCCCATTGACACTACTCATCTATTTGCAGCATTAACATCATTAAAATAATCTAGTTAAATGACTAAAATATCCTTGGTACAATATTTTGATTTTTTATGTATTTAAATTTTGATAATGATGTGATAATTATATAAAAATAAGAAAAAATAAACTATATAATATTTCAATATAATCTATATCAATATATTTTTTGGTCAAATTTTTAACATTTTTGGATTTAGTTTTACATTATTTCAAATTTGAATATTTAACTATAGTGGTAGAACAATTTCCAAATGGGTTTATTTTCTTATTGAATTTTTTTTTTAAAGGTATTGTATGAACATATATTTTTTATAAAATTTTGTGATTTTTTTTTATGTCTGTTAGTATTTTACATTTTTAATATTTGGTTTAACTTGTGCAATTTGCGATGTTGGTTATAATATAATTCTCAACAGTTTCTCACATTTTTACTCTTTAAAGTCAAAGATATTAATGTGCTATTATATTTTTTTCTTAATTCTTTTATAACTATTAAAAATCAATTAAATACATAAAATATCAAAATATAATACGAAGGGTATTTTAGTCATTTAAATAGATTTTCTTGATATTTTAAAATTTATAAAGAATGAATAACATGAATAGGGGCTAAGTGTATATTTTTATAGTTTTGGGGGGGGGGTATAAAGTGTAATTACCTACCTGGTTTAGGATGACAAAATGTTAATAACCCAAATTTAAATGGTTAGCTGAAATATAGATATCTGTGCAGGATTTTGAATTATTGTAGGTTTGCAGTGAAAAAGTGGTGTTATGATCGGGTATCTCCATAAGTGCTGAAAAAATAAATACTTCAAATTCGTTGATATGTATTTTTTATTTCGATTTTAACCCTTATCATACAACAACACATTCCTTCCTTTAAGTTTCCCTTCAAAAGAAGAGTGCTCATCATGCTGCCGGAATTTATGGTTTGGTTTGTTCAGCGCGGCTAGCACGCGGGGAGTTACTGGGACGCCGAGGAGTTTCCCTCACCGCCGCTCACGGCCCCATGTAGTTGCACGAGTTTGCAGTCGTCTAAAAAGATCTAAGACCAAAGTAATTTAGCTTGCTATCCTATATTTCTCAATGCAAGTTCTTTAGATTCACCGATATCCATTTTTCGTACACAATGATCCCAGACATTGTGCACCATGTGCGCAAATATGATTATTATTTGATTATGCTAAAGCTTAGATATTTTAAATTCACCCACAGCTTTGGTATGACGGAAAGAGCCCTCGAGAACACACAGAGTTTTGTTCTATGCTGCAAAACATAGCAATCCATGTATCAATCTATGATCATGACATTCAGTCATTCAGATTTCAAATTAGCCTTTCTTTTCTCGCATGCTAATAGTAGGGTGGACAAATGCCAAAACTGCAATTTATTTTGATTGTGCAACAAAAGGCTACCCTTTCTGTTGTACAATATTTGGGAAACAGTAAAAGGAAGCCTCTAATTTATCTTCATTGTTTGCACTTGAATACAGGAATTATAATTTGAAACAACAGAAAGTAAGTCGTTTATGAAAAATGTCAAACAAGCCATTACTGACCACGTTTGCATTTTTTCTTTCTAGTCAACTTTTCAATTTTCTATTTCTCAGCCCTTGACATGTTTTCAAGATTTTGCTTTGCTGCATGCTTGGTTGATCCCATTTGACACATACACGTGGATACATGTTAGGAAAGTAGGTTGAAAATAGAGGGAATAAGAACATAAACTAAATGTGGTTCAAGGCATAAAAGAACGCAGAAATTATTTTCTCCAATTATTTTTTTATCGGGTTAAAGCAAAATTCTATCAGGATAAAATAAACTATTAAAGTCTGCAGACAACAAAGTTTGAAGATTTCTCTAGAATTTGTAAGTAGAAAATTGTGTGTAAATTTTCTTGTTTAATAAGCCATATATATAGACATTGTTGAACCCCAGTTATGTTTTAATCATGTTTTGATGATGACCAAATTGCACTAATGGTTTGAAAATAAGTGTGCAGAAAAATAGGGAGGTACGGACGTTGATGATCGTCCGAAAACCAGAAGAACTCTTCGGACGAAAATGATCATTCGGAAGGAAGACAATTCGGACGATGATAATCGTCCGACTCTTAGACACATCTGAATGCCTTAGACGAAGAACAGCGTCCGATCAGCTGAGATAAAATTCCAGTAGTCACTGACCATTGACCAGACGCAGCCTCAGATGTTCGAACGATTGGATGACAAAACACTTCTAGAGAACGGACGCAGCATTGAACGCTAAGCTATGCATCGGACATCCGAACGGTCCAATGGCTAGTTCGTTCAGACACACACTTACTCCATCGGTCGTCCGAAAGATCTAACGGCTAGTTTTTCACTTGATAGAAAATAGCAGTTAGAGAATTATTGGAGGCAATTTTGGGGCATCTATAAATACCCCCAAGTCTGTAAAAAGAGACTGAGAGAGAGAGTAGAGTATAACTGTGAACTACTGCATTCAATACAAACACTTGTAAGAGCTATTTGAGAAGAAATAGGCTAAAATATTGTGTGTTGTATTGGTTTGGGTGGTGTAGTTCTCTTGGCTCATCTGGAGGGAATTAGTGTGAGTAAGAGTAGACTAGTGAGTGATCTTCAAGTGTAAGAATGGAGGAATAACAAGTGTACAAAAGTGAGGTTGTATTGTAAAACCCTTTGGCTCAACTAGAGGGACTTAGATGGTGCAAGGATGAGCCTACTTTGTGTACAGAAAGTTATTGCCTCACCTTCTTTGAAGAGGCACTACTAGTGGATATACTCCAAGTTTGAGAAGATTGGGAGTTTGGTTTGATACTCTCTATCTCAATCTTTATATTTGTTCTTTGAGCTTCAATTATGGAATATCTTTTGTATTCATTTGTGCTTAAGTGTTTATTTGTTGCATAAAGTTTACATTTTCATTAAGTGCATTAAAAGGTTTATTTTTGAAACAACCTAATTCACCCCTCTCTGATGGGTTGCTTCTTGGGCCAACAATTGGTATCAGAGCTTAGTCTCTTATATTGAGTTTAACTTGCTTTTGAGAAAAGATCATTATGGCAACCAATAATGCTTTGTTTTTAGATGGGCATTGGATTTCTAGACCTCCCATGTTTAATGGCATTAATTTTATTTTTTGGAGGGAAAGAATGAAAATTTTCATACAATCCATTGATAATGATTTATGGTAAATTGTTGATGAAGATCCTTTGGAGGCCAATATTCTTGATGAAAATACTCATAGATTAAGGCCTAAGACTAGATATGAGTTAAATGCACAAGATAGAATAAATTTATCTTTAAATGCTAAAGCCATGAATATTTTGTATAATGCTTTGGATGCTGATGAGTCTTCTAAAGTGTAAGGTTGCAAATCGGCTAAGGAGATATGGGACAAATTGAAAGAAATCCATAAAGAAAATGAAGACATTAAAGAGCAAAAGAAGTCACTTCTAGTGGCTAAATATGAATCATTCACATAAAATGGAATCTCATGAGAATATTGACAAGATGTATTGTAGGTTCAATGATACTATAAAGGATTTGGAAGGTTTAGGTAAAGAATATTCCTTGGGTGAAAATAATAGAAAGATTTTGAATGCTTTACCTAAGGTATGGGAACCTAAATCCATGGCCATAGAAGAATCTAAAAAATTAAATTCTATGCCTATTGAGTCCTTGATTACTTCACTAACCTCGTTTGAATTGAAGTTGAAATATAAGGTACAAGATGATATGGAGGTAAGTGCAAAAAGAGGCATAGAATTGAAGGCTTTACAAAAAGATACAAGTAAGAAGCCAAGTGAAAAATGCTATAAATATGGCCAATTGGGACACTTTGCAAATGAGTGTCCTCCCAAGAAAAAGAAAGAATGAAGGAAGCCTTACTTCAACAATTTCCAAATCACATGGGATGATTGCAATTCGAATGAAGAAGTTGAAGAAGAACATGAGGTGACTCAAATGGCTTTCATGGCCATTGGTCGGATCAAATAATAAGGTATCCTCTAGTTGTGATTCTAGTAATGATTCATGTGATGATAATGATGATGATGATGATGATGATGAATCATTTATTTTTAAAATACATGAATGTTTGAAAGAATCATATGCTAGGAACAAAGAGTTAAAAATTAAGATTAATGCTTTATTGAGTGCTAACTCAAAACTTGTGCATGAAAATAATTTGTTGACAAAAGAAAATGATTCTTTAAAAAGGGGATTTGATGTGAAAACCAAGATCAAGGAAAAACAAGCTTTATTAAAGAAGAGATTAGATGATCTTGATGTATTTTTGCAAAAGAAAAAGGAAAATATTTTTGAAAAGAAAAGAACTAGAATTATGCATATCAACAAAAATTTTGTCATCTTTAGAAAGGATGGTTTATGCTTTGTAAAATCTAAATCTTCATTTTATGGCAACAAAAATATTGTATGCAATTATTGTTGTCAACATGGTAATATAAAAAGGGATTTTTATGTCAAAAGAAAATGAATGAAAAATTGGGAAGAAATTCTATTTGGGTGCTTAAGCATGTTACTAATCCAATTGGACCCAAGAAAGTTTGGGTACCAAAAGTTGTTTCTTAACTTTGCGTGTAGGTATGCTTGGAAAGCACCAAGGGATTCAAGATGGATCATCAGTGGAGGGTGTTCAAAGCATATGGGTAAAGATGTCATGGAAACAAAATCATTTGAATTGGGTAACAATTTTTTAATTAAGTCTCTACTTGCAAAAGAAAGGGGAAGCATTTTTTTTTTGTGTTCTATGGTTGCTCTATTTCAGGGAGACATTAAACTTTGGGGGGACCCTAAAATGTTTTTTAAGTTTGTTTTGATGATGTCAAAAGGGGGAGAAAATAATGGAAAAAATTCACTTGTTTTGTACTTCATATTTTATTAATGTTTTTAGAGTTGTCCAATTGATTTGTCATCATCAAAAGGGGAAGATTGTTGAACTCCAGTTATGTTAATCATGTTTTGATGATGACCAAATCTCACTAATGTACAAATGGTTTGAAAACAAGTGTGCAGAAAAATAGGGAGGTACGGACGTTGATGATAGTCCGAAAACCAAAAGAACTCTTTGGACGAAAATGATCGTCCGGAAGGAAGACAATTCGGACGATGATAATTGTCCGACACAGAGAAACTAAAACAGCCTCGGACGAAGAACAACTTCCGATCAGTTGAGGTAAAATTCCAGTAGTCACTGACCATCGGCCGGACACAACCTCGGACGTCCGAACGATTAGATGACAAAATACCTCTAGAGAACGGATGCAGCATCGGATGCGAAGCTATGCATAAGAGACAGCTATTAGTGATTAGCGGCTAGTTCATTGATTCGCATACTTACACTCAGTCGTCAAAGAAAGATCTAAGGCTAGTTTTGATGATTAACAGAAAATAGTCGTTAGAGAATTATTGGAGGCAGTTTTTGGGCATCTATAAATACCCCCAAGTCTGTAAAAAGAGATTGAGAGAGAGTAGAACGACTGCATTCAATACAAACACTTGTAAGCCTTAGCTATTTGAGAAGAAATAGGCTAAAATATTATGTGTTGTATTGGTTTAGATAGTGTAGTTCTCTTGTCTCAACTAGAGGGAATTAGTGTGAGCAAGAGTAGACTAGTGAGTGATCTTCTAGTGTAAGAGTGGAGGGATAACAAATGTACAAAAGTGAGGTTATATTGTAAAATCCTTTGGCTCAACTAGAGGGACTTAGTTGGTGCAAGGGTGAGCCTACTTTGTGTACAAGAAGGTCATTGCCTCACTTCTTTGAAAAAGTTTGGGAGTTTGGTTTGATACTCTCTATCTCAATCTTTATATTTATTCTTTGAGCTTCAATTATTGAATATCTTTTGTATTCATTTGTGCTTAAGTGTTTATTTGTTGCATAAAGTTTACATTTTTATTAAGCACATTAAAAGGTTTGTTTTTTGAAACACCCTAATTCACCCTTCTCTTGGGTTGCCTCTTGGGCCAACAGACATTAATGGAGGCTTATTAAAGATTCATAACCTCTAAAATTATTGTATGAAACTCTTTTGGTGTTAATCAAATGGATACAACCATTCATCTTTATTTCATGAAAGGAAATTAATCAAGTAGATACAATCATTCATTTTTTATTGCATGAATTGGCGTTAATTAAGTAGATACAATCTTTCAAATTAGGTGAGAAAAGTTACCCTCTAATGATGAAAAATAATACCGTTTTAATTTTATTTCAAACTCTTAAACAATCCGTCACTAGTTTGAAACAAGAGACTTAATTCAAACATGCATAAATTCATGCTTAATTGAAAGTATCTCGCGTTTTAAACTTCCAAGTTAGTGTAGCATTTCAAAATTCTGATGAAATTAATGCTGGCCTTAAGTTTAAATCAAAATTACTTTTATCAATATCGGAGATAATATACACATAAATATAACTAATTCCTCACCAATTCACAAAATATTTTGGCACTAATATGGCCTTGTGCTACATCTTAGATTAATGAACATTTGCAAAGTAAAACCCTATAACCTTTGCTAGGAGCGACACCACTTCGATTATGTTCATAAAGGCAAAGTTTCGTTAGAAAACATAAAGCCCTTATTACTTTGGCACTTCTACATAACAGAACTTCATTAAGAGATTTTATTCATTCTCCATCAATGTAACAGTAAGTACACTTGGAATAATATAAATAACCAGTGCTTTTCAAATCACTTGTAAATAACTTATTTTCCCTTTAAATCTTTGACTAGCGGAATAACTAGGAAAGATTGAGTTCCTGTTATTGGTGATTCTTAATTGAAGGTTTTTAAGCCCATTTTAGTTGAAGTAGATCAAATAAGATCTCTATCCAGTCCTTTAGTTAGAGGATCTACCAAATTCGTATGATCTAGCATATGTCATTGTAAATAATACCTCAAACAATAATTGTCTTCATAGTGATGCATCAAGCTTATATGTCTAGATTTACCGTTGTATACTTTACTAAGTGCTATAAACATCACCACTTGACTGCCACAATGCAAAGAGATGGTTGGCATCGGTTGTGGCCACAACTTTATGTCTCCGGTAATAAATTCCTCATCTATTTAGCTTCTTTCTCTGCTAATGCAAGCACAATAAACTCTAATTTCATGGTGGAATGTGTTATGCATGCTATTTCTTGGATGCCTACGAAACTGCTCCTCTACCTAACAAGAAGATCCATCCTGATATGGATTTGCTATTGCTTACATAGTAATAAACTAGCATCATTAAAGCCTTTTAATACTGGAAGGAAATTATTATAAAATAGTCCCAAATCGTTAGTGTTTTTGAGATAACTAAGAATTTTTTATACCAACCTAACAAACAATACTAGGATTGCTTTTGTATTTAGAAAGTTTGCATACTGCATATGCATGTCTGGTCGAGTACAATGAATCGTATACATCAAACTATTAATAGCAATGGCATACTCAAGTTGATCAACAACTCTACCTATATTTTGGGCCTACTTTTGTGAAAGGTTGTATGGGATATTACTTTCTTTGATATCTAAATGCTTAAATTTACTTAGAACTTTGTTGACAATATAATGAGATTAATACAAAGCGTACCCCTGACTTTTTCTCTTCACTTTTATTCCTAAGATAGTATCTACTTCTTTAAGATCCTCACAACTTTTGTGAAATTATATATTTTTTAGTGTCATTGACCTCTTGCATGTTGGTTCTTATGATTAGCACGTCATTGAGATATATGCATATAATCATACCATATTCACTGGTTAATTTAGAGTAAACGCATTTATTAGCATTATTATGCCTAAAACTGTGTAACAAAACCACAAAATCAAACCTTTTCATGCCACTGCTTTGGTGCTTATTTTAAGACATATAAAGATTTAATTAATTTGCGAAATTTCTTTGCATATCCTAACGACACAAATCCTTCATGTTGCTCCATATGCGCTTCTTCTTCTAAATAACTATTTAAGAAAGTTGTCTTGGCATCCATTTGATGTACATATAAATCATATATTGATGCAAGAGCCAAAATATCTTTGTGATGTTAATCTAGCAATAGAGGCATAATAAGTATCAAAATAATCTATACCCTCATTTTACCTAAAGTATTTAGCAATCAATATGGCCTTAAAAGTTTGTAAGGGCCTATTTGTATCATAGTCTTTTGAATACCCATTAGCATGCTATAAGTTTAGAATCAGGAGGCAAATCTACTAATACCCAAGTGTTATTACCTAATAATGAATCCATTTCGTCATTAATAGCCTCCTTCTAGAATGTAATATCTTGTGAAGACATAGCTTCAATGAATGTTTTTGGATCATTTTCTGTATTTAACATAATGGTTATTCTATTCAAAATAGTAGTTCTGTCTCCTTCAACCAACAAGATTAAAGATTAAGTACAAAATCTAGTTTAAATTTTTCCTTCGTAGTTCGTTGATTTCTTCTCGGTTTGACAACAGAGCCTTGTATTTTCCTCTTATTGGGAACCAAAGGAACTGAATTAGGAATAAAACTCTCTTCTTGCATTTGCAAACTTGTAGAATCATTGTAAAATTTATTTTCAATAACCATTCAACATCCTTTGATTCCACAATTACATAGAATCTAAATCCAATAACTGATATGCTTTTGCATTTTATGCATATCATACAAATACACTCCTTAAAACTCGTGATCCTAATTTTGCCTTTTAGGATCAGGAACTCTATAATATGCTATATAGCTCCAAACTCTTATTTATTCAAGGTTTTATTTTGTTTCATTCCATAACTTGAGATATCATGAATTTTCTAAAGGGAATTCGATTATGTACATGGATAGCAGTAAGTAATGCTTCTCCCACAAGTTTATTAGTAGTTTTGCATTCAAGATCATGGCATTCACCATATCTACCAAAGTTCTATTTTTTTTCTTTCTACTAGACTATTTTAGTAGGGAGTATATAGTGTACAAGTTTGGTATACAAACCCGCTTTCTTCACAAAAAGAAGAAAATTCAGTAGGAAAATATTCTTCTCCTCTATCACAACGAAGAATTTTTATTTCCCTACCCTTTCAATTTTCAACTAGAGACTAAGGATATAACATTTAAATTTATGAAAAAAATACAATTTTGGCCCTCAAAAATTCGGATCACAGTTCATTTTGGTACCCGAAGTTTCGGAGAAAGCCTGTTTAGCACGCAAATCATCCAACTTTCACTAATATAGGGCAATTTTAAAATTTCTGTCAAATATTAAAAGAAATTGTAAAGTACACATGATTGTTAAATCTATCCTATGTTATTTAAACCTCCCACTTGATTTTAACCAATTTGTCCATTTTTCACTTTTTCGCCTTCCTATTTCCCACCTACCAAGTATAATTAAATTGGCTAAATCAGGTGGAAGGGTGTTATAACCCAGGTTATATTTAATAGTTACGTGCAATGCACGTGACATAATTTGTCTACATTTGGTAGAAATTTCAAAATTGTCCTACCTTGGTTGAAGTTAGATTAGTTTGAGGATTAAATCTGATTTGGCTAAAATTTCAGGGATCAAAATGGACAGTGACCTAAACTTTAAGGACCGAAACTGTATTTTTATTTGAAATTTCATACGATTAAATGCTTCATCTTTATTTTTTTTACTTAAACTTTGATATTTCAATGATTAAACTGAAATTTTTTTCAATTAGTTAACAAACACCATTAGTTCAGCTTTTTGGTCATAACCAAAAAGCCACACCCATGTCTCACTCCAACTCTATAAGCCTACACACCAAGAATTTACAGACTGTGTTCTACAAAAAAACATTTTGTGTAAAGTTCTAAGCAAGATTAATTTCCCAATTTTCTTTTATATTTACTACATTCCTCGATAAGGCTACATAATTCTTCATATCCTTCAGAACCTGTGTTATTATTCCAGCAGCAGATACCCACTTTTGCTTCTGTATTTACACGTGTGTTTCTTAAAAAAATTATAATAATTACTAAACTATGTTACACATCCAAAAGACTATTGGACAAATTTAAAATTTAATGATTTTAATTATTTTCTTCTGGAAATTTAATTTACCAAAAAATAAAAACAAATGAAATTGAATAATGTTGAGTGGTTAAGCGAGAGTTACATACCTAATAACTAATAAGGATATTTGTAGGAAGACAAAAAATATCTAAGGACAGTTTAGGAGTAACATAAAATTTGACATGACATCATAAAAAATGGTTTCTGATTTACATATAGTAGATTCTATATTGTGATTCACACTTTGCTTTTTGGCTCTTCTCTCTCTTTTCTCACATCGTTTATTCTGCATTGAAGAATTGATTTTTATCTACGACATGGATGTGTGAATACTTTCTCAGATGTTTCGCATATCTATATGATGCTCTAGCCATATTGGCAGCCACATAATAGGAATATTGCAAGAAGAATCCAAAGCATGGGTTGGAGAACTGATGGTAGACTATGGCTTCTAGTATGGTGTGGAGGACTTTATCTCAATAAGGGTACAAGGGTAAGCAAACATGGATTATCTTTTTAACGCCTCTCTTACATAATGTCCATGCATATTAGGGTTTTTATTTTCTTGTACATGGGCTGTAAGATTAGAAAGGAGATTCTCTAATATAAATTTACATAATTTCAAGCAAGTGTTTAGTTTTCTTCCGTATTTTCTAAATGAAGAGACATATAAGGTGAGTGAGCTTATGAGTTTAAACAAGATACACATGTCATGCCCCACTTTCGGGGTCCCGTGACTTCCATGCCCTCACATTTTTCTGAGGACACCAGACTCAAAATAACTTCCAATCGTTGATCAAACACCTTAATTGAATATATTACTGTAACCTTCATAAATGTTAATATTGTGGGGTGAGCGACAAATCACTCAGCAAGTAGCTAACACCACATTTGCTGGATCCAATAAGTTATATACATATATATTTTACAGAGTTTTAACACACAGTCATACAGAAGTTTTTCAAAAGGTTTTTGTTCGACATCAAAGCAAAAATCTTATTTTGCATAATCACAAAGATTCCCTTTATAAATGTCTCTTCAAAAACAAAACGTACATACTTTTACAGCAAGTGGAATTATATAAAAAATTTACAAAATAGATTTCATAGATATCAAAAGTTCAAAATTAGAATTAGAATTACAAGAATTAGAATTCGTAATTAGAGTCTGAAAATTCAGAATCAGAATATCAGAATCAAAATCCATAATCAGAGTTCAAAGTTCAAAGTTCATGTCATGATTCATTATATGCTCATAAAACAAACACACTATCATCGGCTTACTGAGTTTAGCCTAGTACTAAGAGACCCCACTAGAAAAGGTTGTCAAGGAGTTTGACCAAAATTTACCTTGACTCAGAAACGGAATATTAGGTCTTAAGTCATCCAAACAGAATACCGGGTCTTAAGTCACCTGGACAGAAAGTCAGAACTATAGTCTCGACCGACTATTCATGATTATTTTAAGAGTCTTGGTCCCTTATTATTTACCGAATAAATAATTCAAACATACATCTACTAAACAATCATACAAATTTTAAAATAATTACACTTATATAAATTCATAATTTAAAATAGTTCCAGTATTCATGTAAGGTCCAAATTTAATAACTAAAATAATAGGTCATCAGGAATAATATTTAGACAAAATTATTTTCAAAATTACAGAGGGGTAGTAACTACTCACCTTGAAGTAGCACAAAAATCGTTGCAAGGATCTGACTAATCTCCTAACAAAATTATCAAATATTAACTAAGGTTAATTTCAAAATAATTCGATTCTTATATAGATTATCATACCCTTGGAAGTATTATTTAGATTCCAAAAATATTTAATCATATTCATACCGAAATATATGTATCCTTCTTAATTACATAAAAACATATCAGCTAAAATATTTACTAATACTACAAAAGTATTCAATAAGTTATTATGAAAATAGTTCTTTAGTATCGTTTAACTTCTTATATAATAAGTATTCAAGTTTTCAGTCCAAAACTTAAATATCAAAAAGTTAAGGGACTTACTATGCAATTTATCCCAAACTATTATGCCGAAAGTCTAAAGGACCTAAACTGTAATTAACCCATACATTGAAACTTTCTACCAAAAATTATGCCAATGTGCCATCAACTCTTTCTCTCTCTTTCCTCTGTTTTTTCTCTCCTAGTCACTTGCCTTTTCTCTCTTACCCTTTTGTCTTTTTCCTCTTTTTCCTTCCTTTTTCTCTTTCTTCCTTATTTGTTACAGCAACCTCACGCCATCATTCCTTGTTGATACTAGCAACGCCCAACAGCATTAGCAGAGCAGCCAGCCACAACAACAACCGATCCTCTTTTTTTTTTCTTTCGAAATTTCTGCTTTTAACATTTCAAAATAAATACATAATATTCATAAAACAATTACATAAATAAATTCTTATGCTTTGAATTAAATCTCAACTTTTAACAAGAAATAAATTTATCAAGTTCAGTTCATCGAATAATAATTAACGGAAAAACTCCAGTTCAGGCATGATATTCCATATATGAAAAATACGTATAAAGAAAATGGAATAATTGCAAATTTTGGTTAGAAAATTATATCCAATTTGATACACGATGAACTCTTAGTGTGCACGAAAACTCCTTTCTCCAAAGCTCAAAATTTCAGCCACCAAGCAATTAATTTCTTAACCCTATAGAGTACCCTATTTATACATATTTTACTCCCAAAAGCCTCTAACTTCTAATTCCTAAAAGTTAGTTAAAAATCCTATTATTCCTATACTTATTTGGTAACTATAAGTGGCTGAAAATTTGCACCATTTTTAATTACAAAAATTACCATTTAATTGACAAAAGACTTATTTTCCAAAAGCAAAACGTATTTAGGCAATAAGTTAGTCCAGGGTAATTACCATAAAACCATTAGGATTTCTAGACAAGAATTTTGACTTTATAAGAAAGTACCAACACAAGTATTTCAATTTCATATACAATTATTTACTTAAAATATTATTGTTTTATATTGATATATATATATATATATATACATATCTAAAAAGAAACGGGGGTTTACATTCTACCCTTCTTACAAAAAAATTTGTTCTCGAAACTTACACACCTTGATTAAAGGGAACATGTTTCTCGTCCATACATCTTCTTCTTGTTTCCCTATCTCTTCTACCCCACATTTTGATTAGTTGAATGAAACCTTAAATGTGAAACCTATCTCCTTTGAAACTCTTGTCCTTACATTTTATAATCTTAGTGGTGACCCTTTTTATAAGAATTCCTTCTAATGTCCAATAATTGTTCATGTAACTCAAATTAGGTACATACTTCTATATTTGTGATACTTGAAATATATTATGCACTTTGTCGAATTAGATATCAAAACTAAATTAATATATTTGTTTTTCAATCCATTCGTATATCTTGAATAGCCCTACTTATCAAGAGTTTAGCTCAAATAACTTTTACCTTTTTCAATTTCTTTGTCACCAAGTTGAATTTAGAAATTAATTTTTGTCCTACTCAATTCTAATATGGGAAGAATCTACTCTTGCATTCATATAAAGTTTCAAATGGAGTCATTTCGATACCACTTGGTAACTCCATTAATGATAATAGTCTATCATAATTTCTTCTAAAATCTAATGCATAAACTCGTAACATATTTTCTAGTGTGAGTTTAGATGGTCTTATTGGATTGACTGTCCACTTGAGGATAATTGGTATTATGTCTCAAATCCATTCTCATAACCCTTTAGTACCAAAACCAAAACAAGAAGTAAAATGACGTTCTCAGTCCAATATTACGCTACAGTAGTCTATGTAACCGCACAATTTACTCTCATACACTCCACTAACTTTTCATGATTATCTCACTATGCATAGATATTAAAATGTGTTGATTTAGTCCAGTGGTCCACCACTATCCAAATAGTATCATTATGATCTTTATTTTTGGAATTTATACTCTGAAAATTTTCAAAAGTCTAAACCAATCCGTTGGTCATTAATTTTTGACAACCCTATATGACTTCCGCATATACCCTGATGGATTTCCCTCTGAATGTAATTAGCTTCGTTAAGACCTAGACACTAGAGTAAAGTACGTAAGTATGCTTTTTTGTAAAGAACACATTAAGTGTGTACTTTACGGCCCTAAAGCTTTCTGGCTTCAGCCGGATCTTCGGGTAGCATGTTACAAGTACATACTTGAGTAATTCACTATGGGCTCCATCTACCCGAGCTTTGTATGGATGTCCATAATTTTATCTACGGGATCAATGGACCTCGAATCTTGAACTTCTACTAATATTTCCTTAGTCAGGTGTGAGTATATTGTCGAGGTTAGTTTTGACATAGCGTATTTTTAGCTCGGGGAATTTTGAAGAGGTCCGCTTTTTTAAACTTTAACATCCAACTTTTTACTTCATCCAAATATTTCCTTAAGATCACTCCCCGAGCCTCATAATTTACTTGCCTTTGATTTACAACTAATTGTGAATCGTTCTATATTTTTATTGTCTGAGCTCCCATTTTTTGGACTAACTTCATCCTACATAGTAGTAAAAAATGTAATTTTTGCTATTGATTTTACAAAACAACAAAATTAATCTTCTTGTTTTGGGTTTTTATTATTGGCGGTCATTAGTGGTAAATGGTTTTTGGGGTTTGAGATTTTGTTTTGTTGTGGGCGTTTTGTTTTAACTAATTGGTGATGTCTAGTTGATGGGCCTTTTTAATTAATGTATATGGTAGATTTATTTAATGGGCTTTTGGGTCTTGATTTAGTTGGATGTAAATTGCTAAAATGAATGTAGTTATAGTTTTGGATTTTAGGTCTCTTGGGCTTGGGTTTAATTTTGTAGATATTGGTTATTAAGTTACAGTCTTGGGCAATAGTCTTTTGGACCTTTTATTTTTGGATTGACTTATTCTATATTTCATGAGTGGTCTATATTGATTGCTTTGTGAGTTGGGTTATCTTCCTTTTGTTTGGCCGAGTGAGCTATTTTAGTAGATGGGCTGCGAATTTACTTTGGGGTTTATATTTTATGTGGCCTATTTCGTTTGGGCTAATAAAAAAACTTTGGGCCAGATTCTTTATAAAGGTATTAGAAATCACTTTGGGCCCTGTCTTCCATAGTCTAGTTATGGCAGATTTTCTAGTAATTGGAATGAGCCCCCTGACCTTTCACTATTTACAACTTGACCCCTAAACATAAATGTTTCAATCTCACGTTTTTCCCTCCAAACTTTTTATAATTGCATTTTGGCCTTTGAATATTTTTGAAGTGGCGTGTTGGTCCCTTGCACCTTTCCAAAATTAAGTTTTGACCCCTATAACTTGTAAAAATTATATTTTTGCCCAAAAGCTTTTTAAAATTATATTTTAGTCCTTGGAACTATTGAAATTTCATTTTAGTCCCGATTCTTTCTGTAACGTCTTTTTAGTCCTTAAAACTTTCTCAAATTTCATCTATTAGCCCTTAAACTCTTTTTAAATTATATTTTGACCCCAAAACTTTGTGTATTTTACAATTAAGCCCCTAAAAGTTTATTTTGTTCCTAATTAAGTTTCTGTCTCTCAATAAATGTTATTTTACCACTAGAACCTTGTTCTTTTTGGTATATGGATACTTCCATTGTTTAGGAATGTTGTAGTTAAATCCTTTAAGTCTAGATTTTACTTAACTAAGTCTCTCTTTCTTTTCAATAATTGTTACTTATATCCATTTTTATGATAGTTTATCTCAATTTACTCATTAGAATTACTTTTGTTTGTTTAATGATATTCTTTTGTTAGTTTAACTTCATTTATACTTATATATTATATTGATCCGTTTTGTTCATATTTTGAGCTAAGAATAGGATAATTTTGTACCATTCCACACCTTAAGAGGTATTTCTAAATCATTTGCGTGCAATACTTGGTTCATATGCTAATTGTTTGATTGTTTTCTTTTGTTTATTATTGTTGTTCACTTTATTATTATTTATTCTAACTTATTTCATTGTAAAAAAAATTTTAAGTCAATTATAATAGATAGGATTATATGTTATGTGTTTGTTGATTTCATTAAGACCTATATGTTAGAATATTATGTTTTATTTGCTTATGTGCTTCATGTATTTATACGTTTATTAGCTTGTCTAGAATGTCTATTCTTTGTAAAAATCTTTTGCTCGTATTTTGCATCGTCTGATCCTAGTATAGAAAATTTTCCCTCTTGTGGGTCAGTCTAGTGCTGGCACAACGAGTTTCCCACTCCCCCACATTACATGCATGTTTTACTATTTATTTGTTTTCATGTTTATTTTATTCATACATAATATAAATATGGGTTAATTTTTTGGAAACATGAGTTAAATCTCGCAATTGATTTTATCGGAGGTGAAAGGGTGCTTAGGTTACCCGTAAAGTAGTCTAGCCTTCTCTTCCTCAATAGGACTCTCGAACTTGTTTCTTTTGTTTTTGTAGGCTAAGAGTCATCTAGTATAGGGTTTATAATTAATTTTTATAGATTATTTATTTATTAAAGTTTAAATGTTTTTGAATCTCTTTATTACTCCTCTTTAACCTTAGGATTTTTCCTTTCCTTTAGGTTTAAGTTACTATCCTGATGCACTTTACATGTCGGGTGGTGACTCCATTATTTGTTTATTTATTCATTTTATAAAAACCCTATTCTATATCATTTTTGGGTTTTCAAACGTCGCATTTTAAAGTCTCATTTTACACACCTTATTTTTGTAGTAATATTATGCCCATTTATTTATTTCTTCTTTATTGTATTATTTCATTTTCCTTGCCGAAAAATGGAGCGTGACAGCTTGGCAACTCCACTGGGGACACTAGAGAGTTCGAACACTCGAATTGGTCATGTTGCCTATATCTTAACCCCTTGTTATATTGAGTTTGCATGTTTATATGCTATTTCAGTTTTCATATCTATATTTTGTATATATTTTGTTTTCATATCTTTATTTTGTATCTGTTTTGTTTAAATTTACTTGTACATTTGTTTTTTTTTTATATATTTAACTCGTGTCTTTTCTCCATTTCCATTATTATATATTTAGTTTTTTAAAGCACTCTACTTAAAGGTTGGGTAATTTAAATCCCTTCTTCTCCTGGGAACACATCATGCATAACTCATTTGCATAACACAGTGGGCATCGTCCCACTTTCCTTCTAGGCTTCGGACCTTATGTAGGCGCGCGGGTACAGAATGCGGTGCGCCTGTACCGGTGTCCTCAAATGGGCCCAACTCGAACCACCGACCTAGGACCCTTGAAATTGATGGAAATACTACTTTTTTAGTCCCTCAGTCTGAAGGTTTGGGAATCATAAACCTGTGTGGAGTCTAGATTACATTAGTGAGCCTAAACTCATGCAACATGTAGATTATAAGATAGAGCCTCTTAGCACCCTAATAGGACACTAGGCACGAGGGGAGGGATAATACTTTTGTATACTTTTTCTATTATAGTATTCTTATTTTTCTGTTCTTACTCTCTTTATTTATTACTTTTTGCATCTCATGAGCCCTAGAAGATGAGCCTTTGGTAATGTGCTCTTCTAGTAAGTCACCTTCTATTCCCCAGTTTTTGCATTTTATATTTGCATCTATTACATATCATGTCTCATGAATCAAGATAGCGTTAGAGTTTGATTTTTGTAATCTCTAGAGTTTAGGTATGTTATCCCTTAGGGCCCTTTTGTCATCCATTGTACCCTTAGAGTTGTACAAATGTGAGTCTGTTTTTAAAAAAAAAAAAAAAAAAAACTTTGTACATTTCTATTGTTGTATAGTCTCAGTTGAAAGAGCAAAAAAAAAAAAATATTTGTCCCCAACTCTTGTTTGTGTCCCATAGGACTCTTTTTGTAAATTCCTGTTTGTATGTGAAGTCATTACAACAATAGTACATCACATTCATTGTAGTGATGTTTTGATTTTTACTCGCTTTAATAACTGACATCAAGCATGAGCCATAGAGGGAATACCATTTCGGATATCCCATGTTAGGAATAAGCCAGTTTTTTGGTCTCAAGTACATAACCCAATAAGACATGCATGTTTAGATTTTTGTACCATCCAAAGGGGTAGTGTACAAGGTAAGGACCCAAATTCAAGATCTACTTCAAAATCAAGAGGTGTGGGGCACTAATCAAGCATCAGTTTAATTTACTAGAATATGAGATTTCTGATAATCATCATTTGGCCATCCTAACAAAGTCGGTAAAATTCCTGAGCATATGGACACTAAGTTTAAGAAATAAGTTAAATCAAATGAGTATATACGCTTTCAAAAACAAAAAAATTGAGGACAAATTTAGATTGCAAATAACTCATATACTAAGTAAATTGCAAAGTGGTTCAAGATAATCGAGTAGAAGTAAAATCAGTATTTCCCATAAACCTTTGGTAAACCTTCTAAACTATCTAGTCCATTTGAACAAAAGTTTTCGTGGACTCTATGCCCAATGGATAAGACACCAGTCAACAATACATAGAAAATATGACGTGTCTCAAGGATACTCTTTATAATAGTTCATGAGCTATTCAAAGCACTCAATCTATTCGAACATACTCCTCTTAAAACTTCGTTACTCAATGGCAATGACATTGATCACATGCTTACAATTAAATATGATGTGTTTTCGAACTTTTTGACATCCTATTGTTCGTGACTCATCCAATGTGCCCGTAGTGTACATATCTTCGACCCATTCACTTCTCTTGTGTATCTTTGCACGAGTCACACAAATTGGCCATTCTATTGGTGGAGTTTTTCTTATTTTTCAAAGCGTTTCCTGAAATGAAATTGTCACACTCATTATCAGATGGAGACAATGGATCAAGAACTTTAGCAGTCAAACACTAACAAGTGAATGGGTAGGGTCCATCAAGTATTGTATAGTACCTACCCCGAAGGATTGCATTTTCCGTGCTAGGCCAACCCTTGGCATAAGAAGGGTTCCCCAATAGGACATGCATACCGTGTTATGTTTCTAATTACTAACTCTTTTTTTTTTCCTTTTTCTTTCTTTTTCTTTTCACGTCCCCCTTGATTGCATCCATATAATGATATTTTGTTAAATGCTTCTATAACATTCATTTTGTTCGGTATATCTATTCAAGGTTCTTTTATTTTTTCTTAAAGTTTTTGAAAATTTGAAAACGGTGTGTTGCTCGATTTTTGGCAAAACCTCTGTGATTCACTCTATAGAAAACCAGAATCAGTCAGTTCATATGGTAACATATTTAGTACAAGGGTTAGTGAATCTTGTGTTTTGGGGTACGTAAATGATGGGTAATATTTCAAATGTGATAGTCACTGGTCCGATATCAAGCTATCAACAGCCTAAGGTTGTTCCACAGCCTTCTGAGTCATTTGTCCTTTATATCCCAGATTCTCCCTCTTCTCAAAACCTCACTACTAATCATCATGTTGTTAAGGACCCTACAACAAGTGATATGGATTTTGAAAGTCTGTGTTTGTTCCTAGACGTGAAGGTTCCACAAAATTCTGAAATTCCAAATTTCACTAAATATGGAGGAGATGGAGACCCTCGTGCACATACCAAGATTTTCTGCAATGAGTTGGGAGCATATGGAAAGGATGAACATTTGATAATGTCTTTTTCAGAGCAATTTGTGTGGTGATGCACTTCAGTGGTTTATACGTTTGAACATATCAGAGTTACAAAGTTAGAATGGTTTTATCAAGCATTTTTAGAAAGATTTTAACTTGGAAAATAAAGCATTCTAGATTGGATAGATTTGAATGGATATGAAGAGAAGGCAACAAGAAAGTTTTGGAAAATATGCTCGCCTTTGGAGGAATGTGGTGGTGAAAGTTGAACCACCAATGACTTGACGAGAAATGGTTAAATCTTTCATTCGTGCACTAGAAGAACCATTTCATGAGAAGTTTTCGGGTCTTGTTAATCATCGTTTCTCTGATGTAGTGGAGCAAGGTGAAATGCTTGAGCAAGGAATCAAATCTAGGAAGTTTACCAATATATCTGTACCAAAAATGTTGTCAAAAGGGAAAACAAGGGCAAGCAAGAGAAAGATAGGGGTAGTGCGGTGATTGAGCGAGAAAGGTTCAAAAAAGGAAAGTCACCTTTCTCACAGATTTCACTCACTTTCTCATATGCAACTTACTTCTCAAGACCGGAACCTTCACTCAAAAAGACCTAAAATTTTTACACCACTACCAAAGCCTTGGTCCCAGATATTCACAGATCTATATCCAGTAGAAAAACTTGAACCACTCCTACCCCGTGTAAAATTGGAAAAAGCACAATGACCCCTTCTAAAAGACACAATGCTGACAAACTTGTGCTTTCCATTCCAATATCTCAGGACATGCAACAGATAATTACCATGCACTCTGTCATGAAATTCAAGATTTGATTGATAAAGGTAAATTCATACCATTGCTTGATGAGGAGCAAGCTTTTGATCCAAGTATCAATACGATTTCAGGTGAGGAAAATTTGGATAATGCTATAGAATTAACCATACCTGAGAGTGAGATTATTGAGAAATTTAGTCAAATGCATCTTCGACTGAAAGGAAAAACTCTATCAGCGAAGAGTCTAAGCCAGTGCCAGAAATGGTCACCAGAAAAGAGTTCTTGAGACTAGAAGGACAATTGGAGAACATGCAGTTGGTGAATGAAATCCTTTGGGGTAGAATTCGAGCATTAGCAAAAAAGATGGCTGAATTGACAAGTAAGAAATAGTTCAACATAGATGTATTTGGTCATTCTATTTCGGAAGAAGTCCCAACTCCTGTTCAATCACAATATGTTGCCCACATCATGAAGGTAACTTGTAAAACCAAAAAGGAATAGAGGATCCTTACTCCCTTACCGCTAATACTAACGGAGTTGTTTCAACATCTTCAAAGAATAGGCACTATGTCTCCAATCCTTGCAAATCCGGTACATAAGTCTAGGATAGCAGAGATGATTGCTTAAGGAAAATACAAACTGGGCATATACTATGGTTATCATTCGTTTGCGAGCTAATGTTTTTGAACACCACGAGGGGCGACTGATGCCTGTTGTTTTGAAATCCTGAGAACTGCTACCATCAACCAGATCTCTGAATACTTACAATAGGAAGGTTACAGGTAGATTTTTGGGAGGGTATCAATTGGTTGGAATGATTGAGCATGGCATTTCTGATTCTAAGCCATTACACCTTCTAGCTTTTTCTCCGATCCCACCGAGTTATACCCTGAACAACAACAGTGAAAGACCTATCCCCTTATATGCATTTTTTTGTTTAATTTTCTAATAATGTGTGAATGAGTTTTACGTCTTAATCACACCTTATTTGGAATGTCATTTATGATTTTGTCGATAAAGGTTCACAGGGTATCAATAGTGATAACTCTAGGAAAAAGTAGTTATATGTACCCTAAACTTGATGATTTTACTCCTAGTTTCGATTATTTTTAGTGTTTTTGTGTATGTTATTATCTATTTTTCTTTTACGTGTTAGAATTTGTTAGGATGTGTTTATTAAGTGCTTTAGCACTTATTTAGGTGATAATTAGCATATTTTATTAGGTTTTTCCATTTAGAGTTGTGTCGTGTCTTTGACTTAACTTCATTTGGAGTTAAGTTTTCGTTCATCTTTGTTTGTCCTTCATTTTTTGGTCTATTTTATGAGAATTTTATTTATATGTTTAGGTGTTATTTTAAGTGTTTATTATAGATAATAATATTCTCCTATGTGTTAGGGTTGCATGAAAAAAATGGCGCATTAATCGGACGTCGGATGAAGATTTTGGAAGCAAGACTGTGAAGTGCTGCATTTCAGAAGTTTCAGTCCAGTGTATCACGATCTCAAATTTGAGATTGCGATCTGGAGACGGCTAGAGAAAAAAATGACTTTGTTCGGGGCTGATTTTTGCTGCACAATTGTCCCACTACCCTAGCACTATATATATACCCTTTTTAGACCTCATTTGAGAGAAGAACATAGCTAGTAGAAGTAGGGTAGAATAGAGAGTAATTTTCTTCCTTTTTCCTCCCCATTTGGGGAGGGTTTTCTTAGATTAGATTAGAGTAGAATTTTTCTTTCTTGTAATCACAATTTGCTAGCTAAAGATTGAAGCTTTTTAGTGGTAAGTTCCTTGTTTATGTTAAAACTCTTTTAGTTAAACTTTAATTTCGTGTTTCTTTAGTTAATTAGTTTAATTGGTTTAATCTAATTGCTTCTTTTACTTGTTTTCTTAGAGTAATTGTTAGATTAGTTTATGGGTTTTCTTTAAAAATACTTTTTTTAGTGATTATTTGAAGTTTAGATTGGTTAATTAGGATGGGCTTTTCATTTAATTGTTTTCTTTAGAAATTGCTTTCTTAGTTTAATTGGTATATTAGTTAATGGGTTTTCCTCAATTGTGCTTTCATAGTGTTAATTTATAGTTTAGGTTAGTTAATTGCTTTTTAAAAATACTTTCTTTTTACATGCTTCTTAGAATAGATTAGGGGCTTTTTCTAATTGTGCTTGGTTAGGGATAATGAATAGTTTAGATTAACTAATTGCTTAATATGCTTTTCCTTCTAATTGTTACCTTTATTTACTTTCTAAAGATACTTTCTTTTTAATTTCTTTCTTAGTGATTAATCTTTACTTTAAATTCCTTTTTGAGTTCCATTAGTTCTAGTTTTAGTTAAATCTCTTCTCTTTATCAATCGCTTCAACTTGAAATCTAACCAAATAATCGGTAATTATCGACCAATCCTTGTGGGAACGATTCTTACTTTCCTTTACTACTAGTTGACAACCGTATACTTGTAGGATGCCACCTAGTTAATAGTAGGATTTAGGTGTTTCATAAAATTATAACTAGGTGTTTAAAGCATTAGATAGAAGCATGAGGGACACATTGGGAATGGTTGAGAATGTACTTGTTCGAATAGAGCAATTTACCTTCCTTGTGGATGTCGTGATATAGACATGGAGGAAAATGACTCTGATAATAGCTTACCAATCATAGGAAAACTATTCTTAGCCATTGATTGAGCATTGATAGATGTTGAACAAGGAACAGTAACACTTGGGGATCATAAGGAGAAAATACCCTTTCATATTGTGCAAGTAAAAAGATATCCGCACGAGTATTTTATTTGTTTCAATGGTAGTGTGAGGGATCAATTTAATAACATCTCCAATGGAGATTCAGGAAATTAAATCATGTGAAAGAGAAGTAACATCTAGCTAAAGACATTAAACAAGCACTTAGTGGGAGGCAACCTATATTTCTAACTCTAACTTTAATTTTTATACTTAACTTTAATCATTAAAAAAATGTTCTTTTAGTCTAACATGAGTTAATTTGTTGTTTTCTGGGTCTTAAATGGATGTTTAGAGGATGTTTATGAAGAAAAATTTGAGCTACACACGATCCAAAAGTAGACCAAAATGGCGAAACGGCATATAGCCCAGCACCCAGACTCATGGGAGCCACGCCTAGCCACTGTGGGCTGGGCACTAGATGCGCCCATGAGCCTGGGAGGCATGCCCAAGCTCAGCTAGCACGAGATAAGGGCTGCAATATTGCATCCCATTCTTCCTCTACCCTTCCAAACGCTTTCAAAATACTTCTAAACCCTTCAACATCCTTCCCTAAATAAAACCTACTTCAAATACACCTTAATTCTTGAATCTAAACAATAGAAAAGTGACCATTTTTCTGCAATTTTCAGATTTGAGAAAGAATCAATAAGGGTGGAAAGCAAGAGCTAAAACAAGAGGAATTTATTGGGCAAGTTGCTAGGAGCCAACAATGATTCAAGAAGTCATTTAAAAGCTTCAAATTGGTGAATACCTGCTAATTTAATGTTTTTAACTAATTTTATAGTAATTCTATATTTGTGAGATTAAATTGGTGTCCAATAGAAAGAAGTTGTGGACACGAGTCTCCATGATGCAACCCATTGATGGAAGAGCTATGATGTGAATGTTTCCAGAGGAAAGGAGGACCAAAAGAATTGGGGTGAGCCTGAGTCAATCTACGGGTTCAATTCAACGCATATAGGATAGGTTGTCAAGGATAGAGAGACAATTAGAATGTCAACAAAATTATATGAAGGCCATGGGCAGGTTGACTACCAACGTTGTCTAGGCCTCAGGGATTGATATGAGTGAAGATCTAATCTTGCCAAGGACAACTAACTTTGATGAGGGTGATGTAGAAGACAATGATGATGACAGTGATGATGGGGAGGAGAAAGATGCGATGAGTGATGACAATGAGGATAATGAGAATGAGGAGTAAATGCAACTCACAGATATTAGTAGAGCGTTTATTTTCTTTGTTATACTCTTTTGTTCTTATTAATTATCTATGTGAGTTCAAAATATTTTGGACAATGTTTTATATATTTAAATTAGGGGTGTATTTGTGTTTTGGTGTTATGATTGTGAATATGTGCTACGTATTAAGAATGTTTGTTTTATTTATGTTCATCTTTGGTGGCATGTTTGTTTATTTTAGAATTAGGTTTGCTTTTCAAAATTTTTTTTAACTTAAAACACAAAAAGATTTTTCATTTATAGGAAGTTTTTATTAGTCTTGAGGATATGACTGTATAAAAGATTTCCTAACTATCGGATGGAAGCTTTCAAGGTTTCTTTGCCCTCTTTGCTTGAAGTATTGTTGAGGGCTAAACCAAAAAGATTTTTCTTTTTTGAGTCTTATTTGAGTTCATTAATTTTTGTGATACATGTCAAAGATTTAAAAATGTTTCAAAGTGGAACTTTTCTTGTTAGAGTTTATGAATTAAAAATGCATACAAGTTTTCTATTGCTCTTTAAATTCTTTGAGTTATTAAGTGTTATCACTATACACTTAAATATATTCCCTAAAGCGACGGTGTGAAAGTGGGGTGATTTCAATAATGAGTTTTAATCATGCTTTCCTTGCATTATTTGTTTAGCTTGTAACATTCGTTGGAATTGTGCGTGATATATATGCTTGTGAAGTATGAGTGGATTTTAGACCAAGGAGATGATTTAAGCAAGTTCTTTGGAGTGTTTGAATAAAATTGATCCTTAGTGTCCCTTTTTGAGCCTTATAAGCCGTATTTTCTTGTTTAACCATGTCATTTAGCTTATTTACTTCTTTTTATCATTCTTTTTGCCCATCACCTTAGTAGTTAGTGTTGGTGGTGTGCAACATCACTACTAGGTTCACAATATTATGGATGTTTGGGAAGAATATGAGCTTTTTTGTTTGGGAAAATGGTTTTATACATCTTGTTTGTTGTAGACCTCCTATTTATGTTGAAAAGTTGAAAAAATAGAGCAGAAAAGAAGTGAGAAAAGGAAAAGAAATAGAAACAAAAGAAGGACAATTCCTTCTAAGTTATGCTGAATGTTATGAATAAAGGACAATTCTTTCTAAATTGTAATAAAGAAGATGTATCTATACCTTCGATAGTGAAGTTGGTTAAATGTTATGGTTGAATAGGGGATATTTTAAAGGATTGTAGGTCGAAGTTATTTACTAACGTGTCTAAGATTGTTTAAGCTACTTTTGTCTAAATATATCCTAGCTTTAGCTCTTAGTTTATGCTACAAGTTTTAAAGACCTATTTGATCATTGGTTTGAATTCATTTATATTAGTGAATGTTTTGTGTGGTTAAAATTTCTTCCAACATGTTTGTCCCTTGCTAAACTTATATTCAGTGGGTTTTTTATTGATTAGTAAAGAGTGACATATGCTTTTATGAGTGGAGAGTTAACATTTTCATGATGATGATTTGGGATTCATTAGTAATGCAAGTGAAATTCTCAGAGAAAGAGAATTTTATGATAAGTGGTAATAAGTTATAATTAAGGCTTAAGGATCTCCTATTTATAGATAATCATGAGAGGTGTTCGGGCCCTGGCCCTACCAGCTAGGCAAAAGAAGTATAAGGGTTAATTACATAAATTATCCACCTTTTTTATGAGTTGGTAGAACTACATTACCTTGTAGCAGATTTTGATAGGAATCGATTCAAAACTGCCATTCTTCTAGTTAATCGTTTTACTTCTTTTACTGAGGTTGGAGGCTTCATATAAATGACTACCTTAACTTTTTCTGGATTCACCTCAATACCTCAGCGAGAGACAATAAAACCTAGAAAATTTCCTGAGAGGACCCTAAAGGTGCACTTCATGGGATTCATCCTCATTTGTATTGATCTCAGTGTATCAAATGTTTCCATCTGATCTTTTATTGTCTCTTCAAAGGTCTTACTTTTGACGACCATGTCATCCATGTAGACTTTCATATTCCGGCCTATTTAAGACTTGAATGTTTTGTTCATCAGCCTTTGATATGTTGCTTCGACGTTCTTGAGTTCAAAGGGCATGGTGATATAGCAATAAGTGCCTCGGTCAGTGACGAAGAAGGTCTTTTCTTCATCTTTTTTTGCTGTATATATATTTGATGATATCTTTTGAAAGTATTTAAGAAATATAAAACATAAATACCTTCAAAAGAATCAACTACTATATCAATTTGAGATAAATGATAACTATCTTTACAACAGGTTTTATTTAGATCTATAAAATCTTGGCACGTTTACCATGATGAATCAGGCTTTGTTACAAGTACAAGATTACACAACCAAGTTGGATACAATACTTTCTAATGATTTTGGTCACAGAAATCTTATCTACCTCAATTTCAATTACTAAACTACGTTCTGGACCGAAGATGCGTTTCTTTTGCTTGATCAGTTATGAGCTGGATCGATGCCCAACTTATGTTCAATGACCTCTTAAGAAATGCATGGAATGTTCTCTACGGTCTAGGCGAAGATATCCTTATACTCGCATAAGAGCCTAATGAGGAGCCCTTTCAGTTTGGCTGGTAGAATGGCGCAAATCTTTATTTTTCTATCAACAAGGCTCAGATCTAAAGACCACTTCTTCAATTGAGACTTCATCTTCTATTTTCACCTTTCCTTTTTCTTTCGGTTCGGGTAACAATGAAAACTTAGGTGCAGCTGAGGTAGAAGGTTTATCAAATGCCTCAAGGTAGGCCTTGTCTATTATTGACATTGTTTGGGATCTATATCATGACATCATGTAGTAGGCCTGAGTCTCCTGCTAATTCCTACTTACTGTGCATTCTAACTTGTCCGTCAACATAAATTTGATGCCAATGTGAAATATCGAGGGTAGGATTTTGACTATATATTGCGTAGGTCGACCTAGAATCATATTATCAGAACTATACCTTTTAACGATGACAAAATTTGTCATCTCTACTCTGTGTTTCGGGAGAGTTCCTAAGGTTAGTGGCAATAGAATTTGCCCCTCTGGCATGATTAAGTTACCAGTGAATCCAACCAGAGGAGTCTTGAATGGTTGAATCAGGGATAAATCAATATGCATTTTCTCCTATGCATCCCGAAAAATGACGTCAGTCAAACTTCCAGTATCTATGATGACTGGTGGTGCATCTCATAGTCAGCCACTTGATCATGAATTACCACAGGATCATTATGTGGCATCTGGATAGGGATAGGGTTGTCAAAAGTGTATCCAAGGCTCATGAAGGGCCTTAATATTTTTTGTCTATCCTCGCCATCAGAGACAAATCTGGCATATTTTTTCCTTGCATTGCTTGAGTCTCCCATCGCTGGATCTTCAACAATTTGATGTCCTTGCCAATATTGGTTTGTGGATCCTCTTGAAGGCGATTGTTATTCATGTTTTGGTTGTTCTGATTTGGTTGACGAGGAGGATATTACCAAGGTTGGACTCAATTATCCCTACTATTATCATTTTGCCAGAATTCGGTGGTAGCCTGTCGAATGAATTGTTGGAGGTGGCCATCTTGGATGGCTCTTTCAATCTCAACCATACCTCTGTGTCATGACTATGCTGCCCATGGAAAGCACAATATTTAGATTTGTCTCTCTGGTCGAGAGTCATTTGCATCAGATGAGAGGGTTTGAGAGCCTTATTCCCAAGTGCTATACTTGATAAAGTATTTCCCTTCTTGAAGTGTTAGAGATGTAAAATCTGAATCTGGCAAAATTTTTGTTCTTGGTACCGTTCGGGTAAACTACCCGGTCCACGAAGGGTCTTCGGTTGGGATAACCCAACCTGTTCACCACTTTCGATTTTTTGGATGAGGAGGGGTCTTAACCAGCTTTGTCTTTGTTTTTTTCAACTAGTAAAGCTCACATTTAGTTCTATTAGACTCTTCTCCTTGTATATGCTCTAAAGCTTGCTCTAACAACTCAGGATATGTAGTTGACAACTTTTTACCTATTCTTATTTAAGTTTCTAGGTCGGAAACCACTACAAGAAGTAGTGATCATAATCTTTTCATCAATATTTTTTATTTGGACCGCTTCATCATTGAACCGATCCATATATTTGCTCAAAGATTCATTAGACCTTTGCTTGATGTTCATCAAGTGCAAAGTGTCCTTCTGTATAATTTACTTACTCTTGAAATGATACCTAGGAAGGAGTTTGCAAAGTTATAAAAAGTGGCAATTGAGTTCGCTGGCAGTTCTTGAAACTACTTTTGTGCTGGTCCTCTTAAGGTTGTGACAAATAGTTTGCATCGGATAGCATCACTATACCCATAGAAGCTTGTCAGGGCTACAACATGCAAAATATGATCAGAGGGATCAAAATCACCCTTATATTTGTCCAAGTCTGGTTGTTTAAACTGTGTTGGCTGGGGTTCCATTTTGATAAATATTGTGAATGGATCTCGATCCACCTTTGATAAGAGAAGCATGAGTCACCAAATTTTTTTTAAAAGATTTCTTGAACATTTCAAGGCTCTGTTCCTTGAGCTGTTTAGAAACAGCTAGGAAGGGCCTGTTCGCTCCATTGATTTAAACTTCTGTGTACCAATTCTTTCATGAATAGAAGGTTTGTCTGGTCGACTAGTTGCTGTTTGGTACTCCTCAAGTCGATTAAGCGACCATGAGCATATGATTTTGTGCCTTAGGTCATTGGCTAGTCATGGCATTCATAGGTTGCTTGTCAGGGTAGCAACTGGGGCACTGCTACTCGGCTCTGCTTGTCTAGTTGATTTTGTTGTCCTGAAAGGGTTTGGTTCTCCTATTGCTCTATAAAAGCTTGAAAAGATTCAAAATGCTGAAATATATGCTTCAAAACATTGTTCTATTGTTTTTGAGTTCTAATGAGGTTCCAACTTTCTCCTTCCCGACAATCTCACGAAGAAGATGCTGATTGTCTACTTCTGTTTCCTTCTTGTTCACATGCCTTGCACTACCATGATTTTACATTTTTTTTAAAAATTCTATTAGTTAAAGAAACTAAAATTTGGATTTTCACCGCCTACATTGCAGAAACTATAAAATTTCATCAGGAAAACAAGAAGGATGATCAGAAAACAAAAGAAACAGTGTTTTTTGTTTCAATTCCCACAGACGGTGTCAATTGATGCAAGTGATATTCTCAAAGAAGGAGAAAGAGAGAATTTGGGGAATTGTATTCAGATAACCTAATAAGTCGTAATAAGTTACAATTAAGGTTCAAGGATCCCTTATTTACAGATAATCATGAGAAGTGTCCATACCCTAACCCTGCCAGTTAGGCATGAAGGTTAATTACAAAAATGCCCTTAATGAGCTTGTCACGTAAGCATGTTCATAAATATGTAAGTGCCGTGTAGGCGGCTGATAGCCTTAAGAAATTAAGGTTATTCTTATTATTTTTTGTATGATTTTTGCACTAGTTTCGGCACTTTTAGGTTTTATGTATTTGCTTTCTTGCATTTTAGTTTTTATTGTTAATATATGTTAAGTATAGTGTTTTAGTGTTTTTTGATATTATTTAACTTATGTTTATATGTCTATGTGTTTAGTGTTTTGTTTAAATTGTTTACCTAATTCTTTCCAGCATTAAAGTTCTTTGTGTGTTTTTGTTCAGCGTTCGTATTTAATTTTAGTAAGTGTTAAAGTGTTATTTTAGAGTTTATTATAGATAATAATGTGTATTTTTGTTCTAGGGTTGGAGTAGGACAAAAAGGCACATTAATCGGACATTGAACAGAGATTTTAGAAGCAAAACAGACGGAGATTTTTTGGACATTATTTGGTATTTTGAGCATAACTTTCTTGTCCAAATTTTGATTGAGGTGATTTAAGTTGTTTTGAAAAGCTAAAAGGAAGAGATACAACTGTTATGTTTTATATTTTCCCAAATTCTTTCAGTGTTGAGGTCAAAATTGAGGTGGAGTTGGTACATGTGCACTGGAAACCATGCACATGCTTCAGAATCCTTGTGCATGTGCGCAAATTCTAGAATCAAAGTTCCAGAATGATCCTCTCGCGCACATACACGAGTTCCCATGCGCATGTGCATGCATTGTGCTTGCCTATGATTGATTGCTATGAGATTTTTGTGTTTTCTAGGGTTTTGGGTGTCCATTTTGGGTCCATAAATATGCATTTTGAAACTTATTCAGAGCCCTATGCTATGTAACATTTAAAAACTATAAATAAGAAGATTTAAAACCTTAATCCAATCATCAGTTTTTCTTCCAGATTATATTAGCGTGTTCTTTATTTTGTCAAGAAGAGATGAAGAGAGGTTCAAGATTAACAATCTTGAACTGAAAACTTACTATTCTACAGTAGATAAGAATTTTTGAATCTTTTTAAATATTTTTTATGCCACTTAATTCTAGTGTTATTATCCTTTTAATTATTTTCTATGGTTTAGAAATATTTTTCTATGTCTTCCATTTAAAATTACTTTTCATAGATTAATGGGTAAAGTAGTTTATTTGTTTTCATAGATTAATTTTAGTCAAATCTCTTCCATAATGATTTGTTCAAATAACTGGTAATTGTTAAACCAATTCTTGTGAGTTCGACCCCTACTTTTACTATATACTATTGATCCCGTACACTTAGGTGTGTTATCTAGTTAAAAGTTGGATTAGGAGATTATAAATTTTATAACTAGATATTTTAGTATCAGTAGTTAACAATGTTTTTTTATATACATGTTGAATCCATGTCTCTGCTGTTTAGTTTTATCTTTGTTACGACAATTATCATGTTGATGAAAGTTAATGTGCTTGAATATATTTATATATTATGTGTTATTGTTTTGTTTTACTCGGGACGAGTAAAAGTTCAAGTTGGGGGTGTGTTAACTCTTTAAAAGAATATTTTCATGTACTTTTAGCTTGGCTTTTGTTCGTAATTCAAGGGTTTTAGTTTATAAAGTGCCAGTAATTTTACACCCTGAGTCTGTAAATTAGGTTTTTGTTGTTTTTATATTAAAAATATGTATTTATGGCCTTTAAATGTGTTTTTGTAAGTTTCATATGCAAAGGAGGTCAAACGGGTGAAAAATAAGAAAAATGGAGCAAAATAGTGAAGACCGAGCATCGTAGCGATAGGATGGGTGCTACCTACACCCAGAACATTGGGAAGGATGCCCAAAAAATGCCCTCTTGGCACTGGACGTATACAAGAGGCTGGAAAGGGCACCCAACCTCCTACACTAGTAGGTTCTAATGAGTTTTTGATGCTTTGACTAGGGTTTTGGATATTTTTGATAGATTTTTGTGTAAACCCTAGTTAGCACTATATAAAAGTCATGTTAGGTCAATTATTGGCAAGTTTTAGATGTAGGAAAGCATGAGAGTCGATATAAATCATGAGATAGAGGAGCTTTAGTGGGAATTGGTCTAATGAGCCTTTGTTTCGAAGTTCTAGTAAAAATGACAGATGTTTTGTGAATATGGATTGAAAGATACCTATCAATCTTAGGTAATCCTATATAGTGATCATCTATGCATTAAGTTTGGCTGGAATTTACATAGAAATATAGTTAGTTGGCTCTGTTTAGTAGATTTGTGAAAAAAGTTGAAAGATAACTCACAATTACACAATTCTAGACTAGTAAGCAACGTAAGTGAATCAATAATTAATAAAACGAATAGATTGATCAATTGAGAGAATTGGTAAGGGACAAGTGAACTCTAGATATCTTAATTATTACTTTCTCTACTATTTACGTGTTTTGTCATCTTTGTCATTATTTTGTGTTATATTATCTTCCATTCTATTAATATTTAGTTTAGATAGGATAAAAGGTGTGATGTTTAGGTGCTTCGTTGGGTGTTAGTATAGTTTCTGTGGGAATGATACTTTACTCATTATTATATTATTTGTTCAATACATATACTTGTATATTTCATGAGTCATGTCTATTAATAATCACTGCAAGTCACAAATAGCAGCTTATGTGAAACCTAGTATTTTACTAGCCTTGTTCTTTGATTTTTAACTGGTTTAAAATGTTTTTCATATTATTTTTAGTCATAAAGTACTTCAACTTATTCGTTTTTCAATTCGGCTAATTTTTCGGTTTACGCGATTTCGGTAAAGCATCACATGGTCAACAAATTAAACTAAGTGTAATTAGTGCATTGTGGTGTGTGAGTGTTGTATGATGACTGAATTATTCAGAATAAAAATGTGTTAATTTAGTAGCAAAAATTAGTTTTTGGGCTAAATAGTCAACTTGGAGACTATTTTGTTCAAATGGGGAACTATTTGGGTCAACCTTGGAATCCTAGACAGTCTTAAATCTTTGTTTCTTCCTCATTTCATCTAACTGCTGGTGGAAACTTCTCTTCCCCATTTTCCCCCAAAATTTTCTTGGATATCAAGTATAAATCACTTGGAAGGTAAGATTTTATGTATTTTAGCACTTTATGGCTTATGGGCTTTATGATCCAAGCTTTAATTTCAAGTTTTGTAGGATTCTTTATGGCTGAAAAAAAAAACCCTCTTTGCAGCCTTATATGTTATGATTTATGTTTGTTATGGGTTGTTTTTAGTGTTTTGGAGGTTGGGAAGTGATTGGGGTTGATTTTTAACAACTTTCCACGGTTAGATTACATATTTTAAGATTATGAGTTGGGGTTTTGTCTTCCATATGTGGCCCTAGAGTGTTATGCTATGAATGCTTATGTCTATGCATATAATGATGTTTTAAGAGTGTTTTAAGGTTAGTTTGGATAGGAAGCATGTTTGATCACATCAATCATGCGTGTGGCTAATCGGTAAAAATTTTAGTTTGGTAGTAAAGAGGGAATTCCACCCATAGGTTGTTGCTCTAATGTTGTAATAAAGTTAGTTGTAGTGGTTATGGGGTATGGATTGTTGTGGGGTGCTATGGATATAGTCCCGGCTATTGCTCCGGTGAATCTTTCCGTTTATGCATTGGTTGGTTAGAATATGTTGTTTTGAGTTGGGTTGTAACCAAGGTCCATTTAAACATTGGAACCATAATTTTGTTGGCAGGGAGGATAACCTACTTATAGCCTAGAGGGAAGAGAAGTTTTTTCGGTTTTTCTGGAAAACTCGAGCTTATTATCTCCTAATCTAGCGTCTGTATACGAATTTGAGGGGTTAACTAAGTGTTTTGACTGGGGTTTTAGCTTGTCGAAGTTGGTCAGAATTTGTGATAAGGTCATTTTTGACCAAAGAGCTGTTGGTGTCGTTTTCTATCGTTTCACGTCGTTTTCGCTTCCCTAGTCATTCTTTAACTTCTACCTAAATCACAAAGTTATGCTGTCTCTTATACACATCTAGACCCTCTTCCACTTGTATTTTGTTTAACGACTTTCAACTGCAAGAGTTGGATGGATTTTAGAATGTGTATGATGTTTGGAACTGCACTTTTACCAAGTTTTGGAATTATTACATATGAAATCGGGACCAAGCTATTTTATGTTAATCAATTGATATGTTTGCAAACTCTTTTGATATGAAAGCATTTTATGACTGTTTTGGCTCATAGGTGACCTAGGTATATAATTTTGGATGTGTTTGGAAATAGTGGGTTCTTGGAGAACGGTTCTATAGTCATCCATGGGACGCCATGGTGATCTATGGCTATTATGAACTATTTGATCAAGCGGGTCTTGTCTTTGGGATAACTTGACCTCCGTGTCGACTAGTAGGTGTGGTAGATTACTAGATCTAAAAGTGCAGTTTATTGACGTTTAAATGGCATGAAACATTTTAGAAACTGCTTCATGACTATGGTCTTCACAAATGTTATTATCTTTATGTTTTCTTTTTATCGCAATGCTTGGCCCCATTTGAAGAGCTTTTATGATATCCACTGAGCTAGTTATGCTCATCATGGTTTTGTATTGATGAACTTTGTTTTTGTTGTAGCATCTTTTGTACTAAGAAGGAATTTTGTAATTCGTATTTTTTGTGTAAAATGAAATATTCGGTTTTATAGTTAAGAAATGGTTTGATGGTTCTATTACATTGCGGTTAAGTTTGTTGCTCTGTTCGTTTGTGCCTTGCGCTTTGGGCCGGTGTACCATTAGCGCGGCGTGTTACGGTCCCGTTTTTGGGGCGTGACAGCTTAGGCCGGTTTTTCTGTCTTTGGCCTAGGAGTACTACACCAATGTTATTGGGGGCATAGATATATGTAATTAGTATTAGGGGGTACGTGTGCTCTATTCCTGACCGACCATTAGTGAGATACTTGATACCCCTGTTATTGGGCATAAGAAGTATAGCCAGTTCACAGATAGGGAGATTGATCACAGTGCCATTACTCAGTTGCTTTGTCCTGAGCATATTGTTTGGGAGATAACTACCAATGATAGATATCACAAGTAGTTTCCAAGGAATGTTATATGCTTTTGAATGCACTTGTTCGGTTATACTTTGTTTCTACCTTTTTTTTTTTTTTTTTTTATACCTTGCATTCCATACGAGCCACATCACTTTAGCCCGATCTTATCTTATTCACTGTTTTATATTAGGGTGTTTCGTGGAGGTTGGCCTAATTATTCGTGAGGAAATGCACCATCACTCTTCATGACCAACCCATAATGTTGGTTTTTCACGTCTTATTACTGAGCTATTGCTTAAGGGTTGGTGTGCAGTGGGATGACTGGATGGAGGTTAGAGTTAAGCCATAGGACCCTTTCAATGGAGTGTTATTATGGAGTATAGAGCGTGGCTTTGGAAGCATCATTCGATAGAATAACCGACAGTGAGAAAGCATAGAGATCATCAGTATCAGCCGCTTACACCAGAGCAATAGAGTGAGTTGGCTACTTTTCTTACACAGGGCACGCTACGCTTGGATGGATGATGAGGACCATTAGGAGATATTTGAGCAATAACATGGAGGAGTATTGGTGCCACTTGCGTGGCATTATATACACTAGACTGCCTAGATGGTGATGGAGCTAGAGCTGAGGGAAATGGTGTTGATGATGAGTAATTGGTTGCTGACTGATTGGATAACTTCTGAGTTTGCTTTGTTAGTTTTTATTTTCATTTTGGTTTCATTTTTTATTTTGATGTTTTTATTTATGGTAGGATTTAATTATGGTGTATAATGTTTAAATGCTTTATTTATGATATTTAGTATTTATGTCGTGCTTTTAAGTGTTAGTTATAATGTGTTAACATGTCAAGTGCTAGTATTTATATGTTTTATATTAATGAGTGATATTAGGTTTATGTTTACGTGTTTTGGTTGACTCGTATTATTACAATGGTTCAAATATGTTTCAATTGGTACTTTATTTTGGGATTTCAGAATAACTAGGATGTATATAATATTTTGGTTGTTGACCTGTTAATTAATAAAATTGTTTTTCCTTAAACAAAGTAAAAATAAATGAGTCGAATCGTAGTGAAGATATGTGTATATAGTAAAAGAGTTGTTAGTACTAATTCGGCAATAACTTGCGATTTACTTTAACTTATCACATTAGTTGGAGTGGTATGAATCTTTCATTTTTGTGAATCATAAATGATACTTGGATTTTAGAAACGATATCTCTCTTTTTTAGATTGTTAGTGTCAAAATGCTTACCTTGATGAAATTTTATCCCTAATGTCCCTATTTGAGTTTATTTAGCCTATTTCATTTTTTAACCTTATTATTTCAGCCATTTTCTTTGTATATTTATCACCCTCTTTTTTACCTATTACTATTACATATTTGTTGACTGTTGATATTTTACAATATTGATGGAATTGGGCTGTTTTTTATGGGGGTATTGTACGAAGGGAGGATGATATTATTTTGCTAATAAAGGAAAGAAGTGTTCGCGATTTTAGATTTTTGTGTAATATGTTTGTTCTTAAGTGTTAGAAAAAATGAAAATGAGGAAAAAAAAAGAAGCAAAATGTTGAATATCAAGGGAATAGAAAGAGAAATAAGTGCAAGTGTTTTTTGTTTTGTTCTTGCCTTCTAATTTTTGTGATAAAGAAGGTATGTTTTGCATTTAAGAGTGTGTTTTGGTTGAATATTATGAGAGTTTTGGGACACGTGTATTGAAATCATGGTCCAATCTTGATTAACGTGCTAAAGTGATTAAAGTCACTTTTATGCATATATATATATATATACACACATATACATACATAAATATATATCTTATTTTATTATTTTAACATATATTACAAGTTGTAAGTCTTAAGTGATCTTTGATTTGAGTTAGTTTGTACTAGTGAATGTGGAGGTGATGCATGCCAATTCTAATCTAACAAGTGTACTAACTGTTCAAGTAATAAAGTAATATATGAGTAAGAGTATTGGTCGTATGAATACTAATAAATGTGATTACAATTCAATTTCTAGTTCAAGAAAGGTGTTATCTTAGAGATTGAAATTAAAGTTGCCTCTAATCTATGACTGAGGGCACTAAGTGTAGAAAATTAAATCAAAGCATGCAAATTGCAGTAAAACTAAATGAAAGCATTAAATCAAAACATGAATTTAAAAGAAAGCAATTAAAAGTGAAATTAAAGTTGCAATTGGAGAATAAAAAGATAATCAAATAAATTAGCAATTTGAATTAAATAATGCAAGGTTATGGAGTTGAGTTCACCAAGCTAATATATTCGTTAGATAATCGAATCATAACAATTCAATCACAACACATAATACAACCAATTAATTATTCTCTCGAAGTAACTAATTAAACAACATAATTGTTTATGAATACTCTCTAGTATTATACATAAAATAGTCAAGGCATGCACTATCATGGACTAAAATCATAGATCAATTCAACAAACAACCAAATCAATGAACTAAAACTCCTTCATAAATAGAACTTAGAACAAATGCTCAATCGAATGGAGAAAAGCATTAAAAACAATATTACACTCTCTTGTACAATAGAAGATTGAATCTTTAATAGTCATAAGTCAAGCCATGGAATGTAATTAAATGCTACATCAATCAGTAACTAATAAATCTACTCCATAACTAATGAATTGAAAGACAATAATTCAATAAAATATATCATTTTTAATCTAAGAAAGCAATAAATAAAGTGTTTGGAAGATTGAACGTTACAGAAAGCATTGACACTTGACTCTCGTCAATAATGGTGATTAATTCTCAAATAAGATTTCACAGGACTTTTAAGAATTCTCAACTAATCTATTGAAGTGATTAAATCTAACTAAAAAAGTTGAAAATTTACTATTGTCTACTCTTCAATATAAGAGAGAAGAACATTTTAAAAGACGGAACATAGCATAGATCAGCTTGTTAAAGTGGAAGAAAAGTATTTTAAACCCTCTCGGGAGTCATCACTGAAGGCCAACTCTTTAGTTATGACCTCTAAAACAGAAGTAATCATCTATCTTTTACTACTAGGAGCTATAAAAACAATCAAACAAGAAGGACGAAAGTGAATTGAGTCAATCTCTAATGTTACAACTCAAGAAAATGAAGTAATCCAAAACAAAGTCAAGCAACAAAATAGGAGAATGCCCAAGTTGAACCCACTCAGGTTCTCTCCGGAGAAAAAAGAGTACATCGGGAAATATATAGAATAAGATTCATTTTTTCCCAGTCAACCAAGAGAGGTTGAATCTAATAGGGCAGAACTAAGCTTAGTACACTAGACCAATATCAATTGTTAAGAAGCAAAAACTTTTCACACAGTCAAACATATCACTCTATTGTCCTTTACAAGCAGAAGTAGGTTGGAAGTTCATCAACTGCAATCTACCAATCAGAGGTAACTAATAGGCAAACAACAACATATTTAGGGACGAATATGCAATTAAGAGACAAAACCTGCACAAAACAAAAATAGAAGGCAAGATCAGGAGTAGAGAGGTCATTTAAATGACAACCTACCTATGCAAAGCAGCGCATTTGTAAAATTTAGTCAATTAACTCAACCTGCACTTGGCACGTTGCTAGCTCAAGTTGAAATGCAGACCACTTTTACCAATCAACTTCTTTCAGTGTTATACATGAATTCACATTTCTACTACTTGGATAAAAGATCACGACCAAATCAAAAGCTTGAGAGAGGATGTCATACCCCGAACCCAGGGGATATAACGCCGCCGTACCTTTAAGAATAGCATCTCAAAGATACCAGGCGTGCAAAAATTTGAGCAAAATAGAACCTACAAATGCCATTTCTATGATATCTAAGCAATTCCACTTCATGAGTCTATTCACAATACACCAACCATATTCAAACTTAAATCAACATAAAAGCATAGCTAGTGCATAAGTTCGACAATCACACTTATAATGCCAAAAGCTAAGAACATTTGATACATTATACAAGTTTTCACATTTACAAGTCCATTCCATTACTATAACATAGCTAACTATTGCCTTAACTCATATCAACAACTTCAAATTACAAGAAGTCCTAAGGTACCAAATCATTCATCAAAATGCGAAAAGCACAGCACTAGTGCCCCCAAGAGAATCTAATTGTAATCCTCTTCAAGAAGATCCCTATCATTCTCTGCATAGTATAATTATATATAACAAATACTCAATAAGTAGTTCCATTACCCACTACTAGCATGATAACCTATCATAGACACATATAATTCAAAATGCACAATTACTAAAAGTAATCCTTCAAATTTATTTGAATTTCATATCTAAAATATCATTTACTTCAAAGTTAGTACATAGTTAGCAGGTGGTATCATTTGGGAAAACATAAGGTAAGAATCCAATTCATTAAAATATTTATAATTCAAACCCATAAAGTACCAATGTTTTCATTCGGCAATCTAGATATCCAGTGTTGGCTATTAATCCTGCCAATTAGGCTAAACGTTCCTACTTTCCTAACTACCGACCATTAGGATGGTCAACATAAATTCATATCATAATTGGAACTAGTCCCCACCGATAGATTACACAAGTACTCAGAACCTTGCATTTTAAACATAACACTTCACTTGTTATTTATTCATAAACTACCAACATGCATACCTTTCATATAAAAATCATTGAAATATAATTCTTAATAATGCCGAAATGTATAAATCACAATAACCATTCTAAAACAATATAGTTTATAAAATACATTCTTGAGAAATTATAGTGAGTAATAGACTACTTATCTCAAAGAAAACTTGAACTAATCTAATCAACTTAGATAGTTGAAATCAAATTCACCTAAAGTATCTATAAAACAATTTCAAAAGACTCAAAACCACAACTTAAATACTCACAAATACCCCCAAAATGTGCCACAATAAAACTCCAATAGTAACTAACAATAATCAAATCAAAAGAAAAGGAAAAAGATGTGCACAAAGTGGTCCAATTTAATGGAGTACAAATTTGCCCAAATTTTCAGCATCAAAATTTTCACAATTCACCAACTTTCCACATATACAACCATAGATAACACTTCAAACCATCTCCAAAACATAATCCCATCATTCTAAAACATTTATTAGGCTTGAATTACATATGCATTAAGATGTAAGATCCATTCCTTCAAAAATTTTAGCTTTCAACCATTTCAAAAAAGTACAGCCTAAAAACCCTTTTACTCCCAAATTTTCAACCAATAAATCAAGTAGAGTAGTTAGGAATTACATTGTTGATATTGCCCAAGAAGATTTCCATCTGTTTCCTTAGTCACTACACCAATTTCTCCATCTACTTCTCCTTCATGTCCTTCCTCTTGAGAAAAAAATGCAAGAAGAACCGTAAAAGGAAAATTGGAGAAGTGGGAGTGATAAATATCTTCTTATTTTTCTCCTAGAATTTTTAATTTAGTCTCCAAGTTTAAGTGTATTGTTTAGAAACCCCAAAACTTTTAGAAATGAGCAAAAAGTTTATTGGGCTTGGTCAAAACTTATTTATAGTTTAAGCGGTAACTATTTGGCTTTAAGAGATGGGTATAACAGAGGAGAAGAAAGTCAGGTTCAAGCAAGGGCGGAGAGAGTTCTACTAAGGGTAGTAGACATTAGGGAGTTGTGATTTGTTTAAGAGATAATCGATGTAGAGAAACTGAGGAAGGATTGATCATCTTTTGCTCCCCAGATTCCAGTAACCAAACAGGGACCATAAAGTCTATTTACAAATTTGTAATCCTATTTAAAGAAAGCACAAGAGAAAGTATGGTTCATATAATGTATTACTCCATTTTTAGTAAGAAGGGGAGACGATATTTAACCTAAATAGTAAACACAGGTAATAAATAAGAGAATACTAAAGAAGAACACAATCTGCTGGCTAAATATAGAGCATCTGATTACAAAAGTAGTTTGTGCTATAAAAAAACAATTCGCTAGCTAAATAAAAGGGAAACTATATCATGCATAAACACCATGGGAAATTTGATAAAAATTGGCAATTTCATATTTGATCTTTTCTATATACTAGGAAATGCATGTACAGTGCAGGTGTAGACGTAACATTTATATTATTCTGCATTTTTATGAGTAAACTCCAAATAATGTCATCAAAGTTTTGATATTTCCAAATAAGTTTACTGAACCAATTGCTATTTTGTCATAAAAATGGTCACTCAACAATTAAAAGTGTACATTCAACAAAAATAAGTTTTTGAGGGTTAAATTGTCAATATACATTGAACTGAATTTCTAGAAAATCTTGGGATCAAATTAGAAGAGAAAACAAAATAAGTCTTTTAGGGTTAAAATTGTCAATATACATTGAACTGAATTTCTAGAAAATCTTGGGATCAAATTAGTAGAGAAAACAAAATAAAGCAAAATTTTTGGACTCAAATGAATTAACCAATAATTTCAACCCTTCCTAGGCACTTGACCACCTTCCAACCCTCATTGAAGATCTACCACTTCCCGAGCCCAATCCCTATCCTTCTACCCTAGATCCCCCACACTACCAATCCACAACACCTAACCCTTCCTACATGCCCATTCCCACCACCTTACCCTAGATCTACCACCACTTTGGCCTCCATCCTTATCCCTCTACTGTAAACCCCACCTCCAGATCTAATGTATTCCTAACCGCCCAAACTCCCATGCCGCCGTCCTCAAATCCTTCCCCAATCTACCTCTCCACCCCTATCCTGCCATTTTCTAGCATCCTAATTCTCATCCACCATCAGCTGGTTTGCCTCCTAATCTTATACGCTACTCCCAACCTCCCACTCTCAATCCACCACTCCTAACCTTTTCCATCCCAAATCTACCCCCTACCCTACCATCATATGAATACTCCCTAGCCCCCACTCTTGATCTACCACCCCTACCTCTCTTACTCTAATACATTGGTTGAAAATTAATTTGATTGTAAGTTCATAGGTACAACTTACTTGAATTTCAAATGCTAGCTTAGGTGTACTCCATTAAAGGCAGCCTAAATTTGTTACCACCAATATAGGATTTTTTTTTTCAGGGTAGGGTTTTGGGATTTTTTTTTTTTAAAACTTCGACTATATTGGAGGTTTTTATTATGTCGTCTTGAAGGGTTCATGATTCCAAAACCTTAGTCATACAACTTGGAGATTTTTGTCTACCAATGTAGTTTAGTATTACTGAAAAATAATGCAATCAAACACAATGTTAATATATTGTGCGCAAATAAACAAACAAAGAACAAATTCAAAGAAAGAGTGCTGAAAAAGGAGAATAAAACGTACTACTAACTGAATTTTTCTTTTTCAAAGACACCATCTTCCTACCAAAAGTAAATAAAGACGTCATCTAAGATAGGAAATATGAATGAAAATAGAATCTACCAAACCACTAAATTTAAGTTCTTGTACATCAATGTAAATTTAAGATAATTAGAATCTGAGTGTTGTAACAATAAATAAATAAATATTACTGAAAATAAGCATATAATGGTAAGTATACAAACTCATTAAAGTAGATTTGTGTAATATAACAAAACAGTAGAATTTTTATGCCTCATTATTGAATACAATCTAGATATCCTCCCATTCCTTCACTTTTTAATCTGTAAAAAAAATAAAAATATAAAATAAAATAAAATCTTTGTCTTCTACTTTGTCCCTTATTAATTGGGTTTTTTTTCAAAATTTATTTTTAAACATATAAGTATTCCAAGGTCTGTGCTTGTTTATATGTCTTCTCTTGCTTGTAATTCTTATAAAACTATGGCATTCATGAAATTTATATACTTTAATCTAAGACAAAGAACTATTAAGGTTTGAAAAAGTTGTGCTTTATTTTTCTTTCACTTATTTTTGTTATCCAATTTAAAATGCCTCACATAAATTAACTTAATTTAAGTTAGAAAAATTAACCTTGGTTTAAGTTTCTCTTGTACTTACCATTCTTCTAGTCTAAATTTCACCTATGATCTGATTGAACCATGTAGTTCATGCAATATATTTTATTAGGCATAAAATCTAAGTCAATTTAACATATGAATTGGAATACATAATTTTTTTTAACACATTGACAAAAATATTTAGATAGCTTAGTATGCCTTTCGTTATATATTTTTTGATACTCATGATTAGATTTTTATTTTATTTTGTTAGTTCTCTCTTTATGCTTTTATGGCATCATAATATGCGTATATAGGTGATTAAGTTGATTTTGGTGTAATACTTTGCTATAGTGCATTTTAAGAATTTGGAGATGAGTGTGAATAGAAAACTCCTATCCTCGCACTCCCACAGAAGAAACAAACTAAAAACAAACAAAAAGAAACTAAAGAAAAAACTAATATCATAAGGATAATTTTCAGTGTTTATGTAATTTACTAGTAGTTTATTTCTAGCATGGAGATGATACAAACGTCTTTATACCTATAAGCACACCAGCAATTATTTTGGTATCAATCTTGACTCATTTGAAGAACCTATGAGGGCGTAGAATGCTACCTTAACATAAATCATTATTGATATTTAAAGTATTTTTTTCTCTTTTTCTTCTCAATGCTGAACTAGTTTCTTTTGGATATTTTAGTAATAACATTTTGGTGTGCAAATAATACGCTGTCGAGTTGTAATGCTGTCGTAAGCACCCAAAATTAACAACTCTCAATATGTAGTAGTGGTGAGTACAGGTTGTCATCCACAGAGAACAGAGTTTATTTTCTTGCTAAATGGAAAAAGGGGGGTTTTGAATACTTTTAACTAAAATTAAAACAATAAAATAACTGAAGAAAATTCGATGTAAGAAAAGTCTTGGTTTTGGTCATATCCACCATGGCAATTTCACTAGTCGATATTTGACACACAAGATAATTCAATTTTATATCAAGCACTCATTGAAGAATTAACCCGAACGAATACCAATTCAAAGTTGATTGTTATTTCTCTCTAAAGTTGGTTAATTTTCAACACGCGATCCAATTAACCCTAACTATAAATTTAACCCAGACACGCGCCAAAGATTAATCAATAGAAGCTTTAAAATCAACCAGAATAATTAGACTAATTAAACATAAACACACGCGGTTATGCCAATTAGATGATTAATTTCCCTAAATTCAATAACAAAAATCCAGTAATTATCAAACTCAGTTGCTTCAAAGATTGAATTAAGCACACGCCGTTAAAACAATCTAACTATAGATTAAGTTCTAATAACTTAGTATTCTGCAGCAATAACAAGTTAAAAAGAACAATCATAAAATTAATTGCAGAAAAATAATCCATACTTGACATATAATTGAAAATTTCAAGCACAAGAAATCTCACAACTTTGTAGAATTAACCATGGCTTCAAATCCCTCTACCAAGAAGAGGGTTTAGGCACAAAGTGCCATGAAACAATAAAGAATAATTTCTACTGCTAAAAACCGTAGCTAAAAGAAAATAAAGGTGTCGATTCCTTTTTTCTCACCCTACTTGGGGTATTTATAATGAGTATTTAGGGTTACAAAAAATTCCTATAGATAAGAACGTGAAATCAGGTGAAAAAGAGTCCAACCTGTCGAAGAATCTGCCAAAAAAATCAACTTCGCGCTTCCCTGCTACCTTTGGCGCACATGCGCTGGGATCTTTGCGCGCATGTGTGTGCGAGGCAGTAAGGTCCAGGCGGGTTTCATGTTCCGCACACATGGACAGAGACCCTAGCGTGCATGTGCTGGATGCTAGCTACTTCTGGATGCAGCGCACATGCGCTGCATAGCGCCAACTCATGTATACTGGCTTCCTCAACATGCTCTGCCTTCGGTTTCGATTTTCACCTTGATGCTTGCATAATTTGAGAAAGTGTAAAACATAAAAGTTGTAGGTCTATACCTTATCTTTCCAATAAATCTTAAATCACCTCAATCGGAGCTCAGGATAAAAAGTTATACTTGAAATACAAAATAGTGTCTGGAATTACTTCATACTCGTGCATGTCCCGTACTAAGCATTTTCTTTCATTTTTCCCCATCTTTTTCAGTTTTTTTTCACTGTAACCCTACAAAATCTGAGATTAACAAAATTGAGCTCAATATTAACTCAAATTTTGCTTACAACACATAAAAACGTGATAATTTACACATAAAATATAGCACAATTATGAACTTATCACATTTTTTATTTTGCAACGATCATAGAAATTAATAAAGCGTGAATTGATTTAGTTTATTAAATCGACAACCTTCGGTACTTCTAAACCATAATTGAGTTAGTTACATTATTTGGTTAATAGTTACTCACAAAAAAAAATAAGACTTCATATAATTAGAATCTAAGTACAGTGCAATAAATAAATATTATTGTAAATAAACAAATAATGCTAAGTGGAGAACAATTAAACTTTTATACCTCATTGTTGATTGCAACCAAATGCCTTTCTCTTCCTCCTTGTTCCCCTCTCCCCCCTCCCCAGATTTTTATAATCTATCTTTTACTTCTTCCTTTAATTTATTTCCAACATCTTCTACCTTATTATTAATTGTTTTTTAATCTAAAATTGCATTCTTTTGTTTACTTTGGTTAGGAGTGTGGTTATAATTAAGTAGAATAGTCGAGTTCCATTATAAATAAAACAATTTCATTGGCTACAACAACTAATGGATATGTGATTAAAAGGAATACATTTTGCATACAAATTCTAATATGTGTACATATTTACCCATTGTAACACTCGTATGTTTAGAGATTTTGTAGTTTTAGTTATGGGAGGTCTCAAGTTTTTGTAGTAATTGGCAAATTAAGTAGTTCAAAAAAAAAAGAAAAAAGAAACAATCACAGAAAAACATACACTTTTATAATAGTACACATAGATTAACATTTCATGAAGTAGCTGCTTTAAATTGATGTCTTTCAGTCAAGCACCGCCTAATTTTCCTCTTCACATTCTGCAAAGGGATTATTTTCAAATACAGGAGATGTGCTTACGTTAAAATAAAATGAAAAGGGTAAGGCAAAAGTGCACAAAGTCTATGTCACCTGTTGTATGTAGACGTCCACATAGCATACAACATGAATAATTAATTAATTTAATTAATTAGTTGGGAGTGACTCTATTTTGACAATCAAGTAATTGTGTGTGGACAATTACCTAAGTGATAATTATTTAGTCAAAATAATTATCTAACTGATAATTATAATTGATCAGATCATATTATCATTAGAACTTACCAAGTTTAAGTTGGAAAAGATTTTCTCAGCTATACGTAGTTAGGAGTCTGTCAAATAGAGTTGTATAAATAGACCTATTGGTTAGAGAAAAATTATTACGTTTAATTTTTCTCTCTTCCCCCAACTTCCTACTCCACAAAATTCTTTTGGTTTATTCCTCTTAGAGAAACCATCATAGTCTCAAAGGTTTTGAAATGTGAAAATTGTGGGTGACTCTAGTAGCCGCTCCATCCGACTGAGAAAGGTGGTTAATGCTAAATTGGATTCGTAAAGCTAGTCGATCCTGTAAAAGCTCTGAATTTTTGAGGTATAATTTTTTGACCAAATTAAATTATACCAACATTGGTATCAGAGCTGCATAGGCTAGCTTTCATCCATAATTTTTTTTTTTTTTGTATACACATATAAACAAATCTGTTTTCTTTGTGTTAAAAAAAAAAGGTTTTTTTTTTTCGGACGAACAAAAGATGACATCTTTTGGTTAACAAATGAATTGGAGCTTTATGTTGTTTATCCGGGAACATAATATATGAGTAGTAATAAAAAAAAAATTGTTTGTTTGGGTGGAATTCGAACAAAATTTGTTCTGTTAATTGAGAACCTTGGCAAGACTACATACAATCATTAGATTCAATAACCATGTAATTGTTATTGGAGACTTCACTTAAAAAAAATTATATATATATATATATAAGTTTGGGTGGCTACTAGGAGTTGAACCCGTGCCATTCCATGCACAAAATTTTAAACTCAACTAACTCAAAACCAAGCCGTCCTGGTTTTTGTAACCATTGTGGTTTTTGTTTAATTTATTAGATTCTATTGAATTCATATATATATATATATATATATAAGGGGGGGGGAAGGCAACGATGGTGGCTTGACTGGCCATGGCTGGCCAGATCTGGACAAAATGTCGAAGGTGTTGATGTCGACAGTGGTAGCGTCAAACATCGCTAATCGCACCGCCACACACTGCCTCGAGAACATCAATTGCTCGCTGATCTCTCTGATTTTGGATTTGTTCCGGAGGCAACACGTGGTTGACTCCATAGTTGCCGCTACAACTTTGATTATCTGCAATCGGATTTACGAGGAGATTGGCATCCATGGTCGACACCGATTGAAAGGCTGCAGCTTAGATCGTTGGCGGTGGTAAAAAGCCTCCAATTGATGGTGGTTGAAATCTGTGGAGGAAGAAGATAATCTTCTTTTGCAAATTGCACTTGGGCCCCCCTCCCCCCGTAGGTCTTCAACTTTTTCTCTATACCACCCTAACAGTATGTGTTTTTTATAGTTTTGTCCTCAACCAGTTTGTATTTGTCCATATTACCCCGTTTCCTAAGAGTATTATTTAAATAAAGTAGAATAAATAATAAAAAAAGGGGGAGTTAATGCAAATAACTTTGTCAATTAAAATTTTATGGCACAATATTATAGTTATGTTAGTTATGAGTTATATTCATATTTGTTATGAATTACATTTAAGTTGATAGTTAATCTGTGCATATATATTTTATCTTTGAGATAAAATTTATTGTTTATTATCTTTTTGATAATGCATGACATATTGAGCATTGCATTCGTATTTGTTATGATTATATGCACATTTTATCTTTGAGATAAATTAATTAATTATTTATCGATGTGATAATTATGAAATAATAAGTTCCATTTGATATGTTTAATTGCGTGCTTAAATCATTGATACTTTTGAATGCCCATGGATTTATGCATTATTTTTTTATTTGTATTTTCTATATATAAAAAGATGCGGCAGCCCTATTATATTAATACTAGATTGATGCAGTAGGAATCAATTGATGTAATCTTTTTTCATATATTATTTATTGAATCCTTGTAAAGGGATGTGTTTACGCACCTAATTCATACAAAGATTTATTAATTTTGGACATGAGCATCCAAAAAAAAAAAAAAAATCAATGATATGTTTACTTGATGAATTGACATTTATGTATGTTTAATTATTCATCTTGCATGTGAATAAGTGGGAATTGTTCCCAAAATTTATTGGCTAAAATAATTTAGATAATTAATTTATTTTTCTTGGAGATGATTACTAGCAAATCCTGAAAAGCGAAATTTTCGATCTAAGAAAATAGATGAAAATTAAATATTTAATTATTTTAGCAAAATAAAATTGAATATGTGTTTAAATCAAATTTATGTTCAATGATTGTCAGTGAAATGGCCTCCAAAGTTATCATTGCCGACTTAAACAAGGGAGAAAAATTGAATGGCACAAACTATGATATATGGCATAGGAAGGTTACGTACCTCCTCAATGAGCAAGAGCTATTGGACCATTTGACCAATAGCATGATTCCACCCGAAGTTGGGAATACGGCCCAGCATCAACGTGACCTCGAGACCTTTGAAGCCTGGAAAAAGAGGGATCGTAGTGCGCGCTTTACTTTGTTGAGCTACATGCATGATGATCTCATGGGAGAGTTTTTACCCTTCCCCACCGCCAAAGAGATGTGGGATCAGCTCCATGTCAAATTCGATGGCACAACAGCTACTAGGCTCCGAGCCTTGACACTGAGGTTCAATCAATTTATGATGAATCCTAAGCAGCAACTCATTGGCTGAGCATGTTAGGCTGATGTCCAGCATGATTAGAGAAATGAAATCAGCTGGTTACGATCTCTCTAATGAGCAACATGTCCTATCTGACATAAGGTCGCTTCCTTAACCTACGGTGGGGACAAGTGAAACTAGTTCTCACACATAATGAGAAACATTAAGACCTTTGATGACATTTCCTAACATTTGGAGCTTGAAGTGGAGCGCTAAGATGCGAACCGCAGTGTTGCCATGATTGCACAAGCTAAGCAAAGTAAAGGAAAAAAATTCCAGCGCAAAAATAACAAAATAAAAAGGCTGAGAATATGGGATTTAATCAGGTTGGGAAAGTCACCAAGCGCCAAAGAGGCAAGTATGGTGGTAAGAAGTATAAATCTAAACTCAAGTGCTTTAATTGTGGAAAGAATGGTCACTTTGCTCGGGAGTGTACCGAGCTCAAAAAGGTGTGTCCTAAACTAAACCCTCTTTTCAGTTTTGTTTGTTCACATGTATTCATAACTCACTCTCTCCTTGCTGTTTGGATTGTAGATACCGAAGCAACAAAACATGTGACCTGCGATCACTCAAGATTTGTGTATTATCATCGGATAACATCAGGAAAAAGCTTTGTCATGATGGGTAATGGAGCTGTGGAAGAGGTTCTTGGTGAAGGAACCTACCAACTCACCTTGCGAAATGGACGCATACTACTCTTCCATGATGTGCTTTACGTGCCCTCAATCAGATATAATCTACTTTCAGTTTTACCACTAGTGAGACTAGGATTTAATTTTAATTTCAAGAATAATAGCTTGTCTATGTTTCTTGACAATACCTATATGGTTTAGGATTTATTATGGATGGTTTGTTTCTCTTAGATTGTGAATCTAATAATGCTAGTGCAGCTTATGTTTCAACCTTTCCTTCTGAAATTGCTTGCGACTCAATTAAATGACATGCTATATTAGGGCATATTGAACAAGATAGAATGTCCAGATTGGCTAGGGAAGGGCTATTGGGCTCTCTTGCCAAAATAAATCTTCCAATTATCTTGCGAGTCCTGTCTTGCTGGTAAGTCTAGCAGGACACCTTTTGGAAAGGCCAAAAGGGTCTCATTTTCTAGAGCTTATCCATTCGGATATATGTGGACCCATGAATATAAAAACACGACATGGTGCATTTTATTTCATTACATTCATTGATGATTACTTACGTTACGACTCAATTTTTCTATTAACTCACCGCTATGAAGCTTTGGAATGTTTCAAACGCTTTGTAGCAGAAGTTGAGAATTAGAAAGAGCGGAGTATAAAACCCTTCGCGCAGATAGGGGTCGAGAATATCTTTCTGATTAGTTTAGGATATTCTGTGAAGAAAAAGGGATTCAACGACAGTTGACAATTCAAGAAACTCCGCAACAAAAAGGTGTTGTAGAAAGAAGGAATCGTACGTTATTGGATATGTTAAGATCAATGATAGCTCAAGCTAACCTTCCGATTAACTTCTGGGGGGATGCTCTTATGACTGCTACCTATATCCTTAACAGAGTTTCCTCAAAAGCGATTTCCCTCAACTCCATATGAGTTATGGAACGGGACAAAGAAGACTTGCGTCCTTGGGGATCCGTAGGGTACGTTCACAACTCTTCCCTTAAGTTTGGAAAGTTAGGTCCTAGAACTAATAAGTGTATCTTTATAAGATACTCACAACACTCTAAAGGCTATGTAATGCATGGTGAACACCCTAATGGGGGATTGACTGAAATAGAATCCCGTGATCTTAAATTTTTAGAAGATGAATTTTCAAAATTAAGAGAAGTGAATAAGGGAAATCTTGAACTCTATGAGATAGAGAAAAACCAAGATGGTGCATCTCAACCTGATGGATTGGATGTGGAAACGCAACCAACTCCAGAGGATATTATGAAAAGTGGAGCACACCCGATGAACCTTCTCAAAATGCACAGTTATGCAGAAGCAAGCGTGGAAATGTTCCACGAAAATATTTCGAGATAGAAGGTGAGACTTTTTTGAGTGTATCTGTGGATGCTGATGAACCATCTTCTTATGGTTAAGAGGCATTGAACTCACCAGCATCAAGTAAATGGCTAGCAGCAATGGTAGAAGAGGTAGATCTATGGCTAAGAACCATGTATGGGATTTGGTTGATCTTTCGCCTAAGCACAAGACTATTAAGAACAAATGGGTCTTAAAAATCAAGCGCAAGGCTAATGGATCAATTGATAAATACAAGGCCCGTCTTGTAGCCAAAGATTTCACTCAAAAAGAGGGTATAGACTATGAAGAGACGTTTTCTCCTGTGGTGAGATTTGCGTCCATCCGACTTATTTTGGCAATTGTCGCACACTTAGATTTGAAATTGTTCCAAATGGATGTGAAGACAGCTTTTCTCAATGGAGAATTAAGTGAGGAGATCTATATGGATCAACCAGTTGGATTTCAAGTCAAAGGACAAGAGCACAAAGTATGCCGCTTAAAATGTTCTATTTATGGTTTGAAACAATCATCCTGACAATGGTACATTCGGTTTCACCAAGCTATTTTATCAATTGGCTAATCATGATGACTGAAGAGGACCATTGTGTTTACATTAAGAAATTTGAGAATAAGTTTCTTATTATCTCATTGTATGTGGATGATATCCTCCTAGCTGGAAATGACAAGGATTTAATAGTCACTACTGAAAATCGGTTATCGACCACTTTTGAGATGAAAGACATGGGTGAAGCAGAATATATATTTGGGGTAAAGATCTCGAGAAATCGTTCTAAAAGATTTTTGATTTTATCTCAAGAAACTTATGTCAAAAGAATTTTAGAACGTTTTCGCATGCAAGACTGCAAACCCATTGATACCCCTAGGGAAAGAGGTCTATACCTCAGCAAAGAATAATGCCCTAAAACAGAAGAAGAAACAAATCATATGGCGAAAGTACTATATTCAAGCTTTGTTGGTAGTCTAATGTATGCTATGATATGTACTGGACCTGACATTTGTTTTGCAGTAGGCATGGTTAGTAGATATCAAAGCAATCCTGGTACTGCACATTGGACTGCAGTTAAAAGGATAGCTTATATTTAAATATTTGAAAGGAATCTCTAATATGGCTCTGTGCTATCAAGGTGGAAGTCACAAATTAGTTAGATATAGTGATGCAGATGGATCAATAGATAGGGATGAGCGTAAGTCCACTTCTAGCTACGCCTTCAGTCTCGGTGGAGGAGCCATTCATGGTGTAGCAAAAAGCAACAGTGCATGTCATTATCCATGATGGAGTCTGAATACGTTGCATGTACTGCTGCAGTACAAGAAGCAATTTGGCTGAAGAGGTTTTTGCAAAGCTTGCAGATTTCAAGAAAACTTCATGAAGCTGTGGTGATTCATTGCGATAACACAGCAGCTATAGCTTACGCAGAAGATCCTAAATATCATGGAAAATCCAAACACAATGACACACCCTATCATTTCATATGTGACATCATTGCACAGGGTCAAGTAGTGTTGAAGCATGTTTCCACTACCAATATGTTTGCTGACCCATTTACAAAACCAATCCTCAGGGATGCTTTTTATTAGCACATTAACCTGGGTTTAGGTCTATTGAAAATTTGATTTATTTATTTATCATTTATGCAATAAAGAATTTATTTGTGGATTCTTTGCATAATTGTTTCTCAAAACACATGTCTAAGAATATTTGTCACTAGACTACTAAAAGATTATTCCTCTCACACAAAAAATTACCCTATTACTGAAATAGCGAGTGAGATAGACTAAAATAATGACCAGGTACCGAACGTGGTGATCTCCTTGTTGTTGTTGACACAAGTAAGGATAATTAATAATAGTCGCCTTAGTTATGTACTAAGATGAGAATTTAAAGTTGAAAATGAAGGAACCCACACTTTAAATAGCCTGTTAATAGCCGGATTTGAATCTTAGGATTCAAGATAGTCACCTTAAGAGGTAGCTGGTCCAAGTTCCTTATGGTGTAAATTAGAGCGTGACAATCTAAGTGGGAGCTCCACCATAGCATACTTTTCATACTATATGTGCTATAAGTCGACCGATAAAGGAAGTGATTGAATGGTGATCCCTGCTTCATCACTGTGTGAGCCCTATGGACTTATTGTCCAAGCTATTATACCCTTGGGACTTGAATCTATATTGAGAAGTTAAGGGCTACTTTAACATGTTATTCAAAAGTCAAGAATAATGCGATCTAGTGAAACATATCTAGGAAAGCAATTAGTCTTTGATCTGTCAGTATGAGTATTCAAGGAAAAGTTATCTAAACTTACACATAAAACTTTGTAACTCATTCCCTGGGCGGTTATAGAAACATTAGTTGTTGAAGATAACCATGAGTACCAAGAGATTGAAAGAGAATTTGCATGGCTCTATTATTAGAGGGATCAGAGGTTAAAAACTGTGTAATTTAGATAAATTGGGGTATTTCGAGATAATTGAGTAGAGTTATGTTAGTAAGATGGTAACTTGACATAACATCTCTCATAGGTACCTTTTTCTCGTTTGGTCGCACGTTTCATTTCCTATATGATAGTGAGGATAAGTTCTAGGGATTAACGGAGGATCTAAACACGTTGAACGCAATGTGTACGAGTGGGAGATGTTGTATATAGACTTCCAGATAGCATACAACGTGAATAATTAATTAATTTAATTAATTTGTTGGACAGTGACTCTATTTAGAGAATCAAGTAATTGTGTGTAAGACAATTACCTAAGTGATAATTATTTAGTCAAAATAATTATGTATGTGATAATTATAATTGATCAGATCATATTATTGTTATCACTTACGGAGTTGAATTGGAAAAGGTTTTCTTAGCTATATGTAGTTGGGAATCAAAAAATTATTACGTTTAATTTTTCTCTCTCCCCCCAACTTCCTACTTCACAAAATTCTTTAGGTTTATTCCTCTTAGAGAAATCATCATAGTTTCAAATGTTTTGAAACGTGAAAATTATGGGTGACTCTAGTAGCCGCTCCATCCGACTGAGAAAGGTGGCTAATGCTAAATTAGATTCGTAAAGCTAGTCGATCCTGTAAAAACTGCGAATTTTTGAGGTATAATTTCTTTATGACTAAATTAAATTATATCAACATCACCAAATATTAAAGAGATGTCAACTGCGGGAAGAAGAATATATGTTTTTAAGATTTTCTGTCACGATAAATCGCGCAGTGTTGACTCCAACCATCTGAAAATATTGAAGACTGTAAACAAGAGCAATTGATGTTGAAGCACTTGCAAGTAGCATCACAGCCACACCGCCAGGATAGAAGTTATTACTATAAGAATGAAAATCCCAACTCTCGTCTCTCAAATCCGTCGAGAAATTCCGCTCTAGAAACATTACATCCAGATCATAATTTAGTTTACTTGACACAAGTTAGTGTATTGTTATCAAAGTTCAGAGCCCTGTATATGCAATAACCGAAAGGAATGCAAGTAATGCAAAATGAAAGAACTAATCTCCTTGTCCATAAATTCTCTTTGAATCCAAATCCCAAATTGTTGCAGTTCTCACAAAGTTGTTTCAGTTCCTCAACCCCCGCCCCCTTCCATCCCCCTTTAGTGTCTGATTCTGATCTGCAAAGATACGGTCACAATAACTCGAACAAACAAAGAAAATTCAACACTCGGCCCACATGCCTCTCTAACCAGCAGTGATTTCTTATTGCAGAAGCACTGACCATAGGCACCCATCAAGCACAAGGAGAAACAAATATATTCACGAATTTGAAGATCAAAACAAACACTGTTCAATCAATACATAAGTTGTAAAGTATCTACAGAATTTTATACAATTTTGTCCACACCAATTTATATATAGCATAAACACTGAATTAGTTAAGAGTTTTGTTGTCCAATTGAATAAAACTAATATTTTCATAATTTCGTCATGGCTTCTGATTTATCTTGATAGTACACTGTTGGAGTTCATCACAGCATTATCTATCACAGCAACACATAAAATTAATGATATTTGACTCCTGATTTTGTAATAGACTGGGAAGAAGTAAGTACAAATAAAGCGAATGAGAAGGGAAAAGATAAACTAACATTTGCTTGCTTGGCATCAATAACCTGAAGTTTGATCGTTACTTCAAAAGAAGAAAATAGAATAAACTGTAATTTCCATAAAGCTAGGCCAGGCAGTATGTGTGTCCTTACCATATTATTTTCCTTTCTTTTAGGTTTTCTTTCCCACTTTTCCATACAAAAACACAAGGAAGGTTACATGAAGTAGGCTGCAAAATCGATATCTTTATCTTTCCTTCGACATCTTCACTGATTACTGTAACCCCATTCTCTTATTTGCGGAGTTTAGTTTCATGCTATTTCTTCCTTTAGGTGGAAATCAGGGTTGGGGTTGAGGCCTTGGGGAGGGATTGGAGATGTGAAGCTAGTGTACTCATCCCATATGAGGTATTCACTATTTGAAATTCTGGTAAGTATAGAAGGAACAAGTCATGTGATGGCCTGTAGAATTTGAACTTAATACATGTTCAGGCACAAATTTCCAAGGGATTCCAAATTGTTACCTAATGAAAAGAACAGGCAAATTAAACGGTCGTTGATTGTAGGATTTTCACCAATCTAGATTAAAAATAAGTGAAAAGAAACAAAGAACCTTTTATACTATATTATAAATAAAAAACAGAAATTTCTGGAATAATTGCCAAATTGCTTTTCATTCACCAGATCAGGAAAATTATAAGGTAACTGAAAAATAAGATATAAACAAGAAGATGAGATCTATGCTCCTCAGTACCGTGTGTGATCATCTTCAATTAAAAGCAACATAAAAAAAAAAAAAGCCAAACCCTATGTACTCCATTTTAACAAAAACATAATTTGCACACAGAATATATAGCTCGTACTGATTACTGCAAAATTTAATTTATCTATAGAATATAAAAACCTATAAGTACTCAACTGAGACCATGTATCTGAGCAAACTAGACGACAACAAATTAACTTAAGCAAAAAATGACAGAACCAATAGATGATACAAGTGCAGGAAGCAATTGATCCAGGTGAAGCATGTCATGTCATGTGTATCGATCTTATAAGTTCAATAGGACTATTCATGGAAAAATAATCAAGGTAAAACACTGAATAATGTGTTTGAAATATCACTTAAACTACAATTGTTGTAGTCGTTATTCAAGAAATCATCTCATCAAAATCATTTCTACAATCATTGTAGTCGTTATCCAGGTTTTCTTTCCCACTTTTCCATACAAAAACACAAGGAAGGTTACATGAAGTAGGCTGCAAAATCGATATCTATATCTTTCCTTCGACATCTTCACTGATTACTGTAACCCCATTCTCTTATTTGCGGAGTTTAGTTTCATGCTATTTCTTCCTTCAGGTGGAAATCAGGGTTGGGGTTGAGGCCATGGGGAGGGATTGGAGATGTGAAGCTACTGTACTCATCCCATATGAGGTATTCACTATTTGAAATTCTGGTAAGTATAGAGGGATCAAGTCATGTGATGGGCTGTAGATTTTGAACTTAATACATGTTCAGGCACAAATTTCCAAGCAGGATTCCAAATTGTTACCTAATGAAAAGAACAGGCAAGCCATTAAACTGTCGTTGAGTAGGACTTTCACCAATCTAGATTAAAAATAAGTGAAAAGAAACAAAGAACCTTTTATACTATATTATAAATAAAAAACAGAAATTTTTGGAATAATTGCCAAATTGTTTTTCATTCACCAGATCAGGAAAATTATAAAGTAGCTGAAAGATAAGATATAAACAAGAAGATGAGATCTATGCTCCTCAGTACCGTGTGTGATCATCTTCAATTAAAAGCAACAAAAAAAAAAAAAAAGAAGCCAAACCCTATGTACTCCATTTTAACAAAAACATAATTTGCACACAGAATATATATCTCGTACTGATTACTGCAAAATTTAATTTATCTATAGAATATAAAAACCTATAAGTACTAAACTGAGACCATGTATCTGAGCAAACTAGACGACAACAAATTAACTTAAGCAAAAAATGACAGAACCAATAGATGATACAAGTGCAGGAAGCAATTGATCCAGCTGAAGCATGTCATGTCATGTGTATCATATATCTTATAAGTTCAATAGGATGGAAAAATAATCAAGGTAAAACACTGAATAATGTGTTTCAAATATCACTTAAACTACAATCGTTGTAGTCGTTATTCAAGAAATCATCTCATCAAAATCATTTCTAACTTACAACCGAGCAGCCAAAAAGCTAAACTTCATCATAAACTTCAAAACAAAATCCTACCGAACAATTGCTGGCGACCAAGCTGGCAGAAAAAAAAAAAAAAAAAAGAAATAATTTGTCAAGACTTTGAATCAGAAACCATAAACTCAATTCTCATTCTCTTCAGTTCCAAAAAGCTTCATCCTTGATAATGGGGTCCTCAAGTAGCCTTCAACTTCAAATTTCTTCGGTGAAAGCTCGCGATACTTAGCAAACTGTTCTCTTGCTTCTTTGTTCCTATCAAGCAAACTATAAATCATCCCTTTACAAAAATAAGGCCTAAAATCTTTAGGATCCTCTTTCTCAAGTTCCTCATAGCTCCTCAATGCTTCCTCCACAGTTCTTTCTTTTGCAAGAACTGCACCTGTGCCATTATTAACCTCACATCTCTAGCCTCCTTAACCTTCTTCTCCTCCTCAGCTGTCTTCAATGCCTCCTCTAATCTCCTTATCACCGCAGCCCCTTCTCCACATCTGTCCATCAATAATGCATTTTCAAACAATGCCTCAAAAGACAACGGATTTTTAACTAAAATCTCTTCGAAAACCTCTCTTGATTCTTGAGTATTCCCCATTTCATTCAATAGCCTAGCCATAAAAAACTTCCACTCCGGATTCTCCGGCTGGGCTGAGCTTAATTTCCTCAGTATCGTCAACCCCTCTTCATCCTCACCAGCCTCGAGTTTCTGCTGGAGCAAGCTCTTCAAGGCCTCAACAGCCTCCGAATTGGATTCCAAAAATTGGGTCAATGGTGAATTTTCTTCATTTTCTTCAGCTGTTTCCTCATGGGTTTCTTCTGATAATAACCCTTCTGTTTCAAGAGTTGGTGGTGGTGGGCAGGCCCTGGTCCGGCAACTGGTGGAACTTTCCGAAAATTGCGGCGGCGAAAACTATGGCGGCAGTGGTGCTTTTTAGAACGGAAACTAAAGGGTTTGGAGTGGAGGGATTAGAATATGAATTTGATGAAGAAGAAGCTTTGATAATACTGAAGTTTTTGCTGTTTAAAGGCCTACCAAAAGAAGCGTGTTTGAAACTGAAAACGGGGAGAGAGATTTTTGGGGTTGGATTAGTGTGGAGGAAGGAAGATGCCACGGTCAAAGCTGAGTCCATTGATGAAAATTCTTCTTTCCCTTTCCTCTGTTTTTTTGTGGAAAGCTTTTGGAGATTGAAATTGGAGTGGATTTCAGAGGGGTTAGGTCGGGAGGCAGGGGTTTTTGAGTGAAGGTTTTTTTTAAAACAAAAAAAAAAAGGGAAAATCGCTGAAATAGTCCCTCAACTTTTGTACTTTAGCCAAAATAGTCCCTCAATTTTTTTTGTAGCTAGAATGGTCCTCCAACTTTTATTTTTTAGCCAAGATATAGTGTCCTTTCATCTGAAATTTATAAAAAAAAATTTTATGGTGACTACACCATGAAAGGATTTTTTTGGCTAAAAAATAAAAGTTAAAGGACTATTCTGGCTAAAAAAAAAGTTGAAGGACTATTCTGGCTAAAAAGAAAGTTGAGAGACTATTCTGGCTAAAGTGCAAAAGTTGAGGGACTATTTTGGCAATTTTCCCAAAAAAAAATAAGAAAGAAATAGAGTTTGTAGATTTGAACAGCAGTACACAGTGTTGAGCTACTGCTCATTAAATATCTTTCTGTACATAAAAGGGAGAACAACAGTATACATTGTTGAGCTATTGTTCACTAAATATCTTTTTGTATAAGAAGAGAGAATCTCATTTAGTATAGGAGTCAGTTCCTTTAATTTTTTATTTAGTTATTAATAAGAGAAATTTTAAAAATAATTATCATCAATTAAAAGAAAATTTATAATTATTTATAAAAAATTATCTTTTAATTTTATTTTAAATTTTTTTTCTAATTTAATAATACTGACTCATTATTTAATTAAAGTTATATATATAATTTTTCTTTTAAATAAAACACACAAAGTATTCCAAAATCACTAGTATTGTATAAAGAAGCACTTGATTGTTTGAATTTGGTAGTCCTATCACGTGCAGTTTACGTGGATTCTGCAAGGAATTTGAAATTATGGAGATTTTGAGGGTTTTTTTAGTTCCAACTATTATCCATTAGTTTTTGGAAACTCTCTCCTCCTATCACCCATTAGTCGAATTCCCTGTCAACCTTATCTTTTCCTTTCCTTCTCTGCAAACTCTCTCTCTCTTCTTTCCTTACCTCTCTTACGCTCCTTCTCCTTTCTCTCTTCTTTCTTCTTTGCTTTCTCATCATTTCTGTTTTTTCCATCTACAACCAAACACAAATTCAAATCCTTTTTCTCCCTGTTTCAGATATGCTCATCCTTACACTGATTTGTTTTTTCTTCTATTTTTTTGAGATTTTTTAAATAAAAAAAACTTTTTTGATTATTACATGAAAAATTGCAGTCGAGTTTTACAGTCCTTCGCATATCTCATTATCAGATCTCCTTATTCTTTGATTTTATTTTCTTCTGTCTTTGCATTTTTTTTAACACTTTTGTGGTTAAGTTTTCTGATTTACTCATATATTTTTTATGGGATATTGCATGTGAATATCGGCATTTTCTTGCATCCCAATCAACGACAGAGCATACAGTGATTTTTGGTTTTTTTTAAAAAAAAAAAAACATTTTTGAGTATCAAATGAAAAATTATTCGAGTTTTACAGCCCTTCGCATATCCCATTTTCAGATATCCTTATTCTACGATTTTTGATTTTGTTCTTGGCGTCTTTGCATTTTTTTAAAAAAATTTGTGGTTAAGTTTTTTGATTTATTTATATATATATTTTTTGCGATATTGCAGGTGAATATTGGCGTTTCCTTGCATCCCAATCAACAACAAAGCATACAGTGATTTTTGGTTCATCCTTATGTGGACTTTGATGTTTGTAGGTATTTTTAGATTAATTTTTTTAAGAATGCACTGTCATGTTTTAGTAGTTTTAAAATTTTTTTTATTCATCTATAACATTTTTTATTAAATCTTTTTTTTTAATATTTTTTCTCCAAAAATTTGTCTTCTTTTTTCTTAAATAATAGAAGGTTTATTGAACGGCTTGTTTGTTTTGAGAAGTCCAAGATAAATTTTTGGGTAAGTGTCAATAGCTTATGGAGAAAAAACTAGGCATATCTGTTTTTAAAAGAATAATATGAAGAACCACTAGCATAATCACACTATTACTGGATAAGATGTTGAAAATTTTCCACCTATCTCTCTTTATATATTTGAGTTTTTATTTTAATTTGTGTTCATCAATAGTAGAAATTGCTTTTATATTCAGATAGTGTGATGTCTAGGTTATCAAGATTTTCCCCCCTTTCCTGATCTTACTTCTCTCCCTTTCTTCTATCTTCTTCGAAAACAACAGTGTATGGTTGTTGATAATTTTTAGTTCGTGATCACTTATTAATTATTACTGATTTTTTCTTTTATTTTTACAATATTTGCCTTATATCATGATGAAATTAATGAATTTATTATATTATTCTTTTATTTTTGTTTTTCCCCTCTTGACAGTTTTGGCTTATGTTGGTGTTGAAGGACTTCTAACAATAATGAGGGTTGTCAAAATTGTGTTATTAATGGTTGTCATTTTATGTTGTCGTTTGGTGTTGAAAGTTTTATGCTCCTCAGGTGAATCCATACTAATAACCTAAAGCGTTTGGATACCCTCTGGTTGGTAGAAAGACTGAAAGAAATCTTTTGCCCATATAAGGGACGGTAACTTCTGATGGGATTGTTTTTATTTGTTTGGCTGATTAATGATTCCAATTGGTAATTAATGTGGTCATTGATGTTTTCCAAACCTTATTTTGATGATGACATAAACACTTAACTCTGTAAACAAACTTTTGCAGGTCTGTTATCTGTTTTGCTAGAGACAGGGCTTTCGGACGCACTGAACCGTCCGAATTGGGTCAAAACTTCTCGGATGCATTGCACCGTTGTTTGAACGAACAGGCAGAAAGAAATAGGATCCTACTGCCTCTCTTTACGGACGAACATGACAGTTCGAAGCCTCTATCGGACGAAGGAACGGATGCATGCACGGACGTCCGAACGAACTCTTCAGCAACTGCATGAAGATTGGACGCTGTGTCGGACGCTTACAATTTGTCTTGGACGTCCGAAACCCTAACGGCTACTTTTTGTGCATTTATTATTTAGCCGTTAGGAAGTAGTTGCAACCACCATTTACTGCTCTTATAAATAACTGCTTTGATATTAAGTAAAAATCATCTAATACATTGAATACAAGCTTTAGAGAAAAGTAATTCGAGTACAAATTGGCTATAGTGCTTTGTTGTATTAGCGTGCAGTTGTGAGTGAAATTCAACTTTGAGTGGAGTGATAATCTTGTATGAAAGTGTAGTTCTAAGTAAAATTCTTGGCTCAACTAAAAGAGTTTTAGTGTGAGCAAGAAGTTTCCAACTTTGTAAAGATTATTGAGTAATAAAACTCACCAAGTGTGTGAAGCATTCTAGTGATTTAATAGTTCAAGCTTGCTTGCTTGGAAGTATTGGTTGTTTAATTTTCTCTCTTTACTTCACTGTTCCATTGATTTTATTATATCAGTTTTTATTTGGAAAATCTCAACATTTTTGAAAGTATAATTTTGAAGAAACCTAATTCACCCCCCCTATTAGGTTGCTTTGGGACCAACAATTGGTATCAGAGCCAGGTTTCATTTTATTGCTTAAACTGCTTTTGAGAAAAGAACTATTATGGCAACCAACAATGCTCTATTCTTTGAGGGTCAATCCGTTACTAGGCCCCCATGTTTAATGGGGCAAATTTTATTAGTTGGAGAGATCTATTGACATTGATTTGTGGTATGTTGTCAATGAAGGTTCTTTTGAAGCTTCTATCATTGATGATCACACAAATAGAAGAAGAGAAAAGACAAGGGATGAGCTCACTCCATAAGACAAGGCAAACTTGACGTTAAATGCAAAAGCTATGAATGCCTGCTATATAATGCCTTGGATGCAAATGAATCAACTCGCGTGAAGGGATGCATTTCCGCTAAAGAAATGTGGGATAATTGAAGGAAATCCATGAAGGGAGCGACGATGTTCGTGAGCAAAAGAAATCCTTACTTGTTGCCAAGTATGAGTTCTTCAAGATGGAACCACATGAGAACATTGACAAAATGTACTGTAGGTTCAATGACATTATAAAGGATCTTGAAGCCTTGGGTAAGGAGTACTCTTTGGGTGAAAAAAATAGAAAAATCCTAAATGCTCTATCCAAAGAATGGGATGCCAAAACTATTGCTATAGAGGAAGCCAAGAATTTAAATTTAATGCCTATTGAATCGCTAATCAATTCTCTTACATCTTATGAATTGAAGTTAAAGGCTAAAGTAGTGGATGATGAAGAAGCAACGCCAAGAAGGAGCATTGCTCTAAAGACCTCTCAAGAAGAAGATGAAAACAGCTCCATCAATCTAGAAGATGAAGATCTTGATGATCCAAGGAGATCTTGCACTCATCACCAAAGGATTTCTTAAACACTACATCAACAAACGAAGAATGAGAAGAGGCGGAGCTACAAATTCAAATAATTTCAAAGAAAAGACAAGGCTTGAAATGAAGAAGCAAAACTAAAATGTTTTGAATGCGGTCAACTCGGACACTTTGCAAATGAGTGTCCTTCCAAGAAAAAGAAGGAAGGAAGAAAACCTAGATTTAATAACTTTCAAATCACATGGGATGATTGCAACTCCGAAGGAGAAGTTGAAGAAGAAATGGAGTCGGCACAAATGGCCTTTATGGCTATTGGAGATAATGAGGTAAATTCTAACTATGACTTCAATGATGAAAATGATGAAGATGATCTTGAAGCTTTCATTTTAAAATTGCATGATAGGTTAAAGGAATCATATGCTAGAAATAAGGTGTTAGTCAAAAAATCAAATGCTTTATTAAATGCTAACTCTAAACTTGTGAATGAAAACAATAGGTTATCACAAGAGAAATCGTGATTTGAAGAAAAGAATGCATGTGGGATCCAAGGTCAAGGAAGAACAAGCCTCATTGAAGAAAAAGAATGGATGATTTGAATGCTCTCTTGACTAGATCCTTTAAAGAAAATGTTGTTGATTTAAAAAGAAATAGAAATGTAGTAATCAACAAAAATTTTGTCACGTTTAGAAGGGATGACTTATGTATTGTAAAACCAAAATCATCTTTATATGGAAATAAAAATATTATTTGTAGATATTGCCAACAACATGGACATGTTAAGAATATGTGTTATGTAAAGAAGAACGAAAAGCTTGGAACGAAAGTTGCATGGATTGTTAGCAATTTCACTAACTTAAATGGACCCAAGAAAATATGGGTACCAAAAGTTATCAATTGATTTGATGTGTAGGTACTCAACATCACCAATAATGCTAAGTGGTTCATAGATAGTGGATGTTCAAGGCACATGACGGGTGATGATTCTTTCTTCACGAATCTCACATCCAAAAACAGTGGAAAAGTCACTTTTGGAGATAACAATAAAGCAAAATCAATCGGCATTGGTGATGTAGGTAAAAATGGTGAAACTTTGATTAAGAATGTGCTTCTTGTTGATAATTTGTTTATTAAGTGTTAGTCAACTTTGTGACAAAAATTTATATGTATTCTTTACCAAGCGTGAATGTCTTATTCTTGATAAAAAATCATGTTGTTTTATTCAAGGGCACTAGGCACAATAATGTTTATGTGATTCATCTTGATAAAATTAGCAATAGCAATGTAAAATGTCTTACCGCTTCCATAGATGATCCTTGGCTTTGGCATAGAAGACTCTGTCATTTTAACATGGATTTAATTGAAAAACTTGCTAAGAAAGATTTGATAAGAGGATTGCCAAAAATAAAATTTTTGAAAAATAAAATTTGTGATGCATGCCAATTTGGTAAACAAGTCAAAGTTTCTTTTAAACCAAAGAATTTTGTGTCTACTCATAAACCTTTAGAATTATTGCATCTTTAGACTTATTTGGACCTACTCAATATGCTAGTCTTGGTGGTTGCAAATATGCTTTTGTTATTGTAGATGACTATTCTAGGTATACTTGGGTATTATTTCTTGTTCACAAAAATGTGGCATTTGAAAAATTTGTAAAATTGTTTTCCAAAATTCAAAATTTATTAAATTTAAAATCATTCGTTTAAGAAGTGACAATGGTGCCGAATTTAAATTCGGAGGTTTTTCTTACTTTTGTGATCACAACGGTATTTCTCATAAATTTTCGGTTGTTAGAGTCCCTCGACAAAATGGTGTTGTCGAAAGGAAAAATAGGACTCTTCAAGAAACCGCTAGAACTATGATTAGTGAATGCGACTTACCTCAATACTTTTGGGCTGAAGCGGTTAACACGGCTTGTTATGTCATGAACCGAGTTTTATTGAGATCCTTTTTAAACAAAACACCTTATGAACTCCTCTTTTGTAAAAAACCTATTGTGAGCTATTTTGAAATCTTTGGTTGCAGATTATAATGTTTTATTTTAAAAATCAAAGAAAACCTTGGAAAATTTGACAAAAAATCGGATGAAGGAATTTTTCTAGGATATTCTAGTGACAAGAAAGCATACCGAGTTTACAATAGAAGAACACTCTTGATTGAAGAAGTTGTGCATGTTACATTTGATGAAACTAATGATGTTATTTGAAAGAATTTATGTGAAGATCAAGATGTAGGTATTTTAAAGGAGCTTGAAAAGCTTGTTATTCATGAAGATCATCAAGAGATCACATCAAGCAATGATGTCAACAACCATCAAATAGTTGATGAAAAGAATGAGGATACTCCAAATGATCTTTCGAGAGCTTGGAGACTCGTCTCTAGTCACCCTCAAGATTTAATCATAGGTGATCTATCCGATGGGGTAACTACTCGCTCTCATAAACCTTTGAATAGTAATTATGCATTACTTTCTCACATTGAACCTAAACATATAGATGTTGCTTTGAGTGATGAATTTTGGGTTAATGCCAGGTGCAAGATGAACTTAGTCAATTTGAGAAAAATAATGTATGGACCTTGGTTGAAAGACCATCTTCTCATCCCGTTATTGGAACTAAATGGGTCTTTAGAAACAAATTAAATGACCAAGGTGAAATCATAAGGAACAAAGCTAGACTTGTTGCTAAAGGTTATGCTCAAGAAGAAGGTATTGCCTTTGATGAAACCTTTGCTCCCATGGCTAGATTAGAATCCATTCGCATGTTTCTCGCATTTGCATGTTTCAAAAATTTCAAATTATTTCAAATGGATGTCAAAAGTGCATTTTTAAATGGTTTTATTGATCAAGAAGTTTTCGTTGAACAACCTCCCGGCTTTGAAAATAAAAATTTTCCAAATTATGTTTTCAAACTCTCCAAAGCTTTATATGGTTTGAAACAAGCCAAGAGTTTGGTATGAAAGATTAAGTGGTTTCTTGATAGAAAATGGATTCAAAAGAGGTGTAGTTGACACCACTCTTTGTACAAAAACAGATTCCTTTAAATGGTTTGTTAATTGTTCAAATTTATGTTGATGATATTATTTTCGGAGCAACTAATGAAAATTTGTGCAAGGACTTTTCACATTTAATGCAAAAAGAGTTTGAGATGAGTATGATGGGCAAGCTGCAATTTTTCCTCGGACTTCAAGTTCATCAAACTAAGGAAGGAACGTTTATTATGCAAATCAAGTACACAAAGGAGCTACTCAAACGATTTGGAATGGAAGATTGCAAACAAGTTGGTACGCCAATGTGCACTTCAACCAAACTTGATAAAGATGAAGAAGGTAATAGTGTTGATGAAAAACACTATAGAGGTATGATCGGAAGTCTACTTTACTTAACAGCCAGTAGACCAGATATCATGTTTGCTGTTTGTTTATGTGCTAGATTTCAATCTTGCCCTAAAGAATCACATTTGATAGCTGTTAAAAGAATTTTTAGATATCTAAAGGGTACAATGAATTTTGGTCTGTGGTATCCAAAGTCCTCTACATTTGTTATTATTTATTTAATTAGTTATTCCGATGCTGACTTTGCTGGGTGTAAAATTGATAGAAAAAGTACCAGTGGTATGTGTCATTTTCTGGGAAATTGTCTTGTGTCTTGGTTTAGGAAAAAACAAAATTCTATTTCTCTTTCTATGGCTGAAGCCGAATACATTGCTGCTGGAAATTGTTGTGCTCAACTTCTTTGGATGAAACATACTCTGAAAGATTTTGGTGTCTTTTTTGATTGTGTTCCTATTAAGTGTGACAACACTAGTGCAATTAATTTCACAAAAAATCCTGTTATGCACTCTAGAACCAAACACATTGATGTTAAGCATCATTTTATTAGAGATCTTGTTTGTAAAAAAGAAATTCATGTTGATTTTGTGCCTACTTCAGATCAACTGGCTGAAATTTTTTCAAAACCCTTAGCTCTAGATCACTTTGAAACTCTCAGAAAATGTTTGGGAATTTTACAGATCAACTTGGCATAGGTTCTTGGTTCGGACGCACTCATTCGTCCGAATGCTTCGACTCTACCCTTGGGACGCTATGTTTCGTCCGAAAACTGCCTATCTTCCTCGGACACTTATAAACGTCTGAACGATATTCATTTTCTTCACTAAACTCTCTGGAATTCTTCCGGGCGCGTACCATCGTCCGAAAGAACGTCGGAGGCACTGGATCTTCCATCGCCCGTCCGTTCATCAGCGTTCGGATGCTTCATCCGACACACACCAAACGTTCGGCCGTTCGAACGGTCTCTCTGTTCTATTAAAACCGTCCATCTTCCACATTTCGTACTTGCCCAAACCCCCGAAACCCTCTCTGGCGAAAATTGTTCCTTCAACACCCCCTTCAAATTCCTATCCTCTTTCCCAAAATTGGTTGGAAGATTATCCTCTCTGGAGTATTTAATAAGATGAATCATATCAATACTCATCCACATCTACTGTCTCATTTCATCAAATTCTTACCAATCTTTCAAAAATTAAAATTTTCCTCCTCTTCCTTCCCTTCCTTCACAATGGTTAAATCTTCGCAGAGGTTCTTCTACAGCAACTCGTGGACGAAAAATTAAGGGGAAAGCTCCAGTACGAGGAGAATCATCTGCTAATCCCCAAGTATCCACAAATCCAATCTTGAAAAAATTCATCGATGCCAAGGCATCTGAATGGTATACATCCCTTTTAAGTAAATCTGTAATCGTTCAACGTCCTGCATCTCAAAGTCTGTTTGATGAGTATAATCTTCCCATTGTCAAATCCTGTTTTGAAAAACAAAATTGGGGTCACCTAGTGCATATTGACTTACCTGTATATCATGATATGGTGCTTCAATTCACCGCCAATCTTCGAAAAGGCCCCACTGTTCGCACCTTAACTTCTCGTGTTAACAGCACCAATCTTGAGATTTCATCCAACATCATTAACACTATTTTTGAATGTGAAGTCTCAAACCCAAATGATTTTTCCTATTTCTTTTCTTTAGATAAATGGCCTACTGTTGATACTCGATTTGACATCGATGAAGTTAGGGCCATATCTTTTAACATTAATTTTAAACAGGCCTCGGAAACTAAAACCACATTACTCACTCCTGAATTGAATATTCTATATACTCTTGTCACAAATTTGTTATTGCCAACTGACGGGCATCACACTTACAAGAGCCAGGTAAAATGCAGCTTTACTTGTTTTTTTGTGTTTTCAAGGGCATTCCTCTTGATTTTGGGTATCTCTTTTGTTCCCTATGGGAACTCTTTCTTACTGATACCCGAAGAAACATTCATTTTGGAAAATTTCTCACCAAAATTTTTGATTTCTTCGAGGTTCCTTTCAGCGGAAACAAACAATTTCCTCCTTATTTTAATAAATCTTATATTGAAAGAAAAGGCCTCCGGTTTTTCAACAATCAATGGTTAACTAAGGCAGCCTTTGATTTGGCCCATTCACAATCCCATGCATCCACCTCTGATTTCGCTATTCCCCATTCTCCTCCTCCTCAACCACCTCCACCACTCCATGATTCTCATCCATCTTCCTTTGAACCGTCTTGGATAATCAACTTTCTCATATCTGTAGCCTTCTCACCTCCTTGAGCACTCAAGTCAGTTCCTTTCAACGTCGCACTAATCGAAAGTTAAAACGACTTGAAACTTGTCAAATGATTATCCAAGAGGCACTTAGCCTTGGCATGTCTGCTCCAGCTCAGGTTCAATTTGCCAATCTTAAGTCACAATATCCACTCGATTCATCTTCCGACAGTGATGAAAATGAAGATAGAAATGTTCGTGAGGATGATGAAGAAGCTGCCAATACTCAAGGAGCTGCAAATGACGATGAAGACGACGATGAGGATATTGACGACACGTTTGATTTCATCATGCAACGCCACACCGGAGAAGAGGAAGACAGTGAAGCCACTAATGAAGATGTTCCATCAAAACGTAAAAAGACCGAAAAGTGCTCCCAGAAGAAAAATGACTCGCATTAGTTCTTTTGACATCTGTGTTTAGTTTTTAGCACTTCTCTATTTTTTAGGACTTCTCGTAGATTTACTCTTTTATAGCATGTTTAGTATTTCCTTGAATTAAATACTGTTAACTTTTTAAGATTGAGTATATGAAGTACTTGGTTTATGAAATTCTGTTAAAAACTTGCATGTTCTCAGGGAGAGCTTTGTTTGATGATGTCAAAAGGGGGAGTAGTCTTCTATATTGCAAAATGATTAGTCTTGTCCAATTGTTTTTACATAATTACTCCATGAAGGTTTGTCATCATCAAAAAGGGAGAGATTGATGTTTTTCAAACCTTATTTTGATGATGACATAAACAATTAACTCTGTAAACAAGTTTTTGCAGGTCTGTTATCTGTTTTGCTAGAGACAGGGCTTTCGGACGCACTGAACCGTTCGAACTGGGTCAAAACTTCTCGGACGCATTGCACCGTCCGAACGAATAGGCAGAAAGAAATAGGATCCTACTGCCTCTCTTTACGGACGAATATGACCGTTCGAAGCCTCTATCAGACGAAGGAACGGACGCATGCACGGACGTCCGAACGAAGCTCTTCAGCAATTGCATGACGATCTAAGATCGGACGCTGTGTCGGACGCTTCTAATTTGTCTCGGACGTCCGAAACCCCAACGGCTACTTTTTGTGCATTTATTATTTAGCCGTTAGGAAGTAGTTGCAACCATCATTTACTGCTCTTATAAATAACTGCTTTGATATTAAGTAAAAATCATCTAATACATTGAATACAAGCCTTAGAGAAAAGCAATTTGAGTACAAATTGGCTATAGTGCTTTGTTGTATTAGCGTGCAGTTGTGAGTGAAATTCAACTGTGAGTGGAGTGATAATCTTGTACGAAAGTGTGGTTGTAAGTAAAATTCTTGGCTCAACTAAAAGAGTTTTAGTGTGAGCAAGAAGTTTCCAACTTTGTAAAGATTATTGGCTCACCAAGTGTGTGAAACATTCTAGTGATTTAATACTTCAAGCTTGCTAGCTTGGAAGTATTGGTTGTTTAATTTTCTCTCTTTACTTCACTATTCCATTGATTTTATTATATCAGTTTTTATTTGGAAAATCTGAATGGAATCCTCAACATTTCTGAAAGTAAAATTTTGAAGAAACCTAATTCAGCCCCCCTCTTAGGTTGCTTTGGGACCAACAGTTATGATAATTTTGAACCACAAAATTGGAAATTTTGAGGCTGAAAATAACAAACTTGAAAATGAAATGAGTTACAACTTCAACTTCAGTTTGCGTATTTTACTATATTAATTAGGCTGAGAAATTTGTGTCCTGGTTATGATGATACTAGGTTGTGTGTTGGATATGGAAGACATGATCCTATATCTTGGCGTGGTAACTCTAATGGCATTTTCAAATGATAATTCTTTCTCTAATGCAACTGAGTTGCAGCCATGACAGTGTTGTCCATTTTTCCAATTTTTTTCCATTTTTTTGTCAGTGTAGACAACATATGGGTTTATTAGATAAGGTATATAGATGAGTTTGATAGAGAGGAATATTCAATAGTTGTAAGTTTTAAACAAGAGTTGTGTCAAGTTAGAAAATCATTGAATTTGCGTATTAATGTTTTGAAAATAGCAAAAGGAACTAACTTCTATGATTTTAGTTTTCCCTTCAACTCATTTTAAGTGATGTATGTCTTCTTGATTTCTATTTTCCTCAGGTTGCAAGTTCATATATTTTTGCATTAATTCTACCAAGAAAATGTTGTTTTTTTCCTAGGACACTTCCTAAGTGAAGTTGTATGCTTCTTCTTGCTAATTCTTAGTTATTAGTAATCGTTCGGTTAAGTTCCGACTTAAAGATTATAGTATTATAGATATTTATAAAGTATTTCATAATTTTTTCTTGATGTCAGTTATAAATATCAGTTAGTTTCCTTTTTATTGTGCAATTTTATAGGGGATTGTGGATTACTGACACAAATCAAGGATGGTGGTTCTCTGGGAAATTCGGCATATTTAAAAGACTTTGAACATCTTGATTCTTGCTGCTACTGTAAGTTCTTGCATCTTTCTTTCTTTTCCATTATATACCACGTGCTTTTGACTGCGTGCTTGCAAAAGAGACCGAGTGGTGGCAAATTCAATAGTTGTTGGCAATTCTGTCATATGCATAAATAGATGGAATGGATATGATGGAGTAGTATTCCGTTTTTTATATTTTTTCGCGAAAAAATCTTTCTTATTGTATTATCCCAATTGTCTGAATATTGTAAAGTGTCACCTCTGTTTTCTTGCTGGTTTGAAAATTTACATTATTGTTGTTGCATGAAGAAAGATAATAATTTGCCTAAAAGTTCTGTGGTGTTCCACAATCTCCATCTCAGAACAATAGTTTTTTTTTTTTTTTGCTGCTTTTAAGTATGATTTCTTGTATCTTTTTTTTACAAAGTTCATGTTTTAGGGTCTGTTTAAAGTTAATTAGGTATGTAAATTTATTCTACATTCTCATTGCAGATTTGTAAAGTCAAAATTTTTAGATTTGCAAAAATCTGTGTTCCAATTATGATACATTCCATATTTGTTGATTATTTTTTCTCAATTTATATTTAAAGTAGTAACTAATTTGGTGATATGGCCCTTTCCCCTGAATTCTCCTTACCTTTGCAAATGAGGAACAACCAAGAGAATAGTTGAAGTATTTAACTTTAAATCTTTTGGGTAATAACTTAATTCTAATTTTCTTGAAGTAAATTGGAGTCTCGAGGCGGCAATAAGGCTATTTTCTAGGCCATTTTTTTGCCATTGCTCACTTCGGTATTTGTATGGAGCTCTACATTTGTATTCTAAAGATAATTTTTTTATCATTGCTTTTGAGTTATGATAGATTTGGCTAGACCTCATTCTGGAATGGACATGAACCTATACTTGGCAAAGTAATTGTTTAATTGGGCTCTATTTTATTTTATTTTGTTGGTTGGAAATATTTGATAAAGTTCTTTCCTTGTACTTTTGTAGTACTACTTTAAGGGAAGATATGAGGAGATTAAGTTGGCAAGTTCATATGAAGCAGGTGAATAAAGTAGGGTTTGATGTTATTCTCAGGATTTGTTGCTATATTTATGTTGAATGGAACTTATAGTTGTGGTTAAATAATGCGGTTTTCAAAAGCATAATGCTTATGGAGAAGAATTTGTGAATTTGTTGTTTGGGAACTTTCAATAGTTTTTCAGTTCGATTGAATTACGTTCCTGGCACTAGCTTTAGATCCAACTTGGCCTTTCAAGGTTAAAGTATTAGCCTTTTTGTTTATTTTGTTGTTTGTGTTAATTTCTGGCCAAAGGATATACATTTTTAAGTGATTCATTTCCATTTTATTGCTTCTTAGCTAGAAACCTATACATGTAAGTTATTTGCATTAGACTTTTGCTCACACAATAATGAATATATTGTGAGAAAAATTTTCTTTATCCTTTACTCTATATTTATCGCTGATGATTTTATTTATCAAATACCCTAAGATATGAGAACAAAGGAATTGCACTATTGGAAGCCACGTCCTTGCTCGTTTATGTCATAAAATTGATTAAGTACTTTATCTTAATCAAGTACTTTACCTTAACCTTGATAATGTAGAGAATGCTCAGCTTATTTGTTGGATTGCTTTATGAACAATGCTTGTAGAACTTTTAAAGTAGAATCACATGGTATGCATATATAATATATTGATTAGTTTGGAGGAAATTTTGAAAAGCAAGAGTGGAAGCAAGAACAAATGGGTGGTGTCTCTCTCTATTCTTTGATTATATGGTCACATTGGTGTTTAATTCGACATAGTGTCTTATATTTATCAGGTTTAGATCTAATAGGTAGTTAGTGTTAATAATTTTAAATTTGAAAGAATTATTGTGTCTACTTTGCATGGGAGTTGATTAGATGCTATTGTATTTGTTTGTTTTATATGTTTATGTATCCAAGCATGCAACAGATCTGGCAAGATGACATTTTATGGCTGAGCAAACATTGGGAAGCTGATAATTTTGAAATCGTTATAAAGGGTGACTTTTTTTCAGCAACCACCTACAAGGTGGGGTAGTCCATTTTTATTATTATTAAAAAAGAAAAGGTACATAGAGGCTAACATGAAGTCTAGCTCTCCAGCAATAAGAGAATGAATTCAAAGACATATACACTTTGAATTCTAGCTTGTTGTAAGATCTAGGATACCAACTTCCACTATTTCTCTGAACTTACATTTTAGAACTAAATTAATGATTTGGAGTACTAACATCCTCTAATGCTATGAATTTGTCTCTTACATATTAGAACTAAATTAGAAAAGGGGTTTTGAGGTCATCCTGGTTCACATTGCTCTTGGCATATTATATGTCCTCTTATGTGGTCCTTTCCTTTTGGGGCAAGAATGTCCAAGTCTTGGATTGGGTACACTTCTCGGCCATTAGGAGATTCATTATCTGAAAAGTAACAAGTTTGTTGTGCCAACACCTTATCATTGGTCATGTTAGAATCATCAATTGGTTTAAACTTTGGTTGTTGGGGGAAAGGCAGGTTGGGTATGAAGGTGGTTTCCTTGCTACCCGAGAATTTGCTTGAATGGTCGTTGCTGTGTAAATAGTACAATTTCCTTGAATGTAGGCTTACCCGTGGCTGTGAGGTCTTTCATGTTTCGCATTTATACACATTGGTGGTGAGCCTTACTAGGCTGGTTTGTTGGGGTAGGATTTCCTTTTGGTTTTCCGGTCAGCTCGTGTTCATTTAAAGGTTCACCTTACGCCTTCTTTAAATCGTTCAAAGTTACTCTTGTAGCAATCGACTTACCCTTCAAATTTTGTATGGTTTCTTCCATCTCATGCAAAGAGAGAGGTGCGTTAGAAAAAGGAGGTTTGTTGTCTGAAAAATAGCATGGGTGTTCATCCAAAATTCGGGCATGAGAGATAGCCATGTCCAAACCATCTTTCAAATTTTGAATAGGCAAATCATTTTTGGGCAGCTTCCAATGAGTTTCAAATTTGAGAATTTTGAGGGGATCCTAACTGGTTTGAATTGGTCAACAATTCTCCAACCAAATTTGTTGCCAATGGATTCAAGTTCGAATTTCCAATCCCTTGATCTGAGGAGGTCAAATTTTCAACACACAAATTTTGGGGAAAGTTAGTTGAAGTACCCCTTGGTTGAATTTCCAGCAATTTGCCCCTACCGATTAAGCCCCAACCAACAGCTCCATCATGGGTGGCTCCACCACTAGAGGGTCGTCCATGCATTGGTCATCCATCTTTGGCTGTTCAACCACCTTAGGTCACTTATCCACTTATGTTTGCTCTACCATTTGCTCTACTAGCAGTAGAGCTATCTTCATTGTGCTTTTCGTGAGCCACTCTAGTGGGACAAGCTTCATTCTTCTTGAAAGGTTGCCATTGCATCTTACCATTAGTTTTGGCAGTAGTTTTAGTTTGAGCCGAGGGTTCTTTATGCATTTTTAGCACCTTTGGCATTCCATCCAAACAATCAACTGGACTATGCCCAATCTTATGACATTTGGTGCAATAATGTGGTATTTCCTCATAACTGATCTTCTGCCATTTCCTTTGTCCCCAACTCCTAGCCAAACTCTCGAAGGGAGATTGGCAAGTACATCCACTTCTTCACACACCTTGGCTGTATTGGTCGAGTAAAGTTCTCCCGTGGCCGCAAAGATATCTAGCTTTTAAAGGAGTTCCAACAGCTTGTGCAAGGCTAAAAACTGCAAGCTTTGTGAAGAAAGGTGCTGGTAGCCCTTCGAATGTAATCCATATAGGCACTATGGATGGCTCAATTTTTGGGATAAATAAAGGGTGCCATTTGAGAACACGTATATAGAAACCATTAATAGACCATGTGTTCTTGAGCCAACAACATAAATAGTCCTCCTCCAAGGCAAAACCATGCTTGTAATCAAGAAAATCAACTGAAAAATCACCTTTAGAAACAATTGTTTGGAAGCTCTTCCTCACGGTTTCCATGTTGAGTTTGCCTCGTGGGAAATTACCCACCAAGGTGAGACGAAATGGGGCAGCTAGCCTTTGGACCTCTTATTTAGTGAAAAATATGGCAGGCTTTCCTTTGTAGGATTGAAGCATCTTCAATGGTGGGTCTGTTTGCTGAATTGGTGCAAGGGGATTCTTTTCTTTGAGAGCATCTGCAAAGGATTTTTTTTGCCCTTCACCTCTTCTTCGGGCATGGCTGAGTAGAATGATTAAGAAAGATGTTAATGGATGGTGTTTATAGTGAGAGAAATGTAAAAGAGAAGGAGGAGAAAACATACTTCACTTTGTTCGCGTTTTCTACAATTTATGAAATGTGTAGAAATGAGAGGCATTATTTCAGCCTAAAACATGGAGTGCAGTAGGAATTGTTAGTGCAACTGTTGACAAATTGAAACAAGCATATCAATCATGGAACAAGATGTTGAAAACTCCAAAAGAAAAAAGGATGTTATTTTCAAATTGGAGTCTCTTTTTATGTAGCCTTTTTTCTCTTTGATCGTATTGCAATATAATTGGTTTATGTTTTATGTGTAGAGAATAGTGCAAGTTTATCTAATTTGGGAATGTTTTTATTTGAAGATGTATTCAAATGCTTCATCCTGACAAACTACCAATGAGCATGTGACACTAATGAGAATGTGTTTGTCGTAGTTTATACAATTCTATAACAATGTTCAACTTTAACACTATTTAGCTTTTCAAAACATTTCATCTATGTATACGGAAATAATTGGACATGAATTATGTGTTATTTTAACAGTGTATTACTTGGATTATACATTTTAGTGGTTTAAAATTTTCTATTATCAACACAACTAACTTATACCAAATTTGTACATAATTGTTGACCTGGGAATTTATTTATGCAAATTTCCACCGTGCAAAGTGCTGTTATGCCCCTAATCTTACAAAATTAGCTAGTCATCATGGACTAGCCAATTAGCAGAGCAATCTTTCCACACACTCATATATAGAAAATCACTTTGTAAAGTCAGCTAATCTATCTACTTTTAAATTACAACTTCTAGAAAACCAAGTAAAGGAGCACCAAGGAAGCATTTCACTAATACGAATAATATCCTCCAAAAGGGTAGCCAAGAGAAGACCATTAACCAATCTTGTTCAAACTAGAGGCATTAGCATTAACCAAAACGTCTCTAATGACTTCTGCATTGAGTAGAGGTTGCTTACAATGAGACCCTTGCTAACCTTTTGCACCAATTGACAAAATAATGCCACATAAATCCCTACAAATCTAGCCAAAACCTGCTTTATTTCTTTTTGCCTTCATAATTACAGCTACTTCAGTGCAGACCACCTTTCCTGTCGATGTTGATATGGTAGAATGAGCATTAAGTGGTAATGTTTCTTTGGAGCTCCTTTCTTGTCCTGTAAGATTTATATTCGTGTATTTCATCCATTCATCCATAGCTTTCCTCAAGGTTTTAGACCTAACAATCTTTGATCCCTCAAAACATTCTTTGTTTCTTTCTTTTCATATTTGCCAGAGGATATTTGCAGTTAAGGCAGCTACATCAGGATCCTTTCTGTCTTCGGCAGCTTGTTTGATTTGTCCCACCATTTCCAAAGATGCCCCCTTAAATTAGTAATTCTATCCCACTGAATAAGAGAAAACTTCCAGATTGAAGCAGCATGATCACAAAAGAAAAGAAGATGCTCTAGGGATTCCACCTCACCTTTACATTATCTAGATGGTTATGCAACATATTAAACAACCTTTTTCCAATTCTTCTGTGGATCAACTCATTTGTTGGTAAAACTCTATAGAGACACTTCCATAAGAAATGCTTGATTTTAAACTTAACATTTAGATTCCAAACAAATGTTCAGATGACAACTTGTTGTTTTGATCTACTGGACTCACCTTTAATGTTAGCTTTATGGATCTACTCTTCCTCAATATCCTATAGCAATTTGTAGCTAGACTGAATAGTGTGTACTCCAGATGAGTCATGAAACTAGTAAAATCTATCCACCCTCCTGGTATTGGAAATAGGAATTCTCATAATTCTATCAGCATCATTAGAGCAAAAAGGTCTGTTGAATAATATCACTTTTCCATTTACCTCCTTGAATTAGTTGATCAATTGTCAACAAGTTGTAGTTTGGTGGTTAAACATTAATAACTTTTCCTTCTTCATTTTTAGGGACCCAGCTGTCCTCCCAGATGTATATAGACTTGCCATCACCTACGCTTTTCAAGCTAAATCCTCCACTAAGAAGTTTCCTTGCTCTACATATACTTTGCCAAAACCAAGAGGAGCTTTAGGAACAAGAGCAGACAAAATGGAAGAGTTAGGATAGTACTTGACTTAAGAACCTTCGGCACTAGTAAATTTGGATTAACAATAAACCTCCAAAGTTGCTTAGCCTAAGGGTTGTATTAAATTGATGGATATCTCTAAAACCTAGATCCCCCGCTTTCCTACTCTCAGAAAGTTTCTTCCAATTCATCAGGTGTAAGTTCGAGTCTTTATCTTTAGATCCCAAGAAAAATTTGGCCATAATGCTATTAATTTCTTTACAGATTTTCTTAAGTAATCCAAAAAAAGACATCACATATACAGGCATAGCCAATGCAATAGATTTTAATAACACTCCTTTACCAGTCATGCATAAGTGTTTCCATTTCTAACCCTTAACTTTATTTAAGACTCTGTCCTTAACAGCTCCAAACACCTGACTTTTAGACCTACTAACTACCATAGGTAATGAGATGACTGGTATTTTACTGCTAAGATACTTACCCTGAGATACCCTTCTCACATCACCCAAAATAGAACATATGTCCTCTTGCACCTCAGGGGAAGTATTCTTACAAAAAAAAATGGAGGACTTGTCAAGGTTTACCAGCTAGCCAGTAGCAATTCGTACAGCTGAATTATATGTTTGATCCTTTTAGCTTTAGTCCTGGATGCTTTGCAAAAAATCACAGAATCATCAGTATAAAATAAATGTGAAATCATAGGTCCATTCCTGCATAATCTCATGCCAGTGATGTCTTTGATTCTACAAGATTGGTTTAGCAGGAAGGAAAAAACTTTAGCGCACAGAATAAAAAGATAAGGGGACAATGGGTTCCCTTGTCTAATTCTTCTAGAGAGGATGAGATAGCCAAACTTGTCACCATTATAGGAAATAGTTGAAACACATTGAAAATCCAGTTGACCCAAGTTTCACAAAAACCAAGTTTTTTCAAAATAGTAATTAAAAAAGGCCATTCAACCCCATCATATGCCTTAGCCATGATCAAGTTTCAAAGCTAGAAAACCATCTTTTCCTTGCCTCTTATTTTTAGGATAGTTTAGACATTCATGAGTGACAATAAGGCAGATTGATTTTCACTAATACAAGAACTAAGGCAAGGTTTTAGTCTATTAGCCAACAGCTTGGAGAAAATTTTATAGATGACATTGCAAAGAGAAATAGGACTATATTGAGTAAGATTGGCAAGGATCTACTTTGAGAACAAGAGAAGTAATGGTGTCGTTCAGAGATTTAAGGAGCTATCCAGAATAAAAAATGTTCTGCACAACTTCTTCAATATCAGTGCCAATAATGTGCCCATAAGTTTGAAAGAAAAGAGAGGTCATACCAACCTGGCCAGGGAATTATTGGGATCTATGGAGAAGACTGCTTTCCGGACCTCTTCTTCTCCAAAAGGCCTGGTAAGTGCAACATTCATTTGGCTGGTGATCTTGATAGGCATCCTATCCAGAATTTCAATGACATGAGTGAGGCTATTGGAAGAGAGAGAACTTCTCATAGTATCCACTAATCTCTTGTTGAATGCCCTCCAAATCATTGAACCATGTTCTATCCATTTTCTGAATATTCTAAATGCTTTTTCTTTTCCTTCTAGCCTCGGCACTTGCATGAAAGAAGGAGGTATTCCTGTCACCCTCTTTGAGCCAATTGATCCTGAATTTCTAACTCCAAAAACTGTCTTCATCCTTATGTTGGTCCCAAAGCAACATAAGAGGGGGGGGGGGTGAATTAGGTTTCTAAAACAAAATACTTTGCAAAATATACACTTGTAAAATCTTTTGCACTAACAAGTAGTTTGATAGAGATAAAATCACTTAAGCTTATGAAGTATAGAAACGGTAAAGAAAGAGATTAGACAAACAACACTTCCAAGCTACCAAATTTGGTGAGCCAATAACCTCCTCAAATTTGGTGAGCCAATAATCTCAGATGTACACAAAGAAGGACAATTCTTGTTCACACTAATTCTCTTTAGTTGAGCCAAGAATTTTATGGCAGCCTCTCAACCTCACTTTTGTACAAGATTATCACTCCACTCAATATTTTTGAATAGCACTTCTAAAGTACACACTAATACAATATTGCTCAATTGCTAATTTGTACTCAAATTGCTTTTCTTCTTGCTTGTATTCAATGTGTAAGATATTTTGATATTCTGATCAGAGTTGGTATTTATAGGTGCAATAAATTGGGTTGTAACCACCTCCTGACAGCTCAATAATAAATGTTAAAAAAAATTAGCCGTTATAGGTTTCGGACGTCCGATGTTATTGTTGTACGTCCGATCCAATGTTCGGTCTTAAATATAAGCTAGTAGTGGATGCTGTTCGGACGGCTGAGCTTGCGTCCGTTCTATCGTCCAAACCAGGTGTGTTTGAAAGGTTTACACATCAAATGGTGTATTGTGTTCGAAGTCCGTTCCATCAGACAGTCAGTTTCGTCCGATGTAAGCTTCTTTCAGACGGTTGGATGCGTTTGTTGCAAGTGCTTAAAATTCTTGATTCTGCCTCATATATACTTTTTCAGACGGAGAAATACGTTCAAGGAACATTCCTTCGGACGCGCCTGTGCGTCCGTTGTAGATGATCAAAAAAACTTACTCTCTATCTAATCGTTCGGACAATGAATTGCGTCAGTGGTAATCTTGATCAGACAAGCTTGTGCGCCCGAGAAATGTAGTGCTGTTTGGACGGTGTGCTACGTTCGAAAGCTCTGTTTCTAGCAAATATAATAGCAGACCTGCACAGTTTAGGTTAAGAGGTAAAATGCATTTGTCATCATCAAAATAAGATTTGTGGATCATCACCTTATAAGCTTTGTGTGGCTGTGATTTAAGGTTTGCTTTTAAGACTGTCTTGTTTCCCATATCACTCTTCTCAAGTTCTTTGATTTTATTCTTTAACTCATTGATCCTCAAGTTTGTGTCTCTGTAATTCTTTTTATTCCAAGACAAAAGTGCTATCCTGCAAGATATAATCTTGTGAGCCTCTCTGAACCATCTAGAGCCTTTTGTTTCTCTTTACCAAGCTCCCTCTATTATCAGTTTTAATTAATCCTTCAACATCAGGATTCTTAACTTACCTCTTGTCAAAGGAAAACCTTTTTTTTGTTTTCAAAGAGGAGAACGGTTGGTATCAAGCAACAGGATTTGATGATCAAAAGCTACATTCATAATATGAGTACACTTAGCCTTACCAAAAGATTGGAACCAAAAATTGCAGCAAAGACATCTATCCAATCTCTCTTTAACTTCTTTGTTTCCCTCCCAATTGTTTTGCCAACGCCAAGGAAGTCCAGAAAAACCAAGGTCCACCAAATCATTCTCAGATATGAAACTATTTAAATCATTGAAAGATCAAGCCTCCCTAGCAATCCCTTTCTATGTTTCCTCATTAGACTTGATATCATTGAAATCACCTGCAAGGATCCATTTATTCCCCCACATCTCTTTCCTTCTCTGAATTACTTTCACTATTCCTTTCTCACCTTTTTGTCCGAACTAGCATAAACTCTAATAAACCACCAAAAACTCTCATCCACCTCAGATTCAAGATCCTAGCCTCAATGGTAAAGGAAGTAGAGAGAACCACATTAATCTTAATATTAACATTCGAAAACAAAGTCATGTGTATACCAGATTTTCTAAAAGCATCAACAACAAACATATTATGAAACCTTTTTTTTTTTTTAACTTTTCCAAAAAATGAATTTTGTTTTTAGTTTCACTCAAAAAGATAACATCGGGAAAAGGAGAAGGACATTCTCCTTCAACTAGGGAATTGCCAAGGAGCTCGCCACATCTTGACAATTCCACACCAAAGCCTTCGTTGGAAACTTTGTTGGATTGATGGTCCGATTGGGGAATTGGCAGGGGTTTTTGAATGAAGTTGATGACTAATTTTTGGATTGACAGTCCGGATGGGTTTCAGCTCTACTGTCTGACCAGACTTTGTTATGGTTTGCAGGTTTGGTTTGGTATGCTAAAATTTTTATAGAACAGGAAAAGAATAGGAAATAGAACAGGAAAAGGACCCTAATCGTCATTTTAATATTTGTATTTTTTTATTCTTTCACTTATACAAATTTTTCTCTTACAAATTCAAAATGCAGTATTTGAGTCCATGGACTTAAATATTCTTTTACATTGCATATTTATATATATTTAGTACATCACATTCCAAATAATACAATTTCAAAATTCACAAATTAAAAACGTGTCATTTTGGTCCTTAAACATAATTTTGACCATATTTTGGCATGAAATAGTCACTTGCCCATCACATGTTAGATTTTTTAGGGTAAAATTATTAACAATAAATCCCAAACCCTAACAACCCAATAGGAACCAACCAAAAGCCTCTCTCTCTACCAACGACCGTCGCATTCACAATCCCTACTACCGTCATTTTCTCTTGCCCAATATTCACTTTTTTTCTAACCCTTCCACAATTCACAAGACTAAGCATACAAGTACTGTTTATTCGTTTCTTCTTCTATCTACATGAACTTTTGTTGGTCAGTATATTTTTATTGAAATCTAATTATTTGTGCTCCATATAGACTTAAATGATAATTGTAAATGTTAACTCTCCTAAAGAAAGTTATTTACATAGATTTAGCTTTGGTTTGAATCGGTTTTTGAAAGTTTGTGTTTAATAAGTAGGGGTATTTTGATAATTTTAAGGTTTTTGTCCAAGAAATTTTTGGTTTGTGTTTTTATGTTTGATTAAACTTATTTATATGTTTTATTAAACTTATTTATATGTTTTAATGTGTTTCTATAGGTTTGGGATCAATTAGATGAAAGCATAGCAAAATGGAGTAAAATTGAGACGACTAGTAGAGACGAGGGCATCTTAGCTGCCTTCTTGGAATCCCAGCATCCATAGGCTAGGTCTAGAGGCTGGATGGCACACCTAGAATCAAGTTAGCCACAAGGCAATTCAACCTTTGATGAGTTTAAGAGGTTCTGGGTATATTTTCGACCCATGACTTCTTGAAAACCTAGAAACAACTATAAATACATGTCTCAGGTCATCCTAGAAACATCTATAAATACATGTCTTAGGTCATTCTAATAGTACTACATATAGAAACTGAAGTAGACATTGTTTAGATTAGATATTAATTGTATAACATTAGTCGGTACAATCAACCTTCTGGAGAAAGAATTATTAAGGTGGAGGACGAAGAATACGGCTACTACAAGTTTTTCTTCTTTTTCTCTTTCGTTTGTGATTTATTACCCTAGAATGATTGTAAAACATTACCCTACTATAATTATGACCATGATAATGCATTAATTTCATACCTAGGGTTTTATTCCAAATTTACCATGAAGATTGTTTGTTAAGGTTTTAATTGTTCTACTTGATTTCTTATGTTGGTTTGCTTATTTGAATTATTCTTAATGGCTCTAAATGACTAATCACCCTCTCGAGTGATTTGCAAACCTGAATGAAATTGACAGAGGAAACTTAGGATTAGGACGAGTTCAAATAGCCTTTGTTTGGAATTTTCTACCATTAATTGAACCATTTCGTGTGTAGGATGGACATATACCTATTCACCTTAGGCAATCAAGTCATTAGGGTTGATTATTATGCACTAAGAAAGGCTTTAATCCACATAGACATATAGTGGATTGGTCCGGGTTAGTAAACAATAAGTTTGCCGAAAACATGCAACTACAATATAAACCATAGATTAGTAAACAACATGAGGAATTGATTGAACAATGAACCAGAGCATTGAATTGGATTGGTAAAGGAAGAATGTACCATAGACATTAAATCAATGAACTTGAATCTATTTGCTTAGGTAATATAGTTAGTTATTTTCTTTTATTATCAATTACATTATTGTTTGTTTAAATAAAATATTATGTGTCCCACTCTGGTACTTAGCAACACTTTTGTCAATCATAGTCCTCGTAGAAATGATCTCTACTTATTCTATATTACTTGTTAGAAACGTATACTTGTGGACACACTTTGTGTCTATATTAGATCGTGGATAAGTTTTTGACACTATTGCCGGGGACTTTATTCTTCACAGCATATTTTATTTTATTAATATTAGATTAAGCATTCAGACAAATTTCTAGTTTAAATGTTTTTCTTTTTGTTTGTGTTTTGCATGGTTCTTTCCACCATTTTTATGCCTAGGAGGTTAAGAAGAAATTTCTTCTTTTAGACCTTGAAATCGAGCGTACACTAGCAAACTATGAAGCGAAGCTAGGTGAGATTTCCAACCGGATATAGAAATGGTTGATGAGAACCATGTTAATCTGGTCATCCAAGTGCCGCAAAATCCGGATGAGCCAAGGTTTCTTAGATATTTAGCGGTCCTGACTATGGATGGTCTTTAGTCAAGCATCTTGAAGCCACCAATCCATGAAAATAATTTTGAGTTGAAAGGCTTTTCCCATTCTTACTCTAGGAAACAACCAAGACTTGGTTGATTTCTTGAGCTCCAAGTTCTATTACTACCTAGAGTGATTTGGCATAGAAGTTCCCAACAAAATTTTTCGCATCATCAAAGACAATAAAGTTGAGGAACGACATTACTTTATTTGTGTAGCATGATTAGGAGCCACTCCATTGTTTTGAAGCACGGGAACGATTCAAGGACCTACTTTGTCTATGTACTCGTCATGGTCTTTTATATTGGCTTCAGATTCAATCCTTTTATAATGGGTTGCAAAAACTAATCAGAACCATAATAGATGAAGTACCTATGAGAGCAATCATGAGTATGTCGTATGCTAAAGCAATACGGATGATAGAGGACATGTCTTCAAATAACTACCAGTGGTCCGTTGAAAAAGGGCCGCACCAAGGCGTACGACAAGGGTTTATGAGGTTGATGTTCTCACAACCTTCACAACACAGTTAGCCGCAGTAAGAAGATAAACATCATGGGCACTAAAGGTAGACAAATTCACAGTTCTTTTGTTTCTTGCGAGGTATGCTAGGAAGGACATTCAATGGAACAATACCCAAACATTCAGGAGCGGTGAGCTATGTTGGTAGTTATAATAGAAATTATGGAAATTCCTACTCTAACACATACAATCCAGGTTGGAGAAACCACCTGAACTTCTCACCGCTGGAGCAACAACCAACAGGGTAGACCATCATCAGCTATGGGAGGATTCCAAAATAAACAAAGACCTCCATAACCAAGGTAGGAAAAGAAAGACAATATGGAAGAGTTACATAGGCAGTACATGGTCAAGAATGATGCAACACTTTAGAGTATGAATACCTTACTGCAAAGCCACACTGCATCGAATCTAAACCCTAAGAATCAAATGGGACATCTGGAAAATTGTATCAATATTAGACCCCAAGGTACTTTTCCTAGTGACGCTAAGGTAATTCCACATAAAGAAGGTAAGGAGCAGTGCAAATTAGTGACATTTTAGAGTGTTAGGCAATTGGGATTCGAGGATAACAACGTCAAGCCACAGGATTTCAAAGTAGCTAGTGGGGAGTAGATGTCATTCCAGAAAAGTTTGCACAGGAAAATAATCTGAATAATAAAGTTGTACTTTCAAAGGTGCCATATTCTCAAAGGTTAAAGAAACAAAGATGGCTAGTTTAGAAAATGGTCTTGGAAGTCATCAAGAAAATTACACATAAATATTCCATTTGTTGAGCCATTGGAACAATATCGAGTTATGTGAAATTCATGAAGGATATTTTGTCTCGAAAAAGAAGATTAGTTGAGTTTAAGATTATTGCCTTCATAGAAGAGTGCAAAGAGATCTTACAACAGAAGCTACCACCTAAGCTGAAGGATCCAGGAAGCTTAACAATTCTTTTCAAAATTGAAACACAGTTCATAGGTAAGCCTCTATGTGATTTTGGTTCTAGCATAAATTTAATGTATCTTTCTATTTTTTAGGAAATTGGATGTGGGAGAAGTGAAGCCAACATTATTGACCCTTTAACTTGCGGATCGATCATTAGCACATCCAAGAGGAGTTATCAAGGACATGTAGATAAAAGTAGATAAGTTCATATTTCCTCCTGATTTTATTATTCTTGATTTTGAGGAAGATTCAAATATTCTAATTATACTTGAGATACAATTCTTACCTATAGGTAGAACCCTCATTTACGTGTAGAAAGGTTACTTACCATGAGGTGTATGATGAAGAGGTAACATTTAGTTTTTAATGCTATGAAAATGCTTGACCAAGAGGAGGAATGTTTTGTAGTCAATACATTACCAAGGGATGACAGAAGGTGATGTCTCAACAGGCTGATTATGTATTTATGGAAGATGTGATTACAAGTGCAGATGAAGAAGTTGAGGAGATCCACAATTACATTAAATGCATGATAAGGAAAAAGAACTCCAAGGTAGATGCTGAGATGAATGTTAATAGAAACAAGGATTCCAAGGAGTCTTGTAAGGATTGGGAGGATAAAGATATAGAAGATCTTGTGAAAAAGTGCAGGGAAATGGCTTTAGAAAACTACCTCCAAAAGGGAAGATCTAGGGAGTTTTACTATACATTGTAAAATAGGTGTCGTTTCAATTGATAGAGCTCTCTGCGATTTAGAAGCCAGTCTAAATCTAATGCCTTTATATCTTTGCAGGGAAGCTGGTTTAACAATCTACTCATAAGATGTCTATGCCTATTCAGCTAGTAGATAGAAGCATGAGGGATACACAAGGAGTGGTGGAGAATGTGCTAATTAGAATGGAGAAATTCATTTTCTTGATGGACTTTGTAATACTAGACGTGAAGGAAGATAATGCAAAAGAAAGTTCACTAATCTTAGAAAGACCATTTTTAGCCACTATCGGAGCATTGATTGATATAGAACAAGGAAGGGTAGCTTTAAGGGCACATAATACGGAAACCTTGTTTTGCATTGTGTAGGCAAGGAGACATTCACATGAGTACTTCATTTCCTTCAAGGTTGACACGAAGAATCAATTTGGTGTTAATCGTAAGGGAGTTTTGAGAAGTTCAAGTACACGAAGCATTAGCCATGTCTAGCTATAGACATTAAACAACGCACATCTTGAGAGGTAACCCAAGTTTTCTAACCTTGAGCTCATTGATTTTTAGTTAATTAGTCTAATTATAAATTTGTTGTTTTGAGCTAAATTTTGTTTGTTTATTTTGTATAGGTGTTAAAATAAAGTTTGATAGTAAACGGTGTTCAAAATATGCATAAGGATAGACAATGGTCCAATGTTGGACTAAAAAATGTGTACCAGGAAAGCTGGCTAGATGTGGCCTTACCCGGGTTGTAGAAGGCACGCCTAGCCATTGCCAGCCGGGCGTACAAGTGCCCACAGCATGGATGGGCCTCCTAGCAATGGGTTTATGAAGGCATGGTGTAAGGATCTCAAGAGGTGGCCCCCGCCCTTAGGTCGGCGTGGCACTTTGCATCCTACATACTTCGGACTTCCCCTTCCACCCATCAGTTCGCCTGCAAAGGGCTCGAACCCGGGTGGCAAGGTTTATTAACCTCTCAAGGAGGAAACCTTCACCAATTGAGCTGCAGCTCAATTGGTGAAGGTTTCCTCCTTGAGAGGTTAATAAACCTTGCCACCCGGGTTCGAGCCCTTTGCAGACGCAGGGCGAACTGATGGGTGGAAGGGGAAGTCCGAAGTATGTAGGATGCAAAGGTGTGCCACGCCGACCTAAGGGCGGGGGCCACCTCTTGAGATCCTCAGCTCAATTGGTGAAGGTTTCCTCCTTGAGAGGTTAATAAACCTTGCCACCCGGGTTCGAGCCCTTTGGGCTGCAGACGCAGGGCGAACTGATGGGTGGAAGGGGAAGTCCGAAGTATGTAGGATGCAAAGTGCCACGCCGACCTAAGGGCGGGGGCCACCTCTTGAGATCCTTACAAAAAAGGCGCCTTTTTTGTAAGGATCTCAAGAGGCCTCGCTGCTGACTTTGCTCTCACCAATTGAGCTGCAGCTCAATTGGTGAAGGTTTCCTCCTTGAGAGGTTAATAAACCTTGCCACCCGGGTTCGAGCCCTTTGGGCTGCAGACGCAGGGCGAACTGATGGGTGGAAGGGGAAGTCCGAAGTATGTAGGATGCAAAGTGCCACGCCGACCTAAGGGCGCCCCAAAAACGGGACCGTAACACGCCGCGCTAATGGTACACGGACCAAAGCGCAAGGCACAAACGAACAGAGCAGTAACAAACTTAACCGTAATGTAATAGAACCATCAAGCCATTTCTCAACTATAAAACCAAATATTTCATTTTACACAAAAATACGAATTACAAAATTCCTTCTTAGTACAAAAGATGCTACAACGAAAATAAAGTTCATCAATACAAAACTTATCTAATACACTGAAATCTCCAAACAAAAGAGAAGCTTGGAAGATTATCCGCAGAGTCCTACCAGTAATGTGGAATCTGGAGAAAATCTAAAGCTGCTAACGCGGTGGAGAGTCCAAAAACGAGCACCTAATCTGAAAAATTGTAATCACGTGGGGTGAGCATAACTAGCTCAGTGGATATCATAAAAGCTCTTCAAATGGGGCCAAGCATTTCGATAAAAGAAAACATAAAGATAATAACATTTTAAAATAACCATAGTCATGAAGCAGTTTCTAAAATGTCTCATGCCATTTAAATGTCAATAAGACACAGGTATATCATAAGAGACCTCTCATGTGTTGAGCCATGAAACGTCGTGCATGTCCACAACATAGCCAAAAAGATCCAATCATTTCAAAACATAGTATGCTAAAGCATAGCGAATAAATCCAAGTACAGTTTCAAATCCAGAATATAATAAAATAGCATGAGTATCTTTTAGGTTCAAAAGTATGTCCAAAACATAGCCAAACAGATCAAATCATTTCAAAACATAGTATGCTAAAGCATAGCTAACAAATCCAAGTATAGTTTTATCCGGAATTTAATAAAATAGCATGAGTATCTTTTAGGCTCAACAAGATGACCTACGACTAGCCGATCTAGTAATCTACCACACCTACTAGTCCGACCGGGAGGTCAAGTTATCCCATCACAAGACCCGTATCGAGAGTTCATAACATTCACGAAGTCACCATGGCGTCCCATGGATGACTATAGAACCGTGCACCCCCTCTCAAACATTTCCAAATACATCCAAAATTATATACCTCGGTCACCTATGAGCCAAAACAGTCATAAAATACTTTCATATAATCAAAAGAGTTTGCAAATATATCAATTGATTAACATAAAATAGCTTGGTCCCGATTTCATATATAATAATTCCAAAACTTGGTAAAAGTGCAGTTCCAAACATCATACACATTTTAAAATCCATCCAAACATATTTGAAAGTCGTTAAACAAAATACAAGTGGAAGAGGGTCTATGTTACCCACCTATCAAAGCAAAGCGTACAATGATCATCGAACGCGATCGCCGGTAGGTGGCGTGGTACCTAAAACAGATATAAGAGGACTCTTAGAAGAGATGTAGAAGTTAAAGAATGACTAGGGAAGCGAAACGAGGAGGGTAACGATAGAAAACGACACCAAAAGCTCTTTGGTCAAAAATGACCTTTTCACAATTTCTGACCAACTTCGACAAGCTAAAACCCCAGTCAATACACTTAGTTAATCCCTCAAATTCTTATTACATCTAGATTAGGAGATAATAAGCTCAGTTTTCCGAAAAACCGAAAACTTCGCCTCTCCCTAGGCTTGAACATAATTAGGCTATCCTCCCTGCCAATAAAATCCAATTCCAAGGTATTCAAGGGACCTTGGTTACAACCCAACTCAAAACAACATATTCAACCAACCAACAAAATCCATTTCCAAGGTATTCAAGGGACCTTGGTTACAACCCAACTCAAAACAACATATTCAACCAACAAAATCCATAAACGGAAAGATTCACCGGAGCAATAGCCGGACTATATCAATAGCATTCCACAACAATGGAAAACACCTAAAACCATCAAAAGATCATTAAAGACCCTTTAAACATAACCAATTATCCAAATTATCCTAATTGCGCCAAACTTCCGCTTACTTACAAAATGAAGGGAAATCAATTCTACTTGGTTTCAAGTCTCAATTCCTATCCAAACTAACCTTAAAACACTCTTAAAACATCATTATGTGCATAGACATAAGCATTCATAGCATAACATTCTAGGCTCATATGGAAGACAAAACCCTAACTCATAATCTTAAAATTTGTATATCTAACCATGGAAAGTTGTTAAAAATCAACCCCAATCACTTCCCAACCTCCAAAACACTAAAAACAACCCATAACATACATAAATCACAACTTATAAGGCTGCAAAGAGGGTTTTCTCAGCCATAAATAATCCTACAAAACTTGAAATTAAAGCTTAAATCATAAAGCCCATAAGCTATAAATGCTAAAATACCGTTTTTGGGGCGCCCTTAGGCTGTCTCTTATACACATCTTTGCAGCCCCATGTGTGAAATGGCTTATTTTAATCGGCTTGTTCTTGGAGCCAAAATGGAGAAGAAATAACAAGAAGAAGACTTAAAAAGAATTCCAAAGTTGACTCAAATAGTACCCATTGACCAAATAGTCTCCAAGTTGACTATTTAACCCAAAAACTAATTTTTTGCTACTAAATTAACATTATAAATCAGCCATCTTACAACACTCACACACCACAATGCACTAATTACACTTAATCCAACTTTTGACCCGTTTACCCGCCAATAGCCGAAATCGCGTAAATCGAAAAATTTGCCGAATTGAAAAACGAATAAGTTGAAGTACCTTATGACTAAAAATAATATGAAAAACATTTTAAATCAATTAAAATCAAAGAACAAGGCTATTAAAATACTGGGTTTCACACATGGGGCTGCAATTTTTAATAAATATCTCCTCCACCGTCCAAACAACCCCAAAAGCCTTCTAAACTCTTCTAAAATCTTTCACAAACAAAACCATTTATATTACACTTCAAATCTTGACTATAACATAAAAGATCTCACCGTTTTGTACAATTAAAGAAGAAGAAGAAGCGCAATTCTCACCAAGAACATCAAGGAAGTACATCCATGAAGGATTCTTCCTAGGGACTAGCAAAACTTCAAGGAGCACTTTTAAAACTTCAAAAGGATGATATCTATCCTTTTTAATGTTTTTATAGTTAATATTATTCATTTAATTGATCTTTGATTTGTGTTTAGTTGGGCTTGCTTGGGTTGATTTTGTTGTTTAGTTGAGTTTAGGAAGACTTTGTTTGCACTTTGTTGGCATAATAGGTGTTATTGATCTTGGTTCTTGCTTATTTTAAGAATCAATTGAGCTTGATAGCTTGAAATTGGAATCATAGAATCTAATGGGAAAAATGTTTCTAAAGCAAGTAGTTCTTCAAAGAGAAATTATTCTAAAACTCAATTCTACTTTGATAAAGCATATGATAGATTTCTTGCAAATTCCAACAAGACAAAGCTCATTCTTGAAAAAGATTTTAAATTTCATATGCCATGGAAACATAGAGACCTTTAAGACAAAGTAGAACGTATCATTCAAAAAAGAGTTTGGTCTATGTTTTGTATGCATAATGAGTTTGCTATAGAGCAAGTTGTGAGAGAATTCTATGCTAATATACTTGAACATGAAAATGGTGAAGTCTTGGCTAGGGGGAAGAAAGTCTATTGTGCTCGTGAATCTTTGGATATACGTTTTGGTCTATCTAACATAGATAGAGATGGTCTCTCATAGTAGATATCTAAAGCAATATGATCTGGATGTAGTTACTAGGTCTATACCATAGAACAAAACTTAGAATGCATTAAGGACTAAGACATCTTTTCCTAGTAAATACTAGTTTCCTCTTGCAAGGGTTTGCTACAATTTTATAAATACATCCATGATTCCAGCTACAAATGCGACTAACATCACTATTGATAGAATTTTGTTATTTTATTATTTGCTTGATGAACATCTCATTGATGTGGGGCATGTTATTCATAAACAAATCTTTCGTACAACTAAAAACAAAAGTAAGTGCCTATGGTTTCATTGTTTAATCACTCAGTTGTGTTTGAATACAGAAGTTTGATAGGATGACGACCAAGACAAGCGAATTGCCACAGGCATGCCTATTGATGGCAGGGTAGTCTCAAAGATGAATCCCATCTATGTGCAACTGCAAAAAGATAAAGCATCCATTTCAAGCAATCTTCCAAGTATGGGAAGCTACTTAGCAAAGCTTGATGTGACGACAAATGGAGCATCAATATAAATATACGGAGGCTATGGGAAATCTACTTCAATATATTGGTGAAAAAGCTCATATTGATATAGGAAACTCCAACTTTATTAGCTATACCTACTTTTGATGTGATTGAGGATTCAGATGATAAGCTAGTGATGAGCCGGATGATGAAGAGTCCACAAGTGAAAAGGAAGAAAAGGATGAAGAACAAGTGTAAACCAAGCTACAACCAAAATCATGGGAGTTTTGATTTTTTGTTTATTTACTTTTTATTACTTTGAAGTTTCTTTTGTGTTTTGTTGTGGTTCAAAACAATGAGGACATTGTTTCATTTTGAGTTGGGGGTCTGTTTGTATTTTTGGTGGCATGATTGTGATTATGTGTTATGTGTTTTGGAAGCGTTCTTGTTAGTATTGTTTTTATTTATGTTTAAAATTGGTGGGGTATTTGTTTTAAAGTTTGGGGTTTTCTTTTCAAAATTTTTCTAATAACACAAAAAGAGTTTTTATTATTACTCTTGAGGATGTGATTATATAAAAGACACTCCAGCTACCAAATGGAAGCCTTTAGCATTTCTATACCCTCTTTTCCCAAAGTATTGTAAAGGGTTAACAAAAAAATTTTCTATTTTTTGTAGTAGTTTTTTGTATATTCATTAACTTTTGTGACTATGTGAAAATAGTTGAAATATGTTTCAAGGGGACAATGTTTGTGATAACTCTAACAAACTAGAGTTATTTTACTTGTTTAGTCTAGCATTTTCCGGATTTTAGAGTTGAATAATGTTTTTTTGTTTAGTATCAGTGCATTTAGTATTTGCATTTGTATTTTTGTAAATATCATGATATTAGTGTAAATTTTAGTATAATTTGTTATTTAAAAACTTTATTGGTAATTTGAAAATTTAGATTAAAAGGTATTGAGCTTGAAAAAAAAAAATTATTCAAGAAGAAGAAAGGACAAAAAGAAGGAATTCAAGGTTGTTGAAATTAGGCTCCATTCTATGATATCATTATGAATTGTGTAGGTAACGATACCATGGTATCGATAAAGAATTAGAAGGCTTATTTTAACTTGATACCACAGTATTGATTCCTACACTAAATTCAATACCGCGGTATGTATATGCAAGGAAGAGTTTAATTTTTGCCACTTGTAATCTTTTGGCTCAAGCCAACTTTTAAAAACTAAACATGTGCTCTATCATAGTACACATATTATTAGTGTAGTTAGTTTTTAGAGTTTTAGTCTAGTTTTAGAGTCGTTTTAAGGTTTCTTAAATTTCAAGTTTCACTTTAATTAGAAGTTCTCTTTCAATTCATCCTTAGATTTGGTCTTTAATTTTTAGTGAGTTCAAATCTTTATTAGTTAATCTTAGTGGACTTTTTATTAACTATAAGTAGATATAATTTTTACTTACTTTATTTATATTTCTTGCAATGTAAGTAGGGTAAAAATATAGATTTCCTAAAAAGTTCTAATTTTTCTTGCTATTTTTGGGGATTTCATAATTGATCTTTACAATTTGTTGCATTCAGTCCATTAGAATTTAGTGGACTTTCATTAACTTTTTAAACAAAAAGTTCTTAGTTTTGATTTTAGATTTCTAGCCATTTCTAGAATTTCTTAATTTAGTAAAAATAAAGATTTTCAAATCTTCTAGTTCAATTAATACTTTCCTAGTTAAAATTAGTTTACAGTACTTTTATATTTCAATCAATCTTTCTTAAAAGTAGTTAATTAGTGTTTATTTTACTTGGTTTCTTAAATTAGATTTACTTGCTTTCCTAGAGTAATGTTTACTAGCTTTTTTAGAGTAATTTACTTGCTTTTCTAGATTAATCCTTACATGCTTTATTAGATTAAGTTTCTTGCTTTATTATGAGTTCAATTATGCTTCTTAGTGTATTGATTAGTATTAATCTCTAATTACTTTCTTAGATTAACCCATTTACTTGGTTTCTTAGCTTAGTTGGTTAATTTAGTGTTAAATTTTCATTTCCTGGTTAAATCTTATATTTAGTGATGACAAGACAAACTACTCGTAGATTTATCTAAATAGCACAACCACCTTATAAGCCTAGTGCTTGTCATCTGAATCCTCGTGGGAGTGATACTCACTCGATATTACCTACAATCCTACCTCATATACTTGCGAGAGTGTGGGTAAGGTTTAATGATCGTTTGAGTTTATTTTATTATTTGTTGTTTGAATTGGTTTAGCTCCGATCACATCACTAAACACACCTGTCACCAAGGTTTTGGTACCATTGCTGGAGATTGTTTTGCAATGGTGATATCAGTTACTTGTAGGTTATACTAGATTAGACTTTTCTTTCAGTTTAGTTTTTCATTTTAGTCATTTACTTTTAGTTTTAGTTTTTTAGTTAATGATTGTTTCTTGTTATTGGTATCTTGTCACTTGTGTTGATTTCCTCTTGGATGCTTTTTCGTAGTGCATGGTGATTGAAGAAGAACCATTTATTTTGCTTGATTTGGAGAGGGAAAAAGAGTTAAGAAGAATTAGAAAGAAAAAGGGCACAAAGAGTTCAACAAGAGTTAAAGAAACTCAGGATGACAGAGTTCAGAAATAATGCAAGAGTGCTCAATGAGAATCCTAGAAATGATGATGAAAATGAAGTGGGAAACAATGGATCAAATGGTCTTGGAAATAGAGTAGGGGCTAATGGTAATGGAGAAGTGGCCAACAATGGTCATGGATTACATGCTAATGGGAGACCGCTTAGGGACTATGCCGTGCCCAAGTTTGAAGAAGCAAACTATAGTATTGCTAGGATACCGATCGAAGCAAACAATTTTGAAATCAAGCCGGTACTAATCCAAATGCTGCAATCACATTCCATTTTTGGGGAGGCCAAATGAGGACCATACCTTCACATTATAAATTTTGAAGAGAACTTAGATACCTCTATATTTAATGGTGTGCACCCCAATTGTCTACCAATAAGGGTGTTCCATTTTCTTTGAGAGACCAAGCAAAGTGGTGGCTTCAATATCAAGTGTAAGGAACCTTTACAACGTGGAATATCAACCTTAGTCAAGAATTTCTAGAAACGCATTTTCCACCATCTAGGATTGCAAGGCTAAGAAATGAGATAACCTCCTTTAAACAAGATGAAAGAAAGGTTTTAAGTGAAGCATGGGACCAGTTTAAAGAGCTTCTTTGAAAGCGTCCTCACCATGCAATTCTGTTGTGGCTCCAAGTACATACATTCTATGACAGACTTTCTCAAGAAACGAAGTCCATTATTGATGGTTTGCAGGAGGTTCCTTAACATTGTTGAAAGTGTATATAAGCTGTCTTCGTTCTTTGATCTCTTTGAGTTATTGTGAAAGTGTTACCACTATACAGTTAAATATAAACCCTTAAGCGAGGGTGTGTAAGTAAGCTAACTTTCAATGAGCATTGATCATGATTGCCTTGTGATATTTTTTTTACTTGTAACATTCGTTAGAATGGTGTGTGATTCATTGCTTGTGAAGTATCAGTAAATTTTAGGCCAAGGAAATGATTTAGGCAAGTTCTTTGATGTGTTAACCATTTGAGCCAAAATGACTACATAATTGATATTTTTCTTAGTATCCTCTATTGAGCCTTATAAGCTGTATTTCATTGTTTAACCATGTTTTTATTTTATCCTTCTTTCTACCTATCACCTTAGTAGTTGTGTTGGTTCCTTTTTGGTCTCAATATTATCGAGTTATTGATGTAATGATGGATAGATGGAAAATAAGTGTTTGTGGAGAGAAAAAGTCACATTTATGACTTTAACGCTTGTAATAATTTCTTATATTATGTAATGTTGCATTGAACATAAAGAAAAAAAAAAACATGTTGAAATAAAAAGAAAAAATTAAAAATAAAGAAGAAAGAAAGAAAAGAAGATCAATTCCTTCTAAGTTGTGTCAAAGTGTTATGAATAAAGAAGGTTAATTCCTTCTGAGTTTTAATAAGGAAGATACGTTTTGCCTTTGGATGTGTGATTGCTTCATTAGGTAGAATTCAACTTTGAAAGGACAAAAAAGCAATAATTAACCACACTGGAGGTAATTCACTATACTCTACCTAACTTCCGCAAGCATACGGAGTTGATAGTGGTATAGGATCTAGTGGGTATCATCCCACAAGGATTGTTGGAAGGCAATTACCAAGATTTATGGATATTTGTGTAGTTAAGCGAACTCAAACAATGGATGATGAAACTATTCTAATAAAAACCATAATTAAATGAAAGCAATGAAAACTTAATTTTAAGTTAGATTGACTAAAAAGCAAGTAAGTGAAAATAAACAATTACGATATTAAGAAACTAGTTAATCTATTTTAGTAAAAGCAAGTAAAGGAAAGCACTTAATTCTAACCTAAATTAACCAAATTAAGACTAAAATTAAAAGCAAGCAAATTACCCAATTAAAAGGACTACAAATAAGAAACCTTCAAGACTAAAAGAAACCATTTCTAAACTAGAAATTGGAAAGAGTTAAACTTGAAATCTAAGTATTTTTGGATTTTTGATAAAAATAGAGAAAGCCCACTAGGAATTAACTAGAAAATTAATGCAAGAAATTGAGAATTCTTAAATAAAAAGCAAGAAATTATCAAGAACCCTAATTTTCCTAAGAAACCCTAGATTGCACGCAAAGAAATTCTTACTAAATTAGACTAGAAAGCAAGTAAAAATTATATCTACGTGAATCTTACGATTAACCCACTACGATTATCTAATCAAAATTCGAACTTGACAAGAAATTAAAAGAAGATATAAGAGACAATTAAAGAGAAAATTCTATTAAAGAAGAAAACTTGGAGTTCAAGATATCCTTAACTATCCTAAAATCTACTAACTATCTACTACTAATTCTACTTCCTAATTTTTAAGTAGCTTAAATAGTGTAATGCTACACATGCCAAAAATCAGGAGTTGTGATGTTTTCCAAACCTTATTTTGATGATGACATATACACTAAACTCTGAATTCAAGCTGTGCAGGTCTACTATCTTGTCTGCTGGAAACAGGGTTTTCGGACGCAGTACACTGTCCGAATTGTAGTAGGTCGGATTCATCTTTCGGACGAACAGGAACGTCCAATCAAACTCCCACGGAAGCAGTTCATTGTTCGAACGGATACGCAGAAAAGAAACTTTTTCAAGTACCTGCAACGGAAGCATAGGCGTGTCTAGGGAAATATCCCTCGGACGCATAATTCCGTCTGACAGATGAGGTAGAATCAAATCTCCTAAACTTCACAATGGACGCATACAACTGTCTGAACAAAGTCTGCTTCGGACGAACAATACTGTCCGAAACCTAGTTCGGACGATGGAATGCAAGCAGGCTCGACCGTCCGCACGGCATTCATCACACACTCTGTAGTGAGATCGGACGCTTGGTCGGACGCACACTAATACATTGGAAGTCCGAAACCCTTAACGGCTAGTTTTTGTGCGTTTAATATTAAGCTCTGATACCAATTGTTGGTCCCAAAGCAACCTAAGAGGGGGGTGAATTAGGTTTCTAAAAAATACTTTTAGAAATATTAAACTTATTAAGATTTTTCAACTAATAATTAATTATAATAGATTCAATGAAACTGTGAAGTAAGAAAGAGAGGAAATTAAACAACCAATACTTCCAAGCTAACAAGCTTGAAGTATTAATTCACTAGAATGCTTCACACACTTGGTGAGCCAATAATCTTTACAACGCAGGGAAATTCTTGCTCACACTAAAAACACATTTAGTTGAGCCAAGAATTTTACTCACAACCCCACTTTCATACAAGATTATCACTCTACTCAAAATTGAATTGCACTCTAAGCTGCACACTAATACAATATAGCACTATAGCCAATTGTACTAAAATTGCTCTTTTCTAAGGCTTGTATTCAATGTATTAGATCATCTTTACAGAATAGTAGAGCAGTTATTTATAGGAACAATAAATGGTGGTTGCAACTACTTCCTAACAGCTAAATAATAAATGCACAAAAAGTAGCCGTTGAGGTTTCGGACGTCCGAGATAAGTAGGATGCATCCGACACATCGTCCGATCTCCATGCAGTTGGTGAAGAACATCATTGCGTTTAGACGGTCGTGCATGCGTCCTTTCCATCTTCCGAACGAAGCTTCGGATGATTATGTTCGTTTGAAAGAGACTTTGTTCAGATTGTTGTGTGTGTCCGTAGAGAAGCATTAAGAACCTTGCTTTCTGCCTGTTGGTTCGGACGGTGAAATGCGTCCGAGATGCTTGACATAGTTCGGACGGTGTACTGCGTCTGAACACCCTATCTCCAGTAGAACAAATAATAGACCTGCAAAGCTTGTTTACTGAGTTTAGTGCTTATGTCATCATCAAAATAAGGTTTGAAAAACATCAATCTCCTCCTTTTTGATGATGACAAACAGTCATGGAATAATTATGTAAAATCAACAGATATGAGTGATAACCAATCAACAGGAATAGTGCAAAAATTCATAAAAGGATAAAACCCAAATACTCCCAAATATTCGACAGGAATAGTGCAAAGAGATAAAGTAATTCATAAAAGCATAAAACCGAGAGCGAATCCAACTAGTCAAAGGAAAATAGATTCTGAGAAATGCCAAAACTAAAATACATATTATTAAAGAATCTAAGTCGAGTCATTTTTCTTCTTAGAGCGTTTTTTGATCTTACGGCGTTTAGAAGGGGCGTCATCATCAGTAGCCTCACTGTCTTCATCTTCTTCATTACGGCGTTGCATGATGAAATTGAATGTGTCGTCAACGTCCTCATCCTCACCTTCATCTTCATTGGCAGCACCTTGATTATTTGTGTCCTCTTCGTCATCCTCACGAACATCCACTTTCGGTAGAGGAGTCGAGTGGATATTGTGATTGAATATTGGCAAATTGAACATGAGCTGAAGCAGACATGCCCAAGCTAAGTTCCTCTTGGAGAATCAACTGATGAGTTTCAAGTCGCTTTAACTTACGATTAGTGCGACATTGAAAGGAACTTACTTGAGTGCTCGAAGAAGTGAGAAGGCCACATATTTGAGAAAGTGAAGGTTCAGAGGAAGATGGACGAGGATCATGGATTGGTGGAGGTGTTTGAGGAGGAAGAGAATGGAGAAGTGCCAAACCGGAGGTAGAGGCTTGGGATTTTGAACGTTCAATATCAAAAGTTGCCTTAGTTAACCATTGATCGTTAAAAAAATGGAGGCCTTTTCGTTCAATATAAGATTTGTTGAAATAGGGGGGAAATTGTTTGTTTCCGCTGAAAGGTACATCAAGGAAATTAAATACTTTGGTGAGAAATTTTCGAAAAGGAATGTTTCGTCGGGTATCATTAAGAAAGAGTATAGATACAGGGAGCAAAAGAGATACCCAAAGTCAAGAAGAATTCCCTTGAAAACACAAAAAAATAAGTAAAGATGCATTTTTCCGGGCTCAGTGTGATGCCCATCTGTTGGTAACAGCAAATTCGTGACAAGAGTGTACATAATGTTCAGTTCAGGAGTGAGCAATGTGGTTTTGGCTTCCGAGATCTTTTTGAAATTGATGTTAAAAATAGTTCTGACCTCATCATTGTCAAATCGAGTATCAATAGCGGGCCATTTATCTACAAGAAAAGAAATAAGAAAAATCATTCGGATTTGATACTTCACATTCAAAAATAGTGTTGATGATGTTGGAGGAAATTTCAAGATTTGTGCTATTTACATGAGAAACTAATGTGCGAACAGCGGGGACTTTCCTAGACTGGCTGTGAATTGAAGCACCATTTCATGATAATTGGGTAAGTCAGTATGAACTAAGTGATCCCAATTTTGTTTTTCAAAACACGATTTGACAAGGGAAAGATTAAATTCATCGAAAAGACTCTGAGAAGTAGGGCGTTGAACGATTATAGATTTGCTAAGAAGTGGTGTATAACGTTCGGATGCCTTGGCATCGATGAATTTTGGTAAGGTTGGATTTGATGAGGCTTGAGGATTAGCAAACGATTCCCCACTCACCAGAGCTTTCCCTTTTGATTTTCGTCCACGAGTTGTTGTTGAAGAACCTCCACGGGATTTGACCATTGTGAATGCAAGGAAAGAAAGAAGCAAAAGAAAATTTTTTTTAATTCGGTTTTTGTATGGTTGGTGGGAATTTGATGAAATGAGATGGTAGATGGGTGGAATTCGGTGCAATAATTGTGATGAATACTTTGGGAATGACAATTTTCCAAACAATTTGTGGAGAGAAGGAAGAAGTTTGATTAATTTTTGAGGGGAAATATTTCACCAGAGAGGGTTTCGGTTGGTAGGATGAGTCCGAAAAGAGGGAAAGTGGACGGTTTTAATCGAGTAGGGAGACCGTTCAGACGTCTGAACGATTAGTGTGCGTCCGATGAAGCGTCCGAAAGCTGATGAACGGACGGCCGATCGAAGAGCTAGTGCGTTCGATATTCTTTCGGACGATGGAAGCGTCCAGTAGAATTCCAGTGAGTAAGTGAAGAATTTGAGTAATGTTCAGACGATCATAAGCGTCTGAGACAGAGAGGAGGTTTTCGGACGAGTGAGAGCATCCGAGAAAGAGTGTTGTTCGGACGATTGGGTACATCCGAACGAGGAGATTATGTCAAATTGAACTATGACCCTACATCTAGATCTAAAATCCCCAAACGTTTTCTGAGAGATTCAAAACGATCTAGAGCCAAGGGTGTTGTAAAAATGTTAGCCAGTTGATCTAAAGTAGGCACGGAATCAACACGTATTTCCTTTTTACAAACAAGATCTCTAATAAAATGGTGCTTAACATCAATGTGTTTGGTCCTAGAGTGCATAACATGATTTTTTGTGAGATTAATTGCACTAGTGTTGTCACACCTTATAGGCACACAATAAAAAATAACACCAAAATCTTTTAGAGTATGTTTCATCCATAGAAGTTGAGCGCCACAATTTCCAGCAGCAATGTATTCGGCTTCAGCTGTAGAAAGAGAAATAGAATTTTGTTTTTTGCTAAACCAAGACACAAGACAATTACCCCGGAAATGACACATACCATTGGTACTTTTTCTATCAATTTTACACCAAGCAAAGTCAGAATCAGAATAACTAATTAAATCAAATGTAGAGGACTTTGGATACCACAAACCAAAATTCATTGTACCCTTCAGAGCACATTGTAATATCTAAAAATCCTTTTTACAGCTATCAAGTGCGATTCTTTGGGGCAAGATTGAAATCTAGCACATAAACAAACAACAAACATAATATCTGGTCTACTAGCTGTTAAGTAAAGTAGGCTTCCGATCATACCTCTATAGTGTTTTTCATCAACACTATTACCTCCTTCGTCTTTATCAAGTTTGGTTGAAGTGCACATAGGCGTACCAACTTGTTTGCAATCTTCCATTCCGAATCGTTTGAGTAGCTCCTTTGTATACTTGATTTGTGTAATAAACGTTCTTTCCTTTGTTTGGTGAACTTGTAGTGGAAGGAAAAATTGTAACTTGCCCATCATACTGATCTCAAACTCTTTTTGCATTAAATGTGAAAAATCCTTGCACAAGCTTTCATTAGTTGCTCCAAAAATAATATCATCAACATAAATTTGAACAATTAACAAATCATTGGAATCTGTTTTTGTAAAAAGAGTGGTGTCAACTACACCTCTTTTAAATGCATTTTCAATCAAGAAACCACTTAATCTTTCATACCAAGCTCTTGGAGCTTCTTTCAAACCATATAAAGCTTTAGAGAGTTTGAAAACATGATTTGGAAAATTTTTATTTTCAAAGCCCGGAGGTTGTTCAACGAAAACTTCATGATCTATAAAACCATTTAAAAATGCGCTTTTGACATCCATTTGAAATAATTTGAAATCATTGAAAGATGCAAATACGAGAAACATGCGAATGGATTCTAATCTAGTCACGGATGCAAAGGTTTCATCAAAGTCAATACCTTCTTCTTGAGCATACCCTTTTGCAACAAGTCTAGCTTTGTTCCTTATGATTTCACCTTTATCATTTAATTTGTTTCTAAAAATCCATTTTGTTCCTCTTTCAACTAAGGTCGATACGTTACTTTTCTCAAATTGACTAAGTTCATCTTGCATGGCAAAGACCCAAGATTCATCATTCAAAGCAACATCTACATGTTTAGGTTCAATGAGAGAAAGTAATGCTACAAACAATTACTATTCAAAGGTTTATGAGAACTAGTAGTTACCCCATCGGATAGATCACCTATGATTAAATCTTAAGGGTGACTAGAGACGAATCTCCAAGCTTTCGGAAGCTCTTTTGGAGTGTCCTCGTTCTTTTCTTCTTCATCATCTACTTGATGGTTGTTGACATCATTGCTTGATGTGATCTCTTGATGATATTCATGGATAGTGAGCTTCTCGAGCTCATTTTGAATACCTATATCTTCATCTTCACTTGAATTTTTTGAGATATCATTAGCTTCATGAAAGGTAACATGTACAACTTCTTCAATCAAGAGCGTTCTTCTATTTTATACTCGGTATGCTTTCTTGTCACTAGAATATCCTAGAAAGATCCCTTCATCCAATTTTTTGTCAAATTTACCAAGATTTTCTTTGATTTTCAAAACAAAACATTTGCAACCAAAAATTTTAAAATAGCTCACAACGGGTTTTTTACAAAAAAGGAGTTCATAAGGAGTTTTGTTAAATCATTGAAAAATGATCTTAATAAAACTCGATTCATGACATAACAAGCCGTGTTAACGGCTTCGGCCCAAAAATATTGTGATAAGTTGCATTCACTAATTGTAGTTCTACCAGTTTCTTGAAGAGTCCTATTTTTGCTTTCAACAACACCAATTTGTTGAGGGACTCTAACAACCGAAAATTTATGAAAAATACCGTTGTGATCACAAAATTCGGGAAAACCTCCAAATTTAAATTCGGCACCATTGTCACTTCTTAAACGAATGATCTTTAAATTCAATAAATTTTGAATTTTGGAAAACAATTTTACAAATTTTTCAAAAGCTTCATTTTTGTGAACAAGAAATAATACCCAAGTGTACCTAGAATAGTCATCTACAATAACAAAGGCATATTTGCAACCACCAAGACTAGCATGTTGAGTAGGTCCAAACAAGTCTAAATGCAACAATTCTAAAGGTTTATGAGTGGACAGAAAATTCTTTGGTTTAAATGAAACTTTGACTTGTTTTTATTTACCAAATTGGCATGCATCACAAATTTTATTTTTCAAAAACTTTAGTTTTGGCAAACCTCTTACCAAATCCTTCTTAGCAAGTTTTTCAATTAAATCCATATTAAAATGACAAAGTCTTCTATGCCAAAGCCAAGGATCATCTATGGAAGCGGTAAGACATTTTAAATTGCTATTGCTAATTTTATCAAGATGAATCACATAAACATCATTGTGCCTAGTGCCCTTAAATAAAACAACATGATTTTTATCAAGGATAAGACATTCATGCTTGGTAAAAAACACATATAAATTTTTATCACAAAGTTGACTTACACTTAATAAATTATAGTTCAAATTATCAACAAGAAGCACATTCTTTATCTAGGTTTCACCATTTTTACCTACATCACCAATGCCGATTGATTTTGCTTTATTGTTATCTCCAAAAGTTACTTTTCCACTATTTTTGGATTTGAGATTTGTGAAGAGAGAAGCATCACCCGTCATGTGCCTTGAAAATCTGAATGTCCACTATCTATGAACCACTTAGCATTGTTGGCGATGTTAAGTACCTACACAATAGATCAATTAATAACTTTTGGTACCAACATTTTCTTGGGTCCATTTGAGTTAGTGAAATTGCTGTCAATCCATGCGACTTTCATTCCAAGTTTCTCATTTTTCTTGACATAACACATATTCTTGACATGTCCATGTTGTTGGCAATATCTACAAATAATATTTTTATTTCCATATAAAGAGGATTTTGATTTTACAAAACATAAGTCATCCCTTCTAAACATGATAAAATTTTTATTGATTAATACATTTCTATTTCTTTTCAAATCAACAAAATTTTCTTTCTTTCTAGTCAAGAGAGCATTCAAATCATCCAATCTTTTCTTCAAGGAGGCTTGTTCTTCCTTAACCTTTGATCTCACATGCATTCTTTTCTTCAAGTCACAATTTTCTTGTGATAGCCTATTATTTTCATTCACAAGTTTAGAGTTAGCATTCAATAGAGCATTCGGTATGATTTCTTCACTAACTCCTTATTTCTAGCATATGATTCCTTTAAGCTATTATGCAATTTCAAAATGAAAGCTTCAAGATCATTTTCATCATTGGAGTCATAGTTAGAATTTACCTCATCATCTCTAATGGCCATAAAGGCCATTTGTGCCGACTCCATTTCTTCTTCGACTTCTCCTTTGGAGTTGCAATCATCCCATGTGATTTGAAAGTTATTGAATCTAGGCTTTCTTTCTTCCTTCTTTTTCTTGGAAGGACACTCATTTGCAAAGTGTCCGAGTTGACCGCATTCAAACACTTTTCATTTTACTTCTTCATTTCTAGCTTAGTCTGTCCTTTGAAATTATTTGAATTTGTAGCTCCACCTCTTCTCATTCTCCATTTGTTGATGTAATGTTTAAGAAATCCTTTGGTGATGAGTGCAAGATCTTCATCTTTTAGATTGATGGAGCCATTTTCATCCTCTTCTTGAGAGGTGTTTAGAGCAATGCTCCTTCTTGGATGATCTTGCTTCTTCATCATCCACCACTTTGGCCTTCAACTTCAATTCATAAGATGTAAGAGAGTTGATTAGCGATTCAATAGGCATTGAATTTAAATTCTTGGCTTCCTATATAGCAATTGTTTTGGCATCCCATTCTTTGGATAGAGCATTTAAAATTTTTCTATTCTTTTCACCCAAAGAATACTCTTTACCCAAGGCTTCAAGATCCTTAATGATGTCATTGAACCTACAATACATTTTGTCAATATTTTCATGTGGTTCCATCTTGAAGGACTCATACTTGGCAACAAGTAAGGATTTCTTTTGCTCATGAATATCGTCGCTCCCTTCATGCATTTCCTTCAATTTATCCCAAATTTCTTTAGCGGAAATGCATCCCTTTATGCGAGTTGATTCATTAGCATCCAAGGCATTATATAGCACATTCATGCTTTTGCATTTAACGTCAAGTTTGCCTTGTCTTGTGGAATGAGCTCGTCCCTTGTCTTTTCTCTTTTCTATATGTGCTTGTGTGATCATCAATGATAGTAGCTTCAAAGGGACCTTCATTAACAACATACAATAAGTCAATATCAATAGATTGCAAAAATATTTTCATTCTATCTCCACAACTAATAAAATTTGCCCCATTGAACATAGGGGGCCTAGTAACGGATTGACCCTCAAAAAATAGAGCATTGTTGGTTGCTATAATAGTTCTTTTCTCAAAAGCAATTTAAGCAATTTAAGCAATAAAATGAGACCAGGCTCTGATACCAATTGTTGGTCCCAAAGCAACCTAAAAGGGGGGGGTGAATTAGGTTTCTAAAAAATACTTTTAGAAATATTAAACTTATTAAGATTTTTCAACTAATAATTAATATAATAGATTCAATGAAACTGTGAAGTAAGAAAGAGAAGAAATTAAACAACCAATACTTCCGAGCTAACAAGCTTGAAGTATTAATTCACTAGAATGCTTCACACACTTGGTGAGCCAATAATCTTTACAAAGTAGGGAAATTCTTGCTCACTACTAAAAACTCTTTTAGTTGAGCCAAGAATTTTACTCACAACCTCACTTTCGTACAAAATTATCACTCCACTCAAAATTGAATTGTTCTCTAAGCTGCACACTAATACAATATAGCACTATAGCCAATTTGTACTAAAATTGCTCTTTTCTAAGGCTTGTATTCAATGTATTAGATCATCTTTACAGAATAGTAGAGCAGTTATTTATAGGAGCAATAAATGGTAGTTGCAACTACTTCCTAACGGCTAAATAATAAATGCACAAAAAGTAGCCGTTGAGGTTTCGGACGTCCGAGATAAGTAGGATGCGTCCGACACATCGTCCGATCTCCATGCAGTTGGTGAAGAACATCGTTTGGACGGCCGTGCATGCGTCTGTTCCATCATGTTCGTCCGAAAGAGACTTTGTTCCGACAGTTGTGTGCGTCCGTAGAGAAGCATTAAGAACCTTGCTTTCTGCCTGTTGGTTCGAATGGTGAAATGCGTCCGAGAAGCTTGACACGTGTTCAGACGATGTACTGCGTCCGAACACCCTGTCTCTAGCAGAACAAATAACAGACCTGGAAAGCTTGTTTACAGAGTTTAGTGCTTATGTCCTCATCAAAATAAGGTTTGGAAAACATCAGAGTCACATGCTAGAAATAAGGAGTTAGTTAAGAAATTAAATGCTCTGTTAAATGCAAAACAATAGGTTATCACAAGAAAACAGTGATTTGAAGAAAAGAATGTGAAAACAAGGATCAAAGAAGATCAAGGCTCCTTGAAGAAAGGATTGGATGACTTGAATATTCTTTTGCACAGAAAAAGGAAAATATTGTTGATTTGAAAAGGAATAGAAATGTATTGATCAACAAGAATTTTGTCACCTTCAGAAGGAATGGTTTATGCTTTGTAAAATCAAAATCATCCTTATATGGAAATAAAAACATTATTTGCAATTGTTGTCAACAACATGGTCATGTGAAAAATAATTGCTATGTCAAGAGAAATGAAAAACTTGGTATGAATACCATGTATGGATTTGTAGTCATTTTACTAACTCTTATGGACACAAGAAAATGTTGGTACCAAAAGTTATCAATTAATTTCTTGTGTAAAAAATGAATATCACCAAGGATGCTAAATGGTTCACAGATAGTGGGTGCTCAAGACACATGAATGGTTATGCATCTATCTTCACAAACCTCAAATCCAAAAATAGTGAAAAAATAACATTTGGGGATAACATGAAAGCAAAATCAATCAGCATTGGTGATGTAGGTAAAATTGGTGAGACCTTGATTAAAAATGTGATTCTTGTTGATAATTTGAATTACAATCTACTAAGTGTAAGTCAACTATGTGATAAAAATCTATATGTGTTGTTTACCTCTTATGAATGTCTAATTCTTGATAAAAATTATGTTGTTTTGTTTAAAGGTACTAGGCACAATGATGTTTATATGACCTATCTTGACAATATTAGTAGTAACAATGTAAAATGTCTAACCGCCTCTATAGATGATCCTTGGCTTTGGCTCTATAGAAGGCTTTGTCATTTTAATATGGATTTAATTGAAAATCTTGCCAAGAAGGAATTGGTAAGAGGCTTACCAAAATTGAAGTTTTTGAAAAATAAAATTTGTGATGCATGTCAATTCGGGAAACAAGTTAAAGTGTCTTTTAAACTGAAAAATTGTGTGTCTACTTCTAAACCCCTTGAATTATTGCATCTAGACTTGTTTGGTCCAACTCAATATGTTAGTCTCGGTGGTAGTAAGTATGCATTTGTGATTGTTGATGATTATTCTAGGTATACTTGGGTACTATTTCTTGTTCACAAAAATGAAGCTTTTGAAAATTTTGTGAAATTATTTTCCAAAATTCAAAATTTGTTGAATTTAAAAATTTATCCGATTGAGAAGTGATAATGGAGCCGAATTTAAATTCGGAGGTTTTCCTGAGTTTTGTGATCACAACGGTATTTCACATGAATTTTCAGTTGTTCGAGTGCCTCACCAAAATGGTGTTGTTGAAAGAAAAAATTAATGGCTTCGACCCAAATAGAAAACTTCAAGAGCCCGCTAGAACTATGATTAGTGAATGTGACTTACCAAAATATTTTTGGGTCGAAGCCATTAATACGGTTTGTTATGTTATGAATCGAGTTTTGTTAAGACCTATTTTAAATAAAACACCTTATGAACTTTTATTTTGTAAAAAATCCGTTGTGAGCTATTTCAAAGTTTTTGGTTGTAAATTTTTTATTTTAAAAATTAAGAAAATCTTGGATGTGTATTGACAAAAAATTGGATGAATGAATTTTTCTTGGATATTCTAGTCTTAAAAGCGTATTGAGTATACAATAAAAGAACACTTTTGATTGAAGTTGAGCATGTTACATATGATGAAACTAATGATATTATTTCAAAGAATGTGAGTGAAGATGAAGATGTAGGTATTCAAAAGGAGCTTGAGAAACTCACTATTCATGAAGAACATCAAGGGATCTCTCCAAATAATGTGAGCAATACAAATCACTTGGGTGAAGAAGGAGAAAAGGACGAAGATGTGTATATACTCCAAAAGATCTTCCTAAAGCATGGAGATTTGTTTCTAGTCACCCTCAAGATTTGATCATAGGTGATCTGTCCGATGGGGTAAAAACTCAATCTCATAAACCTTTGAATAGTAATTGTGCATTACTTTCTCATATTGAACCTAAATATGTGGATGGTGCATTAAATGATGAATCTTGGGTCTTTGCTATGCAAGATGAACTTGGCCAATTTGAGAAACACAATGTATGGACTTTGGTTGAAAGACCATCAACTCAACCCGTAATAGGAACGAAATGGGTTTTTAGAAATAAATTAAATGATAAAGGTGAAATTATTAGGAACAAAGCTAGACTTGTTGCAAAAGGTTAAGCTCAAGAAGAAGGTATAGATTTTGTTGAAACCTTTGCACCTATTGCTCGTTTAGAATCTATTCGCATGTTTCTTGCATATGCATGTTTTAACAAATTCAAATTATTCCAAATGGATGTTAAAAAAGTGCATTTCTAAATGGTTTTATGGATTTGATCAAGAAGTTTTCATTGAACAACCTCCTGATTTTGAAAACAAAAATTTTCCAAATCATGTTTTCAAACTTTCCAAAGCTTTGTATGGTTTGAAACAAGCTCCTAGAGCTTGGTATGAACACTAAGTGGTTTTTTTGATTGAAAATGGTTTCAAAAAAGGTGTTGTTGATACCACTCTCTTCACCAAAATTGATTTTAATGGTTTGTTAATTGTTCAAATTTATGTTGATATTATCTTTGGAGCAACTAATGAAAACTTGTGCAAGGAATTCTCGTACTTGATGAAAAAAGAATTTGCAATGAGTATGATGGGAGTATTACAATTTTTTCTCGGACTCCAAGTTCACTAAACAAAGGAAGGAACGTTCATTACTCAAATCAAATACACAAAGGAGCTACTCAAGCGATTTGGAATGGATGACTGTAAACAGGTCGGGACACCAATATGCACCTCAACTAAACTTGACAAAGATGAAGAAGGTAATAGTGTTGATGAAAAAATTATAGACTATAATTAGGTCTGATCGGAAGCCTACTTTACTTAACAGCTAGTAGACCGGATATTATGTTTACTATTTGTCTATGTGCTAGATTTCAATCTTGTCCTAACGAGTCACACTTAATTGCTGTAAAAAGAATTTTTAGATACCTAAAAGGTACAATGAATTTTGGTATTTGGTATCCAAATCCTTCACTTTTGATTTAATTAGTTATTCTCTGATTTTGCTGGTTGTAAAATTGATTGAAAAATTACTAGTGGTATGTGTCATTTCTTGGGTAACTGTCCAGTGTCTTGGTTTAGAAAAAAGCAAAATTCTATTTCACTTTCTACGGCAGAAATCGAATATATTGCTGCTGGAAACTGTTGTGCTCAACTTTTGTAAATGAAACATACATTAAAAGACTTTGGTGTTATTTTTGATTGTGTGCCTATAAAATGTGATAACACTAGTGCAATTATTCTCACAAAAAATCCTGTCATGCATTCTAGAACCAAACACATAGATGTCAAGCATCATTTTATCGAATATAGAGATCTTGTATGCAAAAAGGAAATTTTTGTTGAATTTGTGTGTTCAAATGATCAACTTACTGATTTTTTTACAAAACCTTTGGCTTTAGATTGCTTTGAATCTCTCAGAACTTGTGTGGGCATTATTAATTTCACATCTGTATAATTTCTGTGTTCAGACACACATGATCGTCCGAACCACATACTCTGTTGGACGCTCTTACACGTCCGAAGTCCTCTCCCTCCTCTATGTCTCGGACACTTTTAATCGTCCGTACTCTCACCCCTTTCTTCTCAAACTCTCTGGAATTCCCAACGTGATGTTTTCCAAACCTTATTTTGATGATGACATAAACACTTAACTCTGTAAAACAAGCTTTTGCAAGAACAGATCTTTCGGACGCACAGAACCGTCTGAACTAGGTCAAAGCTCCTTGGACGCATTGCATCGTCCGAACACACTGGCAGAAAGAATGGGATCCTACTGCCTTTTCTTTGGACACTCAGGACCGTCCGAAACCTCTGTCGGACGAAAGGACCGGACGCATGTACGGACGTAATAACGAAGCCTCTCAACAAAACTGAAAGAAGATCGGACGCTTCCTCGGACGCAACAAAGCACTATAGTCAAACCCCAACGGCTATTTTTTGTGCATTTATTACTTTGCCGTTAGGAAGTAGTTGAAACCACTATTTATTGCTCTTATAAATAGGTGCTTTAATAACCTGAATAAATCATCTAATACATTGAATACAAGCCTAAGAAAAGAGTAATTTGAGTGCAAATTGACTATAGTGCTTTGTTGTATTAGTGTGAAGTTGTGAGTGCAATTCAACTTTGAGTGGAGAGATAATCTTGTATGAAAGCATGGTTGTAAGTAAGATTCTTGGCTCAACTAAAAGAGTTTTAGTGTGAGTAAGAACTTCCCAACTTTGTAAAGATTATTGGCTCACCAAGTGTGTGAAGCATTCAAGAAATTTGATACTTCAAGCTTGCTAGCTTGGAAGTATTGTTTGTTCAATTTTTCTCTGACTCTTTACTTTACTGTTCTAGTAAATTTATTATATCTGCATTTAAATTAAAAAGCTCACTATTTTCTGAAAGCATAATTTTTAGGAACCTAATTCATCCCCCCTCTCAGGTTGCTTTGGGACCAACACAACGAACGCTCTTCATCACCTGAGACAGTCTTGGACGCACAAGCATAGAAGTTCGGCCGTCCATTCTTCAGCGTTTGGACGTACGATCGAACGCAGACAAATTGTTCGAACGTCCGAACGATTCCTCTGCTTGTTTCAAACAGTTCATTTTCCTTCTTTCGGACTCATACTACCCACTGAACCCTACTCTGACGATTTATTTTCCTCCTCAAAATTCCTCTAATTTCTTCCCTCTCCTGTGAAATTGTTTGAGGGATTTTCATTCCCAAATTCTTAATTACCTCTATTGCACTCCATTTCACCAACTTACCATCCGGCTTCTTGATATTTCTACCAACCTTCCCAAAAATTACATTTTTTCTCTTTTTCTCATATTTTCATACCAAAATTCACAATGGTTCGATCTCGTGTTGGTTCTTCGGCAACCCATGGACATAAATCGAAAGGGAAAGCTCTAGTAGTGCAAGGAGAATCATTAGCAAATCCTCAAACTTTCACAGGTCCACCTCTACCAAATTTCATAGAAGCCAAGGCATCTAAACAGTACACCTTTCTCCTTAGTAAATCCGTCATTGTTCAAAGACCTGCTTCCCAAGGTCTTTTTGACGATTTTAATCTGCCATTAGTAAAATCCTGTATTGAAAAACAAAATTGGGGTCACCTATTTCATATTGATCTACCTGTTTATCACGACATGGTACTCCAGATCACAGGTAATCTTAGGAAGGGTCCCACTATTCGCACATTAATATCTCGTGTGAACAATAAAAATCTTGAAATTTTATCCAATATCATTAACACCATTTTTGAATGTGAGGTTTCGTCACCTAATGATTTTTCCTATTTATTTTCTATGGATAAATGGCCTTCTTTGGATAATCGTTTTGATATTGATGAGGTCCGAGCACTTTTCAATGTCAACTTCAAACAGGTTTTGGAAACCAAAACTACTTTACTTATTCCTGAATTGAACATTTCAAACACTTTGGTCACGAATTTGTTGTTACCCACGACAGGCATCGCACTAAGCTGGAAAAATGCAGCTTTACTTATTCTACAGTGTTTTCAAGAGAATTCCACTTGATTTTGGATATTTTTCTGTTCTCTGTGGGAACTCTTTCTAACCGATACTTGCCAAAACATTTCCTTTGGCAAATTCCTCACAAAATTTTTTGATTATCTTGAAATCCCATTCACTGGCAAAAAACAATTCCCTCCCTACTTTAACAAAGCCTACATTGAGAGAAAGGGCTTACATTTTTTTAGTGACTACTGGTATACCAAAGCTGCTTATGATGTTGAAAGAGCCAAAACTTAAGCTCTTCCTCCGGTTTCGCATTTTCCCATTCCCCTCCTCCACAAACACCTCCGCCATCCAATGAACCCCGTCCTTCTTCTTCCGAACCTTCCCTTTCACACATTTATAGCTTTCTTAGTTCTTTGGGAACTCAGATGAGCTCCTTCCAGCGTCACACCAATCGCAAGCTAAAGCACCTTGAAACTCGTCAACAATATCTTCAACAAGCACTTAGCTTGGGCATGTCTGCTTCTGCTCAAGTTCAATTTGCTAATATTCTTCACAATACACTCTTGAATCCTCCTCCAAAAGTGATGACAATGACATGCATGACAAAGATGAAGAGGAGAGTGATCGTGAAGACCCCATAGCTCAAGGTTCTGCTGGTGAGGACGATGACGAGGACGTTGACGACACATTCAATTATATCATGCAGCGCCGCGACACAAGAGACGATGATAGAGAAGCTACCGATGACAATGCACCACCAAGAAACGCAAGCTTGAAAGGCGTTCGAAGAAGAAAAATGACTCAACTTAGACTATCTACTCTTCTTTGGACGTCTAGTCTGCATTTTGGATGACATTTGTTGTTATTGAAGTGTGCAATGACATAAATGACCTTATTGGTGTTGATATTGGTGTTCATATTTTGATGTACTTGTCTATTTTGATGATGTCAAAAAAGGGTAGTAGAAATATGATTTAGGAATAATCATATCTATTGATTGTTGAATATGCACTGTTGACTATTGAATATGATCATATCTGTTGATTGCTGGTTGTATTCGTTTATTCAAAGTTTGTCATCATAAAAAATGGGAATATTGATATTTTTCCCAAACCTTATTTTGATGACAAAATATGCACTAAACACTGAATTCAAGCTGTGCAGGTCTGCTATCTTGTCTGTTGGAAATAAGATTTTTGGATGCAGTTCACCGTTTGAACTATACTACATCTTTTGGATGAACAGGAATGTTCGCGACAGACTCCCACAGACGCAGTTCACTGTCCGAATAGATAGGCATAAAGGAAACTTTTTCAAGTACCTACAAATGACGCACTGGCGCGTCCGGGTAAATATCCCTCGAACGCATATTTCCGTCACCGATAGATGAGGTAGAATCAAATCTCCTAAACTTCACAATGGACGCATACAACTGTCCGAACAAAGTTTGTTTCGGACTAACAAGACTGTCCAAAACCTAGTTCGGACGATGGAACGGACGCATGTTCGGTCGTCCGAACGGCATTTATCACACACACTGTACTGAGATCGGACGCTTGGTCAGACGCAAAACTAATATATCGGACGTTCGAACCTTAATGGCTAGTTTTTCTGCATTTATTATTGAGCCGTTGGGAAGTAGTTACAACCAGAATTCAATGCTCCTATAAATACCTTCTCTATTGTTGTTGTAAAAAGATCTTACAAATTGAATACAAGCTAGTAGAAAAGCAATTTGAGTGCAAATTAATAATTGAGCAATATTTGATAGTTTAAAAGATGTTATTGGCGATTATTTTGCAAAGTAATTATTAAGAAACCTAATTCACCCCCTTCTTAGGTTGCTTTGGGGCCAACAAGTTGTTGGTTGAAGTTAACCAAATTACCCTATTACAACTTAACTTTCAACGAGTCGAGATCGCGATATGGAACAATTGAGATTGCGATCTCGACTCCAATACATTAAGGCAATTTCTCGAGTCGAGATCTCGATATGGAACAATTGAGATTGCGATCTTGACTCTAATACATTAAGACAATTTCCCGAGTCGAGATCGCGATATGGAGAGTTTGAGATCGCGATCTCGACTCTCTTCTCAGCATTCTTCATTTCTTCCATTATTGCAATTTGGTCCTTTAATGATACACATTTCAGCTTCCATCCTCTAATTTTGACCTGCATAATATTAAAACCAATAAGCAATTAATTGAACCAAAAATTTAATGAAAACTTATCATATTTAATCAAGAGCAGAAATACAAACACATATGGAAGAAATTAATCAAAATCTTCATTTACTTTCCCAAAATTCGGGATTTATACTATCAAAATGCAATAATTTGGAGGAAAATAACTCTAGCTTACTTTGGTCCTGAATTGAACATCTTATACTCACTTTGGTCACGAATTTGTTGTTTCCCACTGACAGGCATCGCGCTGAGCCCGGAAAAATGCGGCTATACTTATTCTATTGAATATGATCATATCTGTTGATTGCTGGTTGTATTCGTTTATTCAAAGTTTGTCATCATGAAAAATGGGAATATTGATGTTTTTCCCAAAACTTATTTTGATGACAAAATATGCACTAAACACTGAATTCAAGCTGTGCAGGTCTGCTATCTTCTCTGTTGGAAACAAGATTTTTGGATGCAGTTCACCGTTTGAACTATACTACATCTTTTGGATGAACAGGAACGTTCAAGACTGACTCCCACAGACGCAGTTCACTGTCCAAATAGATAGGCATAAAGGAAACTTTTTCAAGTACCTGCAAATGACGCATTGGCGCGTCCGGGTAAATATCCCTCGAACGCATATTTCCTTCCGATAGATGAGGTAGAATCAAATCTCCTAAGCTTCACAATGGACGCAAACAACTTTCCGAACAAAGTTTGAATTGCTTTGGACGCACAAGACCGTCCGAAACCTAGTTCGGATGATGGAACAGATGCATGTTCGACCATCCAAACGGCATTCATCACACACTCTGTACTGAGAACGGATGCTTGGTCGGACGCACAACTAAAACATCGGACGTCCGAAACCTTTAACAGCTAATTTTTGTGTATTCATTATTGAGCTGCTGGGAAGTAGTTACAACTAGAATTCATTGCTCCTATAAATACCTATAAATACAATTGAGAAAGTCGGCGCACATGCGCTGGAGCTGGGCTGCGCATATGCGCTGAGTCCAGAAAGTTAAATTCCAAAAGCAACTCACGTGCACATGTGCGCTAGGATCTCTGCGCATGTCCGTGGAGGACAAAACCGGCTGGAACGTTCTGTCTCACGCGCAAAGGAGCCTGCGCATGTGTGCGGAGGCCAGTAGCTGAAACATGTTTTTGAGTCTTTGAGGGATTTCTTCGGCCGGTTTGATCCTTTTTCGGCCGATTTCACGTTCTTATCAGTCAGGCATTATTTGTAACCCTAAATACTCAATATAAATACCCGAAGTTGGGTGAGAAAAAAGGATCAACACTTTTATTTTCTTGTTGGCTAGGGTTTTAGCAAAAAATTTTCCTCTTTATTCTTTCATGGCACTTTGTGCCTAAACTCTTTTCTTGGTAGAGAGAATATAAGCCATGGTTAATTCTACAAAGTTGTGAGACTTCTTTGTGCTTAAATTATTAACTTTTATCTCAAATATTGATTATTTTTTTGCAATTAAATTTATGATTATTCTTTTTAGCTTATTATTGCTGCAGAATACTAAGTAATTAGAATTAATCTACTGCTAGATTGTTTTAACCGCGTGTGCTTAATTCAATCTATGAAACAACTGAATTTGATAATTACTGGAATTGTGTTATTGAATTTAGGGAAATTAACATCTAATTGGTATAACCGCGTGTGTTTATGTTTAATTAGTCTAATTGTTCTTGTCGATTTTAATGCTTCTATTAATTAATCTTTGTTGCGCTTTTCTGGGTTAAATTAGTAGTTAGGGTTAATTGGATCGCGTGGTGAAAATTAACCAACTTTAGAAAGAAATAGGAATACACTTTGAATTGGTATCCGTTCGGGTTAATTCTTCAATTACTGCTTGATATAAATTGAATTATCTTGTGTGTCAATGATCGACTAGTGAAATTGCCATGGTGCATATGACGAAAACCAAGATCTTTTCTTAATTGAATTTTCTTTAGTTATTTTCTTGTTTTAGTTTTAGATAAAAAGCATTCCAAACCCCCCCCCCCTTGTTCCAATTTAGCACGAAAATATTCCCAGTTCTCTGTGGGATGAACTCGACTCACCACGACGGCATTGCAACTCGACAGCAGAATTTTTGTACACCATTAACAATTCATCCCCAAGAAACGCAAGCTCGAAAGGCGTTCCAAGAAGAAAAATGACTCAACTTAGATTTTCTGCTCTTCTTAGGACCTCTAGTCTGCATTTTGGATGACAGTTGTTGTTATTGGTGTGTCAATGACATAAATGACCTTATTGGTTTTGATATCGGTGTTCATATTTTGATGTACTTGTCTATTTTGGTATGTGATTGTTGGTTTATTTTGACATTTTTAATTGTGCACCTTCTCAGGGAGAGCTTACTAGTCTATTTTTATGATGTCAAAAGGGGTAGTAGAAATATGATTTAGGAATAATAATATCTGTTGATAGTTGAATATGCATATCTGTTGACTATTGAATATGATCATATCTGTTGATTGTTGTTTGTATTCGTTTATTCAAAGTTTGTCATCATTAAAAATGGGGATATTGATGTTTTTTCCCAAACCTTATTTTGATGACGAAATATGCACCAATCACTGAATTCAAGCTGTAAGGCCTGCTATCTTGTCTGTTGGAAACAGGGTTTTCGGAGGCAGTTCTCAGTTTGAACTGTACTACATCTTTCGGACAGACAGGAACGTCCGAGACAGACTCTCTCAGACGCAGTTCACTGTGCGAACGGATATGCAGAAAGGAACAACTTTTTCAAGTACCTGCCACGGACGCACTGGCGCGTCCGGGGAAATATCCCTTGAACGCATATTTCCGTCTGATAGATGAGGTAGAATCAAATCTCGTAAGCTTCACAACGGACGCAAACAACCGTCCGAAAAAAGTTTGCTTCAGACTAACAACACTGTCCGAAACCTATTTCGGACGATGGAACTGACGAATGTTCGGCCGTCCGAACGGCATTTATCACACGCTTTGTATTAAGATCGGACGCTTGGTCGGACGCACAACTAATACATCGGACGTCCGAAACCCTTAACGGCTAGTTTTTGTGCATTCCTTATTGAGCTGTTAGGAAGTAGTTAGAACTAGAATTCGTTGCCCCAATAAATACCTTCTCTATTGTTTTTGTAAAAAGATCTTACACGTTGTATACAAGCCAGTAGAAAAGCAATTTGAGTGCAAATTAATAGTTGATCAATATTGTATTAGTGTGTACATTGAAGTGCAATTCAAAAATATTGAGTGGAGCATTGATAATCTTGTACTAAAATGAGATTAAGAGTAAAATACTTGGATCAACTAAAGTGAATTAGTGGGGGCAAGGATTGTCTTACTTTGTGTACATTAGAAGATTATTGACTCGCCAATTTTGTGAATCATTCTAGTAGATCAACACTTCAAGCTTGGTAGCTTGGAAGTGTTGCTTGTTTAATTTCTTTCTTTACCCTTTTTTATATTCCATAAGCGTTATTGTCTTTATATCTATTTATCTATTTGATAGTGTAAAAGATTTTATTGGTGATTATTTTGCAAAGTAATTTTTAAGAAACTTAATTCACCCCCCCTCTTAGATGCTTTGGGGCCAACAAGTTGTTGGCTGAATGTTTACCAAATTATACTTACAACTTAAATCTCAGTGAGTCGAGATCGCGATATGGAACAATTGAGATCGCGATCTCGACTCCAATACATTAAGGCAATTTCCCGAGTCGAGATCGCGATATGGAACAATTGAGATCGCGATCTCGACTCTAATTGTCTTGAGTACATTAAGACAATTTCCAGAGTCGAGATCGCGATATGGAGTGTTCGAGATCACGTTCTCGACTCTCTTCTCAGCATTCTTCATTTCTTCCATTATTGCAATTTGGTCCTTTGAGTTTTGTGCATTTTCAGCTTCCAACCTCTAATTTTGACCTTCATAATATTAACACCATTAAGCAATTAATTGAACTAAAAATTTAATGAAAACTTATCATATTTAATCAAGAGCAGAAATACAAACACATATGAAAGAAATTAACCAAAGCCTTCATTTACTTTTCCAAAATTCGGGATTTAAATTATCAAAATGCTATAATTTAGAGAAAAATAACTCTAGCTTACTTTGGTCCAAAATTGAACATTTTATACACTTTGGTCACGAATTTGTTGTTTCCCACTGACAGGCATCGCACTGAGACCGGAAAAATGCGGCTATACTTATTCTACAGTGTTTTCAAGGGAATTCCACATGATTTTGGATATCTTTTCTGTTTTTTGTGGGAACTAGCTTTCTAACCTAAACTCGCCAAAACATTTCCTTTGACAAATTCCTCTTAAAAGTTTTTGATTATCTAGATATCCCATACACTGGCAAAAAACAATTCCCTCCCTACTTTAACAAAGCCTACATTAAGAGAAAGAGCTTATGTTTTTTTAATGACCAATGGTTTACCAAAGCTGCTTACAATGTTGAAAGAGACAAAACTCAAGCTCTTCCTCCCGTTTCGTACTTCCCCATTCCCCTCCTCCTCAAACACCTCCACCATCCCATGATCCTTGTTCTTCTTCCTCTGAACAATCCTTTTCACACATTTGCAGCCTTCTTAGTTCTTTGAGCACTCAGATGAGCTCCTTCCAGCCTCGCACCAATCGCAAGCTAAAGCGCCTTGAAACTCGTCAACAATTTCTTCAAGAAGCACTTAGCTTGGGCATGTTTGCTTCTGCTCAAGTTCAATTTGCTAATATTCGTCGCAATACACTCTTCAATCCTCCTCCGAAAGTGATGACAATGATTTCATGACGCATGACAATGATGAAGAGGAGGGTGATCGTTAAGACCCCACCGCTCAAGGTGCTGGTGATGAGGGCGATGACGAGGACGTTGACGACACATTCAATTATATCATACGGCGTCGCGACACAAGAGACGATGATAGTGAAGCTACCGATGACAATGCATCCCCAAGAAACGCAAGCTTGAAAGGCGTTTCAAGAAGAAAAATGACTCAACTTAGACTTTCTGCTCTTCTACGGACCTCTAGTATGTATTTTGGATGACAGTTGTTGTTATTGGTATGCAATGACATAAATGACATTATCGGTATTGATATTGGTGTTCATATTTTGATGTACTTGTATATTTTGGCCTGTGATATTTTGACATTTTTAACTGTGCACCTTCTCAAGGGGAGCTTACTTGTCTATTTTGATGATGTCAAAAGGGGTAGTAGAAATATGGCTTGGGAATAATCATATCTGTTGATTGTTGAATATGCATATCTGTTGACTATTGAATATGATATCATATCTGTTGATTGTCGGTTGTATTCGTTTATTCAAAGTTAGTCACTATCAAAAAGATGGAGATTGATGTTACCCAAACCTTATTTTGATGGTGAATTATGCACTAAACTCTGAATTCAACCTGTGCAGGTCTTCTATCTTGTCTATTGGAAATAGAGTTTTCGGACACAGTACATAGTCTGAACTGTACTACATCTTTCAAAAGAACAGGAACGTCCGAAACAGACTCTCACAGACGCAGTTCACTGTCCGAACGGATAGGCAGAAAGAAAACTTTTTGATGTACCTGCAACAGACGTACAGGCACGTCCAGGGAAAAATATCCCTCGGACGCATTTTTCTGTCCGATAGATGAGGTAGAATCAAATCTCCTAAGCTTCATAACGGACGCATACAACTATCCGGTCAAAGTTTGCTTCATACGAACAAGACTGTCTGAAACCTAGTATGGACGATGGAATAGACCCATGCTCGACCGTCCGAACGGCATTCATCACACACTTTGTACCTGAGATCGGACACTTGGTCAGACGCACAACTAATACATCGGACGTCCGAAATCCTTAACGGCTAATTTTTGTGCATTTATTATTAAGCCATCGGGAAGTAGTTACAACCAGAATTCATTGCTCCTATAAATATATGCTCTATTGTTTTTGTTAAAGGATCTTACACATTGAATACAAGCTAGTAGAAAAGCAATTTGAGTGCAATTTAGCAATTGAGCAATATTGTATTAGTGTGTACATTGAAGTGCAATTCAAAAATACTGAGTGGAGTGATAATCTTGTACCAAAGTGAGGTTAAGAGTAAAATCATTGGCTCAACTAAAGTGAATTAGTATGAGCAAGGATTGTTCTACTTCGTGTACATTAGACAATTTTGACTCGCCAATTTTGTGAAGCATTCTAGTGGATTAACACTTCAAGCTTGGTAGCTTGGAAGTGTTGCTTGTTTAATTTCTCTCTTTACCCTTTTTTATATTCCATAAGCGTTATTGTCTTTATATCTATGCGGCTACTTTATCCATTTGATTGTTTAAAAGATTTTATTGGTGATTATTTCGCAAAGTAATTTTTAAGAAACCTAATTCACCCCCTTTCTGAGGTTGCTTTGGGGCCAACAAGTTGTTGGCTGAAAGTTTACCAAATTCCCCTTACAACTTAAATCTCGGCGAGTCGAGATCGCGATATGGAACAATTGAGATCACGATCTCGACTCTAATACATTAAGACAATTTCCCGAGTCGAGATCGCGATATGGAGAGTTTGAGATACCGATCTCGACTCTCTTCTTAGCATTCTTCATTTCTTCCATTATTGCAATTTGGTCCTTTGAGTTTTGTGCATTTCAGCTTCCAACCTCTAATTTTGACCAGCATACTTTAAACACTATTAAGAAATTAATTGATCTAAAAATTTAATGAAAACTTATGATATTTAATCAAGAACGGAAATAAAAACACATATGAAAGAAATTAACCAAAGTCTGCAATTACATACCCAGAATTTGAGATTTAAACTATCTTAGATCAAAATGCTATCATTTAGAGGAAAATGACTCTAGTTTACTAGAGGAAATAACTCTAGTTTACTAGTGGTCTCACCCCCGAATTTAGCGTTTTGCTAGTCCCGAGCAAAACAAAAATTAAAATTAAAAGAAGCCTACTAACACTCAAACATATAAACACCTCCAAAGTTGATGTGACACTTGATGAATCATGGATGTACTTATAAAAATTAGGAAATCTCTCAAGAAACGTTCAATACTACGTGATATGTGAAGTGTATGACTGAATCAATCCAAAATTAAAATTTTATTCTTCATAGAAGCACACATTCATTCACTACACAAGATTTCAGATCACCAAGCATTACCATTCTCAAAAAGAGTTACCAAATGTTTTAGTTCTTTTCATTTGAAACATCATTATTTCTCAAATCACAAATATCATGAAGTTAGTCAACTATCTCGACGAGGCATCTTGAAAATAGAAGTTCAATTAGGAATCAACTTAAATGCAAATGTCACACATTAGAAGCTGTCTTTCCGGACTAAATCTCTAACAAGGAATAAGTAATATGAGATTAATGATAAGTATTTCAAATATTTACTCCTTAACTTATTGGTATATTAAAATGCAATTCCTAGTGGCTTAATTCAGAGAAACAACATGGGTATATGTCGGGATCCCGTACTCGCCTTATTCCTTCTTTTTTTTTGGCACTAAACCAAGGAAAGGAAGTGAAATGTACCGAAAATTAATCTCGAATATCAATTATTCACAAGTTAGAAGATCATTCCCTATGCAAATACACGAAATGTCCCAAAATTCCTTCTACTTCATTTAACTAATTTCTTTCAAAAAGATAGTTCATCAACCAAATAATATAAGTGATTTGATCAGAAACAACATTTCAAAAAAATTTTCCTAAAATTTCAGAACTTCTTTTTGAAAGTAGTGATGCTAAGTTTATGAATTCTTTTTGTTGCAAACGAACTACTCACTCACTCAAAAAAAAAAATTGAAATGAATCAGTCATATACTTCAATTCACAAAGTATTGAACATCAAAATTTATCATCATTGAGTACCTAATTGATCAATTTTCCATCCATTAAACATCAAGTGGCAACAATATGTATAAATTAACCATTCCCAACACAAAGACATAAACACCCCCAAACTTGTCTCTTTTATTCTAGTTGATGAATAAATCATCCTTCCACTCACCCAAAAATAAACATAAAGACATACCCAAAATTAACAAAAACTATTCGAATCATGATATAGCTATAAACAAAGAACTAAAATTGAGTAGGAATGCTCAGAATAGTAAACTGTGCCATGCATCTCACCATTCAAGATTCAAACAAAATCAGCATTCAATTCAACTCATCAACTAATGCAAAGATGGCATCAGCTTAGGGCCTTTAGCCACTCTATTTTATTAAGCAATGATCAAACTTCACCAAGTGTCAAACATGAGATTCCCAAAGAGATTCAATCCATAAAGCATCAAAATAATTACCTACTTGGCGTCAGCTTAAGGCATTGAGCCAAACTACTTAAAAAGAAAAACTAAAATACTTCAAATCCAAAGACTAAAAGTAAAACAAAAGAAATCAGAGTAATCAAAAGTTTTGGTGTTCAATCAATAAAAATAGAGAGAATTATCATTATCCGTCAAATCAATCCAGTGATCAGGGTTGGTCTTCATCCATGCTCAAGCAAATGGTGGCTTCATCTCCTCATTCCATCTCTTCTTGACCCTCCTCAGAATTACAAGGTTGGGCCTCTTCATGATCATCATCCATGTCGCCTCCGATCGCACCCGCATAGCTTGATCCCTCAAGATGTGTGGTAGCCGCCGGTGGTGTGTAGACTGTCCACGAGGTGGACCAAAGTGTCATGCCGGAGGTGATGGTGACTAGACCCATATGCCTAATTAGGTAGTCTTTAAAGCTTCTCCAATGATGGTCATATACGACCAATACCCTTGCAGATCATTCCTTTCTTCTTCATTTACTGGAGCATTAAATACAAAACCTAGGGGCTAACTTTCCATCGGAATCATTGAAACACTCTGAGGTGGTGGTGGTTGTGGCTGGGTAGGGTGCTCCTCCTGGTAGTGCTTTTCATATTCTCTTACCATCCTATAGACATATTCCCGATTAATCTTTCCTCTTGGATGTGTCAAAGGTTCCAACTGACCAATCGGGCAACCTGCTATGGTGCAAAGATGGTGAATTAGACTAGGAGCATAAAATATAGGTTTTCCAGACCTTTCACTCTCCAAAAACCCCTGTCTAATAAGGTGACCAATATTCACCGGTACCCTAGTCAGGATGGCATAAACAAAGAGTACTTTATCCCTTTAGATAAAGCTCACAGCATTGGACCCCCAAATGCAGCTACTGACAAAATAAAATCACAGCTTAGCCACTAATGAGAGTCCTTGACGAGAAAATTTCAACTCAGTTGCAGACGAAGTACTCTTAATCCAATCAACCCTTCTATCACAAATGGCATCCTTGATTGCATTCATATCCTTATCTTTATTATTCAAAAACTAAAATGCCAAGTATTGATTAGAAAGTATGTTGAAATATGTATTGATCATATCAGCACTAAAATCTAATAAAACTCCCAGTATGCGCACCTTGTTATCCTCTAGTTCACATAAATTGCAATGAAACTCCTTGACTAGTCGGGTAGCCCCGGGGTCAACTTGAGTATTAAAACCCTCCCAATGCCGTGACCTAATTTGTTCCTCTATAGCTCGTCTTGCATCATCATAAATTCCCCACTGCATTGTTAGGTCAAAATTCTGTTCCCTAATCACCTCATGTTTCTCGTTATTCTTGTACAATTGTTGAGCCCTATCACTCGAGAACTGAGGTTCAATTTGCTCACCTCCCTCAAACGGCTATTCCGAACCCCCTTCTCCACTATTACCCTCTCCAGACTTCCTATTCTTAGACCCGGTTCCTCTTTCTCTCATTCTAACTTTTCTTTCAGCACTGCCATAAAACCCTCTAGTCATTTTTATCAACAAAATTACTCAAGAATTTAAGAATTCAACAACCCCCAATCAAGAACCACAACTACAAAATCACAATCAACAATTTCCAACAATTTTCCAAGTATTTCAATTCCAAATCAACTCAAATCAAGTGTCAAGTCAATAATTCAAACAATTGGACAAATCAATATCACAATTCTCCTAAAACAAATTCGCACCAAATATTGTCCAAAATTCAACAATAGAGTACCACTAATTTCTCCACAATTCAATCCACAAAATCCCACAATTATCATTAACAAATTATCAATTAAAACTACGAACCCAAGGAAAGATATTACCCTCTTTTTTTTTGGATTGAAATTTCCCAAAAACTGCTTGTGTATCAATCCCCTTTGAAGTCCAAATTTCTCCAAGTATCCTCCAAGAGAATTCTATCTTTCATGTTCCAATAGGACAATAGAATGATATTAGTGATGGGTATGGAGTTTAAAGTGATTTTTAGTGAAGATGAGAGAAGAATTTTGAGGGATTGGTGTTAGGGTTTTCGGTTGAGAGAAGAATGAAGAATAGAGAAATTTATGAAAAGAGAAGAAGAAGTGACTTTCTATAAAAAAAATGACTCTGCCCTTCGAGATCGCGATCTCGAATTTGGTATCGCGATCTCGAAATTTGAAGAAGTTTGGAGTTGAGATCACGATCTCAAATTTGAGATCGCGATCTCGACCAAATGACCATTCTGCCCTCCAAAAGTTTGAATTTGAGACCGCAATCTCAAATTTTGAGATCGCGATCTCGAGCTCAACTTCTGCAAAGTGAATTTTTTGCACTTGGCCAAAATTGCTCCACTCTTGATCACTTTTCTCCATTTGCAAGGACAACCTAAAAAAAAAAATTCACAAGTTAGGATGACAATTTTCAGTCATTCTTTAGCACCATTTATTCAACTAAATAAAACTTAGATTTTTATCTAAAATTCTAACCTAATTAATCTAAATTAAAACACATCCTAACTGAAAGCAAAAACAACTAAATGAGAAACATGGGTTGCATCCCAAGAAGAGCTCTTTTCATTATAGTCACTAGCTTTACTATGGCATGACTGTGAAACCCAGTATTTTAATAGCCTTGTTCTTTGATTTTAACTGGTTTAAAATGTTTTTCATATTATTTTTAGTCATAAAGTACTTCAACTAATTCGTTTTTCAATTCGGCAAATTTTTCGATTTACGCGATTTCGGTACCGGCAGGTAAACGGGTCAAAAGTTGGACTAAGTGTAATTAGTGCATTGTGGTGTGTGAGTGTTGTTTGATGGCTGATTTATAATGTTAATTTAGTAGCAAAAAATTAGTTTTTGGGTTAAATAGTCAACTTGGAGACTATTTGGTCAACTTGGGTACTATTTGGGTCAACTTTGGAAGCTTTTAAGTCTTCTTCTTGTTGTTTCTTCCTCATTTCTTCCTAGCAGCAGCCGAACTCTTCTTCCTTTTGCTACTAAATCTTCTTGGATTTCAAGTAGAAATCACTTGGAAGGTAAGATTTTATGTATTTTAGCATTTATGGCTTATGGGCTTTCGCATGATTCAAGCTTTAATTTCAAGTTTTGTAGGATTCTTTATGGCTGAGAAAACCCTCTTTGCAGCCTTATAAGTTATGATTTATGTATGTTATGGGTTGTTTTTAGTGTTTTGGAGGTTGGGAAGTGATTGGGGTTGATTTTTAACAACTTTCCATGGTTAGATTACAAATTTTAAGATTATGAGTTAGGGTTTTGTCTTCCATATGTGCCCTAGAATGTTATGCTATGAATGCTTATGTCTATGCACATAATGATGTTTTAAGAGTGTTTTAAGGTTAGTTTGGATAGGAATTGAGACTTGAAACCAAGTGGAATTGATTTCCCTTCATTTTGTAAGTAAGCGGAAGTTTGGCGCAACTAGGATAATTTGGATAATTGGTTATGTTTGAAGGGTCTTTAATGATCTTTTGATGGTTTTAAGTGTTTCCTTGATAGTGGGTTGGATAGGAAGCATGTTTGAATCATGCGTGAGGCTAATCGGTAAAAATTTCAGTTTGGTAAGAAGTAAGAAAAACAACCATTAGGTTGTTGCTCTAATGTTGTAATAGAGTTAATTGTAGTGGTTATGGGGTATGGATTGTTGTGGAATGCTATTGATATAGTCCCGGCTATTGCTCCGGTGAATCTTTCCGTTTATGGATTTTGTTGGTTGAATATGTTGTTTTGAGTTGGGTTGTAACCAAGGTCCCTTGAATACCTTGGAAATGGATTTTGTTGGTTGGTTGAATATGTTGTTTTGAGTTGGGTTGTAACCAAGGTCCCTTGAATACCTTGGAATTGGATTTTATTGGCAGGAAGGATAGCCTAATTATAGCCTAGGGAGGCGAAGTTTTTCGATTTTTCTGGAAAACTGAGCTTATTATCTCCTAATCTAGCTGTAATACGAATTTGAGGGGTTAACTAAGTGTTTTGACTGGGGTTTTAGCTTGTCGAAGTTGGTCAGAATTTGTGAAAAGGTCATTTTTGACCAAAGAGCTGTTGGTGTCGTTTTCTATCGTTTCGCTTAATAGCACATCGTTTTCATTTCCCTAGTCATTCTTTAACTTCTACATCTCTTCTAAGAGTCCTCTTATATCTATTTTAGGTACCACGCCACCTACCGCCGGCGATCGCCTTCTCTGATCATTTAGGGCAGTTTTTGCTTTGATAGGTGGGTAAAATAGACCCTCTTCCACTTGTATTTTGTTTGTGTATTTCAAAATATGTTTGGATGGATTTTAAAATGTGTATGATGTTTGGAACTGCACTTTTACAATGTTTTGGAATTATTACATATGAAATCGGGACCAAGCTATTTTATGTTAATCAATTGATATTTTTGCAAACTCTTTTGATATGAAAGCATTTTATGACTGTTTTGGCTCATAGGTGACCGAGGTATATAATTTTGGATGTGTTTAGAAATGTGTGAATTGTGGAGAACCGGTTCTATAGTCATCCATGGGACGCCGTGGTGACTTCTGTGAATGTTATGAACTCTCTGATACGGGGTCTTGTGATGGGATAACTTGACCTCCCGGGTCAGAGAGGTCAGACTAGTAGGTGTGGTAGATTACTAGATCTGGCTAGTACTGAAAGTCATACCTTCGAGCCTAAAAGATACTCATGCTATTTTATTATATTCCGGATTGAAACTGTACTTGGATTTGTTCACTATGCTTTAGCATACTATGTTTTGAAATGATTGGATCTTTTTGGCTACGCTATGCTTTAGCATACTATGTTTTGAAATGATTGGATCTTTTTGGCTACGCTATGCTTTAGCATACTATGTTTTGAAATGATTGGATCTTTTTGGCTACGCTATGCTTTAGCATACTATGTTTTGAAATGATTGGATCTTTTTGGTTATGTTTTGGACATGCCTGACGTTTAAATGGCATGAGACATTTTAGAAAACTACTTATGATTATGGTTTATTGACTTTTAAAAGGCATGAGACATTTTAGAAACTGCTTTATGACTATGGTTTTCGCAAATGTTATTATCTTTATGTTTTCTTTTTATCGAAATGCTTGGCCCCATTTGAAGAGCTTTTATGATATCCACTGAGCTAGTTATGCTCACCCCACGTGACTTATAATTTTTCAGGATTAGGTGCTCGTTTTTACTCTCCACCGCTATGCTTTAGCAGATTTTCTCCGATTCCACATTACTTGGTAGGACTCTGCGGATAATCTTCCAAGCTTCTCTTTGTTTGGAGAGGGTAGTGTATTAGATAGCTTTTGTATTGATGAACTTTGTTTTTGTTGTAGCATCTTTTGTACTAAGAAGAAATTTTGTAATTCGTATTTTTGTGTAAAATGAAATATTCGGTTTTATAGTTAAGAAATGGTTTGATGGTTCTATTACATTGCGGTTAAGTTTGTTGCTCTGTTCGTTTGTGCCTTGCGCTTTGGACCGGTGTGCCATTAGCGCGGCATGTTACGGTCCCGTTTTTGGGGCGTGACAATGACCTTCATTCTTGTGTTAATCGGACAATTTCTCGTCCCTCTTCAATGATTCCTCCAAGGTAGGGTTTAAGCCAATGTCACATTGACCTTGAAAGCTCCCTCTTTCCCCACAATTTCCACCGTTCCATGAGAAAAGGTTTGGACCACTTCAAAGGAACCACTCCATCTTGACTTAAGCTTTCCAAAAATAACTTGAGTCTTGAATTATAAAGGTGCACCAAATCACCGACTTTAAATTCCTTCCTTTGGATATTCTTATCATGCCATGCCTTTGCCTTCTCATTATAATTAAAGAATTTTCAAATGCCTCTCTCCGGAATTCATTCAAATCAAGCATCCTCTTTTCATATGTTTCCTTCAACTCAAAATTCAAGTTCTTTATGGCCCAATATGCCCTATGTTCATGTTCTACCGGCAAGTGACACGCTTTTCCATACACAATACGGTATGGAGACATGCCTATGGGAGTCTTAACTGTCGTACGATGAGCCCACAAAGTGTCATCTAACTTCAATGCCCAATCTTTCCTAGCATTATTCATCGTTTTCTCTAGGATTCTCTTCAATTCTCGGTTTGACACCTCCCTAGGGCCTGTATAATCTAACTTGACCTGATGTTTGTGGTTGATAAGCTAAAGAAACCTTGTGTTTCACCCCATATTTTGTCATTAATGCCTCAAATTGAGAATTCTTGAAGTGTGATCCCCCATCACTAATGATAGCCCTAGGAACTCCAAAGCGAGAAAAGATATTCTTGCAAAGGAATTTAGTAACCACCTTGGACTCATTGATTGGAGTAGCAATTGCTTCAACCTACTTGGACACATAGCCCACCGCAACCAAAATGTACTTATTGGAGTATGAGACCGGAGAAGGTCCTATGAAATCAATATCCCATGCATCAAATACCTCCAACTCAACAATGCCATGATGGGGCATTTCTTATTTCCTTGAAATATTATCCACCCTTTGACATTCATCACATTTGAGCACAAAATCCTGGGAATTCTTGAACATAGTTGGCCAATATAAACCACTTTGTAAGACCTTGAAAGCTGTCCATTGATCTCCATGGTGCCCCCTAACCGGAGATGAATGACAATGTCTTTTAGTTAATACATCGGATACTTCACATTCTAGAACACATCTCCTTAGGACTTGATCATTACACTTTCGGAACAAATACGGTTCTTCCCAAAAATAATGTTTAAGTTCCGCAAAGAATTTTCTCCTCTCATTGATGTTTAGCATCTTTGGTACTATCCTTGCCACAAGATAATTCACAATATCCGCATACCATGGCTCACCTCCTTTACCTCAAACAACTTCTCAATTGGGGATTCTTCATTGATTATCCCTTCTTCAAGATTGACAAGTCTAGATGCCTCAATTCTTGACAAATGGTCGGCTACCATGTTTTCCACACCCTTTTTGTCGACCACCTCCCAATCAAACTTCTGCAACAAAAGTATCCACCTCAATAAACGTGGCTTGGCATCTTGCATAGAAAACAAATATTTTAATGCAGAGTGATCGATGTGAACAATTACCTTTGATTCAATCAAATATAATCTAAACTTATCAAATGCAAAAACTATAGCAAGTAGTTCCTTCTGAGCTGTTGTTGAATAATTAATTTGTGCATCAATAATGTCACGCCCCAAAAACGGGACCGTAACACGCCGCGCTAATGGTACACCGGACCAAAGCGCAAGGCACAAACGAACAGAGCAACAAACTTAACCGCAATGTAATAGAACCATCAAGCCATTTCTTAACTATAAAATCGAATATTTCATTTTACACAAAAATACGAGTTACAAAATTCCTTCTTAGTACAAAAGATGCTACAACAAAAATAAAGTTCATCAATACAAAACTTATCTAATACACTAAATTATCATATGTGAAAACCATAGTCATGAAGCAGTTTCTAAAATGTCTCATGCCATTTAAACGTCAATAAACCATAATCATAAGTAAATTAGCTAAAGTGTTATCATGCCATTTAAACGTCAGGCATGTCCAAAACATAGCCAAAAGATCCAATCATTTCAAAACATAGTATGCTAAAGCATAGCGAACAAATGTGGTAGATTACTAGATCTGGATAGTACTGTTTGTANACTTTTGGTTCTGGACATCCTCAAAAGTATGACTTGTGGCAGTACTAGCCAGATCTAGTAATCTACCACACCTACTAGTCTGACCGGGAGGTCAAGTTATCCCATCACAAGACCCCGTATCAAATAGTTCATAACATTCACAGAAGTCACCACGGCGTCCCATGGATGACTATAGAACCGGTTCTCCACAAATCACACATTTCCAAACACATCCAAAATTATATACCTAGGTCACCTTTGAGCCAAAACAGTCATAAAATGCTTTCATATCAAAAGAGTTTGCAAACATATCAATTGATTAACATAAAATAGCTTGGTCCCGATTTCATATGTAATAATTCCAAAACATTGTAAAAGTGCAGTTCCAAACATCATACACATTTTAAAATCCATCCAAACATATTTCGAAAGTCGTTAAACAAAATACAAGTGGAAGAGGGTCTATGTTACCCACCTATCAAAGCAAAAACTGCACAATGATCACTGAACGCGATCGCCGGCGGTAGGTGGCGTGGTACCTAAAACAGATCTAAGAGGACTCTTAGAAGAGATGTAGAAGTTAAAGAATGACTAGGGAAGCGAAAACGACGCGAAACGATAGAAAACGACACCAAAAGCTCTTTGGTCAAAAATGACCTTTTCACAATTTCTGACCAATTTCGACAAGCTAAAACCCCAGTCAAAACACTTAGTTAATCCCCCAAATTCGTATTACAGCTAGATTAGGAGATAATAAGCTCGTTTTCCAAAACCGAAGTGATGGGGGATCGCGGCTATAATTAGGCTATCCTCCCTGCCAATAAAATCCAATTCCAAGGTATTCAAGGGACCTTGGTTACAACCCAACTCAAACAACATATTCAACCAACCAACAAAATCCATTTCCAAGGTATTCAAGGGACCTTGGTTACAGCCCAACTCAAAACAACATATTCAACCAAACTCAAAATCCATAAACGGAAAGATTCACCGGAGCAATAGCCGGGACTATATCAATAGCATTCCACAACAATCCATACCCCATAACCACTACAATTAACTCTATTACAACATTAGAGCAACAACCTATGGGTGGAATTCCTCTTTACTACCAAACGGAAATTTTTTTACCGATTAGCCACACGCATGATTCAAACATGCTTCCTATCCAACCCACTACCAAGGAAACACTTAAAACCATCAAAAGATCATTAAAGACCCTTCAAACATAACCAATTATCCAAATTATCCTAGTTGCGCCAAACTTCCGCTTACTTACAAAATGAAGGGAAATCAATTCCACTTGGTTTCAAGTCCTCAATTCTTATCCAAACTAACCTTAAAACACTCTTAAAACATCATTATATGCATAGACATAAGCATTCATAGCATAACATTCTAGGGCACATATGGAAGACAAAACCCTAACTCATAATCTTAAAATTTGTAATCTAACCATGGAAAGTTGTTAAAAATCAACCCCAATCACTTCCCAACCTCCAAAACACTAAAAACAACCCATAACATACATAAATCATAACTTATAAGGCTGCAAAGAGGGTTTATTTTCAGCCATAAAGAATCCTACAAAACTTGAAATTAAAGCTTGAATCATAAAGCCCATAAGCCATAAATGCTAAAATACATAAAATCTTACCTTCCAAGTGATTTCTACTTGAAATCCAAGAAAATTTTTGGGGGAAAATGGAGAAGAAATTTCGGCCAGCTGCTGGAGAAAATGAGGAAGAAAAACAACAAGAAGAAGACTAAAAAGAAATTCCAAAGTTGACCCAAATAGTACCCCATTGACCAAATAGTAGTCTCCAAGTTGACTATTTGACCCAAAAACTAATTTTTTTCTTAATTTGCTACTAAATAACATTATAAATCGTTATATCAAAAACACTCACACACCACAATGCACTCAATTACTATTGGGTCTTTTGTACCTGTCTTTTATGCCTTGAATCTAGATGTGTAAACCGAAAAATTTGTCGAATTGAAAAACGAATAAGTTGAAGTACTTTATGACTAAAAATAATATGAAAAACATTTTAAACCAATTAAAATCAAAGAACAAGGCTATTAAAATACTGGGTTTCACAAATTAAGGTCCTACTAGCATAGTAAATGACATGCAACATCTTGTTCACTTTTTGACATAGCACGGCACCTATTGCATAGTCACTAGCATCACTCATGAGCTCAAAGGGAAGAGACCAATTTGGTGCTACTACACCAGTAAATCACAAGAGCGTGTTTTAACTCATTGAATACTTTCAAACAAGAATCATCAAAATCAAAGGGACAATCTTTTTGAAGTAACAATTTGGCACAATGGTCTAGCAATATGTGAGAAATTCCTAATGAATCTTCTATAAAAACCCGCATGACCTAAGAAACTTCTTACCCCTTTAACATTGATCGGAGGAGGTAACTTTTCAATTACTTCCGCCTTTGCCCTATCAACTTCTATTCCCTTTGATGAGACCTTGTGACCCAAAACAATTCCTTCTCTCACCATGAAATGACATTTTTCCCAATTGAGAACTAATTTAGTTTCCACACAACTGTTTAATACATTGGACAAATTTACAAGACAATCATCAAATGAGCTACCAAATACACTAAAGTCATCCATGAAAATCTCTATGCTCTTTTCAACCATGTCATGAAAAATGGCAAACATACAACGTTGAAATGTACTTGAAGCATTGCAAAGTCCAAAGGGCATGCTACTATATGCAAAGGTACCAAATGGGCATGTGAAAGTTGTCTTATCTTGGTCTTCTGGAGAAATGACAATTTGAAGATATCCAGAATAACCATCAAGACCAAAAACAATAATATGCAAAATCGGCCAATCTTTCAAGCATTTGATCAATAAAAGGCAATGGAAAATGATCTTTCCGGGTGGCTTAATTCAACTTTCAAAAAACAATGCACATTCGCCAACTCGTAACCAATCTAGAGGGGAGGAGCTCATTGGTTTCACTTATGATTACGGTAATACCACCCTTTTTGGGAAAGACTTGAGTGGGGCTAACCCACTCACTATCGCTAATAGGGTAAATAATACAGGCTTTCAAAAGCTTAAGAATCTCCTTCCTCACAACCTCTTTTAAAGTAGGATTCAATCTCCTTTGAGGTTGCCTTACCAGTTTATTTCCTTCATTCATCAAAATTTTATGCATACATATGGAAGGGCTTATTCCCTTTATATCATCAATAGACCAAGCAATGGCATTTTTATTCCTTTCAAGTACCACAATCAATCTTTCAAGTTGCTCATTTGTCAAAGATGCATTCACAATCACCGGGTATGTCTCATTTTCACAAATTGGTGATATGCATACATTAAGTGCGTAGAAGAGGTTTTAGCTCCAAATTGGGGGCTTCGTTGGTCGGAGACCCCCCTTTACCTCTTTCTTGATTCTCTTCATCTTCATTTTGCAATAAATTCTCATCCTCCAAATGATTCACATCCTTCATTCCTTCTTCATCATCTTGATTTGGCGCATTTGACTCCAAGACCTCTTCTTCCATTGAGAAATTCTCCATTGCATTCGTACAACAATCGTCAATTAAGTCATCTACCACATTTATATTCATGACATTTTCAAAAATTTAAGGAAGCTTTAATGAATTAAAAACATTAAATGTAACAATTTCATCATTTATTCAGAATTCCAACTTCCCTTCTTGAATATCAATAAGTGCACGGCCGGTAACAAGGAAAGGTCTCCCAAGAATGATCGGTATCTCTTCATCCTCTTCCATTTCAAGCACAATGTAATCGGTCGAAAGGTAGAGTTTGTCAATTTTCACAATCACATCTTCAATGATCCCCGAAACTTTATGCTTCGGTCCGCAAGTTGCAATGAGACACTTGTGGGCTTCAATTGACCTCCATTTAGCTTCTTGAACACTCCATAAGGCATGAGATTTATTGAATCTCCCAAGTCACATAATGCTCTTCCAAATTATAAGCCCCCAATCTCACAAGGTATAGAAAATGAACCGGGATCTTTGAGCTTTGGTGGCAACTTCTTTGTAAGTAGTGCACTACAATGCTCCGTTAAGCACAAAATTTCATCTCCATGCAATTTCCATTTTGAAGTAAGGAATAGTTTCATGAATTTGGCATAGGTAGGCATGTTCTCAAGTGCCTCCATGAAAGGAATGTTGATTTCAACCTTTTTGAAAATCTCTAGAAATTTCTTGAATTTCCTTGCCTTTTCTTCATCCCTTAGCCTTTGAGGTAATGGCACATTAACTTGTTTTGGCTCATGATGCTTAGGATCCTTGCCTTCATTGCTTTGTGAGTTGGGCATAATAGACTCATTCATCCATTTTGTCTTTCCTATTTGAAGACTCTCTTTTTTCTTTATCTTCATCCTCAACCCCTTCTTGTTCTCCATTCTTCATTGAATTTCTCCCAACTCTTTCCTCCAACTCTTTACCACTCCTAATGGTAATAGCCTTGCATTGCTCATTCGAATTTGGAATGGTGTCACTCGGGAGTACTCCTAAAGGCTTCTCATTGTTCAACCTTGCAAATTCCCCCATTGATTCTCCAAATTCCTTGTTGAAGCCTTCAAATTCTCATAATCTCTTTTATGCTCTTCCATTTTCCTATCCAATTCTCTTTTCAAATACTCGGCTTCTCTTTTCCAGCCTTCTTCACTCAAATTCTCTCTAGGAGCATATCGATCATGATACTTGGGTTGTGAATATTTGCATAATGGAAAGGAGGTCTTTGCTGTTGGTTTTGAAAGGAAGGGTTGGGGAAAGTTTGATATGAGTTGGGTTGGAAATTTCTTTGATGTGACAGTTGATAAGGTCTAGGCGAAGTTGGAACTTGAGGCTCGAGTGTGTTGGGATTTTGAGGTGGGGGATTTTGTTGGTAAGGAGGATTGGATTGGTTGTTGACGTTACTCCATGAGAAATTTGGGTGATTCCTCCAAGAAGGATTGTAAGTATTCCCATAAGCTCCGGATTGGATCATTGGAAATGAAGATTGATTAGCCACATAATTGATTTGCTCATTAGCTCCATATGGCATCTCACATTGTCCATTTGCATGACCGCCTCCACAAAATCACATGTCATGCTTGGTTGAGTTGGAGAAGAAGACATAGCATTTACACTACTAGGCTTCCCTAGGCTCTCCAACTCCTTTGCCATGTTGTTCATCACACTCATGAACATGCTTTGTTGTGCCAAAAGGGCATCTTGCATTTTTAGAATCAATGCTCCACTATTTGCATTGGCTTGATTAGCTTGGTGTTGAACCACCGGTGGAGTTATCGGTCCATGATAGTAGTGGTTATTGCCATCCTATTTAACAACTCTTGAGCTGAGCTTCTTCCGAAGTCTTATTGAGATAGATCCATCCGCGGAGGCATCTACAATGGATTTTGTCTCTTGAAGTAAACCATTATAAAAGGTTTGGATTTGAAGCCACAAAGGAATGCCGTGATGAAGGAATTTTCTTAGCAACTCTTTGAATCTTTCCCAGCTTTCCCAGGCTTTCACCAACATCTTGGTTGAATGAGGTAATTTCATTCCTCAATTTGGCAGTTCTTACGGGAGGAAAGTACTTCGCCAAGAGCTCTTGAGCAACTTGGTTCGAAGTGGTGAATGTTCCTTGGGTGTGGGATTGCAACCATGACTTTGCCCTATCACGAAGAGAAAAAGGAAACACCCTCATCCGCACATAATCCGGGTATACTCCATTAAATTTGAATGTGTCCATGACTTCTTCAAAATTCATGAGGTGTGTGTAGGGGTCCTCATTTGGTCCACCTCCGAACATGGCATGCGCTTGAAGCATTTGGATTAGGGAGGGCTTGATTTCAACCCAAATTGTTGGCTTGCACGGGCATTCGTGCAATGCTCGAGTTTGCCCCATCAAAATTGGGTTGAGCATACTCCCTCAATGGCCTTCCATTCCCATTCATCCCATTTCCATTCCCATAGCCACCAATCCCATTATTTTCAACTATCTCTTCTTCTTTGTTTTCTATGTTCACATTCCTTTGATGAGCATTTGCTTTTGCCATCTCTATCCTTTCTTGCTCTTATTGTACCCTTCTCAAACTTCAAATTTCTCTTAGCTCTTACTCCCGTTCCTTGTCTAAGCAAATGAATGGCTCTTGAGCTCCCCTTACCATGCACTACACAAAACCAAGGCAAATAGTCAATTAAAATTTCAAGTCAATTCCACAAGATATCCAGCAAACATAAAAATTCACAAAATTAACAACTAAACTAAACTAAACTAAAGTGCTTAATCTACAAGACCCGTAAAGTGCTTGATATTGCCAAAAACCAAGGACAATCCTCGGCAACGGCGCCAAAAACTTGATTGCTTCGTTAGGTAGAATTCAACTTTGAAAGGACAAACAAGCAATAATTAAGCACACTAATTCACTATACTCTACCTAACTTCTGCAAGTATACGAAGTTGATAGTGGTATAGGATGAGTGGGTATCGTCCCACAAGGATTGTTGGAAGGCAATTACCAAGATTTATGGATATTTGTGTAGTTAAGCAACTCAAACAATGGATGATGAAACTATTCTAATAAAAACCATAATTAAATGAAAGCAATGAAAACTTAATTTTAAGCTAGATTGACTAAAAAGCAAGTAAGTGAAAGTAACCAATTACGATATTAAGAAACTAGTTAATCTATTCTAGTAAAAGCAAGTAAAGGAAAGAACTTAATTCTAACCTAAATTAACCAAATTAAGACTAAAATTAAAAGCAAGCAAATTACCTAATTAAAAGGACTACAAATAAGAAACCTTGAAGACTAAAAGCAACCATTTCTAAACTAGAATTGGAAAGAGATAAACTTGAAATTTAAGTATTTTTGGATTTTTGATAAAAATAGAGAAAACCCACTACAAATTAACTAGAAATTAATGCAATAAATTGAGAATTCTTTAATAAAAAGTAAGAAGTTATCAAGAACCCTAATTTTCCTAAGAAACCCTGGATTGCACGCAAAGAAATTCTTACTAAATTAGACTAGAAAGCAAGTAAAAATTATATCTACGTGAAGCTTGCGATTAACCCACTACGATTATCTAATCAATATTCGAACTTCACAACAAATTAAAAGAAGATCTAGGAGACAATTAAAGAGAAAACTGTATTAAAGAAGAAAAATTGGAGTTCAAGATATCCCAAAACAATCCTAAAATCTACTAACTATCTACTACTAATTCTACTTCTTAATTTTTAAGTAGCTTAAATAGTGTGATGTTACACAAGCCAAAAATTAGGAGTTGTTGGCTGAAAGTTTACCAAATTCCCCTTATAACTTAACTCTCAGCGAGTCGAGATCACGATATGGAACAATCATGAGATCGCGATCTTGACTCTAATACATTAAGGAAATTTTCCGAGTCGAGATTGCGATATGGAACAATTGAGATCGCGATCTCGACTCTAATACATTAAGACAATTTCCAGAGTCGAGATCGTGATATGGAGAGTTTGAGATCGCAATCTCGACTCTCTTCTCAGCATTCTTCATTTCTTCCATTATTGCAATTTGGTCCTTTGAGTTTTGTGCATTCCACCTTCCAACCTCTAATTTTGACCTGCATAATATTAACACCATTAAGCAATTATTTGAACTAAAAATTTAATGAAAACTTATCATAGTTAATCAAGAGAGGAAATACAAACACATATGAAAGAAATTAACCAAAGTCTTCAATTGCTTACCCAAAATTTGGGATTTAAACTATCAAAATGCTATAATTTATAGGAAAATAACTCTAGTTGACTAGAGTTATCAATGTGGTAGTTGGTTAAATGCTATGGTTGTTCTAGTGGGTCATGGTCCAGTTATTTACTAGGCTAAGACAACGTGTCTAATGGGATATGAGCTACTTTTGTCAAAATATATACATATCCTACCTTTATTTCTTAGCCTATGTTACAAGTTTTAAAGACTTACTTAATTCATCATTTGAGTTCATTTGTATTAGTGAGTATTGTGAGTGCTAATTTCTTCCAACATTTTGTCACTTGTTAAACTTTTGTTCAACGGATTTTTCATTGATTAAGGAGTGAGTATATTTGCTTTAATGACTGGAGAGTTGACACTTTCGTGATGATGATATAGGGGTAGATTGGCAATACTCTTTTATATACATGTTGAGTTCATTTCTCCACTTACTAGTTTTCCTTATTAGAATATTGATGCATTGAAGACGATTAATGAATCTTATATGTTTTATGTGTTTTGTTTTGTTTTAATCAGGACGAGTAAAATTTCAAGTTGGGGTGTGTGTCAACTCTCCAAAAGAGAGTTATTTTTTAACTTGGTTTTTAATTGGTTTCTGAAAGTTTGTGCTCAATAAGTATGCGGGTATTTTGGTCATTTTAGGGATTTTTTCCAAAATATTTAGTTTATCTACTTTAATGTTTTATTACACTTATTTATGAATTTTAAGGTGTTTTTATAGGTTTGGGATCAATTGGAGATCAGACAGACAGAAAATGGAACAAAACAGAGCAAAATGGGGACATGATTAGTAGAGACAAGGTGTCCTAGCACCCATGACTTGGGATCGGAGCATAAGGACTGCCTTCTGGGTATCCCTAGTGCTCAGAGGCTGTGTTGCATGCCTAAAATTGGGTCAGCAACTAGGCATTTCGAACTTTGTCGAGTTTAAGTAGTTCCCGGGATATTTTTGACTCGTGATTTCTTGAAATCCTAGAAACCTCTATAGATACATGTCTTATGTCATTCTAAACATATAGAAACTTAAGTAGACATAGCTTAGATTAGAGAGAAGCTGTAAAACATTAGGTGGCACAATCAATTTCGGGAGAAAGAATCATCAAGGCGAAGGACAAAGAATGTGACAACGATACTAGTTTTTCTACTCTTTCTCTTTCCATTGTGGTTTATTACTCTAGAATGATTGTAAAACATTATCTTGATGTATTTATGACTATGATGATGCAATAATTTCATACCTAGGGTTTTATTCCAAATTTACCATGAAGATTGTTAAGGTTTTGATTGTTCTACTTGATTTATTATGCTTTTTTTCTTATTTGAATTATTCTTAATGCCTTTAGATGACTGATCATCCTCTAGAGTGGTTTGTAAACCTTGAATGAAATCGACAGAGAAAACTTAGGGCTAGGACGGGTTCAAATAGCCTTTATTTGGAACTTTCTACCATTGATTGAACCATTTCTTGTGTAGCATATACCTATTCACTTTAGGCAGTCAAGTTAGGGTGGATTATTATGCACTAATCAAAGTTTTAATCTGCATAGACCTGTAGTGGAGTGGTCAGATTTGCAATGAGTTCGTAGGAAACTTGAATTTACAGTATATATCTTAGATTCGTAAACAACATGAGGAATTCATTGAACAATGAACCGGAGTATTGAATTGGATTGGTAATGGAAGAATAAACCCTAGACATTAAATCATCTGAATTTCAACTTGTTTGCTTAGTAAATTTAGTTATTTAGTTATTTACTTTTCTTATCAATTACATTATGGTATGTGTAAATAGAATATTATGCGTGCCACTCTAGTACTTAGCTGCACTTTTGTCCATCATAGTTCTTGTGAGAATGATATCTACTTATCCTATTGTAAACTTGAGGAAACTAATGTTATATGTACCCTAAATTTAATAGTTTTGTTACTAGATTCGAGCATTCTTAGTGCTTTAGTATGTGTTATTTTTTTTTTTTACTTTTATCTATTAGAATGTGTTAGTATGTATTTATTAACTATTTTAGTACTTAATTAGCTGTTAATTATCATATTTTAGTAGGTTCTTGTGTTTAGAATTTGTGTCCTTTCTCTAACTAAATTCCATTGGGAGTTAGGTTTTCATTGTCTTTTTTTTTCTAATTGGTTCTTTTATGAGTATTCTGCTTCATTATTTAGGAATTATTTTATGTGTTTGTTATAGCTAATAATGTGCTCTTCGGTGTTAAATTCGTATGAAAAAAAATAGCATATCAATCGGACATTGGACAAAGATTTTTAGAGCAAAACAACGAATGTGTGCTGAAGCTAAGTTCATCACCTTGGTGACGAATCCTAAGGTAAAACAAAGTTCAATGTGAGGCCGTTTTGTGGTTGAAACTTCTCCCCAACGCTAGCATTATATATAGCACATTTAAGACTCTTTTATCACATAGTTAGAGTTTGTTAATAGGTGTTAGTATAAGCTACAGTTCTTCTTAATTTTACTGTCCATTTGGGAAAGGTTTTCTTAGACTAGGATTTCTCTTTCTTGTAGTTTCAAATTTCAAGTTAAAGATTGATACTTTTCAATTGTAAGCTCTTTATTTATGTTAAAACTCCTTCAGTTAAACTTTAATTTCATGTTTCTTTAGTTAATTAGTTTATCCAATTGCTTTCATCTGATTGCTTCATTTACATGATTTCTTAGTGTAATTATTAGATTAGTTAACAAGCTTTCTTTGAAAATGCTTTCTAGTGGAATTTGTAATTTAGATTAGTTAATTAGGGTAGATTAGTTCGTGGACTTTTCATATAATTGCTTCCTTTATTTGCTTACTTAGTTAAATGGGTAGATTAGTTAATGGACTTTCAGTAATTATGCTTTGTTAATGTTAATTTGTAGTTTAGGACAGTTAATTGTCATCTAAAAAGGCTTTCTTTTTGCACGGTTTTTAGAATAATTTATAGTATTTCTTTAATTATGCTTCCTTAGTATTATGAGTAGTTAGATTAGTTACTGCTTTTTAAAATTGCTTTCTCTTTTTCGTGGCTTCTTTAATTGTATTCATAAAAATGCTTTCTTTAGTGTTCATGTTTACTTGAATTTGCTTTTCTAGCCATTAAATTGCTTCTTAGTTTCTTTAATTCTAGTTTTAGTTTAAACTCTTCCCTCTAAAATCAATCACTCCAAATTGTAATCTAACCAAATAATTGACAATTATCGACCAATCCTTATGGGTTGTCCCTGCTTCCACATGCTAATAGTTGACAACCATATACCGACCAGATGTCGATATAGGTGTTTATAAATGATATAACTAAACATTTTCAAGAAGAGCATCAAGTTTTTAGCACCGTTGTCGGTGATTGATTTTTAGTGATATCGATATAATTTGGTTGAAACACTATATTATTGTTTTTTATTTCTCTTGTATAAGTTTCTCATCTGTTGAAAAATGAAGAAAATTTGTTTTTCTTACATAGTTGTTTTATTTGAAAATTCAAAAAGATTGTCATTTTGTAGTTGTGTTCATATTTTAAAAAATCCAATAAGATTTTCCTTGTGACAGATGGTTTAGACTAGCTAGTAATCTAAGCTTTCCTTATTTTCTTGTTTGTGTTGTTTTAGTTCTTTTTTCTTCCTTTTCTTCGTGTTTTTTTTTTTTTGTTCAAAAACGCAGTGCAAGGAACTAATTGAAACTATTTATACCAATAATATTATCATTTTTATGGTAATGGAGGTATGTCCAATGAGTATGATTCTTGCTATGATTATTCTCCCTACCACTTAGATTATGAAATGGGATGGTCTAACCATCCATATCCTTATGAGAGCTACCCAAAAATCATTATTCATTCCTTCCACCTCAAGAGCCTTCATATGAAATAGTAGAGCCGTATTTCTTTCACCAACTAATTCAAGAAAGTGAAGAGGCAAGAATGATGGACGAAAGGATGCAACTTCAAGAAATTCAAGGAGAACTAGCCCAACTCTAAGAAGAATGAGCCAAAATTCATGAAGAACATGATCAACTCACTAAGAAAAAAGCTCAACTTCGTGGAGAGATTGTTAGATTCTTTGAAGTCCAAGACACATCCACCAAGAGGTTGCAAGACCAACTTGCTGAAGTTCAGGGAATGATGAATGTTGAAGAACGATGGACTCCAACACTCCCAAAAATGTGAAAAAGAACCTGTTCAAGAAGATGAAAAGAAAGAATACATATTAAAGAAGACCAATTTTCAAGGACCTATTGAGCTTGAAATTCTGACAATCGGGACATTCAACACTTGTTTGAAATAACCACCAACTTTTCCTTTGCATGAGTGTCAGTTTGTCCAGGTTGCAACAAAAGAGGTACCATTTGGGGTGTTCGTTGAAAAAGATGAGACTCAAGGAGTAAAAAAATAAGGTTACTTTCTAAAAGGGGTTGGGGAAGCAAGAGCCACTTATGCCGAAGTTCAAATCTTTGGGGACTTCAGAGAAGCTAAGAAATGGTGCAAGTTCACCAACAATTACAATATCCTTGGGAAGCTTACTTGATGTTATTGAGGGAGTATTTCTTTCCTTTTTATTGTTTAGTTTACTTGCTTTAGTTTGAAAACATGATGGGTATTAAAAGCTTGTAGCCTTGGGTTTAGTTTAGTTGTATTTTGTTGTTGGTGAATGATTTTTGGGCTTTCTTAGACAAATTTGGTTGATGATGATAATATTGATGGTAATATAGTATTTTTTAGTGATTGTTGTGATAATTGTAGGATGAACTTGAACTTGGTTTGCTAACTAATTATGGAAAGTTCTACTTTTTGGAACAATAAATTTGCTATTTTTTGAGCTTATTTTGAGCAAAATCATATGAATATTTGATATGTGAATTTGGAGTAGACTTTGTTGCTGAAAGTTTTTCTGAAGCCAATTATGTGAGAAACTAAGTTTGGCGAGATAAGTTGGGTATTTAGATAGCCTTTTTTATTGTGTTAAACACCATTACCCTTAAATGTGTTTTTCTTTTCTTTAAATGTGTGAACCCCATAAAGTCCCAATGACCGTTTCTTGGTGTAGACATGTTGGTTATGGAAAGAAATTCAATCCCTAAGACTCATGAGCTTAATTATTTTGCAATTAGATGGTCCGCATAAAATTGCTCATTTCTTAGCTTTGTTTAGTGTTATGCTTATTGTTGATAGATTCAAATATGATGAAATGTGGAACCATAGATTTGAGTTCAACTTGTGCTTAATTGGTCACATTCACATATGCTTGGCTGATATGTTGTCCATCTTGTTTATAAGCTTTTTGATCATCCAAGTATAATTCAAAATCATTGTCTAGAGTTTTGTTTATTGTCTTATGTGTTTTTATACTTTATATTAGTATTTTTATTTCTTGTGACATGAGTGAGTGGTAAGATGAGTTGTACTCATTATTGAAATAATGTGAAAAGTGGGTGGTATCTATCGTCTTGTTCATTGAAATGGTGTTATTTGTTTTTTTTGTGAAAGTTTAAATTGGATGTTAAACAATGGATTGCGCTTCATGTGAAAAATGGAATTTAACTTTGAAACTCAACCATGTTTTCAACTACTTCATAAAATGGCTTTCTTAATTAGTTTTTATCTCAAACTTTACTTTTTCCGTAAGTGATTTCCCAATGCCAATTTAAATTGATTGATGATTTATTTTACACACTTCAAGACTCACAATTTGAAAATTGTTTCAAGTAGTGATGGAAATGAGTTAGGCCATTGTTTGATCATTTTTGGATATTTTGTGGGTTTTGTTGAGGCAGCTTAGGACATTGCTTGGGGTAATGTAGATCCTTTGCTTTTGCAAAGTACTTGTGAAATTTGAATTTTAGAATGATCTAGGCATTTCTTGGACCGTTGAGCCAAAAAGCCTATCTTATATCAATATTATCCCTAGCGTCCCCGTTGAGTCTTATAGGCTATTTCTTTATCAACCACATAACTTAGCCACTCTATCTTGTTTATTTATCCTTTCTTCATCCTGTCACCTTAGTCATTATGGATCTATCTTAGTTTTCCAATGTAAAAGTTCAAGATTCTTATGATGGTTTAATGAAGAGTTTGTGTATATTTATTGGAGAATGAAGTCAAGAGTTCAATGGTGTTTAAATTTCCCTTTTCATAATTGTTATGTTAAGTTATTATTATTGTTTTCAAGAAAAAAAAAAAGAGAAAAAAGGGAAAACGAGAGAAAAGCAAAGAATTGCAAGTGTTGTGTTCTTATTCAATAAATAAGGTTCATCTAACTTTCAGAAGTTAATTTAGTTAGAAATAATGTTTTTGTCTTTTAGGTGTTGGTTGGATAAGTCCTGTTAGTTTTGGGACTTATATTATGGGATAGTAGTCCTAGAGTTTGCATTGAAATGACAAAGGTAGTTTGAGTCACTTATATCAAAGTTTATCTTATCCTATTACCTTGGCCTACATGAAAAGCTTAAAAAAGTCCCAAATGATCCTTAATCTAGGCTAATGAGTACTGGTGAAGTGAGGGTGAATCATTGCCTCATTTGGTGTCTTTTGTTACACCTGGTTGTACCAACAAATATCCTTGTATGTTTGATAAGCTCATAAATGCTGTGCATTTTATGTGTTGTTTACCTTCGTTTTCATGTAATTTGAGCAATAATGGAGTGAATTATGAGTCTAATTGTTTAATTTTTAGTTTGTGAAGGTTTTTCATGAAAAGATGAGTGAAAAAGTTGGAGAAAAATCAAAAGGATGCAAAGCGTGCACCGATAGGGAGAGAATATGGACACTGTTCAGTACTTTGAGCATACCTTTCTTGTCCAAGCTCCAAAGATTCTTCGGAAAGTGAAGAGAGAGCTACAACTTTCATGTTTTGAGTTTTCCCAAATTCTATCAGCGTTAAGGTCAAAATCGAGGTTGAAGTTGAAACTAGTGCACCAGAATTCGTGCACATGTGCGAATAAAAGTTTGTGCATGTGCACAAGCTGAGAAAAAATAAATTTAGCTATTGGAATTTGCGCACATGCGTAAGAAAAGGCTGCTATGTGCATGACGAGCAGCTAGTGACACAAATCACTTGTTTTGGAATTTTTCTTCACTCGATTGGACTCCTTTTCGTGTTTTAGCATTTTTTTTATCATCTTAAAGGTCTAAAACCCTGGTGTATCCCTATAAATACGATATTATCAGGAGAGTTGAACATGGGTAGTAGCCATTAGTTAGACGTTCGACATTAAATTAGGAAAATCATAGCTAGGGTTTTATTCTTCTTGTTCAAGACTTCAAGCACAACAACTTTTTGTTCCGGCTACCTATTGGGTTTGCTTTCTTGATCTATATTCCATTTAATTTCAGTTCTTATTTCAATTCTGTAGTTTTAATTTAATTTTCCTGTGTTTACTTTTGTAGTTCATTGATTTAAATTTTCTTTCGGTGAATTTTAATGCTTTCTCAAGTTTTAATTAATTTTGGTGATTGTTCTTATTTTCTTAATGAATAGAATTACTTTAGTATGTAGGAGCAAATCCCTTCAATTAATTTGTCTAACTAGTGAAAGATTCGTGAACCTTAGTACTTGTCCAATAGTCCTTTTGGGAACGATCCTTACTTTCCCTATCTACAGACATATCTCGTATCCTTGAGAGCATGTGTAAGTATTAATTAGGGTTATTAAGGCTTAATTTATTACTTGTTTGTGAATTGAATTACCCAATCAACGTTTACCGTCGAACAATGCTCATGTGCATTATTTTGCACATTTCAAGACAAGTCTTAATGGTCATTCTTTACTTTTGGCAATTTTTGAGAAACTCGACTTGTGTGTTCTAGATCAACTTACATTTGAATTGGCATTCAATTAAGTCTTCATTATTGAAATTAATTTTTGTGATCAAAACTAGTGTATACTTTTGTAAATGAAGAGATGGCTAAAATTGTTGAGCTCGTTCAGTTAAAACCCCATTTTCACTTTTGACTAGTATACTATAGTTTAGCATTTCAATTTTGTGGGTGGTGTTAGTGTTTGGTGTTACTCATTTTTCTTTTCCTTTTCTTATCTTTATTTGGTTCGGGACAAGTAAAATCTTAGGTTTGGAGATAACTGTAGAAAACAATAATTATATGTATCCTAAATTTAATAGTTCCGTTACTAGTTTCAAGCATTCCTAGTGCTTTAGTATGTGTTTTTGTGTATTTTTACTTTTATGTGGTAGAATGTGTTTATTAAATCATATGTTTTAGTACTTAATTAGGTTTTACTTATCATATTCTAGTAGGTTGTTGCATTTAGAATTTGTGTCTTGTCTTTAACCTAATTCCACTGTGAGTTTGGTTTTTATTCGTATTTTTCGTCTTTGATTTTTGGTCTCTTTTATGAGTATTTAGTTTTAGTATTTAGGAGTTATTTTAAGTGTTATTCTATCTAATAATGTGTTCTTATGTGTTAGGGTCGCATGAAAGAAAAATGGCATATTAATCAGATGTTGGATGAGGATTTTCGGGGCAAAACAGTGAAAGTGTGCCAAAGATGAGTTTGTCACTGCAGTGAGGAATTTAGAAAACCAAATTAGTCACTGCGGTGATGAATCTTGGGGTAAAAAAAGTGTGTTAAGCGAGGTTGTATTGTGGCTGAAACTTCTCCCCAATCCTAGGACTATATATAGCATATTTAAACATCTTTTTTTTTTTTTTTTAACTTAGTTAGAGGATGTTAGTAGGTGTTAGTATAGGCTATAATTCTCTTGTTTCCACATTTTCCTCCGCATTTGGAGAGGATTTTCTTTGATTATAATTTCTCTTTCTTATAGTTTCAAATTCCAAGTTAATGATTGAAACTTAATTGTAAGTGCTTCATTTATATTAAAACTCCCTTAGTTAAGCTTTAATTCATGTTCCTTTAGTTAATTAGTTTAATTGCTTCATTTACATGATTTCTTAGGGCAATTGTTATTAGTAAATGGGCTTTCTATGAAAATGCTTTCAGTGGTAATTTGTAGTTTAGATTAGTTAATTAGGGTAGACTAGTTCATGAGATTTTCATATAATTGCTTCCTTTACTTGCTTACTTAGTTTAATGGGTAAATGAGTTAATAGGCTTTCCTTAATTGTAGTTTCGTAGTTTAATTTGCAGTTTAGACTAGTTAATTACTTTCTAAAACTGATTTATTTTTACTTGGTTTCTTTGAATAGTTCATGGAATTTCTTTAATTATGTTTCCTTACTGTTAATGAGTAGTTAGATTAGTTTAATTGCTTCTTAAAATTGCTTTCCCTTTTTCACGCCTTCTTTAATTGCTTTCATAAAAATTCTTTCTTTAGTGTTCATGTTTACTTTAATTTACTTTGCTAACCTTTGAATTGCTTCTTAGTTTCTTTAACTCTAGTTTTAGTTAAAATTCTTCCTAAATCAATCACTTTAAATAGTAATCCAACCAAATAATTAGTAATAACCGACCAATCCTCATGGGTTTAGTCCCTACTTTCACTTGCTATTAGTTGATAGCCGTATACTTGTAGGATGCCACCTAGTTATTAGTAGGATTTAGGTGTTTGTAAATAGTAAAAATTGGTGTTTTAAAAAAGGCATCACCTATATTACTTGTTCAATCCGTATATTTGTAGAGGCACTTAGTGTCTATACTAGACTACGAACATAAAGGAATTCAAAATTATTTGGCTTGAAAATTTCAAATTTCGGTTATTAAACAAACTATCCAAAATGAATCTGTTTCATACAGTTGATAGAATTGCCAATGAGACCATGTGTAAAACTTGTTAAAAATTAAATACCAATGTTGGTTGTGTAAATTTTTTTTATATGAAAGAGGATCTGCAGTCTATCTCCACTACCCCTTTGGTGACTCAAACCCATGATGTAGATCATAGGAAAAGTATAGTCTTATCATCTGGGATACACTTCATTGTCATATTTGCTGTGTACATAACTTTTATTATTATATAAACCAAATAAAATAATATTTTTTTCATTGAATTTTATGTTTAAATATACAAATTGCCTATTGGCCAGTTTGTGCAATAGGTTTTAGTACATATGTTTATGTTGGTGTTCAGTTATTTTATTAGATCTAACTCATTCCTTAGTGCAGCCTAATAGATTGAAACGTGAAATATCTAGTTATAAAATTTATAATATCCTAATCCAACTACTAACTAGATAATGCTCTGTAAGTATACGGGAGTAATAGTATATAGCGGAAGTAGAGGTCGAATCCACAAGGATCGGTTTAGTAATATTTACCGGTTATTTGACTCAAACGCCATATGAAGAAATCATTATGGAAGAGATTTGACTAAATTACTCTAAGAACAAAATTATAATTAATCTACGAAAGAAAATAAACTACTCTAACCATTAATCTACGAAAGAAATTAAAGAAAGCATTAAATTTAAATGCAAAAAAAACTATGTAACCCTAGAAAGCATTCAATGATAAAAGAACCATAAAACGAGAACTAAATAACATACGAAAAATTTAATAAGGTTTAAGAATGCTTTTCTAATGAAGAATCACAATTTATTGGTTCAAGGTTGTCAATCTTGAACCTCCTCTTCAATCCTTCTTAAAAATAAAGAAAACCCTAGCCTAATCTAATGAATTTCTATTCTAATGTCTAATATAACTAATAGCAGCTATGTTGTGCTCAATTCCCCTCATAATGGGGTATTTATAGGTTTACATCAGGGTTTTGAACCCCAAAGATGATAAAAATATGTTAAAGCCTGATAAGGGTTCAACACTGGGTTGAGAAAACTTCCAAAACAAGCAATTCACGTCACCAGCTGATCGGCGTGCACACATGCGCAACATTTTCTTGCGCATGTACGCAATTTCCAGTATGCAAAACTCTTTTTTTTTGGGCTGGCTCACATGCGGCGGCTTTTCCTTGCGCACTCTGCACTCTGGTTCAACTTCAACCTCAATTTTGACCATGATGCAGGCCGAATTTGGGAAAACTTAAAACATAAAAGTTGTAGCTCTATTTCTTAAATTTCCAAAATATCTTGAATCACCTCAATTGGAGCTCGGAAAATAATTCTATGCTCAATCCACCAAACTGTGTCAGAATGGCTCCTCGCCGGTGCACGAAATTCTGATTTTGTAATTCTCCTCCACTTTTGCGATCAATTTGAACTCTTTCTTTGCTCAAACCCTAAAAAACTCAAAAAAAACTATTTTAACTCATAATTACTTAATATTTCTCAAATTACATTACAAACTGAGGTAAACGACACATAAAAGCTAAATATATACTACATTTATGAGCTTATCAATTACCCCACACTTAGTTTTTGATCGTCCTCGAGGAAAACATAGAAATAAATCACAAACATACTCAACACATACCATCTATTATCCACATGAATAACCTTGGACCAAATCATCATAAAGAAAATAGTCAAATGATAATAAACCCTTATACATGAATTCCAGTATAAGTATGTGTATAGCCATACAAAAAGTAACTTTTAAGACACTCAAATCAAATCATGCAAATCCTTTGAATTTTTCTAAACACTGCATAACTTACTCTTCTTACATTTCTTCACTAATGTAGACAACTTACTCAACTTAAATTAGGTGGACTTTTAGCTTATAACGTAAGGCTAGGGTTTTGGCTAACAAAGAAAGGGAAACAGATAAACAAATAAGAGAAAGAGCTTTGAATTAATGTTGGCCAACATAAAAATTCGTTTTGAATATTAAAACACCTATCCTTCAAAGAAGTAACCTCGCACTTAATTTTCTCTGTAGACAAAAATACCCATAAAAATTTTGTGCAACAAGCAGAATAAAATTCTACTTTTTCAATTTCAACCCTTCTCACCAACACTTTGCAAAAATATCACCCATTTTTTTTCTTTTCTATTTGATTCCCCAAAACAGGTACTAGTGATAGGCACTACCCACAAAAAATATCTGTGCAGGTACCAGTGATAGGCATTACCTGCAAACACTCTAATGCAGGTGCCAGTGATGGGCTCCACCTGCAATATTCCAACGCAGGAGCTAGTGATGGGCACCACTTGCTATGATCAATAATTTTTTTTTACACCCTTACACTTTAAACTACACACCATTCATTCTAACACTCTCATACAACTACATTCCATCCTTATATCACCATAATAATTAATGTGGCATTAAAACTCTTAAAGGACATTTAGGATAACTCACAAAGGTAGATAAAAATTGAGTTAGAAAAAATATGTGTGGTGCTTCTGTCCATTCAAAAAAAATTAAGGCTCAAATAGGGTTCTAGGGATAAATATATTTACAGTAATGGTTGGCTTGACAAGCTCAAACGTCCAAAGAAATGCCTACTCTAATCTTTAAATCAAATCAAGTTATCTAAAATTTTGCCTAAAAAATGTAATAAAGCAAGTGTTTGGAGTGTAATGTAAGTGAATTACACAATTATCTCTTAGTGCCAAAAAGCTACAACATTGTAGGGCTATTACTGCTAAAAAATTAGAAATCATGTTAGCCAAAATATTAACACCGACTACCCTACTCATGACATTGTAAGCAATTTGTGAACAAAATTTTCAACAATTTGAAAACCTCTCAAATCAAAAACTAAGCTACAAATATGAAAGCAAAAGTTGAACAAATTGGAAAAAAAAAAATAGCAGACCAATAGAAATTGAGGAAACATTCCACCCCACACTTAGAGAATAGCATTATCCCCAATGCAAAAATAAAAGCATAAAGAGGAGAAGGGAAAGCTTCTCTGGCAATGAAGAACGGTTGGTGCAGAATATCCCATCATAAATATCTACGAGGCGAGTTGAAACTTGTGAACTACTTATAACTATACTTAATTAATCTACCATCACTGTCATCAGCTACACAAGTATAACTAAAAGCAATTCACAATCTAAAACACATAAAATTAACTAATTATGAGATTTAAAACCTTTATTACCCCACCAGGTTCTTAAACTAAATCACATAATAAATTAAAGTGTAAATAAATGAAACAGAATTAAAATAAATACTCCCCTAGTAAAGCCAAGAAGGCTTTTCGAGGATGTTGTACTCCTTAGTAAATGTGCTCCACTGCTTAGCGCATACAAAGTTCCCAAGGAACTGAATTTCAACGTAAGTAGATTGTGTCTCCCCGATCTCCTCTAGAATGTTTCCTTCTTCTTTCACTCCTAAAGCTGGCCCTTTTACCAACACCCCAAATGGAACCTCCTTTGGTGTAACCAGGACAAACTCACACTCATGTAATGGGAAAGTTGGTGATTCCTCTACATAAGTATTAAGTGTCTCGGTTGGAGTTGTAACTTCAACTCCATGAGGCTTTTGGGTACCAGTTTCTTGTAAGACATTTTCAATTTGTTCTTCTTGAATCGGTTCTTCACCCATTGGTAGGAAGGTTGGAGTCCAATGTTCTTTACCATTACCACTCCTGGAATCTTGAAAAGTTGGTCTTCTAAGCGATTATTGGATGCGGCTTGCTCTTCACGGAATCTAGATATCTTTTCTTGAATTTGAGCTTGTTCTTCTCAGAGTTTAGCACTCTCTTCTTGAAGTTCTTGAATTCCAATCCTCAAGTCCATTGATCTTGCCTCATCATACTCTTGGATTGATGGGTGAAAGAATCGGGGCTCCATTGATTCATATAAAGGCTCTATGGGTATAAGGAAGGAATAGGGATAATCTTGGTAACTTGAGAAAGAATTTGGACAGCTTGACCATCCCGTTTGATAGTCATAAGAGTAGGAAGGATAATTATAAGAAACATGCTCATTGGTCATGCCTTCATAGTCATAAGGATGATAATATCCTTGGCATCAATTATTCCAATTGATTCCTTGCATGTTCTTATAAGACCGACACAAAAACGAAATTCAAAAGCAAGTCCTAACACAAAAGCACACAAACAAGGAAAATGGGAGAATTTAGACTAGTAGCTAGCCAAAACTATCCACTAAAAGAGAAAATATTTTTCGATTTGTTTAATAAAAGTGATACAAACCACAAGAAGGGAAAATCCTTTTGGTTTTTTTTTTTTCAAAATATTGAAAACACACAATGAAACTAAAACAAATAAAACTAATTTACACTTCAAAGTAGTATTCTTGTCAAATTATATCGATATTGCCAAAGACCCAATCCTTGGCAACAATGCCAAAAACTTGGTACGTGAAATATCTAGTAATAAAATTTATAATCTCCTAATCCAAATACTAACTAGATAATGCTCTACAAGTGTACGGGATCAATAGTATATAGCGGAAGTAGGGTTCGAATCCACAAGGATTGGTTTTGGAATTACCGGATTATTTTATTTGACTCAAACGCTATTTGAAGAAATCATTGTGGAAGAGATTTGACTAAATTACTCTAAGAACTAAAATTATAATTAATCTATGAAAGCAAATAAACTACTCTAACCATTAATCTACGAAAGCAATTAAAAAAACATTAAATTTGAAAGCAAAGAAAACTATGCAACCTTAGAAAGCATTAAACGATAAAAGAACCATAAAACGAGAACTAAATAACATAAGAAAAATTTAATAAGGTTTAAGAATGCTTCTCTAGTAAATGTACTACATTTACGAGCTTATCATAGATAAGCCCAAACCCTAAAAGCTTATACACCTCTCAATTTATTATTATTTTTTAAATAAAAAAAACTAAAAATAGTGTATCTAGTAAACTCGAGCATGCATACTTGGAGAAGAGATGGTTTTTGCTAAGTGTGTGCTATACTTTGTCAATTGACTTAATCTTACAAATCTAAACCTAGCTAGTATATAAAGTCCTTCCTTACAGTGATTTTCCCAATTTGCATTTCTCTTTTACTATTTAGTTTTCTTTCCTCGTTATTGATAACTCCACAAATGTGGGTTATTATAATATTTAATTATACTTAGTATAGTATTCTCTGCAATTTTAGGCTTGTTCCCTTCTTTTCATTATTTTCTGGTATTTAATAATTTAGTGTTATTTAGTGTATAATAAATGGTTGTTAGCATTAATAAATATGTTGCTATATGTGTAGGAGAAGAATGAGAGTTGTTGAGAAGTAGAGCTGAATTGGGGAAGCCAGTTAGACCATTTTGGTATCTCTGGCCACAGAGAGGATTGGCATTGGTTGCGGCTAGAGAGAGTAACACAATGGATATCATTAATTTATTGTATTTCTTCTACAATATTTTATTTTGTGAATATGCGCCCCCTTTTGAAATTTGAAAGCTTTATTTCTTTGATAGGCACTATAATTTAGCCTTGTATCCATCTTTATTTTTTTATATCCTATTTTTCTCGTCCTATCACCTATTGACACATTTGAGTTTTTTTTTCCATATTCAAGGCATGTGTTAATATGAGGAAGAAAATGTCAATATGGAGGTGGTGTCTACGAAAATCAATTAAAAAAAGATTGAAAAAATAAGAAAAAATATCTGGTGTTGATATGTTTGTTGTTTGCAATAGAGAATGCAAAAAATGAGAGTTCACGTTTATTAGTTTGTTTGAAATATTTATTTCGGGTATGACCTAAGTGCATTTGGAGTTGAAATAAAAGTAGAAAATCATACTCCATGGTCATAGTTTATTTGGAGGTATCGTTGCACTTTCATGTTTGACTTGTGGTAGAGGGTGTTAGTCCGAGAGAAAGTTTACTTGTAGGAGTTGTACGCCATTGTTTATTTTGTCTAAGGTGATTTTTTAGTCACTATTCTTCCAGATTATCCTATCTAATCACCCAAGTCTACATTTCAAGTTTAATAAAGTTCTAAATGAAATTTATTCAAAGTCTAGTTTTTATTGGCAAGGGACGAGATGAAAATATGATGCATGAGGAACCTGTATTCCTTGTTAACTTGATGTTACCTTAGTAAATTACTTTCATATATAGTAAAAACTTTTTCTGTGTTTGAGTTGCACTAGAATTTATAATTGAATTTTTTGTTATGTTGTAGTCGTTGTGTCATAGTGATTTCATAGAGATTGGTTGCATTGACTTGGATTTGATGTCATTTGTTTAGTTAGTTTTGTCTGTGAGTTTTGTTCTCTTATTTGCTAGGGACTAGAAAAGCTTAAGTTGGGGGTGTTAATAATAGGGGCTAGCAAAGTTTAAATTGAGGGCATGATAACTCTACAAATGTTGGTTATTATAATGCTAAATTATGCTTAGCTAGTGTTTTCTTCCTTGCAATTAGGGTTCTTATTTTGGTTTTGTTGTTTTTCAGTGTCTAGTCATTTGTGTTATTTAATTGATAAAGTTCAGACGTTAGCTTAATGAATTTATTGCTATGTGTAGGAAAGTGTCGAAAGTTATTGAAAATGTTCAGAAGCATAGCCGAGTAGTATTGAGAAGCTGGTTGGAGCATTCTAATCGCTTTGGCTGCAGCCAGGATTGGCTTTGGTTGTGGCTAGGAAGAATATATATTATTACTCTTCTATTCAAAAGAAGTATTTTATTTATATGAATAGTGTTTAATGTATTGGAGGTGCGAGGGTTTTGTGGCCATAGCGATTATGTCCCTTGGCCATGGCTAGCACACACATGTGATTATGAATCTACAACAACGAGATTCAGTTTCTCAAGCCTATAAATACATCCTTTTAGCAGTATTTTAGAGATTCAAGTCATCATTGTTAGGTTAGAATAAGAGTAGTTTGCTTCTAGTTTCATGCATTTTCATCTTTTGTTTCATAGTTTAGATTTACTGATTTTTTCTACAACTAGGAAGAATTATTGCTCTTCATCCCTGGAGTGCTCAATTATTTTAGATGTTATTCATTTTATTTGCTATGAGTAGTTAGACTTCAGTTTAGGGTTTTGGTGGAAATCTAGTTCCTATTTATTTGAATGTTTATGATATGATTATTCCATCAATTGAGTATGAATTTAAAGTCTATTGTCTATATTCACTGTGTGAATGGCTGTTTGGATAATTCAAATTGTTTATCGATTATGCTTGTCGCTTTTGAATCAATTATTGTGATAAATTTAGAATAACCCGTGTGTAGTTCTTATAGTCCTATGCATGAAAACCATGGATTGGTAATCACTAAGTATATTCGTGAATGAGCGTATAGTCCATGGTTTAGATAGATGGGTTATGATCGTTAGTTCACATTAGATTTGAATTAATTGAAATTAATGGTGAATTTATTACCCTTATATCTTTTCATTACTTTATTTATTTGTTGCACAGTTTAATCTTACCACATTTTAGTCTAGCTAAATAGATTCGGGATGTTAGATTCGTTTTTATTACCGTTGATTTACTATATTTACTTGTGGGATCAATACCTTACTCCTGCTCTACAATTGAGACTTCGTATACTTGCGAGTATGAACAAGTTAATGATGATAGTTTGGTTAACTTAGGTCACACCACAGGGAGAGCTTACCAACATATCTATATTGAAAGAGTTGAAGATACATTTGGAAAAGGCTAAAGGCCTTTGGAGGGATGAGCTCAAAATTGTATTGTGGTCCATTTGCACAATCCTGAACACCTTCATGGGGTCCACCCCACCCATTTAGCTTGACCTATGGAGTAGAAGTTGTGATTCAACCTGAAATCAGCAAACCAAGCATAGGGACTTAGGCTTATCAACTGGAAGAAACATCAAGAAGAAATGCTCCTCAACTTGGATCTTGACGAGGAAAGGCATGAACAGTTGCTAATAAAACAAGCAAGCTAAAAGAAGAAAATGGCCAGGTATTATGATGCTAGAGTCAAAGGATGGAGTTTCAACGCAAGGAATTTTATGCTAAGAAAGAACAAGATTAGTAGGGTCAAAGGAACCCAAACTAGGAAGGAACCTATATAGTCACGGAGGCCAGAAAGATAAGAAGCTACAAACTCAGTAGTTTCACTAAACTCGAGGGATAGACAATCCCCAAGTCTTGGAATGCTGATCATCTAAAGAAGTGGTACTTTTAAGCACCTACGCACGCCTTATGATTTTACTTAAATTATTAAGTAATTTAACGAAGTAATTCCTTGAAGAGTTGGCTTAGACAATAAACTTGTTCTAGCAGAGGATTGCAAAGCGTAATTGCTTTTGACAAAAAAAAAAAAAGGAATGTTCCTCACAGCTTATTTACAGATAAAATAACTATTCCTCTTTCAACAATAAAGTTATGGGTGTAAATAATCATAAACAAGTCAGACACTATAGTGTTCAAACTTGTTTAATTATTTTAACGAGTTTGAGATTCTATTTATGTTTTATTCGTTTATCTTTCAAGCCAAACTCAAATCAGCTTTAATCGAGTTGAACTCGAATTGAGCTCAAATAGTTTGGAAATTTTGCATGTAAATATCAAATTTTCACCTTATCGAATCGAGTTCAACCCGAACACAAAAGATTAATGTCTTACTGCTAAATTTTATTCAAACTTGACTTGATTAGTGATGAATCAAGTTAGAACGAGCTCTTATTGAGTCAAGTTCAATTCAAGTATTGAGTTGTTTGAGTTCAGTTACAACCCTAAACAATGTTGCAAAGCAATAAAAATGCACATATTTAGTATTAAATTACTGAAGAGATTGACAAAAGTGTCTAAACAGTAAAGTTGTTGGACACAACAAGAGAAATGTGTATCAGACACAGAAAATTACAATGGCTAAATATTTGGTGGGGAGGTCAAGAAGAAGGGCCAGCATCAAATTCCTACCCTTGCATAGGAAAGGCCTTACATGTGCCAAATAGATCAATATGTCAGCCATACTGGCACTAAACAAAGACAAAAGATATGCACATCATAAGATAAAAGGAATAAACTAGATAAAAAACAAATAAGCAAAGAAAATTGTATAGAGAGAAAATGTAAACAAAATAAAGTAAATGAAACACAAAGTAGCATTCATCAAATCAAGAAAAATAGCTCACCACCAAGCTCAAATAAATTGTCAAGGGGTCAAAACCCTAAAAGATTATAATCATCCGACAAACATCATCAAATTGTCAAGTTAGTGTTTCTAAAGGAAAATGTATTATTAGACATCATGAACAACAGAATCAGGGCAACAGATGAATCAACACATTTGCCTTAAGCAAAAGAGGGAACTTCTTCACCTCCCTGAAAAGCCATGCTAAGACAACCATTCTTAACACATTCCTCATAGGGATAGCCAAATTATACAATAAAATCAAGCATTTTTTGCTTTGCATGAGGATCGTAATCTAGAAATTGGGAGTGATCAAGAGTATGATAAATCACATTCTTTTGAATCCTCTAAAGCCCTAGACATCCCAACCTACACAGCAAGAAAGACAATCTCTAATTGAAAATTTTGAGCCCCCTTATATTTTTTCAGCTTGTTGAAAACCTTATTTAACAACACATTGGAGCAATTTGCTTGAACCCCAGTTAAGTTGTCTTGACTTAGTCCTCGTTTGTCTTCTTCATCTACTCATCCTTTGCTTTCAGTTGCTCATCCTTCAACTTCACCTGCTCAAGGACCTTTTCCTATCCTACCTCAAATTTCATGTTTCCATTTTCAGTCGCAGCCCTGTTATGGGAAAGAACAGAGCCACAGAACAATTGGTTGATAGTGGATGAAAAACTGGCGGGGTCATTGAAATCTATCTCCAATGTGGAAAAATTGTCTTCAAGCTAGAATTATCTGTGGGCACCATAGCAGGTGATAACTCTAGTAAATAGAGTAATTTTACCTCTAAATATTGTAGTATTGGATAGTGTTTTCCCAGTTTAAGTGTTTATATGTGTTTTTTTCTTTAATTTAGTAAGTAGTATATATATATATATATATATATTAGTAATTATTAGGTTTTGGTGTGTTATTATGGATTGAATTTACAAATGAGTACAAGCTTGAAGAACCAATAAATCAACGACCAAGTTACAGAAGAGAAGATTTCAAAACAAAGTCTCATATCTAAGGCTGCAAGGTTTTAGACGCAGTATCATCCTTAAAGAAGCAAAATTCCATATCATAGTCTCGAGGGTCAATCTCCTTAGCCCAAGAAAGATTCGGACCATAATATCGCTTCTAAAGAAGGAAAATTAGATACCACGATTTGAGAGCATTTTTCAAATAGGAAATTAGCCAACTTGTGGAACACCTTGAGAAAATTTGTAAATGATACTAGCTAGTAAACCAAAAACATGTAGTAATACTACAGTAATAGGTAGAGTATTAGTTAGTCTACTTTTTAACTCAGTATCCAAGTAACTTAGGATTTACTTTGAATTGTTATCATTTTGAACCTTTGATTCCTAGTTTAATTTAATGCAAGTTTTAATCTTTTTCAGATATTATTAGTGAGCTTTTTACTATCTTTCCTTTGATACAAGTATTGTTCGTTTCCTATTTGAATAACTTTGTTTGCAAAAATGGCTAGTAGTTCTTTACTTTTTGATACGGGAAATATCTAGGTACAAAGATTGATTTATAATTACTTAATTCTACTATTAACTAGATAATGCACCACAAGTGTATGGGGTCAAATAGTATATAGCAGAAGTAGGGGTCGAACCCGTAAGGATTGGTTTAACAAGTACCAGTTATTTGGTTTGAATGCTATTTGAAGAATCGATAATAGATGAGAGATTTAATTAAACTAAACTAAAAATTAATGACTTTATCTAATGAAAACAATGGATTAGGATTAAGACTAGTCAATTCTAGGTTTTCATTAATTCATCTATTAATTGGTTCAATTATAATGCATGAAAGTTCAATTTCCATTTGTCAATTCAATCCTGAAACCTTCGGAGATTGTACCCTATCAAATTAATTAACTAGGGGTCGAGATCACTATATCTTGTTTGAATTAATTTGAGTATTATCCGTACAGAATTCTCCTGTGAACCAATTAACTAATCCTACCAACTTAATCTTATATTAATTAAACAAATAATCTAACAAAGGTCTATGATAGAGAGTCATCAATCACCATTTCGTCTTGGCCAACCTATCTAAATCTAGAGTTGATCAATCTTTAAATTGCCAATTCCTGTCAATTATTACCCAATTCTTATCATTAATCCAATTGATAATAAAATTATTAATTACCTGGTGACTCTTCAACACACCTAATTCAATAAAATACCTAAATCCTACTACTAACTAGATAGCATCCCGCAAGTATACGGTTGTCAACTAGTAGCAAAGGGAAGTAGGGATCGTTCCCACAAGGATTGTCGATTACAATTACCAAGGTTAATTTTAATTCTAACCTAATTTAATCAAATTAAAACTAAAATTTAAAACAAGTAAATCACTCAACTAAAAAGACTACAAAAGAGAAAGTTTGAATATTAAAAGCATTCATTTCTAAATTATAAATTAGAAAGAGTTAAACCAGAAATTTTAATATTTCTTGGATTTTCGATTGAAATTAAGAAAGCCCACTAAGATTTAACTAGAAATTGAAAATTCTTAAGTAGAAAAGCAAGAAATTAACAAGAACCCTAATTTTCCTAAAAACCCTAATTTGAAAGTAAAGAAATTCTTACTAAATTGGACAAGAAAGAAAATAAAAATTATATCTACGTGAAGCTTGCGATTAACCCACTACAATTATCTAATCAAAATTTGAACTTGACAAGAAATTTAAAGAAGATCTAAGATGAAAGTTAAGAGAAATTTCTATTATAAAAAGTAACTTGTAGTTCAAGCTATCCTAATCTATCTAGAACTAACTAAAACTATTTACTCTAAAAACTATCTACTCCTAAAACTATCTACTTTTCTCTACTTACTAATTCTACTTAGCTTAAATAGTGCAACATTACACAAGGCAAAATTAGGGTTTTTGGGCTGGAAGTTTACAAAATTGCCCTTACAACTTAGCATTGAGGGAGTTGAGATCGCGGTCTGCAACATTTGAGACTGCGATCTCAACACTAAAATAGTAAAACCAATTCCCGAGTCGAGATCGAGGTCTGGAATCCAGTCGAGACCGCGATCTCGACTCTCTTTCCAGCATCCTTCATTTTATCCATTTTGCAATTTGGTCCCTTGAGCTTTGTTCCTTCCAGCTTCTAACCTTTAATTTTTAAACTGCATAATATTAACACCATTAAGCACTTAATTAAACTAAAAATTTAACACAAAATTATCATAATTAATTCAAGAACGAAAATACAAATACATATGAAAGAAATTAACTAAAATCTTCAATTACTTATCCAATTTCAGAATTTAAACTATCAAAATGCTATAATTTAGAGGAAAATAACTCTAGTTTACTAGAGTTATCATTACCCAAAGGAATAGGCATCATCCAACCATAATTCATACCACTTAGAACATAAATGAAAGTAATAACACAGAAGAAAACATCAAAAGCAAGTAAACTCGAATAAACATTAATCTAAGAAAGCAGTTAAAGAAAGCATAGATTGAAGGATCGATACAACAAGAACTAAAGGTTTAAGAAATGCTTCTCTAAGCGAAGAATCGCAAGTTCTTGGTTCCAGGGTTGTCAATCTTGAACCTCCTCTTCAATCCTTCTTGACAAAGTAATAAAACCCTAGTCTAATTTGCGGCCCCAAAGGGAAACTCAAATAGAAAGTGAATTTGAGGTCCGAAAGACCCTTATTTATAGTTTCTGAGAGTTACAAAGTGTAGGGCTCTGAATAAGGTTTGAAACACATTATTACAAACCTAAAACGGGCATTCGAAACTCTAAAAATTGCTAAAATTGTGTAATAGCTTGCCCTAGTTGACCCAACCGCAGTCTACAATTGGTTCGATCACTCTTAGACTATGAGTGTCATTCTATCCAAGTCACAAACTATGCCTGATATCCCTTTGGTCACTCCTAGTAGTCCGATGACCATTCATAGCTTCGCGTGGTTTCACCATTTTGCCTCTAAAATCCTTGTCCGATGTCTGATTGATGCATCATTTGTTGCTAAGTGACCACAGAACAAAAACAAACATTAATATCTACCATAATAATTTAACTCAAAAGGAACACTTAAACACTAACTAAAACTATAAATAAAAGACAAACAGAATGCATAAAGAACTCTATCTTCGGAAGAAATTAGGTAAACAACCTAAACACAACCCTAAACACATACGCACATAACTATAAGTTAAATTACATTAAATAAACACTAAATCACTTCATTGAACATATATTAACACACAAAAATAGAAATGCATGAAAATGAACACATAAAATCTAAATGCGTCAAAACTATTGCAAAATTGTACAAAAATGAGTAGGAATAACCCTAATTTCTTAGGGTTTACCACTTTTGATGCTTTCATTTTGTTGCTTTAATTCTAGTTGTTATGTGCTTTTCTATTTCTTTGTTTATTTCTTTATGCATGAGCAGCTAAATATCTTTGGGCTAGGGAAATGTGACTTTACTTATGTATGGTTGATTCTAAGTGGAGGAGCATGAAATTGGAAGAAAATTGAGTAGTAGTAAATTCTTTGAGAGCTTCACAACAGATGAGAGAACAAGGCCCTTTGTTGAACCAATTTAGTGGGTTTTAGCCAAAAAAACAAGCATTGAGTGTTAATTCCTAGACTAGTTTCCTACTTGATTGGGAAGGGTAATAGTCGGTCAAGGTGCCAATTTTTTCTTGTTGCTGCCTTGAACTCCATGTTGTTAATTACACTACAATCATTAATCAGGCCAAGGGATTGATTCACAATTTGGAAGGAATCCTCAATTGGACCCAATGATTGGTCACTCAAAAGAAGCAACTACCTTGTAGAAGAAACATTTCATAGGCAAATCCCCCTTTTATTATTGTTGATTAGTTGTCTATTTAATTCTTGTTTTTACTCGCTTTGAGTACTTCAATCTTAATCCTCCTATCCAACTTACCATTTGTCTAGATAGTACAAGTATTCATACTATCCTAGTACTTGTTATTGAGAGAAATCCCCGTTGAACAACCGTCTTGCAACTAACTACAAGGTCTTCCCTGTATACTTGCAGGAGTATGGAGGATTGTAGTCTAAGTGTTTGTAAGAGGTTTATTACTTGAGTACTTGTTTGATTTGATATAACACTTAGCATACACATCAAATTTTTGGTGTCGTTGCCGGGGATTGACCTTAAGTGACAATATTAGGTGATTAGATATAGAGCTAATTTAGATATTTTTTATTTGATTTAGTTGTTTAAGTTTATTTCTTAGCAGTTCTAATTTATTACTTGTTGACATTTGACTGTTGTAGCTGGAACCTAGTTATTGTGATTTAAATTGGTGTTTTCTTTCGTAGTTTATGATTGGTCATCAAGAGCACCTACTGCCTCTTGATTTGGAAATTGAGAGAACTTAAAAGTAATACGAAGGTGAAAGAAACACAATCAAGGGCAAGAAGAAGTCATAATGGGAGACAATAACAATAGGAGAATGGAAAATAAGAATCAAAGGGACTTAGATAGTGAAGAAGGTGCTGACAATAACTATTTTAGTGGTCACAAAAATGGTTCAAATGGGTTGATATGGAAATGATTGACCGTTACGAGACTATGCTACACCACTGTTTGATGGAGAAAACTCTAGTATAGCCTAGATTCCCATTCAAGCAAAAAACTTTTAAACTAAACTAGAACTAATTCAAATACTACAAGCACATGCCATGTTTGGGGACGATCTGAATGAAGACCCCCAGATATATTTGATGAATTTTGAAGTGGGGTTAAATACATTCAAGTTCAATAGGGTACATCCAGATTGTGTAAGGATTAGAACATTCCAATTTCCTTTGAGGGATACAGCTGAAGTATGGTTACAAATGTTGAACCCCAGTTATGTTGATCATGTTTTGATGATGACCAAATCACACTAATGGTTTGAAAACAAGTGTGCAGAAAAACAGGTAGGTTTGGACGCAAATGATCTTCCGAACAAAACAACCAGAAGACTCCATGAACACAAACGACTGTCCGACAGACAGAGTTTCGGACGATGGTAATCGTCCGACACAAAGAACCTAAACCAGTCTCTGGACGAAGAACGGCTTCCGATCATATTTCCAGAAGACATTGCTTCGATCGAATGCATCCTCGGACGTCCGAACGAATACCCTCAGAGAACGGATGCAGTGTCGGACGCAGGGTTTAGCAGCGGCCGTCCGAACGGTCCAGTTGCTAGTTCGTTCAGACGCACACTTGATGCATCGGCCGTCCGAAAGGTCCAACGGCTAGTTTTCCAGTAAACAGAAAATAGCCGTTGGGAAGTTGTTGGAAGCAAATTTTTGGCAACTATAAATACCCCTAAGCCTGAATTAATTAAGGAGAGACTTCTACATTGATTACAAGTAATTCTTGAGCTATTTGGGAGAAATAATGGGTACAAGTGTTGTAATAGTGTAGGTAGTTTTGTGAAAAGAGCTTAGAATTGTAAGAATTCTTCAAGTGTAAGAGTGGAGAGATAACAATTGTAACAAAGGGAGGTTGTGAGTGTAAAACTCTTGGCTCAACTAAAGGAAATTAGTGTGAGCAAGAGTGATCCTCCATCTCTAATTTGTGTGCAAGAGGTTATTGTCTCACCTACTTTGAAGAGACTTTTAGTGGCTGAACTTCAAGTTGAGAACTTGGTAGTTGCGATAAGAGAAGCTCTTTGTAAATGTACTCCAAGCTTGAGAAGCTTGGGAGTTTGGTTTACATTTCTTAATCTTAATCTCTTTATTGGTTCTTTGTGATTCAATTATTGAATCTCTACTTGTGATTATTTGTGCTTAAGTGTTCATTTATTGCATAAAGTTTGAATTTCCATTAAGCACATTAAAAGGATTGTTTTTAGATACAACGTAATTCACCCCCCCCCCCTCTTAGGTTTCTTTTTGGGCCAACAAAAAAGGCATGACCAAGTGATAACACTAGGAAACTAGAGTTATATATACCCTAAACTTGATGATTTTGCTCCTAGTTTCGAGTATTTTTAGTGTTTTCGTGTGTGTTTTTATCTATTTTTCTTTTATGTGTTAGAATGTGTTAGTATGTGTTTATTAAGTGTTTGAGTACTTATTCGTAATAGGTGATAATTAGCACATTTTATTAGGTTTTTCCATTTAGAGTTGTGTCGTGGCTTTGACTTAACTTCGTTGGGAGTTAAGTTTTCGTTCGTCTTTGTTGTCCTTCGTTTTTTAGCCTATTTTGTAAGACTTTTATTTATCTGTTTAGGTGTTATTTTAAATATTTATTATAGATAATAATTTTCTCCTATGTGTTAGGGTCGCATGAAAAAAAACGGTGCATTAATCGGACGTCAGATAAAGATTTTGAAAGAAAAACAGTGAAGTGCTGCATTCTAGAAGTTTCAGTCCATATCGCGGTCTCAAATTTCAAATCGAGGTTTGCAGGCGGCTGGAGAAAAAAATGACTTTGTTCAAGGCTGATTTTTGATTCACAATTATCCCACTACCCTAGCACTATATATACCCCTTTTAAAGCTCATTTGAGGGGAGAACTTAGCTAGTAGAAGTAGGCTAGATTAGAGAATAATTTTCTTCCTTTTTCCTCCCCATTTGGGGAGGGTTATTTCTTAGATTAGATTAGAATAGGATTTCTCTTTCTTGTAATCACAATTTCCTAGCTAAAGATTGAAGGTTTTTAGTGGTAAGTTCCTTGTTTATGTTAAAACACTTTAGTTAAACTTTAATTTCATATTTCCTTAGTTTAATTAGTCTAATTACTTTCATATATTTTCTCTCTTTGCATGATTTGTTAGTGTAATTGTTAGATAAGTTAATGGTTTCCTTCAATTATGCTTCCGTAGTGGTAATTCATAGTTTATATTGGTTAATTAGGATAAATTAGTTAATGGGCTTTTCATTTAATTGCTTTCTTTTCTTGCTTTCTTAGTTTAATTGGTAGATTAGTGAATGGATTTTCCTTAATTGTGCTTTCTTAGTGTTAATTTGTAGTTTAGATTAGTTAATTACTTTTTAAAAATACATTCTTTTTACATGCTTTCTTAGAATAGATTAGGGGCTTTCTCTAATTGTGCTTGCTTAGGGATAATGAATAGTTTAGATTAACTGTAATTGCTTGCTTAATACGCTTTTTCTTTTAACTGTTCCCTTTATTTGCTTTCTAAAGATACTTCCTTTTTAATTGCTTTCTTAGCAAAATTTTTTTTCTTTAAATTGCTTTACTAGTTCCATTAGTTCTAGTTTTAGTTAAATCTCTTCACTTAATCAATCGCTTCAACTTGAAATCTAGCCAAATAATCGGTAATTATTGACCAATCCTTGTGGGAACGATCCCTACTTCCCTTTGCAACTAGTTGACAACCGTATACATGTAGGATGCCACCTAGTTAGTATTAGGATTTAGGTATTTTATAAATTTATAACTAGGTGTGTAAAGGCATCAAGTTTTTGGCGCCGTTGCTAGGAATTGGTTTTCTGTAATATCGGTATAATTTGGTTGGAAGACTAGATTGAAGTCTTTTGTTTTCTTGTATAGTTGTTTCACCTATTTGAAAAACCAAAAATATTTTCCATTTGCGGTTGTGTTCTTATTTTGAAAAATACAAAAAGATTTTCTTGGTGAAGGATGGTTTGGACTAGCTAGTAGTCTAAGCTTTCCTAATTTTCTTGTTTGTGTTATTTTAGTTCTTTTTCTTGCTTTTATTAGTGTTTTCTGTTGTTCAAGAACATGCAAGGACCCAATTGTAATTATTCATAACAAGGAGATTATCATTTTTATGGTAATGAAGGTATGCCTAATGAGCATGATTCTTGTTAGGGTTACTCTCCTTTCCCCTTAGATTATCAAGTGGGATGGTCTAGCCTTCAATATGCTTATGAGAGCCACCAACATTATCAAATGGGATGGTCTAGCCATCCATATCCTTATGAGAGCTATCAAGAAAATTCCTACTCTTTCCCTCCATTACAAGAGCCTTCATATGATCAAATGGAGTCATACTTCCTTCACCAAAAAACTCAAGAAAGTGAAGAAATAAGAAGGATGGACAAGTGGATGCAAATGCAAGAATTTTGAGAAGAAATAGCCCAACTTCTAGATGAAAGGGCTCAATTATCGAGAAATTGTGGCCAAAGAATGGGAAAAAATTCTCAACTTCGAAAAGAAATAGATAGCGTGAAGAGCAAGCCACATCAAATAATCGGTTACAAGACCAACTTGCCGAGATTCAAGAATAGGAAATGGTGAATAACAATGTATTCCAACACCTCCACCAATGGGTGAAGAATTGGTTCAAGAAGAACAAATTGAAAATGTCTTGCGAGAAATCGATTCTAAAGAGCCTCATGAAGTTGAAGTTACAACAACCGAGACAACCAATGCTTATGTAGACGAATCACCAACTTTCCTTTGCATAAGTGTGCATTTGTCCTAGTTACAATAAAAGAGGTTCTATTCGAGGTGTTCATGGAGAATGAGCCGGTTCTTGGAGGAGTAGAAGAAGAAGGATATATTCTAGAGGGGGCCAAGGAGGCACAACCTACATATGCCGAAGTTCATTTCCTTGGAGAATTCGGAGGATGTATAAATTCACCAAGGATTACAATATCCTTGGGAATAGCCTCCATGGTGTTGAGGGAGTATTTCTTTCCTTTTTATTTATTATGCTTTATTTTAGTTTTCTTGCTTTATTCTAAGTACCATGTTGGTAATAAAGGCTTGTAGCCTTGCGATTCGTTTAGCTTATGTTTTGTTGTTGGCAATTGAATTTGGATACACTAGGATGAATTTGGCCATTGATGAAAATGTTGATACAATGAATGACTTATTGTGATTTGTGAATGATATACATACTTTATGGAATGATTTTTGGCTTGATTTTTACATTTTACTTGTGGACATTCTAGTTGTTGTACATTTCAAGTGCAAAATAGCTGAGCTCATTTTGCGGAAATTATTTGAATGATTGATTTGGATTGAGAGTAGTCTTGGTGGTTCATTGTTTCTTTGAAACCGATTATGTGTGAAACTAAGTTCTGGGGGATGAGTTGGGCATTTAGGTAACCCATTTATTGTGTTAAACCTTGTTACCCTTATATGTGCTTTTCTTTTTCTTTAAATGTATATGTTTGAACCCCGTGAAGCCCTGAGGACCCTTTCTTAGTATAACCATGATTGGTTTTTGAAGAAAAATTAATTTTACGATTCATGATTAACTGGAAATTGCATTTTTATGATCTACTTGAAATTTGCTCATTGCTTGGTCTTGATTTGTGTTGTGCTCAATGTTGGTGAAGGCCATAATTAAACGGTAGAACTCTTGTTGTTATGTTCAATTTGAGCTTACTTGATTGCATTCACATGCACTTGGTTAATATGTTGTTCATCTTCTATTTTTGCTTTTTGATTGTCCAAGTGTAATTCAAAATCATTGCCTAGTCTTTTGTTTTTAAGCTTTCTAGTAGTATTATGATGCGTTTGTTCTATTTTGGGTGAGCGATAGGATGAGTTGTACTCATCACTTAAATAAAATGACAAGTTTGGGGGTGTTATTTACTTGCGTTGGAATGGTTTCTTTTGATGAATGTAAATATTTATGTGGTGAATTTTGGATGGAAAATTGATTGAGTTACGGTACTCGATGATGACAAATGACTTGAAATATCATATGATTGAGTTATTTAAACTTGGCATTCCGTGAATTTTGGTGTGTTGAGTAGTTCTTTTGCGACAAAAGAATTTCAAAAGCCATGTATTACTATGTTCAAAAAGTGAGGCATTCACATTTTTATAGTAGTTCATTTGAAACATTGTTTTTGACCAAATCAATAGGATTGCTTTGTTGGTCAATTCATCTTTTGGAAAGAAATGTGTTAAATGAAGTAGAAGGAATTTTGGGGCATTTTGTGTGTTTGCATACGGAATGCTCTTCTAACTTGTGAATAATTGATATTTGAGATAATTTTTAGGTACATTTCACTCCTTTTCCTTGGTTTAGGACCGAAAAAAATTTAAAAAAATAATAATAATTTTAGGAATAAGGCGAGTATGGGATTCCGACATGTACCCATGTTGTTTCTCTGAAATAAGCCATTAGAGTAGTAATAAGGCGAGTACGGGATTCCGACATATAACTCATGTTGTTTTTCCGAATTAAGCCATTAGGAATTGCGTTTTAATATACCAATAAGTTAAGGAGTAAATGTTTGTAATACTTATCATTAATCTCATATTACTTATTCCTTGTTAAAGGTTTATTCCTGAAATGTGTGACACGTACATATGAAGCAGACGCCTAATGATCTTCTATTTCCATATAGCCTTGTCGAGATGGTTGAAAAATGTTGTAATCCTTTTTATTTGAGCAAAACTATATTTTAGATGAATGGAATTTGTTTTTCAAAAACCGTTTTGATGATGGTTAATACTTGAATATTTAAAACCCTTTGTTGGCATTTGAACTCGATTTATTTGGAAGAGTTAAAAAGCTTGGAATGACTAGTTAAAATAGTTCAATTGTCATATGGTATTTGAGGTCCCTTCAGAGGTATCCTAATTATTCAAAGTACATCCATTATTCACATTTTGTGTTGTTATCTTGGTGGTGTCATGTGTTTTGCTTTGTCCGTTTTTGTTTGTTCATTTTCTTGTCTTTTATTTTGCTCGGGACTAGCAAAAGCTTAAGTTTGGGGGTGTGATAATTCTAGGAAACTAGAGTTATACATACCTTAAACTTGATGATTTTGCTCCTAATTTCGAGTATTTTTAGTGTTTTCGTGTGTGTTTTTATCTATTTTTCTTTTGTGTTAGAATGTGTTAGTATGTGTTCATTAAGTGTTTGAGTACTTATTTAGGTGATAATTAGCACATTTTATTAGGTTTTTCCATTTAGAGTTGTGTCGTGTCTTTGACTGAACTCGTTGGGAGTTAAGTTTTTGTTCGTCTTTGTTGTCCTTCATTTTTTGGCCTATTTTGTAAGACTTTTATTTATCTGTTTAGGTGTTATTTTAAATATTAATTATAGATAATAATTTTCTCCTATGTGTTAGGGTCGCATGAAAAAAAACGGTGCATTAATCGGACGTCAGATAAAGATTTTGAAAGAAAAACTGTGAAGTGCTGCATTCTAGAAGTTTCAGTCCATCTTCATATCGCGGTCTCAAATTTCAGATCGAGGTTTGCAGGCGGCTGGATACAAAAATGACTTTGTTCAGGACTGATTTTTGCTTCACAATTATCCCACTACCCTAGCACTATATATACCCCTTTTAAAGCTCATTTGAGGGGAAAACTTAGCTAGTAGAAGCAGGCTAGATTAGAGAATAATTTTCTTCCTTTTTCCTCCCCATTTGGGGAGGGTTTTCTTAGATTAGATTAGAATAGGATTTCTCTTTCTTGTAATCACAATTTCCTAGCTAAAGATTGAAGGGTTTTAGTTGTAAGTTCCTTGTTTATGTTAAAACTCTTTAGTTAAACTTTAATTTCATATTTCCTTAGTTTAATTAGTCTAATTACTTTCATATATTTTCTCTCTTTGCATGATTTGTTAGTGTAATTGTTAGATTAGTTAATGGTTTCCTTCAATTATGCTTCCTTAGTGGTAATTCATTGTTTAGATTGGTTAATTAGGATAAATTAGTTTATGGGCTAGAATTCATTTAATTGCTAGTGAATGGATTTTCCTTAATTGTGCTTTCTTAGTGTTAATTTGTAGTTTAGGTTAGTTAATTACTTTTTAAAAATACATTCTTTTTACATGCTTTCTTAGAATAGATTAGGGGCTTTCTCTAATTGTGCTTGCTTAGGGATAATGAATAGTTTAGATTAACTAATTGCTTGCTTAATACGCTTTTTCTTTTAACTGTTCCCTTTATTTGCTTTCTAAAGATACTTCCTTTTTAATTGCTTTCTTAGCGAAATTTTTTTTCTTGAAATTGCTTTATTAGTTCCATTAGTTCTAGTTTTAGTTAAATCTCTTTACTTAATCAATCGCTTCAACTTGAAATCTAACCAAATAACCGGTAATTATTGACCAATCCTTGTGGGAACGATCCCTACTTCCCTTTGCAACTAGTTGACAACCGTATACATGCAGGATGCCACCTAGTTAGTATTAGGATTTAGGTATTTTATAAATTTATAACTAGGTGTGTAAGCCCAAAAAAGGCATCAAGTTTTTGGCGCCGTTGCTAGGAATTGGTTTTCGGTAATATCGATATAATTTGGTTGGAAGACTAGATTGAAGTCTTTTGTTTTCTTGTATAGTTGTTTCACCTATTTGAAAAACCAAAAATATTTTCCATTTACGGTTGTGTTCTTATTTTGAAAAATACAAAAATATATTCTTGGTGAATGATGGTTTGGACTAGCTAGTAGTCTAAGCTTTCCTAATTTTCTTGTTTGTGTTGTTTCAGTTCTTTTTCTTGCTTTTATTAGTGTTTTTTGTTGTTCAAGAACATGCAAGGACCTAATTGTAATTATTCATACCAAGGAGATTATCATTTTTATGGTAATGAAGGTATGCCTAATGAGCTTGATTCTTGTTATGGTTACTCTCCTTACCCCTTAGATTATCAAGTGGGATGGTCTAGCCTTCAACATGCTTATGAGAGCCACCAACATTATCAAATGGGATGGTCTAGCCGTTGAGGTTTCGAACGTCCGAGACTCTTCGCTAAGGATTATGCGTCCGACACAGCGTCCCATATCGGTGTAGTTGGTGAAGGATATCGTTCGGACAACCGTGCTTGCATCCGTTTCATTGTCCGGACTGAGCTTCCGACGATCGTGTACTTGAACTGCGTCCGAGTGAATCTGTATCGAACACTCTGTTCGTTCCGAGAAAACTGACATAGTTCAGACGGTGTACTGTGTCTAAACAACCTGTTTCCAACAGAAAAGGTAACAGACCTTCATAGCTTGTTTTCAGAATTTAGTGCTTATGTCATCGTCAAAATTAGGTTTGGGAAACGTCAATCTCTTCCTTTTTGATGATGACAAACAGTCATAGAATAACCAACATGTAAAATCAACAGCTATGAGTAATAATACAACCAACAATTTTGCATTAGGATCAACAGATAGCACAACAAACAATTTTGCAATGTTTTTATTCCTACTCCCCCTTTTGACATAATCAAGCAAAGCTTCCCCTGAGAAAGTGCTCTCAAATATCCAACATTAAATAACATCATCGAAGTTAAGCCAGTATCATCATTAATATCAACACCAATATCACCAACATCAAAATTAAGATCTTTATCAAGTCAAAATAATTCATAAAACCAAAATAAGAGCAATTCCAACATCTTGCGCCATTTGGAAGGGGCATCATCATCAGTAGCTTTACTATCTTCATCTCCGTCATCGCGTCGTTGCATGATAAAATTGAATGTGTAGTCAATATCCTCGTCGTCACCCTCATCATCATCAACAGCAGCTTGATTATCAATGTCCTCATCGTTGCCCTCACGAGCATCCTCTTCTTCCGCATTGTCATCACTTTCAGTAGAGGAGTCGAGTGGATATTGTGATTGAAAATATTAGCAAATTGAACCTGAGCTGAAGCAGACATGCCTAAGCTGAGTGCCTCTTGAAGGATCATCCGACGAGTTTCAAGTCGCTTTAACTTGCGATTAGTGTGACGTTGAAAGGAGCTCACCTAAGTGCTCAAAGAATTGAGAAGGCCACAGAGTTTGTGAAAATGAAGGTTCGGTGGAAGAAGGACTAGGATCATCGACTGGTAGAGGTATTTAAGGCGAAGGGGAATGGGGAAGTGCCAAACCAGAGGTAGAGGCTTGGGATTTTGATCGTTCAATATCAAAGGCTGCTTTAGTTAACCATTGATCATTAAAATAACGGAAGCCTTTTCACTCAATGTAGGATTTGTTGAAGTAGGGAGGAAATTGTTTGTTTCCGCTGAAAGGTACTTCAAGAAAATCAAATACTTCGGTGAGAAATTTTCCGAAAGAAATGTTTCGGCGGGTATCAGTAAGAAAGAGTTCCCACAGGGAGTAGAAAACATACCCAAAGTCAAGAGGAATCCCATTGAAAACACAGTAAAATAGGTAAAGCTGCATTTTTTCGGGCTCGATGCGATGCCCATCTGTTGGTAATAGCAAATTTGTGACAAGAGTGTATGGAATATTCATTTCAGGAGTGAGCAATGTAGTCTTGTCTTCCGAGGCCTATTTGAAATTGATGTATCTTTAAAAATTGCTCTGACCTCGACAATATCAAATCGAGTGTCAAGAGCAGGCCATTTATCTAAAGAAAATAAATAAGAAAATTCATTCGGGGTTGAGACTTCACATTCAAAAATAGCATTGATGAAGTTGGAGGAAATTTCAAGATTTGTGTTGTTCACACGAGAAACTAATGTGCGAACAGTGGGGCCTTTCCTAAGATTGGCTATAAATTGGAGCACCATGTCATGATAAACGGGTAAGTCAGTGTGAACTAAGTGACCCCAATTTTTTTTTTTAAAACAAGATTTGACAATGGGAAGATTAAATTTATCGAAAAGACTTTGAGAAGCATGTCTTTGAATGATTATAGATTTGCTAAGAAGAGATGTTTACCGTTCGGATGCCTTGGCATCAATGAATTTTGGTAGGGGTGGATTTGTTGAAGCTTGAGGATTAGCAGATGATTACCATTGCGCTGGAACTTTTCCTTTTGATTTACGTCCACGAGTTGCTGTTGAAGAGCCTCTCACGGGATCTAACCATTGTGAATGGAAGGTATATAAAAAATTTGATTTTTTGGGAAGTTGGTGGAAATTTGATGAAATTGGATGGTAGATTGATGAAATTAAGTGCAACAATTGTGATGAACAATTTGGGAATGAAGATTCCCCAATCAATTTGTCGAGAGAAGGAAGAAGTTGCAGGAATTTTGAGGGGAAAAATTTTGCCAGAGAAGGGTTCGGGGCTTAGGGTGAGTCCGAAAGAGGGAAAATGGATGATTTTAATCGAGTAGAGGGACCGTTCGGACGTACGAACAATTTGTGTGCTTTCGATTGTGCATCCAAAAATTGATGAACGAACAGCCGAAACGAAGAGCTAGTGTGTCCGATATTCTCTCAGACAATGGGAAGCGTCCGGTAGAATTCCAGTGGGAAAGTGAAGAAATTGAGAAAAATTCGGACAATCATAAGCGTCCGAGGCAGAGAGGAGGTTTTCGGACGAGTGAGAGCGTCCGAGAGAGGGTGTTGTTCGTCTCAGATCGGACTAGCATGTGCGTCCGAACTAAGAGACAATGCCGATGTAAACTTTAAAATCCCCAAACGATTTTTGAGATATTCAAAACAATCTAGGGCCAAGGGTTTAGTAAAAATGTCAGCCAATTGATCTAAATTAGACACATATTCAACACATATTTCCTTTTCGCAAACAATATCTCTAATAAAATGGTGCTTAACATCAATGGGTTTGGTTCTAGAGTGCATTACAGGATTTTTTGTGAGATTAATTGCACTAGTGTTGTCACACCTTATAGGCACACAATCAAAGACAACACCAAAATCTTGTAAAGTATGTTTCATCCACAAAAGTTGGGCACAACAATTTCCAGCAGCAATGTATTTGGCTTCAGCCGTAGAAAGAGAAACAGAACTTTGTTTTTTGCTAAACCAAGAAACAAGACAATTACCCAGGAAATGACACATACCACTGGTACTTTTTCTATCAATTTTACACCCAGCAAAGTCATTGTCAGAATAACTAATTAAATCAAATGCGTAGAGAATTTTGGATACCACAGACCAAAATCCATTGTGCCCTTTAAGTATCTGAAAAACCTTTTTACAGCCATTAAGTGCGATTCTTTAGGGCAAGATATCTAGCACATAAACAAATAGTAAACATAATATCTAGTCTGCTAGCCGTTAAATAGAGTAGGCTTCCGATCATACCTCTATACTATTTTTCATCAACACTATTACCTCCTTCATCTTTATCAAGTTTGGTTAAGGTGCACATAGGCGTACCAACTTGTTTGCAATCTTCCATTCTGAATCGTTTGAGTTGCTTCTTTGTGTACTTGATTTCTGTAATAAACGTCCCTTCCTTTGTTTGGTGAACTTGTAGTCTAAGGAAGAATTGTAACTTTCCCATCATACTCATCTCAAACTCTTTTTGCATCAGGTGTGAGAAATCTTTGCACAAGCTTTCATTAGTTGCTCCAAAAATAATATCATCAATGTAAATTTGAACAATTAGCAAACCATTGGAATTTTTCTTTGGATCATCTTGTAAAAAGAGTGGTCTCAACAACACCCCTTTTAAATCCATTTGCAATCAAAAAATCACTTAGTCTTTCATACCAGGCTCTTGGAGCTTGTTTCAAACCATATAAGGCTTTAGAGAGTTTGAAAACATGATTTGGAAAATTTTTACTTTCAAAATCGGGAGGTTATTCAACGAAAACTTCTTGATCAATAAAACCATTCAAAAAGGCACTTTTGACATCCATTTGAAATAATTTGAAATCATTAAAACATGCATATGCGAGAAGCATGCAAATGGATTCCAATCTAGCAACGGGTGCAAAAGTTTCATCAAAGTCAATACCTTCTTCTTGAGCATAACCTTTTGCAACAAGTCTAGCTTTGTTCCTTATGATTTGACCTTTATCATTTAATTTGTTTCTAAAAACCCATTTTGTTCCAATTATGGGATAAATTGATGGTCATTCAACTAAGGTCCAAACATTATTTTTCTCAAACTGACTAAGTTCATCTTGCATGGCAATGACCTACACAAGATTCATCATTTAAAGCATCATCTACATGTTTAGGTTCAATGTGAGAAAGTAATGCACAATTACTATTCAAGGGTTTATCAGATCGAGTTTTTACCCCATCGGATGGATCAGCTATGATAAATTCTTGAGGGTGACTAGAGACAAATCTCCATGCTTTTGGAAGATCTTTTGGAATGTCCTCGTTCTTTTCTTCTTCATCATCTACTTGATGGTTGTTGACATCATTGTTTGATGTGATCTCTTGATGATCTTCGTGGATAGTGAGCTTCTCAAGCTCCTTTGAATACCTACGTCTTTATCTTCACATATATTCTTTGAGATGACATCATTAGCTTCATCAAATGTAACATGTACAACTTCTTCCTTCAAAAGCGTTCTTCTATTGTATACTCAGTATGCTTTCTTGTCACTAGAATATCCTAGAAAAATTCCTTCATCCGATTTTTTGTCAAATTTTTCAATATTTTCTTTGATTTTTAAAATAAAACATTTGCAACCGATACCAAAATTCATTCAAAACTTTAAAATAGCTCACAACGGGTTTTTTACAAAATAGGAGTTCATAAGGAGTTTTGTTTTAAATGGATCTCAATAAAACTCGATTCATAACATAACAAGCCGTGTTAACGGCTTTGACCCAAAAATATTGTGGTAAATCGCATTCACTAATCATAGTTCTAGCAGTTTCTTGAAGAGTTCTATTTTTCCTTTCAACAACACCATTTTGTTGAGGAACTCTAACAACCATGTGAAATACCGTTGTGATCACAAAATTTGGGAAAGCCTCCAAATTTAAATTCGGCACCATTGTCACTTCTTAATCAAGTCATCTTTAAATTCAATAAAATTTGATTTTAGAAAACAATTTTACAAATTTTTCAAAAGCTTCATTTTTGTGAACAAGAAATAATGCCCAAGTATATCTCGAATAGTCATCCACAATCACAAAAGCATATTTACAACCACCAAGACTAGCATCTTGAGTTGTTCCAAACAAGTCTAAGTGCAACAATTTAGAGGTTTAGAAGTAGACACATAATTCTTTTGTTTAAAGAAAGCTTTAATTTGTTTACCAAATTGGCATGCATCACAAATTTTACTTCTCAAAACCTTTAGTTTTGGAAAATCTCTCACCAATTCCTTCTTAGAAAGTTTTTCAATTAAATCCGTATGAAAATGACAAAGTCTTCTATACCAAAGCCAAGGATCATCTATGGAAGCGGTAAGACATTTTACATTGCTATTACTAATTTTGTCAAGGTCAATCACACAAACATCATTGTGCCTAGCACCCTTAAATAAAACAACAAGATTTTTATCAAGAATAAGACATTCATGCTTGGTAAATAACACATATAAATTTTTATCACAAATTTGACTTACATTCAATAAATTGTAATTCAAATTATCAATAAGAAGCACATTCTTTATCGAGGTTTCACCATTTTTACCTACATCACCAATGCCGATTGATTTTGCTTTATTGTTATCCCCAAATGTTACTTTTCCACTGTTTTTGTTGATTTGAGGTTTGTGAAGAGAGAAGCATCACCCGTCATGTGCCTTGAGCATCCACTATCTATGAACCACTTAGCATTGTTGGTTATATTAAGTACCGACACAACAAATCAATTGATATCTTTTGGTACCCATATTTTCTTGGGTCCATTAGAGTTAGTGAAATTGCTATTAATCCATATGGCTTTCATTCCAAGTTTCTCATTTTTCTTGACATAACACATATTCTTGACATGTCCATGTTGTTGGCAATATTTACAAATAATATATTTATTTCCATATAAAGAGGATTTTGATTTTACAAAACATAAGTCATCCCTTCTAAACATGATAAAATTTTTGTTGATTAATACATTTCTATTTCTTTTCAAATCAACAGTATTTTCTCTTTTTCTAGTCAAGAGAACATTCAAATCATCCAATCTTTTCTTCAAGGAGGCTTGTTCTTCCTTGGCCTTTGATCTCACATGCATTCTTTTCTTCAAGTCACTATTTTCTTGTGATAAAAAACTATTATTTTCATTCACAAGTTTAGAGTTAGCATTCAATAGAGCATTTGATTTCTTCACTAGCTCCTTATTTCTAGCATATGATTCCTTTAAGCTATCGTGCAATTTTAAAATGAAAGCTTCAAGATCATTTTCATCATTTTCATCATTGCAGGTTTGTGAACCCTAGTACTTAACTAATAGTCCTCGTGGGAATGATCCTTACTTATCCGATCTACAAACATACCTCATATCCTTGCGAGCATGTATAGGTATTGATTAGGGTTAATAAGGCTTAATTATTTCTTGTTTGTAAATTGAATTACCTAATCAATATTATACCAAACAAGTTTTTGGGGCCGTTGCCGGGCACTATTTTTTATTTAATATTAGGTTTAGCAAGCCTTACTAGATTAAACTTTTTTTTCTTTTAATTATTTACGATTGCTTTTTTCTCTTTTTAATTTTTCTTTTGGATTTTTTCTTTAATATTCAAACTTCGGTCTTTTCCTTGTAGTTTATGAAAGTAAATACTCGTTCTTCCAAACAACCACTACATCCAGATGATTTGAATAGTGAACAAACTACAACTAGAAACTGCTAAAAACCACAAGAATCAAGCCAAGGAGAGAGTGCAATGGAGAATCCAAACCATAATGTTGGGGAGCAAAAAGGAAAGGATTGCTGACCATCCTTAAATGCTTACAATGATCTAAAATGCCAAAGTTGAGCCTAAGACTATAAACAATGGCGCTTCTTGGGAGACAACCCAAGCTTTTATTGCTTTCTTATTGTTCTTTACATTTAGTTACTTAAATATGTTAGGTTGTGTTTGTTTTTTTTTCCTTAATTTCTTAATGGGTTCAACATTTTGCTTTTGTTTTTGTTTTTGTTTTAGTGTTAATGACATATTTCAACTTGCTTCATGGATACTTATGTCAGGATACACTACAGCAACAGTTCTACATTGCCAAAGAAGCTTTCCCTTTTCCTTTTTGTACTTTTATTTTCTTTAACATTGGGGACAATGTTTTTTCGAATCTAAGTGTGAGGTGGGGAGTTATCTGGATTTATATTTGCTTGGTATAGTTTGCTCAATTTTTGCTTTAATATTTTAGCTTTTCTTTTGATCTAAGAGCTTTTAAGATTTTTGAAAATTTTTATGCTAATTAGTGGAAAGTTTTGAAAATTTTGCAATCGCTTAGCATGTCACTTTTATTTTCTGCATGATAATTTTTGAGTTGAACCTTCCTGAGCGAGTAATCGATGTTAATATTTGCCTTGCATGATTTCTGAGAATTTTGTAGAACTAATAGCCATTAATTATCTTATTTTTTGACACTAAGATATAATTATGTAAACTCATTTATGTTGCATCCCAAACCTGGTTTTCTTACATTTTTTAAGGGAAATTATAGACAACTTAATTTGATTTAAAGATGAGGGTAGAGTATGTCCTTTTGGATGTTTGAGCCTTTCAAGCCAACCTTTATTGAATTTTATCCCTAGTACCTTATTTGAGCCTTAATTTGTAATGAATAAAGAGGCAACATCTTTCCCGTTCTTCCATAAAAACTCATTTTACCTACCTTTATAAGCCTAATAATTTCTTTGATTTTCTATCCCAAAATGTCCTTTACGAGCTTTAATGCGCACAGTTATTTGTTAAGGGCATAAGAGGGCGAAAGGTAGTTGAATGAGTGTGGTAAATTGTATGACTGATTGGTGTACATTAATGAGGCATGAGGGGGTACTGGAAAAAATTGAAGAAAATTTTGACAACTGCATGTAGTGCCTATCATTGCTACCTGCCCTATAGTGATACAGGTAGTGCCTATTACTGGTACCTATACTTGCAAGTAGTGTCCATCACTAGTACCTACAGTGATGTATTTGCAAATAGTACCTATCTTTGGTACCCATATTAGGGTCAGAAATTAAAAAAATTGATGAGTAAGTGTCCGAGAAAAAGGTTGACGTGTTGGGTTGAAATTAAAAAATGAAGACATTTTCGTTGTTGTATGAAATTTTTATGCACGTCTGTTGATTCAAAGTGTGAGGTTATTTCTGTGAAGGATTGGTATTTAATGTGTTGGAGAGGAAGCTTTATTTTAATGTGTGGCCAACATTAATTTAAAGCTCTTTCTTTGTCTTGAGATATCCTTCTCTCTTCCTTGATTAGCCAATACCTTAGTCTTCATTACAAGCTAAAAAATCCTACCTGATTTAAATTGAGTTAGTTGTCTAAATTAGTGGAGATGTTTAAAAAGAGTAAGCTTTTGGGTGTTCAGAAAAGTTTTAAGAGTTTGCTTAATTTAATCTGAGTGTCCCTAAACCTAAGTTTCTATTAAATGGCTATATTCACACACACACATTGGATTTCATGTATAGGGTTTTATTAGCATTTGAACTCTTGAGTTCTTGGACTATTCATGATAGTAGATTGGTTCTTGATTATCTATGCGGACAATTATTGAGATGTGTTGGGTGTATTCACTATGAGCTTATCTATTATAATTTCTATTTTTGCTCGAGAATGTTCAAAAGTTAAGTCAGTGGGGTATTTGACAAGCTCATAAATGTCGTATATTTTTCATGTGTTGTTTACCTCTATTTTCACATAATGTAAGCAATAATTGAGTGAATTATGAGTTTGAATGTTTTATTTTTAGTTTCTGTAGGTCTTGAATGTAAAAGGAGCTAAAAAGATAAAAAATAATTGGAGAAAAATCAAAAGGATGCAAAATATGCATCGGCGGGGAGCGAATTTGGACACTTTTCGGCATTTTGAGCATAACTTTCTTTTCCAAACTCCAATATAGGTTATTCAAAATGTTTTGGAAATATAAGAGAGAGATATAGAACTTTCATGTTTTGAGTTTTCCAAATTCCATCAGTATTAAGGTCAAAATTGAGGTTGAATTCGAAACTGGTGCACTCAAATTTGTGCACATGCGTGCATAAAAGTCAGGGCATGTGCACAAGCCATGAAAAAAGAGATTTAGCTACTAGAATTTGTGCACATGCACAAAGAAAATGCTGCACAGGTGTGCACGACGAGCAACTGGTGACGTAAATTGCTTGTTTTGGAAGTTTTCTCTACCCGATTGGACTCCTTTTTGGGTTTTAGTATATTTTATCATCTTAGGGGTCTAAAATCTTAATCTATCCCCTATAAATACCCCATTATGAGGGGAGTTGAACAAACGGAGCAGCTATTAGTTAGAATAGACATTAGAATAGGAAATTCTTTTGGGTAGGGTTAGGTTTTTCTTCTCTTGTTTAAGACTTCAAGCGCAACAACTTTTTGTTCCGGCTACCTATTGAGTTTGCTTTCTTGATCTATATTCAATTTAATTTCAGTTCTTATCTCAATTGCATAGTTTTAATTTAATCTTCCTGTAATTACTTTTCTAGTTCATTAATTTAAATTTGTTTTCGGTGAATTTCATTGTTTTTTCTCGTTTTAATTAGTTTTGATAATTGTTCTTGATTTCTTAGTGGTTAAAATTGATTTAGGCAGATAGAAAAAAACCCTTGTAATTAAATTGTCTAACTAGTAATATTCATAGCTTTGTGAACCCTAGTACTTGACCAACAGTTCTCGTGGGAACGATCCTTACTCACCCGATCTACAAACATACCTCGTATCCATGCTGTTAGACCCCAGTTATGATTAATCATGTTTTAATGCTGACCAAATCATACTAACAGTTAGAAAACAAGTGAGTAGAAAAATAGGAAGGTTCGGACGTAAATGATCGTCTAAACACAATAAAAAAACAACCAGAAGCCTCGGACGAAGAATAACGTAAATGACCCCAATTACGGACGTTGATGTTTTTCTGAAAAGAAGACACTTCGGAGGTTGGTAATTGTCTGACACAAAGAACCTCAAGCCTCGGACGAAGAATAACGTCTGATAAATTAAGGCAAAATTCCAGAAGTCACAAACCATCGACCGGATGCACGTTCAGACGAAGTTGCGGACGTCCAAACAAAGGTCCAACAGCTATTTCGTTCAGACGCACACTTACTGCATCAGCCGTCCGAAAGATTTAACGGCTAGTTTTTCAGTAAACTGGACTTTACAAAAAAATAGCCATTAGAGAGTTGTTGGAGGCAATTTTTGGGCATCTATAAATACCTCCAAGTCTGTAAATGTAAAGTATATAGAAGACGAACTACTATATTCAATACAAACACTTGTAAGAGCTGTTTGGTAGAAATAGGCTAAAACATTGTGTGTTGTATTGGTTTGGGTAGTATAGTTCTCTTGACTCAACTAGAGGGAATTAGTGTGAGCAAAAGTAGACTAGTAAGAGATCTTCAAGTGTAAGAGTGGAGGGATAACAAGTGTACAAAAGTGAGATTGGAATGTAAAATCCATTGGCTCAGCTAGAGGGACTTGGTGCAAGGGTGAGCCTACTTTGTGTACAAAAAGGTTATTGTCTCACTTTCTTTGAAGAGGCACTACTAGTGGATGTCCTCCAAGCTTGAATAGTTTGGGGGTTTGGTTTGAAATTCTTTATCTCAATCTCTTTATTTGTTCTGTAAGTTTCAATTATTAAATATTTGTCTTTGATCATTTGTGGGCTTAAGTGTTCATTTGTTGCACAAAGTTTGCATTTTTATTAAGCACATTAAAAAGGTTTATTTTTAGAGACAACCTAATTCACACCAACAATTGGTATCAGAGCATCGTCTCTTCTTGTTTCGTTTAATCGCCTTAGAGTAAAGATCATTATGGCAACCAATAATACTTTGTTTTTAAAGAGGCATTCCATTACTAGACCTCCCATGTTTAATGGCATTAATTTTGTTATTTGGAGGGAAAGAATAAAAATTTTCATACAATCCATTGATATTGATTTGTGGTACATTGTCGATGAATGTTCTTTTGAGACTAATATTCTTGATGAAAATACACATAGATTAAGGCCTAAGACTATATATAAGTTAAATGCACAAGATAGAGAAAATTTATCACTAAAGGATAAAGCCATGAATATTTTGTATAATGCTTTGGATGCAAATGAGTCTTCTAAAGTGAAAGGTTGCAAATCAGCCAAGGAGGTATGGGACAAATTGAAAGAAAACATCTCCATGAAAGAAGTGAAGATATAAGAGAGCAAAAGAAGTCACTTCTTGTGGCTCAATATGAATCCCTCCAAATAGAACCTCATGAGAATATTGACAAGATGTGTTGTAGATTCAATGGTATTATAATGATTTGGAAGGTTCAGGTAAAGACTATTCATTGGGTGAAAAGAATAGAAAGATTTTGAATTCTTTACCTAAGGAATGCGAACCTAAACCCATCGCCAAAGAAGACTCTAAAAATTTAAATTCTATGCCTATTGAGTCTTTGATTAATTCACTAACCTCCTTGGAATTGAAGTTGAAATATAAGGTACAAGATGATGAGGAGGCCAAGGCAAAAAGAAGCATAGCATTGAAAGATTCAAAAAAAGATACAAGCAAGATGCCAAGTGAAAAATGCTATGGATATGGCAAATCAGGACATCTTACAAATGAGTGTTCATCAAAAAGGAGAAAAGACTCAAGGAAGCCCCACGTCAACAACTTCTAAATCACATGGGATGATTTCGTAATTCGGATGGAGAAATTGAAGAAGAATATGAGGTGTCTCAAATGGCTTTTATGGCTCATGGCAATAATGAGGTATCCTCTAGTTATGATTCTTGTGATGATTCTTGTGATGATGACGATGATGATGATGATGAGGATGATGTTGAATCATTTATTTTTAAAGTGCATGAATGTTTGAAAGAATCATATGCTAGGAACAAGGAGTTAAAAATCAAGATTAATGCTTTATTGAGTGCTAACTCAAAACTTGTGCATGAAAATAATATGTTGACACAAGAAAATGATATTTTGAAGAAAAAAGGATTGGATGCAAAAACCAAGATCAGGGAAGAACAAGCTTCATTGAAGAAGATATTAGATGATCTTGATGTACTTTTGCAAAAGAAAAAGGAAAATGTTTTTGAAAAGAAAAGTACTAGAAATATGCTTATCAATAAGAATTTTACCACTTTTAAAAAGGTTGATTTATGCTTTTTTTAAAATAAATCTTCTTTGCATGGTTTGGCAATAAAAATATTATGTACTGTTATTGTCATCAACATGGTCATGTGAAGAAAGATTGTTATGTTAAAAGAAATGAAAAATTGGAAATGAAATCTTTGTGGATATTAAGTGAATTCACTAACTCAAGTGGACCCAAGAAAGTTTGGCCAACAGTTGTTGCCTAATTTTGTATGTAGGTATGCTTGGAGAGCGCTAACGAATTCAAGGTGGATTATCAATGGAGGTTCAAGGCATGTGAGCTAAGATGATATTGAAATGGTTAACAATTAAATTTTTAACATGCTTCCATTTGTTTATATGAACTATGATCCCTTGAATGTTAGTCAACTATGTGTTTGAATTTGTTTAGAATGTTTGGGTATAAGGATCCCCAATTTTTGTCTATATTAAGTTACTATTTGTAAAAGAAATGGGAAGTATTCTCTTTTCTAAATGGATTTGCATCACAAGAAATTCTATCATATATGCTTTCCTATTTTCATGATACTTTTGGTAAAGAAGATGAGAAAAAAAAATGCCTTGATGTTAATACTTTACACAAATTTCCTCGTTTCTACCTAATTATTTATTCTTGAAGAGAAGAAATATTTTAAACTTGACTTATCCCCTATACACTTGAATTCTATGCATAGTTTAAGGGAAAGATATTTGATACTTGATGTGGCCTTAACTAAGAGGAAGATTGTGTGTATAAATTTCTTTATACTATCATGTTTTGATAATACCAAAAGTAGGAGAAATAATGGACAAAACCTCTTGTCTTGTGCATCATATTTTATGGTTGTTTTTAAAATTGTCCAATTGATTTGTCATCATCAAAAAAGGGGAGATTGTTGGACCCCAGTTATGATTAATCATATTTTGATGATGACCAAATCATACTAACGCTCTGAAAAAAAGTGTGCAGAAAAACAGGAAGGTGCGGACGTAAATGATCGTCCAAACACAATTAAGAAAATAACTAGAAGAACTCTACGGATGCTGATGTTTGTCTGAAAGATAGACACTCCTTGGACAATGGTAACCGTCTGACACAAAGAACTTGAAACCTTATAACAAAGAATAGTGTCTGGTCAATTGAGAAAAAATTCTAGAAGTCATTGACCATCGACCGGATGCACGTTCGGATGAAGTTGCGGGCCTCTGAACGAAGGAAGATAAAACACCATTTGGAGAACAGACGCATCGTCAGACGTAGAGCTTAGCAGCGGCCGTCCGAAAAGTCCAACGGCTAGTTCGTTCGGACGCACACTTATTTCATCGACCGTCTGAAATATTTGACATCTAGTTTTTCAGTAAACAAAAAATATTCATTAGATATTAGATAGTTGTTGGAGGCAGTTTTTGGGCATCTATAAATAACCCCAATTCTGTAAATGTAAAATATATAGAAGAGGAACTACTACATTCATTACAAACACTTGTAAGAGCTGTTTGGGAAAAATAGGCTAAAATATTATGGGTTGTATTAGTTTGGGTAGTATAGTTCTCTTGACTCAACTAGAGGGAATTAGTGTGAGCAAAACTTGTTGTCTAAAAGTAGACTAGTGAGTGATCTTCAAGTGTAAGAGTGGAGGGACAACAAGTGTACAAAGTAAGGTGGTAATTTAAAACCCTTTGGCTCAACTAGAGGGACTTAGTTGGTGCAAGGGTGAGCCTACTTTGTGTACAAAAAGGTTATTGTCTCACCTTCTTTGAAGAGGCACTACTAGTGGATGTCCTCCAAGCTTGAATAGTTTGGGGGTTTGGTTTGAAATTCTTTATCTCAGTCTCTTTATTTGTTCTTTAAGTTTCAATTATTAAATATTTGTCTTTGATCATTTGTGCTTAAGTGTTCATTTGTTGCACAAAGTTTGCATTTTTATTAAGCACATTAAAAAGGTTTGTTTTTAGAGACAACCTAATTCACACTCCTCTTAAGTTGCTTTTGGGCTAACAATGGGTATCAGAGCATCGTCTCTTCTTGTTTCGTTTAATCGCCTTAGAGTAAAGATCATTATGGCAACCAATAATACTTTGTTTTTAGAGGGGCATTCCATTACTACTAGATCTCCCATGTTTAATGGCATTAATTTTGTTATTTGGAGGGAAAGAATAAAATTTTTCATACAATCCATTGATATTGATTTGTGGTACATTGTTGATGAATGTTCTTTTGAGACTAATATTCTTGATGAAAATACACATAGATTAAGGCCTAAGACTAGATATAAGTTAAATGCACAAGATAGAGAAAATTTATCACTAAATGATAAAGCCATGAACATTTTGTATAATGCTTTGGATGCATATGAGTCTTCTAAAGTGAAAGGTTGCAAATCAGCCAAGGAGATATGGGACAAATTGAAAGAAATCCATGAAAGAAGTGAAGATATAAGAGAGCAAAAGAAGTCACTTCTTGTGGCTCAATATGAATCCCTCCAAATAGAACCTCATGAGAATATTGACAAGATGTGTTGTAGATTCAAAGGTATTATAAGGATTTGGAAGGTTCAGGTAAAGACTATTCTTTGGGTGAAAAGAATAGAAAGATTTTGAATTCTTAAGTACCTAAGGAATGCGAACCTAAACCCATCGCCAAAGAAGACTCTAAAAATTTAAATTCTATGCCTATTGAGTCTTTGATTAATTCACTAACCTCCTTGGAATAGAAGTTGAAATATAAGGTACAAGATGATGAGGAGGCCAAGGCAAAAAGAAGCATAGCATTGAAAGATTCACAAAAAGATACAAGCAAGATGCCAAGTGAAAAATGCTATGAATATGGCAAATTAGGACATCTTACAAATGAGTGTTCATCAAAAAGGTGAAAAGACTCAAGGAAGCCTCACTTCAACAACTTCTAAATCACATGGGATGATCGCAATTCGGATGGAGAAATTGAAGAAGAATATGAGATGGCTCAAATGGCTTTTATGGCTCATGGCAATAATGAGGTATCCTCTAGTTATGATTCTTGTGATGATTCTTGTGATGATGACGATGATGATGATGATGAGGATGATGTTGAATCATTTATTTTTAAAGTGCATGAATGTTTGAAAGAATGGCATATGCTAGGAACAAGGAGTTAAAAATCAAGATTAATGCTTTATTGAGTGCTAACTCAAAACTTGTGCATGAAAATAATATGTTGACACAAGAAAATGATATTTTGAAGAAAAAAGGATTGGATGCAAAAACCAAGATCAGGGAAGAACAAGCTTCATTGAAGAAGATATTAGATGATCTTGATGTACTTTAGCAAAAGAAAAAGGAAAATGTTTTTGAAAAGAAAAGTACTAGAAATATGCTTATCAATAAGAATTTTACCACTTTTAAAAAGGTTGATTTATGCTTTTATAAATATAAATCTTCTTTGCGTGGCAATAAAAATTTTATGTACTGTTATTGTCATCAACATGGTCATGTGAAGAAAGATTGTTATGTTAAAAGAAATGAAAAATTGGAAATGAAATCTTTGTGGATATTAAGTGAATTCACTAACTCAAGTGGACCCAAGAAAGTTTGGCCAACAGTTGTTGCCTAATTTTGTATGTAGGTATGCTTGGTTAGAGCACTAACGAATTCAAGGTGGATTATCAATGGAGGTTCAAGGCATGTGAGCTAAGATGATATTGAAATGGTTAACAATTAAATTTTTAACATGCTTCCATTTGTTTATATGAACTATGATCCCTTGAATGTTAGTCAACTATGTGTTTGAATTTGTTTAGAATGTTTGGGTATAAGGATCCCCAATTTTTGTCTATATTAAGTTACTATTTGTAAAAGAAATGGGAAGCATTCTCTTTCCTAAATGGATTTGCATCATAAGAAATTGTATCATATATGCTTTACTATTTTCATGATACTTTTGGTAAAGAATGAGAAAAAAAAAATGCCTTGATGTTAATCCTTTACACAAATTTCCTCGTTTCTACCTAATTATTTATTCTTGAAGAGAAGAAATATTTTACACTTGACTTATTCCCTCTACACTTGAATTGTATGCATAGTTTAAGGGAAAGATATTTGATACATGATGTGGCCTTAACTAAGAGGAAGATTGTGTGTGCTTATTTCAAATAAATTGCTTTACACTATCATGTTTTGATAATGCCAAAAGAGGGAGAAATAATGGACAAAACCTCTTGTCTTGTGCATCATATTTTATGGTTGTTTTTAAAATTGTCCAATTCATTTGTCATCATCAAAAAAGGGGAGATTGTTGGACCTCAGTTATGATTAATCATATTTTGATGATGAACAAATCATACTAACGCTTTGAAAACAAGTGTACAGAAAAATAGGAAGGTTCGGACGTAAATGATCATCTGAACACAATTAAGAAAATAACTAGAAGAACTCTACGGATGCTGATGTTTGTCTGAATGGAAGACACTTCGGACAATGGTAATCGTCTTACACAAAGAACTTGAAACCTTAGACAAAGAATAGTGTCTAGTCAATTGAGCAAAAATTCTAGAAGTCACTGACCATCGACCGGACGCACGTTCTGAACGAAGAAAGATAAAACACCATCGGAGAATAGACGCATCGTCGGACGTAGAGCTTAGCAGCAGCTAGTCCTTGTTTAGACGCACACTTATTATATCGACCGTCTGAAATATTTAACGTCTAGTTTTTCAGTAAACAAAAAATAGTCATTAGATAGTTGTTGGAGGCAGTTTTTGGGCATCTATAAATAACCCCAAGTCTGAAATGTAAAATATATAGAAGAGGAACTCCTACATTCAATACAAACACTTGTAAGAGCTGTTTGGAAAAAAATAGGCTAAAATATTATGGGTTGTATTAGTTTGGGTAGTATAGTTCTCTTGGCTCAACTAGAGTGAATTAGTGTGAGCAAAAGTAGACCAGTGGAGGGATAACAAGTGTACAAAGTACGGTTTCAAACCCTTTGGCTCAACTAGAGGGACTTAGTTGGTGCAAGGGTGATCCTGCTTTGTGTACAAAAAGGTTATTGCCTCACTTTCTTTGAAGAGACACTACTACTGCATGTACTCCAAGCTTGAATAGTTTGGGAGTTTAGTTTGAAATTCTTTATCTCAATCTCTTTATTTGTTCTTTAATTGTGAGTTTCAATTATGAAATATTTGTCTTTGATCATTTGTGCTTAAGTGTTTATTTGTTGTATAAAGTTTGCATTTTTATTAAGCACATTAAAAGGTTTGCTTTTAGAGACAACCTAATTCACCCCCCTCTTAGGTTGCTTTTGAGCCAACACTTGCAAGAGTGTATAGGTATTGATTAACATTAATAAGGTTTAATTATTACTTGTTTGTAAATTAAATTACCTAATCTATATTACACCGAACACCTACTAGGAATTGGACATGCCCAACAAGGCCCAAGTCATGCCAACCATCAAGCAAGAGGTGTTAAAAACGATTTTCAGCCAAGTTTCTCACTTTAGATCCATTCCTAACAACTCCAAAACCTTAAAAATCAATCCCAAACTTCCTCTAGTGCCTCCATAACCAAAACCCAACATATTTCAACCATCAATCTTGATTTGAACACCGTAAAATCGCAAATCAAAGACATTTTGTGCATTTTTTGTTTTCTGGTGATTTTCTAAGCAAGAACTCTTCAATAACTCGAGCAAGGTGTGAGGGAGTAAAGGTGCAAGGAAACTTCAAAGGGGATTTATAGGGTTTCAAATTGGTGATTTCTACCCTTTTTAAGAATTCAAAGTTGAATTTTATTACTTGTTTTAGAAATTGCTTGCTAGAAATTCATTGAAGTTCTTTGGTCCTATTTTGTGATTTTGCTCCAATTACTTGCACTAGATGTTTGATTTTTGTTTAAAGTTGTTTGTTTTGGTTAATTTGAGTGTTCTTAAGTTTAGGTTCAAGGTTGAAATTTGAAAATATTGTTTAATTTCTTGAATCATGCCTCTGAAAGCAAGTTCATCTAAAGGGAAAGAACCACAAGGAAAGAAATTCAAAGTTGGTGCTAGAAAAACAACCAACTATAATAAAGAAAATTTTGCTTTCTGTGAGGCTTATACTAGGTATAACTTGCACATGTTTGATTATTGGATACTAAAAGGATTTTACCGCATAGTAATCATGATATAGAAAGGTTTATGATGAATTCCTCTTATTCATATCCTACTGAGACCCACATTATGTTGCTAGCAGTCACTCGTGGACTTCGGGAGTAATTTGAGAATTAAGAGTTAATATCTCCAAAAGATACTTTTAGTATTTTGATGTCAGTTATGAGATAGTGAACAAAACCCTTGACCTTAGTTGGTCATTATCAATTTATTTGATAATCATCCCAATGACATTATGATCATGAACCTAGTTAGTCACACGTACAGGACATGATAATCAATTAATTTTAAACTAGCAGACAAAAGTGCAAGAGTTGCACAGTATGTATTGTATGGATGCATGGAATGCACAAATTAGCCTTAAAAGGGTTTAGGTCAATTTTTGAAGATGTGACAATATGAGGGTTGAAGTTTAGTAATACATGTAAAAATGTTTTGCATACAAATTGTTAAAATTACATCTTTAGTTATCGTATTTAAGATTAGTAGAGAATTGGGTTTAAAATATAATTACATGGGGAGCATAAATAACATGTATGTGCTTCTCTAATTTATTTTAGAAAGTCAATGGTTATTTATTAATAACCCAAAGACATGGAATTAACGCGGGATGAAAAATTAGAGTTTTCGATTCAACCGCATTAAATCAGGGTCTACTAAACCCTAATTTGCCTTAAGTAGTCTATAAATACTCACTTAAACTCCCTAGGTCTGAGGAGTAGCAGCATCAACCTAAAAATCAGGGAAGAAATTAGTTTTCTCTCCTTCCCTTAGCCATCCCTTCCACTCTTTACTTTTCCTAGCATTTCTAGGATTAGGATTTTGACCAAAAAGTTAATTCTTTTACTTGCTAGTTTAACTGTTTGGGATCTTCAATAGCATGGGGTATTAACAACTATCCAATAGGAGTTGGTTGATCTAGTGCTTGTGTACACTATACGTTTGATTATTCTTCTTCTTCATCCTAGGACATCTTTATTTTACTGCGAAAATTTGATTCTTGAGGTAAACATCTCTTCTTGACGCTCTTGGGTCACATCCTAACAATAAAATTTCACAAATCGATCCATGAATGAGGGGTTTAAATTATTTATTTGATTGTTTTTGCTGCATTTAAATTTTTAAATGCCTATTTACCGTAGTAAACTCATACTTTAGAATTAATAAAACACACACAATTCCAACGAATGCCGAAAGGTAAAAAAAAAAAATCGTCAGGCAGTCATGATTAACATTTATGTAAAAGTATCTTACTTTCACACCCTCATTCAAGAAAATTTATAAGTGTATAGTGACAACTTTCATAATTCAAAGGATTTAAATAGCAAAAGAACTTATATACACTTTCAATTCACTAAACTCCAATCAAATAGTCCTCTTGAAATATTTTTAAACTTTTACACAGTTGAAAAAGTTAATGAAACACATAAAAATGACTAAAAAAATTGCAAAACTTTTTAACCCTCTATAGTACTTCAAGAAAAGAGGGTATAGAAATCCTGAAGGCTGTCATCCGATAGTTAGAGAGTTTTGATTTTAACCAATCAAATGCTCAAAACTGAAAATCTCTACTACTATGACTCAAAGAAAACAAAAATCTTTTTGGATTTTTCGAAATAACTTCTATAATTTTTTTTCTTTTTTTTTTTTTTTAAGAAGAGCACAAACTAACAAAACAAAACACCACCAAAAACTCACATAACACATAAACACATACCAATAACATAGACACAATATATCACTAAAACACAAATACACCTCCCAACTTTAACTGAACATTGATCCCAATGTTCTCAAAAACAAATCACAAATAAAGTTATAGAATACAAAAATTAAAATAGAAAACTCCCGTATTAGGTATAGCAAAAGTAGTCTACATCCTCTACAAGTCCTCCTAAACATTAGCATCATCATCATTTATTGGTGGGGTGCTCGCAATTGCGTAAATCCACTCATATCGAAGTTCGATTTATCCCCAATGAACCACATCAGTTTTCCCATCGTTTTTACCCATTACGATTGATGATTTATCTACTTCGCGACAATAATTAAAGGCTTGAAATTCTACACTTTAAGGACGTTGATGATTGAGCTTGCCCCGGTTGGTTAGGTTGTTGAGTGTTAATGTGCCTTAAGTACCTCTTGACAATGTTGTCTTCAATTGCACATTTCGGCTCCAATTTTGTGACCTCATCTTCTTCTATCTCAACACTTGCAAACACACAAATATCTATGATAAAACTACGGTAATAAACACTAGTGCTTTGCATTTTTTCCGTAAACACAATTTTGTCATTCATAAAATGAACAATATCAATGGTTCTATCAGTTAGTACACAATAGAGAAAAATTGCTCTATCTTTCTCTATATTGGTCATATGACTTGATGACATTATCAAGTAATTTTGCAACTAATTCACTTACAATTTTCTCTATAGCATGCAAGGATGTTTACACGATTGTTCTCAATTTCTTTTTGCAATTATTTATTGAACTCGTTCACAAACTTCTTTATGTTCCCATGGTTTTGTGAAACTAAACCCCCACTTAACTTTACTTTATCATGCTTTAGTATCTCTTCATCTCCAATACCAGTTTCCAGCCATGGTTCCACTAGACATTATTTTTGCTTCCTATTTCTCTTTTCGAAGTCTACGCAAGGTTTCTCAATTTCTGGGTCTATAGGAATTCACCTAGAATGAGAAAGCATAAACTACAAAAAGAAAAACAAGAAAACAAATTAAATAAAAGAAAAATAAACAAGTACAAAGTAGCAATTAAATCAGTTGGTATCAATGCTATCAGTTGCCAGTCCTGAGCAATAGTACTGAAAACTTGATGTGCGAAATCCTTACACTATTGCAAGTACACAAGATCGTATTCAAGTAATAAAGTAATGAGTAGAGTATTGTCCCATAGAGAATAGTGATAAGCACTGAAATTAATGATTTAACTACTATTTGAAGAATCAAAATGGTAGTGATTGGTAATAACTTACTAAATACTTCAAGTCAAGAGATGAGAAAAGACACCAAGATTTCTTGATTTCATTGGTTGCAGAATGACTTAATTTTCATGTACTTATTCATGTTTAATTCCCACAATTGATAGTCGAACATCTATGCCGTTGTGACACATTGATCATGCAATAATAAACCTACATCTAATCGAATGTCTTGCCTAAGTTCTAGCACAAACAATTTAGAAATAAAAGCATTCTTTCACTTTCCAATTGATTTCCTTGATAGAATACAATTAATTTGTAACAGAAAGAATTCATCTTACGTGCATAGAATTCATAAAGACTACACAAATTGGAACTAATCCTTGATGATACTTGGTTCAACGTTAATGATGATTGATATTCATCCAAGCATGCACATAACTTATTCTAGGTTCAGTACATACTAACTAAATCAATTCAAATGTTGATCAAGCACTTAACAACATTAAGTTCATAACTAACTCAATCGTATATTGAAAACTAATCAAGAACAACCAAAACACATAAATCAATCCATTGCAACTAACTAAATCTTGAAACCCAGACTAGAATGTTTATTATTGCATAACTAATGTGATTAAAACCATAAAACTTATGAAAAACATTGTTATTAATGTGTAGAATGCAAGGAATACAATAAAAGTCACCAAGATGATAATCCAAGCTTGGTCTCCCTTGATTCTTCAAGCCCTAACCTTCCAAGTACAAACCCTAGTTCTAACTCACAATGAAAGATGAGAACAGTCATTCTCTCTTTTTTCTCTTGGCTTTCCCTCTTTTTCCACCCACTAAATCATCCAAATACTGTTCTATTTATGGGTATTACAAGGGTAACAATGACTGGGGTTGAATTAAGTTTAAAACGGACCAAATCAAATCCAAAACGGCCCTCAAAACCCTAAAAACGTAAAACCTTTTTGTTGTCTGGTTGCACCAAGCAAGCTGTAGCTTCCTCACCTAGCTTCATGCTAGGCACATCTAGCGCCGAGCACCCTATTGTTCCTTACCGAATTTTGCTCCAATTGCTCTAATTCGCGTGCTAACCAACCCTTTGAATCCCACAAATGCTTGCGGCAACTATAAAAACACAAAAAACACATAAATATATGACCAAAAACACTAAAAATAACATTTCTAAATAAAAACCATGATGTACTTTAAATTACTTAAAAACACTTTAAAAAACCCAAAAATAATATAAAAAGTTCTCAAGATTTGCAACTAAACTAAACTAAAACATATGGAAATAACACTCTAATTATTAAATAACCATAAAAGATCACTACCAAAAATGGACAGAGACCCACATAAATGATCATATGAGGACTATTTACATAATGGAAGTCTTCCAGCATCAAACATTCTAAGAGTTCTACAACTCCAAGAAGTTAAGGTTTTCGTCGTTCAAATATTATGCAAGTTTTTTGGCTATCGTAAAAATTTTAATACACTCTATTATTAATCCTTGAGTTAGAGATCTAATTTAAGTATCGGAGTATTCCCATGATGTAATTCTCTCAAATTTTTTTACTTTATTTTGCAGGCTTGTCAGGTTGCAGTGTGAATTCAAGTTGAATTATCATATTATCAACTATAGTGTTTAGTTAGTCTTGTTTTTTTGAAAGCGTGGAGTATTAAGTTCCTATAGATTGTAAAATGGATGAAAATACAGTATGTCCAGGAGCTATAGTTCGTCTAGATTGTAAAATGTATGAAAATACAGTATATTTTGAACTTTAAGTGCTTTCAGAATTTGCTTCAGAGATAGTTACAATGTATACAACATACCATTTTTTACTTGTAGTTATTTCAGTTTTACTATTCTTCAGTCTTCACATATTTACTATGCTTTGTTAATTCATAATGAAATTGAAAAGCATTTAACATCCCTTACAAAAATAACAAATAGTATTTTTTTTCCAGTGGACAAACGGAACCCTAATGACAATCCATTTATGAAGGAAACAATCCTTCAGTAAATATAAGTGAGCTTGGAGAATCCACCCTGCCTAGGGGAGATGAGATGTACACTCAAAGCAGAAATAATATCATTGATTTATGTGCCATATTTGACTCACAGTGCATAAATTATGCAACTTTGATGAAACATATCGTTGCTTAATCAAACAATAAAATTTTATTATTTCTTTTGTTATTTACAATACATTTATATAAAATATTATTTGAATAATGAATGATTTCAATTATTTAAACTATTTTATATAATAATATTGTTTGTCCATTTACTCCAAAATGGAGAGAATATTTGCCCTACCCTCCTTCTCCCTTTACAGAGAACTCAAAAAAGTTAAACCATTTTTATCCTCATTTCTTAACTTTTCATTTTGACAATTATGCAGATATTTTAACCTGTAACAGGGAAAATTGATACAAACTAATACAAGACATTATTAATAACCCAATAAAGTTGAACCCTTTTTATCCTGTTTTCTTAACTTTTATTTTTGGCAATTATGCAGTCAACAGACATTTTAACCCGTAACAGGGAAAATTAGGCATTAACCATAAATCCTGCATGCTCATAGCATTGATGTTCAAAATTGTTAAACGGTACTGCAATTTAAGACATTAATCATGATTCCGGCATGCTCATAGCTTTGATGCTCAAAATTGTTAAACGACAGATCCAAGAATAGAAGACGGCTGTTTTGAATGATTATGAAGCAACCCATTACATATTCTATAGCAGCAGCTAAGATATGTTTGAAAATAGATAAGAAATTCAAAATAGGCATAACTCCCATCATCAATTAAGGAATCAAAAAGAATTAAGCTAGAAAATCCCAGATTCGACACAAACAAGGAATCAAAAGTTTTTCTTATTAAGCCTTCTAATATTACAGTCATGAACCTCTCTGGTAAAATAATAAGATGCTGAAAACCACAAGCCGGACGAAATTTTCCATCCAGTCAACAGTTTATACATGAAATTTCCAATAGTACAAAGGGGAAAACAGCTTTAATTACTCTACTCCTAAACACAAAATCAGTAGAGCATCTAAATTTGCTAATTGTTTTTAAAAGCCAATCTAAATAAGCTCAGCAAGCTTTTAAATTTCGTTCCAACCTATAAATGAACCAACAAGCAAGAGAGTCCAGGTACATCTCTGTAGCTTTGTTGCTAGTACATCACGCCCATCTTTTTGGCAAAGTCATCAGCGTCGTCATCATCCAGGTATTCTTCTTCAGCATCTCCATTTTCACCTTCATCCAAGTTACAATTGTCCCCATCCTCCTGCTCATAGTCAGAGACCTCATCCCCACGATCATATGCTTCAGGCTCTCGGTTCTTTGCGCCATCACCAATAATTATTCCTTCTTCAACTTCTGCTTCATTCATATTATGGGACAAAGAACGAGTATCACCTAATTGGGCACCTTCTGATCCAATCTTGACTCTGGAGGCCAACTTGTATTCTTCATTCTTGTTATGATTAGGCAGGTAGGAGTCATCCTTGGATCGTGAGAAATGAACTTCCTGTCTTGAGCTTTCATCCACTTTGTTTTGATTGTTGTCCTCAGTATGACGAGAAGTCATGCTACCTCCAAATACTGCTGTTTCACGACAGTATTTGTTCCTCTTTTTCGCTTCAGAATCTCTTCCAGAGGCCTTGGGTTTCAAATGAGAGATCATCTCCAGTTTGCTGCTGATAGTCAATCTTTGAGTATTTCCTTTTCCCCACTGATTGCTCATCACTTCCATCAGCAATCTTGCAACTTTTCAGCTCCGCTAGACTTTTCGGAGCAGCAAAATCCATATTATTGTCACTAATAATGTCTGTCCTCATGCGCAAACCTCTATTATTTCTGCCATCATTATTGAAATCCTCTTGTAATTTTCCCTTTACTCTGTCTCCAAGCCGAGAAGCAACCTGTGACCTCCCTGGTGACAATCCACTGCACCCCCTTCCCTTATCTATTCCCCTATCATGGCTCATATCACTTCCATCAGTTGGCGAAGACGACCTACCAGGAATCTTTATCCTTCCTCGAAGGCGACTGCTAAGAGAACTTTCCTGTCTGTCAGAATCATGGCGTAGGTCCCTTCTAGAGCCCTGGTGACCTCGCTCATACGACCCCTTTCACGGGGATGGTCATGATTAATGACCGACCTTAAACCATTAACTCTTCTATGCTTTGACAAATGATGTCTTAAATCTGAATCATCAACTTTATCAGGGCTATCAGCCCTACCATACCGCCTCCTTTCTGGGTGAGGTAAACTCCCTGCCATCCTTTCCAATGAGGATCTACGCTGCTCCAAAGCATATTGGCCCTGAAGCCGATCATGTGAATCATAACCACGTGAATCACGGTAAACATCTCGGTCAGCATCCATCGGTGGACCATAATCTCCAGAATGACCGTCATAATATTCATTCATTCCCTCATTATCCCTTGTTATTCCAAAATGATCTTCACCATGGTAATAATCAGAATCTCCAAGCTCGTTATCCACTAGAACATCAAAACCAGGGGAAGGTTCCCTTGATACCTCTTCTGGATCCTTAATATTCAATGTAGAAGTTTGGTTATTTACTTGCAAAGGCTGCTGCACACGACTGGGCCAGCTGACCCGGTACAAGTTGTTACCACTGTTAGCGGGTCGAGTGTCCACAGGCCTATACCCGCAAAGCTCATTCTCAACACCTGATGGTTGTAAGCTTTTATTGGTACTAATTTCCTTCTTTGCAGGAGCCGCCTCAACTCTATCCTTTGGTTTTGCCTGCGGATTTAACTCAGCAGACTTCAGGACACTTGTTTGAGTAACCTTCTTCTCTTGGGTGCACTTTTCCAGGCCACCAAACGTCTTCTTAAATGTTGGAGGTTCTGTAGCAGGGACTGCTGATTGACTCTGCACAACTTTGTTGTTGGCTGGTACATGTGAGAATGGGCACCAATCACCTTTCAAACAATTCCCTTTCTGAAAGAATATGCAAGGCACTGCCTGTTTACCAGTGGCATAAGAGACAAGTGCTGCTGGTGTTGTGGCTGGCTGAGTCACGGGCACAGAATTTCCCACGGTATGTGGCATTTGTGCTCCCAATATTCCGTCGAGAGGCTAAAAAAGAGAGCATAATTAGTATCCATGTGGAAATGTAAAGTAACACTAATCACCATAAAATAAGCATGAAAAGCATGATCAATTGCCTTTTTGGGCTACTTGTAAGCAACGGCACACAGTTAAATAGTCAGAAAAGGAACAAAACTTACAGGATGCCGGAAACCACACTTTGGATTCAAGCAATTCCCATGTAACCAATACCAACAATCTCTTGGGTTAACCCTGGCAACGTCACTATGGCGATACTCACACTCACTTCCCTGCTAACGGCAGATGCAAACATTGTCATCACTTCGCATAGACTTATCATACAAAAAGCAATTCATCAAACAATAATTTTGTTCTCACGTCTACCATTTTGAATATTCTACTTGAATCAAAGAGACAGCCCCTTAGCATCAAAGGTGCAAAAAAAAAAAAAAAAAAAAACTACAAGAAAATAGAGAAATTATATAACTTTTAACAACCCGCTTAAACTAGAACTTGCCAAAAAACCGTTAAAGAATAAAGAAATGAGCACCCAACCGATAGAAACCACATAAATGTAGAATGTCCTTTCGACTCGATACCTTACAAAAAAGACAGTTGTTTAAAGAATTTCACAGACAAACAATTATTTTAAAAGCATAAATGTAGAATAGACGTAAATGTGCTTTGCCACCTCTAGTCGTGCAAAGTTCAATGAAGTTAATTCCAACTATCAGTTGCAACAAAACACAGACACAAAAACAAACAACCATGATATAGCAACAAAGAGTCAAAAAAATAGCAAAAGCTATGTAACGACTTTTCACCAAACAAAATCCACCACTTCTATCACATTCTCAAGATTTAATTCTTTAACAAGATTGACCAGAATATTCAAGGAAATACACAAATAAAGGTGTAAAGATGCACACTTTATATAATTCGAAGTAACTGAAACTACCTCAGCATCTGTTGGGAACCAAAAGAAGAAAGTTCTCAAGATTCCCCATCTTACAATAAATCCTAGTGTATAAAACTCACACTATCACACACAAATCCACAAAAAGTTAAAACCCCTGCAAGAAACCAACACAGAATATTCCACATATGGACATCAATGTTCACATATACAAACAGGAAATTCAAAAATCCCCATCTTGAAACTGAAAAAAAGAACTTCAATACTAACTAGGGTTTCTCCCAAGAGTTCAAATTAAATCAACTGTAAAAAGATCCACTGATAAAGAACTGAAATTATCAAACCCTGGCTCCATAAAACCCTAATTAATAACCAAATTACAAAGATCTAAATAAAAAATAAATTGGACAAAATTTAGAAAAAAATTAAAAATACAAAGAAAGAAAAAGGGGAAGCAAAAAAGGCGGACCTTTTTGCAGGTTAACGGAGAAGCGAGAAAGTAAACGCAATCCGTATTTCTTTTAAAAGCTTCTTCTTCAGCTGACACCACTCCTCCTCCTGATGACGTGGCAGCCACTGCTGTAAGAGGTGTTTCTTCTGCCGGCGCCGCCGTTAAAGGAGCCGACTGTGATTGTACCGACGTCGGAAAAGTACCCACACCATGGCGGCGTTGATGCTTACGGCGCAATAAGAAAAAGCTGTTTAGGGAGTTGTAATTTTCTTTGGAAACCCAATTAATTAAAACAAATAAGGAAAAAAATAAAAACAGAGGAAGAGATCGGATCTAGGGTTTTCTGGAGCGCCGCATAAAGAAAAATGATGAGAGAAGACAGAGAGGAAATAGAATAAGAGAGAAATTTTGACGATGGAGAGCAAGAGACGATGGGGTTTGGTTTTTACTTTTTAGAGAGAGAGAGAGAGAGAGACTGTATGATACAAAGGGCTATAAGAGGGGACGGAAGTTTCCTTTTCATTTTTTTTCCCCTGTAAGTACTAATGTTACCATGGAGTGTACCACATGTTTATGCGGTTTTCGCAGCATAAGCTTTTGTGTTTTGCTATAATGCAACGGATGGTGGACTTTCCTAATTTTTATCCTCTTTTCTCCATTTTATTCGTGCAAAATACTAGTACATATTTATTTTTCTTTTGTATTTTTATTCAGAAAGCTGAAGGTTTGCAAGAGCAATGTTTTGTTTCTCTTTTTTTTTTTTTTTTTCTTTGGCAAAAGTTATCAGTAATTCATTAATAATATCAATGTTTACAATCATGGGTAATTACCCTAAATCTTCCCGTGTAATCTTTCTAACCACATACAAAAATTGAATTTCTAGATAATACTGTAGCAGAGATTAATGGCAATTTTACCAAATCATGAGTAATCTTGTTCTTTTTCTCTTAACGAAAGCAAAATTACAATATACAAAAGAAGCTTTAGTGTCTGGATATCATCTAGAATCACTTCTGACAGGTAAAAAAAATTTTGTGTTAGAGTTAATAGCATATACAATATTTTGGAGTCCGATTGAATGAGCGCATTCCTTCACCCTTCTTCAGTGACTTTGAGCATGGGATTGCTACTCTTCCAATTCAGATACATCATCATACAAGTAGCAATTCATAGTCCATCTACTATGAGCTCGCATCTAACATTTCTTTGCTGCATTAGTATTCAGAACAGCAATGTCACGTTGTGTTGATGTGCCTCCATTCCTATTGCTATTCTAAATTGTAGCTTCTAAAATGCTTAGGTTTCTAGTGATATCTAAGTTTTCTGTGTATTCAAACCATTCCTATGTTGCTTTCCTTACCAAGATGTGTCTTTCCTATGTTTATCATTAAACTGCCTGTCATTCCTCTTCTTTCCATAATTGCCACAAGATGTTTGTAGTTAACTCAATGTGGTCTTTTCAATTTCTAGTTTCAGCAGACTCTCCTATCATATCAAAAAAATCCATCTATCCTTCTTCAATCCATCCCACTATATAGGAAAAAAACACCAAACATTCTGTACATAATTACAAAAACCAAAAGATGTTCCATAGTCTCCGTATCCTGTCCACAATTCTAATAGAAGCAATTGCCTTTGCCTATCCTTCTCTTTGCACATTCATTAATGGGTAGGTTTCCATTTAAGCATTTCTAGATAAAATGTTTTATCTTGTGGTTGATGTTCAGACCCCGCAGCTTTCTCTGAGATTTTTTAATCCCTTACTCTTCTGCTCAATTCTCCTTCGGCACCTTTGTTAATTCTTCCTTTAAGGTTAGTAGCTTCTTTTGCAATAGCATATCCTTTCTTCACAGTATCGTTCCCATCCTTGGCAAAACTCTAGTACCATCTATCTTTACCCCGTGGATGCTAAGGGGGATCTTTTGTATCTGCTTGCAATCCTCTTCACATTACGGGCTTCTGCATTTTGTCATATTCTATATTCCCTCCTCAATAAGGTCCTGCATTTTGTTGCTATTACAATGTGTTGGTCTCTATATGCTTACTCTTCCTTCTTAGTTTCCTAGTACCCAAGCATCATTCCAAATGTTGACTTTCTTGCCATCTTCCACTCTCAACCTCGTGTCCTTCCTCAAAAAAGTTGCTAGCCTTTTTGAGACCTTGCCAAATTCAGGATTCACGCCCTTTCTTCTGGACTTTGAAGATAGAAATGTTTCGGTGGTATCTTTCTTTTGTCACCTTACTAACATTCATTGGCAAGTTTGGATTTTTGATAAGTCCCAAACTTGCTTTGCCAGTAAGGCAATGTTGAACATAATGTCCCTAAACCTCAAACCACCTTTACCTTTGACCTCAGACAGTTTATTCCATCTCAACTAATGCATCTCATTCTCACCTTTATCATTGCCTACTAAACTTTGCCATCCGGTTGCTTATCTCCTGAAGACTGACATGGCATAGGCAGGCATTACCATTGCAATAGGCTTTCAAAGTATCTCCCTACCTACAGAGTTGAGTAGTTTGTCTTTCCATCCTTTTGAGTTTTCCAACAACTCTTTTCTTTTATGTAGCTGAATACATGTTTCTTTTATTTGCGTATAACCAGGTATTTCCCTTGACTGACTAGCTTTATTCCTTCAAGATAGGACCTGATCTCATCCTTTGTCTCCTACTTTGTGTTTTTGTTCATGAACATACTTGATTTCTACATATTGACTTTTTGTCCTAAAGCTTCCTCATAATCCTTCAAAATCTGAGATGCACCAATGTCTCAGCTTCTTTTTTGTTAGCTTTACAAAACACAAGGGATCAACGGCAAAAAATAGATGGGAAACTATATGTCCTTGCCTAGAAATTTAAGCCCAAACATACTACCATTATTCACAGCTTGATTAATTAAACTAGTAAGACCCTTAAAACACAAAAAAAAAAAAAAAAAAAACAGGTAAGGAGATAAAGGATCACCCTGTCTAATACCTCTAGTGGGGGTTACAAAGCCTATATTTCACCATTTAAATTGGAAGAATAATTCACAAACATAATGCATCCCATAGTCCACTTGATCTATTAGGGACAAAAACCCATTTTAAACATAACACAAGCTAAAAATTTCCATTTAATCCTATCACAGGCGTTTGCCAAATCCAGTTTGATAGCCATAAAATTATCATTACATTTCTATATAGAAAATGGATATATTCATGTACTATGATGACATTATCTAAGATCTATCTATTAGGCATAAAAACTGCTTAGTTTTTGTTGACTTTAAAACAATTGTTAAGTAAAGGTTTAAGTCTATTACGAATAACTTTGAAGATGATTTTGTAGAGGACATTACATAAGCTAATGGATCTAAACTGAGTTAGATTAATGGGCACTTCTACTTTGGGGATTAAAGTAATTAAAGTTTCATTAATAGTTTAAGAAATATGGCCAGTATGGAAGAAAGATTGAACAGTTTTTGCTACATCCTTTTTTATTATATACCAGAAAGATTGTAAGAAAGCAGGTGACATACCATCCGGCCTAGGGAATTTGCTAGGATGCATGGAGAATATAGCTTTCCTAATTGCCTTTTCTGAGACAGATTTAGTGAGTTTGAGGTTCATTTCTATTGTTATCTTCTGTGGAATTCTAGAGAAGACCTATTTCATTTGATTAGGCCAATTAGAGGTAAAGAGCTTTTGGTAGAAATCAACAATTTCTCTCTCAATCTCCTTCAATTCTGTATAGCATTCCTCACTATTATTCATGATTCTAGAGATATTATTTCTCTTTCTTCTACCTGCAACACAGGCTTGGAAATAGCTAGTATTCTTGTCCTCTTCTCTCAACCACTATTGTCTAGTTTTTTTACTCTAAAAAATCTCTTCTTTGTTGTATGCCTAATTTATGGACTCCTTTAATTTACTCACCTTTTCCTTCCAATCTCTTGGTTTCTTTTATTTCATTTCAACTATATGTTGCTTAATCTCATTATCTTTTTTTTTTTTTTTTGCATTCTTCTGCTTCTATCTATTCCACTATGTAAGAGTCAATTTGTTGTTCTTGATTTTCGTCATGACTCTAAAGGCTCTAGATCCTGTCTGATGGTGTTGCCATGACCTTTCCATTATCTTATTAACATCCTTGTCCATCAGCCACCTCTATCAAACTGAAACCTTCTTCTCATTTACCTTGTGATAGGATTAGTATCAAGAACAAACATGGCATGATTTGAGGCATCATCCTCAATATGGCTAACAATAGCTTTGCCAAAATTTATAGTCCATTCCACTAAGGCACTACTTAAACCTATATCAAGTCATTCCTTCACCTCACCTTCCTCATACCACAAGTTGCTCCAAGTCCAAGAGAGGTCTATGAACCCCAGATCCACAAGGTTGCTTCTATCAAGCTCCAATCACCTCTTAACTGTCCTCTCGATTTTTCTTCATTGGACCTTATGTCATTGAAGTTCCCAATCAAAACTACAAAATCCCCCTATTCTAATCTCCTATCTATTAAGTATTTCCACTGCTCATTCCGAACCCCCCCCCTATCTGTGCTAGCATAGACAAACATAAGAGACACTTCTTACCATTCTACTTCATGAAGCAATCAGTATAGACAACTTTCTTTACATCAAGTTCTTGTTTCCAAAAATATGGCCATTCCCCACTATTTTCTAATAGAATCAACACATACTATGCTATCGTATCCAATTCTTTCTGAACTTTTTCTACATACCTTTACGAATTTAGTTTTACTAAGGAAAATAATATTAAGAGAATGGAGACATATATTTTCCCTACTGGAGTTGGGGAACTGTCAAGGGGCTCCCTACATCTCAACATATACCAGAGCCCTCATTGAGTTCTAGGGTCCATTTTTGGTTGAACCCCATAATCTCAATACTATTTTTCTTTGTGATACTCATTAAAATCCTGTTTCTTGTAGGCATGCCATCCACCCGACATTGGTTCCGCTCTTCAATTAGCTAAACCTCTATATTCTTACAATTAGTTAATCCTGGCTCAATGTTTAGGTCTTTTTTCCCAAGAGGTTGCCTTTCTTTATTCTTGCCTTGGCCTTTCTTTTCAACTGAGTTTCTTTTTTTAGAACAAATTTCCTTTTAACTTGCCTTGGTAAGCTTCTTTCTGGCTCATTAATTTGGTGTTCAAATTCCATCCCTATCACCCTCTGAGCATTGAAAAAGGGGGATAGTTCAAACTGTCTCGGTATTCTTATCCGAATAAGGCCCTTCAACCTATTTTGGGTTCTTTGCTCTATTGTCCTTTTCTCTTTTCTGTGTGTCCTCTGCTATACTTTTCCTTCCACTGCATGTGAGAAAAAATTTTGGTTGTTTCATGTTGTGACTTTTCTATCCCCCTAGGTGGTTAGATATTCCTTCCTTGCTCCCTAGATGGGTTCTCTTCTGTCTCTCTCACTAAATAGATTTTTTGTCCCTTTGAGCAAGTGTTGTGTGCTTCTATTATAGTTGGGATCAAGTCCATTCTGTTCCATCTCCCTTGGGGCATGGATCTTGACTGTTACACTATTGAGTTCTATTCTGTTTCTTTGGATAGTGTCTACCTAGCAAAGCTCTCATCCATACACCATACTGACCTTCTTTCTGTCCGCATGGTTTAGAGATCTAGTGGTGTAGAACCTATCCCCATGTCTAATTCTACTACAGTTATAGTAAAAGTTTAGATATCTCTCAACCTTAAAATATACCCATAGGGATAAACCCTTTATTTAAGTGTGGTTCCTCTTATCAAAGGTTCAAAAATATCAACCTCAACCAAAATCCTAATGTGTCTACCCCTTTTACTTTCCCTTGGAGGTATCATGACATCATAAACTTTCGCGAATAACCCTTCAATTTTGCTGCCAATTTACCCAATGGACAAGCGAATTCTAGATTTGGATCCACATAGGTGATGACAATAAAGCTTTGGGTTTCTGGTCAATGTTTTGATCCCATTTCTTTACCACAAACAATTGGATATCAGAGTTTTAAGGATTACCATTAAACTCTTTCCATGTCCTTACTAATATTGAAAGTGAACTAAACAAAATTTGAAGATTTTATGGTCATTCCAAATTTAATTAACAAAATTTCTTATGCCTATAGTTAATAGCTTTGTCCTTCAAAATTTTCCCAAATAGACTCATTCTACAAAGATCCACACCTTTCTCACATCTTCCGAATCTACACTAATTCCTTCTTTCTCCTTCTTAGATAGATCAAACTTTTGCATCACTCTCACTAGAACATCCTTCATTTCCTCACTCATCTTCAGTCTTGACTGAAATCCAAAGAGTTTAAGAAGGACCTCGAATATGATCTAAATCTCGCGATCCCTATAAGAGAATCAAGGTAGAAAAGTTAAATTTTTCTCGTGATACTTTCAACCTAATTGACCCCAAAAGAAAAACAAATTACTTAAGAAAAGAAAAGAAAAGAAGGAAGAAGCTAGCAAATGAATTTAAGAAGAATATTTATTAATGAGGAATTTTTTTTAGCTAGATAAGTCAAAGACCCTTATTAGGGTTCCAAACCCTAGCCACCAGTAGCACCACCCAACTAATCATAAATATCATGATCTTCTTAACTTTCTGCACCTAGACAGACAACAGTAGATGATAGTTAGGAGCAATAATATGGAGTAAATGCTAAGCCTAGATTTTAAAATGGAGGTTATAAGCAAGAGGTTTAAAAGAATTAACTGCTACACTAAGGAGGAGGTGTGCTCATTACAAAAGAGGAGAGAGAAGCTCACAATGTATTTGTTTTGTTTCCTCATGGTCCGTTTAGTTTGATAAGAGGGGATGTTTAGTATATATCTAATTATAGGGTATTATTTTCAAGTATGTTTATGTAAAGATACAAATTGTTTTTTTTCCTTATCATGCATTTATATTAAGTGACAAGCCTGTTGATGTGTTACTGGATCTATTAAAGAAGTAATCAAATCTAGTTAAGTATCCAAAATAAGGGGGTTAGTGATTGAATATGATTTTATCATGTGAATTGACTTTCGCAAATTTCAAGTGGTTCTCAATGTGTGGTTTTGTGAATTATTTTCTTTTTTCTAATAAATTGGGAAAAACTTTTAGAAAAAACGCATCTAGGATAGCTTTTGAAATTAGTTTTTAACTTTTTAAATCACGAAAATCAATTTTTTTTCTTCTAATTTTTGTCAACAATTTATTTTATAAAGGTTATTTTTTATTTTTAAAAAATATATGTAGCTTCAATACGCTATTTAGAATTTGTTTTCCATCTTGGGATAGGTTATTACCAAATTAATAGTTGTTATTGTCAAATATTTAGTTGGCATTGATTAGTGTTTAATTTGGCATTGGGTTTAGAAGAATCCTGATAACCGTTCCATATTGTATTTGTTGAATATCAAATTAATATTTGAAAAGTAATTTATAAAATCACAATTTCATATTGATTCATCAACTCCTAATTTTATATACTTTGTTAGATTTCGTTCCTACTTTCCCAAATCTAATAAAAATATTAGTATTTTTACGATCACGTTGACCATAATACAATATTAATATTTTGACAAATGTTATTGTCACAACAATGATCTTATTTCTATATCAAAATTGATGTGAAATGACCAACCCTTTGTAGTTTGAATAATAATCAAAATAACCCTTATGGTTTATAAATATACAATTTGCCTCCTTAAATTTTGGGTTAAAGTGAAATTGTTATATATTCCATTAGGAGGTTGAAAATTTTTTATTTTAAGGGTTATTTTAGTCATTTTAAACCTCTAATAAAAGTTAGTTCTGTATTTTAATATTAAACACGACCCCTCATTTTAAGCCTACACTAATATTTTTGACTCTTTTGCACAAATTTGTTAACTTTATAACTTTTTATCCACTCGATTTTTTATAAAAAAAAAAATCAAACCACAAGAGGGTAGAATGTAGGTTTTCAAACATATGGTAAAAATTTGAACATTAGTCAAATCCCAGAGAGGTTCTTTGTAATTTAGGCTAAATTAAATAAGGAAATTAATACTAAAAATTGAGCAGAGACAATCTCAAGAAACAATAAATAAAAAAAAACATTCATAGATTAACTAATCATAACATTGTCAACCAAATTTTCACAGATAATAAATGCAGTGTAAGATAAAAAACTACTACCAAAATATCAATATAATACTATCTAGAATAATTAATATACTATCCCCTTATCTAAATTCATTATGAGATATTCATCTAATATTGTCAGAAATACTAAATCAAATGTATATTAGATTGTCTACATGATGACAAAATGATTTTTTGGTGATGAAACATATATTACAATAGTATAATAGAATGTTAAATCTGGAAGTGCTTAAGAACCTAAACCATATTTCTCCCATACAAAAGGTATTATTGGACCCAATTGTACCGACTTAAATAAAAAATTGTGCACAATTGAATTTTGAAAATCTCAAAAGAAAATAAATGAGAAAAAAATTTATATTATAAGTTAATAATCGTGAATTATCAATTAAATTGTAACAAATAATAAAATAGTATTATGTAACTACAATATAATATCTCCTTTTCTAAGTAGTATCATGTGAGGTTTATCTATTATTTATTAAGATATTAAATAAAAGGTACTATTATATTATTTTTACCATAAAATTATTATAATATAATATCCCCCTACAATAATATTATAATATAACATCCCCTTGTCTAAATAGTATCATGAGAGGTTCATCTATTATTTACTAAGATATTAAATAAAGGTACTATTAGATTATTTGTATCACAAAATATTAATTTTTCATGGTGAAACATTTATTGCAATGGTGAAATGGACAAGTATTAGCTAAGCTAAATTTCTCCCATATACTATAGGTCCTGTCATGTCTACGTGGTCCATAATACAAATTTTGTTAAGAAAATCAATTATAATTAGATACAGACAATCTCAAAAAACAAGGCATGAGAACAATTTCATTATAAGTTACTATTATGAATTTGTTAAGCAATTGTAACAAATATAAAATAGCACTATATAACTCAAAGAAATAGCAATATACCATTATCTAAAGTAATATGATGTAATTTCCCTTTATCACAATAGCATTTTGAAATTTCAACATCCTTAATTATATTAGTGATAGTGAAATACATATAAAACACAAATTTTATGAGCAAAGTAGAACAAACTATTGCTAAAACTTCAAAATGTACCAAAAAGTGAATAAATTATTGCAATAATACTGTCAAATGTTAAAAGAAATATTGCGAGAAATAAAAATAGCACTTTTGAATACCGAAAAACTAACCTATTGTTTGTTTACTGGTATACTATAGAATGTTGTATTGCCTAATATATTTTTATTAATAAATGAGAACAAATAAACTATGTACCATTAAACTAGACAGTAGATGTGGAATAAGAATATAAAATAACGGGTTAAACCTCCTCAACTTCCCTGTAATTGCACATTGTCCCATCGAACATTTTACAGGAACTTAACCGCTCATTCATATTTTTGGACCAAAGCACCCTTGCTATATTAGTTATTGCTTTTCTTATCCTTTTTCCTTTTATTACTCTTTCTCTCTCTCTAATTTTTTTCCTTTTCATTTTCTCTTTTTTTTCCTCCTTCTCTCATGTCACTACATTTTTCCTTTCCTCGATTATTAATATTTGTGCACTTGCAATACATTGTCTAATTTTTTTATTCATTGCTTTAATTTTTGTTATATTTTATTTATTAAATAATTTTATTTTTAGGTAATTTGTAACTTTATTGATGATTTCCAATTGGCTTATATACAAGCTTTACTTCAACAACGTTCAAGATCCAAACAAAAATTACAAACTTACAAACACGTAAAAATAGCCTAGTCTATGTTCCATAACATGCTCAATTGCTAGTTTTCGTTCCTCACCCCTACATAATCCATTTCTCTGTCAACTGTCACAATTAGTAATTAATAATTAATTACAACATATATAGTATGACATATGTTATTTAAATTTGAAAATATATTTGGTTTAGAAATTGTATTATTTAAAGATATACAAACAAATTACAAATTTTAATTTGTTAATATTTTAATCTAATAATTGAATACTAATTAGATTTTTATTACAGACAATATATTTGTAATTTTTACTATCAGCAATTTATTAGTTATAAGTCTAATTTGTTATATATGTTTAATTATTTTTATTGCTAGATTATTTGTAGTTGCAATATAAGTAACACATTACACGCTACAAAACTTCAAGTCTAAACTATTAACAACATAAAAAAATTTTAGTGACATATATAATTTTATTATCAGAAACAATGAGTTACAAATCTTTGATTATTTTCTTCATTATTTTGACTCGAGAGTTTAATAGCTTTATTTGAACTTTAAATCAATAGCATGTCAATTTGCTCAAACTGTGACTCAGGCGCTTGGCAACTTGATCTCCAACCTTGACTCGAGGTCTTGGCATCCAGATCTCAAACTTTAACTCAAAAGTTTGACAGCTTGATCTCAAATTTTTACTTAAGGATTTGATCTCCAACTTTTTCTCAAGAGCTTGATAGCTTAATATCGAAATTTGACCAGAGATGTGGGTGGATATACATGGGGCAAGGAGAGGCAGCCAGCCCCCAAAAGTTTCAAAATTCTAGTTTTCCCCTTTAAATTTTTAACATTTTTATTATACTCTTACAAAATTAGACTTTCCCTCCCCAAAATTTTAGAAAATGTATAAAACTTTTTGCCAAATATATCTTTATATAATCTTATCCCCTAAGACTTTAGAAATTATATTATTTTTTTGATTTGTTAATTTTGATAACACGCTCATAAAAAGTTAGCTTGTCCTCCCTTAACATTTTAGGCAAAATTATAAAAGTCTCCCTAAATATATGCCTATATAACTTTGTCTTCCAACTCCTGCATTTGTCCCTAACTTGAGGCTTTGGCATGTTGATTTTGAATTTTTTTTTGAGGGCTTGATAGCTCGATCCTCAACTTTGTTTCAAGAGCTTGACAATTTGATTTCAAACTTTGATTCCACAGCTTTACATCTTGATCTTGAATCGAGGATCGACTTCTTCAAACCTTGATTTGTTGAAAGTTTGAGAAACTTGATGGAGATTTCGCATCTTGATATGTGGAAGATTTGAACAACTCAATGGAAATATTTAGGGTACTTTTGAACCTTTCTAAAGCTTTCAAGAATATGTGTTGTGTATGCCTATAGGGATGACCACTATTCATAGTTCTAAGATAGTAGTTTGATAGTTTGTGTGACATACCCTAGAAGAATTTAGATTTTGGTCACACAATTAAAGCTGTAGCTTAATCAAGAATCCAAAAAAGTTGAGTAATCTCATGAAGGAGAATTAAAAAAATAAAAGAAAGAAAAACTTCACAAGGTGAAGAATCCAAAGGCTGATTGCAAGATCAAGAAATTAGAAAAACAAATAAGTGGGAAGGAATAGAAAGTTTGCTACAATCACAAAACATTGCTAGCTCAAAGAAACCAACCTAGGTTTACAACTTGTAATTCAAATGTTTTAGGAAATACCAACTCAACTGGAACCATCGGTTTAGGAGAGTTAGAGGTCACTCAAGGATTAAGTGGTTCTACTGGTAGAGGGGTTACAGATTAGTATATTGAGGCTACATGTACAGGCCAATAATTTCGAGATTTAGGCTCAAACAATACAAATGATTCAGACTTCTACCATGTTTAGAGGACTGCCAAGTGATGACATGAATGTTCATATTTTCAATTTCTTAGAAATATGTGATATTTTTAAGCACAATGAAATGACTAATGGCCCCATCAAACTCAACCTTTTCCCATTCTCACTTTGGGACAAAACAAAGGGGTGACTGATTTCACTAAACGTCCTAGGTCTATTGCCATATGGGACAACCTATTTTATAGTTTCTTAGCCATAGTTTCCACCATCAAAGACAGCTAAGCTATGCAATAATACAACATCCTTTTTATAGTTCAATTTGGAGCCATTGCACAAAAATTGGGAAAGGTATAAGGATCTACTGAGCCAATATCCCCATCATAGGTTACTAAATTGGCTTCAAGTATAGACCTTTTATAATGGATTGCAAGGATGTACAAGGACTTCAATTGATGTAGCAACCGGATGAGCTATTATGAGCACATAACTTTATAAGACGTATAGATTGATAGAGGAAATGGATATCACATAAGTATCAATGGCCATGAGAGATCTACACAAAGAAGGATAACAGATGTCCATGAGGTGGATGCTTTCATGGCATTGACCATACAAGTAGTACCTTTAACCGAGAGGTTTTATTTTTTGGGAGTGTATAATTAGTAGTTGGAGAGTCCATTCATATTATTAGTTATGTTAGGAAACATACACATTCCGCAAAGAAATGCCCAACAAATCCAAAGTCCAAAAATTATATGGGGAATTTCAATAGGAATCAAAAAAACCCTTATTCTACCTAAAAACCTAGATGGATGAATTACCCTAATTTTTCTTGCAATAATAACCAACAAGATAGGGGTACAACTTAAAATTTTATTTCAATGGAAGCTTCCTCTAATTAATAGAGTAATTTTTAAACTTTGGTAAGGCATTAATTTTTTTAACCTTTAGTAAGGCATGTTTTTTTGTTTATGTTTATCCACACAAATCATGAGCAAGACATTATGTAAATTTTTCTCATAAGTCCAAACAATCAAACAAATAAACTTTACTCATACGTGTAAAGTTCAAGTCCCAAAAGTGAAAAGGAAATTCCAAAATTCATCCTTACCAAAACTCTTATTTTTCTTAATTTAATCCTCAAATATTTTATATTTTTATTTTCCAATTACAAAAAATTTCGCGTACAAAAATATTTTGTTCAACTAGTGACAGGGACACTAACTTAGTTGGTAGTGAGATTTTATAATTTTTTTTTCTACTCAACTGCAATTATGGATTTAGGCCAGTAGTAGCCCTCTACTGGCTTATAAGTAGCTTTTCATTGGAATGAGGTGGCCCTTTATCTTCAGGATGACTGATGTTCCCACCAGAATTCCAAAATCAAAATAAACCACTAGTACCTAAGAAGAAGTCTAATGTTGAGGGGTTGCAGTACAAGGATAAAAGCAATGCCATAATTCAAAACTAAATAGCATTGATTCAAAGTGAAGCAAAAAGTCTTTGGACTCTAGAGAATCAGATGGTGCAATTGTCAAATCCATCAATAGTAGATCCCAAGATGTGCTACCTAATGACCCAGAAGTATATTCACAATGTGAAAATAAAGAGAATTGCAAGGCAATCACATTGAGAAGTGGAAAGAAGTTAGGGGAACTTGAGCAGAATGAAGTCAACCAACAAGCTCAAGTGCCAATTGCCGAGAATGAAAATGCCCTTGCAAATGACAAGGATGATAAGGAGAAGCAGAATGCATTTGTAAGGACACTACAAGCACTGTATCCCTAGTTGTTACAAAAAAAAAAAAAGTTAATGGCTAATTTAAAAAATTCATGGAGGTTTTTTAAAAACTTTAACATACCATTTGCAGAGAGATTGGAACAAATGCCTAGTTATGTGAAGTTTATGAAGGAGATTTTGCAAGGAAGATGAAGTTTGCTGACTAGGAGATAGTTGCATTATTAGAGGAGTGCATTGCAATAGAAAAACCTGCCACCAAAATTGAAGGATCCTGGTAGTTCCAATATTGCATTCACAATTGGGACACAGTTCTTTGGAAAATGTCGCTACAACTTGGAGCTAGTATCAACCTAATGCAATTGACCATGTACAAGAAATTAGGCTTAGAAGAGAAGAAGCCTACATCAGGCAATCTTTAATTGGAAGACCTATCACTTACCTATCCTTGTGGAGTCATTAAGGATGTTCTTGTAGAAGTTAACAAATTGCTAATTTTCCTACTAACTTTATTTTTTTGGATTGTAAAGAGGGTATAGATATTCCCATTATGCTTGAAAGGCCATCTTTTCTTTTACAAGTAAAATTCCTATGAATATCCTAAAAAGAGAGCTTATAATGAGGGTTCAAGATCAAGATTTAATACTTAATGTTTTTAAAGCTATGAAAATGGCTAACCATGAGGAAAAGTGTTTTTTCTGTGAATGTAGTTGAAAGACAAATGACTTATCTGACAAATCCATTGGAGGCAGCAGTAGTGGCAAACATTGAAAGAAAGGAAGAGGAATTCAAGGTTTACATTCAACAATTTGAGATGGTGCCATTATGGATTAGGAGAAGTCCAACATTCGAGCCATTACATACTCAAGCATCCTCAATAAAGTTGTCGAATGCTTCAATAGAGTATGCATACCTTGGTGATAATTCTACTTTATATGTTATTTTCTCATAAGCATTAACTAGTGCACTGGAAGAGAAGTCTTTCAAGAGTCACTCTTAGAGATTTAGGAACATAAGAGAGTAGTAGGATGGATCATTGTAGAAACAAAGAGAACGGATATAGTCTATCCTACATCATGAAAATATCTGATGGAAGATGATAACTCTCTAAAATGAGTGTTATTTTCATATGATTTAGCTATGTTTTGCTGCAAATCTTGAGTATTTTCCGTGTTCGTCTTAGGGTTTTATATAAATTAGGGTTTTTAGTTAGGATGATGATTTTATGTGTTTATATTCATTTATTAATATTTTTATGTCTTTATATAGGTTTCTATTGAATCATGGTTCAATTAGATGAGTAGCATGCAAATCGCAACAATTAGGAAAATGCGGAAAAGTCTAACACTAGAGTGCTAGGTGCCATAGCACCAGCTCATGGCTGGGAGTGCCTAGCTAGAGGAGCTCACTAGTCTACTAGGCACCTCAGTACCTAGATCATGGGTCGTAGCATCCAGCAAATCACAACAACAACGAGTTGTGTGATTTTTAGGTTTTGGGGTCTGACTTTTTGAAGAAATTCCCATCCTAGACCCTTAAACATTAAATCACCTATAAATAGGACACTCTTAGGCCTAGTTTTATATCTTTCATTGTTAGTTTTTGTAGCCATCATTAGTTTTATTTTTTGCACTACTATAGAAGGCAAAAGGCTTGAAAAACCAAGGGTGAAAAACTTATCATTTTGGTAACTTCTATTATACTTTGTTCATTAATTTGTTTAATGTAATGATTTGTTTCATAACTTAAATGGATTCTTAATACAAGTTATGAGTTAAACGTTCTAGTTAGGATTTTCAAGATGTTGTTGATTGTGATAGCTAAACTTATGATCTAATGTTAATTGTGATTAGTTTTCATATAGGATTGAGTATTTGTTATATGATTAGTGCTTTCAAATACTTGATCACTATTTCAATTGATTCAATGAATATGTTGTAAGATTTAATAAATGACTCACGTGTTAAAGATTGAGTAATAAGTGCCATGAATATGAATTAATACAAGATGCAACGGTTAATTTCACGTTTGTGTGCTCACTATAGGAATTTCATGAACTAGATCACTGTACCTTTATTTCTAATTATTTGATCTACATCAAAGACAAATTAGTTAGGTGAAAGGAAGACTTTTATTGCATGACCAGTTTATAATAACTGTATTTGGAAATTCTTCGTTAAATCTTGGAAACTAATTTATAATAACTAGAATTGAGTTTATGCCCAACAATCAACAAAATCAAAAAACCTTAACGCTTTTTACATCTTACATTCAATTTAGTTAATTCTAGACCTAATTTAATTTCTTGTTAAATAGTTCTTGTTGTCTAATTTCAAATTCTCAAAAATCGGTTGTCCAAATAGTATTAGGGTTAGTAATTTCAATGGTTATCAACAGTTCTCGTGGGAATGATCTTACTCACTGCTATATTACTTGATACAATCAGTGCACTTGCGAGTATAGAAAAATGCATATCAAGTTTTTCGCGTCGTAGTCAGGAACTGGAAATTGAACAAATGTTGTGGTGTGGAGTAATGAATGGAAATAACAACCACGAACATAATAAAAAAAAAAGAACGCCATCATATCCAACACCACCATCCATACACCCGCAAGTATAAGACTTTTAGTGTAAGTGGGAAAGGGAATCATCCCACTAGGCCCAATGACAAGTGTTGGCCCCAAAGCAACCTAAGAGGGGGGGGGTGAATTAGGTTGTCTCAAAAAATAAACCTTTTGAAGTGCTTAATGAAAATACAAACTTTGTCCAACAAATGAATACTTAAGCACAAATGATCAAAGATAAATATTTAGCAATCAAAGCTTAAAGAACAAATAAAAGATTGAGATAAAGAATATTAAACCGAACTCCCAAGCTTCTTAAGCTTGGAGTACATCCACTAGTAGTGCCTCTTCAAAGAAGGTGAGGCAATAACCTTCTTGTACACAAAGTAGGCTCACCCTTGCACCAACTAAGTTCCTCTAGTTGAGCCAAAGGGTTTTACGCTACAACCTCACTTTTGTACACTTGTTATCTCTCCACTCTTACACTTGAAGATCACTCACTAATCTACTCTTGCTCACACTAATTCCCACTAGTTGAACCAAGAGAACTATACTACTCAAACCAATACAACCCACAATATTTTAGCCTATTTCTCCCCAAATAGCTCTTACAAGTGTTTGTATTGAATGTAGTAGTTCCTCACATCATTTGGAAGTCCTTGGGCTATTTATAGATGAAAGATGTGCTGAAATTTGAGCTCTAACGGTCAAAAAACTAGCTGTTAAAAACTAGACGTTAGGGGTTCGGACGTCCGTGCATGCATCCTACAGCTTGATGAACAGTGTCTCGGACGGTCATATGCGTCCTACAGCTTGATGAACAGTGTCTCGGACGGTCATATACGTCCTACAGCTTGATGAACAGTGTCTCGGACGGTTATATGCGTCCTACAGCTTTGACAGAAACTTACTTCATTTTGAGCTCCTTTTTTCGAACGCTCCCTTGCGTCCGATCTCCTTTCTTATCGGACGCACTTCATCGTCCGAAAGGTGTTGTTAAACTTTTGGTTGTTTTTCTTGATTGTGTTTGGATGATCATTTTCATCCGATCCTTCCTGTTTTTCTGCACACTTGTTTGCTAACCATTAGTATGATTTGGTCATAATCAAAACATGATTATCATAACTGGAGTTCAACAATCTCCCCCTTTTTGATGATGACAAATCATTTGGACAATTCTAAAAACAATCATAAAATATGAAACATCAATCAAGAAGTTTTGTCCATTATTTTCTCCCCCTTTTGGCATCATCAAAACATAAGAAAGATAATGCAATTTAAGCTCCCATTAGTTTATTCCTCCTTGAAAGGTGAATATAATTCAATATGAGTACAGGAGAATTGTTGTGTTATGCAAAACGTTTCTTCCCTTCAAGAATATGTAGTCAAGTAGATATGAGGGAATTCATGCAAAGAATTAGGATCAAAACATTTTTTGCTCATTCCTTGTTAAAAAGCATCATCAAAAAGCAATAAAGCATATGTAAAGCAAAATAATCCATTTAAAAAAGAGAATGCTCCCTCTTTCTTTTCCAAGTAATGACTTACTATAGAAAACAATTTGTGGATACATATTTCCTATCATTCTAAACAAATTCAATCACATAGATGAGTAATATTCAAGAGAACATAGTTCAACTTGATAAATGAAAGCACACAAAATTTTAGATGTTACCCATTTCAATATCATCTTAGCCCATATGCCTTGAACACCCTTCATAGATAATCTATCTTGAATTCCTTGGTGCTCTCCAAGCATACCTACATACAAAGTTAAGCAATAACTTTTGTTACCCTAACTTTCTTGGGTCCAATTGGATTAGTAACATGCTTTATCACCCAAATAGAATTTATTCCCAAATTTTCATTTCTTTTAACATAACAATTTTTCTTTATATGGCCATGTTGATGACAATAATTACAAATAATATTCTTATTGCCATAAAAAGAAGATTTAGATTTTACAAAGCACATGTAAGATTTTTTCTAAAGGTGATAAAATATTTGTTCAAAAACATATTTCTAGTTCTTGTCTTTTCAAAAATATTTTCTTTCTTCTTTTTCAAAATAACATCAAGATCATCTAATCTCTTCTTCAATGAAGCTTGTTCTTCCATGATCTTGGTTTTTCCAACAAATTTTTCTTTCAAAACATCATTTTCTTTTGTCAAAGAATTATTTTCATGCACAAGTTTTGAGTTGGCACTCAATAAGGTATTAACTTTAATTTTTAACTCTTTGTTCTTAGCATACGATTCTTTCAAACATTCATACATTTTAAAAATAAATGATTCAACATCATCATCATCATTATCACACGAATCATCACAAGAATCACAACTAGAGGATACCTCATTATTGCTAAGTGCCATAAAAGCCATTTGAGCCTCCTCATATTCTTCTTCAACCTCTCCATCCGAATTGCAATCATCCCAAGTGATTTGGAAGTTGTTGAAGTGAGGCTTCTTTTTTGTCTTCTTCTCTTCTCCTTTTTGATGAAGCTTTAAATGCTAAGCTTTTTTTTTCCTTTGCCTCCTCATTTTGTACCTTGTATTTCAACTTCAATTCAACGAAGGTTAGAGAATTGATCAATGAATCAATAGGCATAGAATTTAAATTTTTAGACTCTTCTATGGCAATGGATTTAGGTTCCCATTCCTTAGGTAAAGCATTCAAAATTTTTCTATTCTTTTCACCCAAGGAATATTCTTTACCCAAACCTTCCAAATCCTTTACCATATCATTGAACCTACAATACATCTTATCAATGTTCTCATGAGGTTCCATTTTGAAGGATTCATATTTAGCCACAAGAAGTGACTTCTTTTGCTCTCTTATATCTTCACTTCCTTCATGAATTTCTTTCAATTTGTCCCATATCTCCTTGGCCGATATGCAACCTTTTACTTTAGAAAACTCATCTGCATCCAAAGCATTATACAAAATATTAATGGCTTTAGCATTTCAAGATAAATTTATTTTATCCCATTGTGCATTTAACTCATATCTAGTCTTAGGCCTTAATCTATGAGTATTTTCATCAAGAATATTTGCCTCAAAAGGACCTTCATAAATAATATACCACAATTCAATATTAATAGATTGAACAAAAATTTTCATTCTATCCCTCCAATAAACAAAATTATGCCATTAAACATGGGAGGTTTAGTGATAGAATGCCCCTCTAAAAATAAAGCATTATTGGTTGTCATAATGATTTTTACTCAAAAGCGGTTAAGCTCAATATATGAGACCAAGCTCTGATACCAATTGTTGGCCCCAAAGCAACCTAAGAGGGGGGCTGAATTAGGTTGTCCCCCAAAACAAACATTTTGAAGTGCTTAATGAAAATACAAACTTTGTGCAACAAATGAATACTTAAGCACAAACGATCAAAGATAAATATTTAGCAATCAAAGCTTAAAGAACAAATAAAAGATTGAGATAAAGAATATTAAACCGAACTCCCAAGCTTCTCAAGTTTGGAGTACTGATCCACTAGTAGTGCCTTTTCAAAGAAGGTGAGGCAATAACTTTCTTGTACACAAAGTAGGCTCACCCTTGCACCAACTAAGTTCCTCTAGTTGAGCCAAAGGGTTTTATGCTACAACCTCACTTTTGTACACTTGTTATCTCTCCACTCTTACACTTGAAGATCACTCACTAGTCTACTCTTGCTCACACTAATTCCCACTAGTTGAGCCAAGAGAACTATACTACTCAAACCAATACAACCCACAATATTTTAGCCTATTTCTCCCCAAATAGCTCTTACAAGTGTTTGTATTGAATGTAGTAGTTCCTCACATCATTTGGAAGTCCTTGGGCTATTTATAGATGAAAGATGTGCTGAAATTTGAGATCTAACGGTCAAAAAACTAGCTGTTAAAAACTAGACGTTAGGGGTTCGGACGGTGGGTTCGGACGTCCGTTCATGCGTCCTACAGCTTGATGAACAGTGTCTCGGACGGTCATATGCGTCCTACAGCTTGATCAGGAATAGTGTCTCGGACGGTCATATGCGTCCTACAGCTCTGACAGAAACTTACTTCATTTTGAGCTCCTTTTTTCGGACGCTCCCTTGCATCCGATCTCCTTTCTTTCGAACGCTCTTCATCGTCCGAAAGGTGTTGTTCAATTTTTGGTTGTTTTTCTTGATTGTGTTTGGATGATCATTTTCATCCGATCCTTCCTGTTTTTGTGCACACTTGTTTGCAAACCATTAGTATGATTTGGTCATCATCAAAACATGATTATCATAACTGGAGTTCAACAACAAGTACTAAGACTTTTAGGGTAATTTTACTACTTAGACAATCAAAAGGTTTAAAATGGTAATCACTACTAAAATTATGCTAAGAAAAACAATTAACTAAGAAATAACAAGAAAAAAATGGGCTGGTCCGAAGACTCTCACTTTACTATGGGTATCATTCTAATCAGTTGTCCAAATAGTAGGTCAAACTAGACGTTCATTCCAAAAAAACAATTAACCCCTTGGCTACGATATTTGATTTTACTCCAATCAAATAACCTGGAATTCTAGGAATCAACTAAAACCAATGGCATCTTGGCCTAACTATCACTCATCCGAGTCTAGTAATTGCTCAGACCAGGATTAACACACAATTACTGTATCTAGTGTTAAACCCACAAATTAAGCTAAAAGATTGGCCACCCAAAATCACTTCACTTCCTAAAGCAACAATTATTATCTAATTTTCCTCCACTTAATGGACTCCTAACTAGAATTATCCCCACATAGGTAAAGATCACAATTTCTTAGTCCAATACACAAGCTATTTAGCTACCCACGATTAAGCTAGAAAGTAAGAAAACATAAACAATGCATAAAAGTAAGAAAGCACAAATTAAACTAATGCTAAACATACTTGCTAAACAAGAAATAGTAAATGAAAGCCAACAATTCTTATATCAAATTAAAGCTAAGAAAAAACCTATTAAATTAAACTAAGAAAGATTTAAAACTGCAATGGATTAAGCTAATGAAAATTAAATGCAATGAAGCTGAAAATTATAATTAACTAAGAAACTTGAAAAGAAATAACGGTTCTAAACTATTCTACTAACTATACTAACTACTATGTGTAGTGGGTGTCCTATCTTGGAGTATATTTCAAGCCTTCAGCCCAGGAAGTGCAAATTCGCCAAATTCCTTCACAAAATACACTCTCGAACTCCAGTATCAGATTTCCCTTCTTTAGAAATAAAACTACGCTCTAAATTACATTTGGCTTATGGAATTTTTAGTTTGGTATCGTAGTACCACATTTTCCCTCTAGAAATTGCAGTCAGAAACTAGTTTAGGCTGAATATTTGAATTCTTCTTCTTTTTGCACTCCAACCCTTCATTTCTTGATTCTTCCGGCTTTGGTCCTTGTAATATAATCCTACAATAGATACCAAAAATTACATAAGTAACAAAATTATATAAAAAATACCATAAAATTATTACTAAAAGTCTAATACTTAGTGCAAATACAAATATGAAATTTTGCAACTAAACCAAAGAAAAACACTCAATTGTACAATTAAACTAGAAAAATACTATCAAAATGCCGTTGTTTAATAAGTATAATAACTCCATTTTCTAGAATTATCACACCCGTAAACTAGCATTTTGCTAATCCCAAGAAAAACAAGAAATAAAAGAAGAAACTAAACATATAGAGACGCCAAACACCACCAAGATCACAAGTCAAAAAGTGACAACCAGATGTACTTTGAATGAATAGGTAACCTCTCAACAACCTAAAATAGTATATAACCATTAAAGCATTCAAAGTAGTAATTCCAACTATTTGTCTTGCCCAGAAGAATGGTTCAGTTATCAACAAAATTTTCAAATTACTAATTATTATCCTCAATCAAAACAATTTCAAAAACTTCCTGATTTATGCAAAACACATTTCTTTTAAACCAAAAGAGCCACAAATCAATCAACCATATTGACAAACCACTTAGAAGTGAAAAGATCATTAGGACTCCACATACGATGTCCACATGTCACGCAAAAGGAAGTATTAATATAGCAAGGGGTTCTGAGACACATATTAATGATGGGTGGTAAACACATCTCATCCCCAACTTGTTAGTATACTAAAAGTGGAAAGGCTCATTTCAAAAACTTTGATTCTATTTGCCTCAATTTAAAATCAATCCTAATGACCGTTTCGAAGGCACGACATTTGTGATGCCCATTGCTCTCCTTGCCTTATTGCCTACTCTAATGGCATATTTCGAAGGCACGATATTTGTGATGTGTTTTCTTTACTCGCCTTATTCTTAAAAGTAAAATATTTTTTTGAACGCGACCTAAAACAATGAAGGGGATGAAACACACCAAAAATCATATCAAGAACTACACACCCACGGGATAAGATTAGTACTCCAAAATGCAATCACACAAATGGCCTAACTCATTTCCAACCACTTAAACAATTTCCCAAAAGCTAAACTTGATAACAAAAAGCACTTTTGAGAATGAACAAAACATGTTTCATGGAAATAAATCCTTTTAAAATCTACGATGAACTCTCTTTTTGACATCGACAATAAATAGTCTTTGAACTCTTTGTTCACAAAAGAACTAATGTAACTCACACCAAAAATTTTAAATATCTAATTCAAATACCATAATCATATGCTATTGCAAGTAAAATATCATAATCAAGTACCTCAATTCGTATTCCATCCATCAATCACCAACAAGTATTTATAAACACAAAAACTTTTTCGAGAACTAACATGACTAAGCTGTGTTATACACATCTAAATACGTCAATTTATTCAGATGATGAGTATAAATTATCCTACCACTCACCCAAAACAAAAAAAAAATCGCAAAATATGACTACTAAATTTAAGCATATAAAAGCATGATTGAGATTAAAGTCTTACCAAACCGGCCCAAAGAATTACTCACAACCAATCAAACAAAAATGGCTATCCAAATAACCAAGACATAACCAAAAGAATTCAAGTAGTCAACTCATCAACTCCAACAAGAATAACAATCAGTTGGACAATTCGTGCAACAATAAAATAAACTACTTGGACTCCGTTAATTTGTTCTAAACTAATTATTCATGCAAGATAAACTAAAAACTAGCAATTCATCAATCCAAACTAAATGCAAAGAATTAGTACACAAATAAGTAAGGAAATGTAAATCAAAATGTGTCAACTTTAGAAATCATCATTAATCAAAAATGGGACACTGGGGAAATGGGGGTAAAAGTAAAGATAAGGGAGTCCTTTCATATTTGAGCCAGCCATCAAGCCTATTCTTCATTTCCACCTGGTCAGATCCGTCATTATTATCATCATCATCATCGCTGCATTGATTTTTCTCAAAATCTTCCTCTTGGGTTTCTTTTGCTCTACAAATTGGACTCTAATGCAGTTCTGCCCCACCAGCTGGACTCTGAAGTAGTTCTTGTGCGGGCTTCTCTGATGATTTATAGAATGGTTTCCCATGAGGTGGCCCATAATACCAAGTTGGAAGTAGTCTCGGATGAATCCAGGTGTTAAGAAGCTATTTGTTGTCGCCTTGAGAACTTGACCAAGGAGGGCAATATTGTTGTGAAGGACCACGTGGCTGTAGGGCCAATAGGCTTGAAGCTCGTTCCTCTCTTCATCAGTCTATGGTGCATTGAAAAAAATTCCCTATTGGCATGTTGATAGAAGGAGCTTAATGAGAAAGAGGTGGTTTCCTTGGCATTTCACAGGCACGGTGATGTCTATCAAACTCTGACACCGTGTTGCACATAATTCTTGTCAACCAACCTTTTTGATAGGTTTGAGGCTCACCAGGGATCATAGGGCAAGCTGCATCTATATAAAGATAATAAGCTAAACCAGGCCAATAAAAAGCAAGTCGACCCAATTTTCTGTTGTTTTGAAGATCCTACCTAAAGACCTTCCCCACATTGCCCTCAAAAATAGCATAATAAAGATAGGCCCTATCCTTCTGTACATGATTGACTATGCTTTACCCAAAATCCAACAACTAAGTAAAACCAAATTTTTGGTAATAACTACAGACCACTTCTAGGAAATCTCAAATACTTATCCCCAATAGCATTGATTATCCAAGCAACATCGTTCAAGCAAAAATGGTCTTTTATTACCATCATGTCCATTTTTTTAGTCATAAAACTCTATACTCTTTATTGGAAATATCAGGAAAATTGTAAAAGCATTTATCTTTTTTGCACTAAAATCAACTAGCTCTCTGAATTGGCATTTTCCATCTACAAGGTCACACAAGTTACAATGAAATTCTTTTACTAGATAGATATACCCCGGATCAGCTGCCTTGTGAAAACATTCACAATTTTCAGCTTTTAATTGAGCCTCAATTTCTATTCTTAACCCCTTTTATTGCCCCAATTCTTTGATAAATAAAAATCTCTTTCCTTAATGACCTCATTTTATTTATTAGTTTCGAACAAAGCTTTTGCTCAGTCTCTTGCGGAAATTGGTTCAAAATTAGACTACTTCCTTCACCCATTTTTTCCCTTGGAATTGGAGGTTGAAGCTACACTACCTCTATCCCTTTCTCTTGTCATGTTTTTATTAGCAAAAAATTTTCAATCAACAAAGAAGTCTAAAAATAAATACCCCACAATTCAATTAGAACAACCAACAAATACCAACAATCAGTAATGCTCAATCAAAATGTAGCTCAAGTAACATTCAGAATTTTCGTCCAAAATACCCATAGAAAATACGCAAATAAAAATTAACCACAAAAATTTACGGACTTGGGCCAAAATTGGAACGATTTTACTAGAGAAGTGTGACTGTGAAAGACCTCTTTAAATCGCTCAATACACCTTTGAATGCCTCGAAAGAACTCCTTGATTGTTTGTGGAGGTTCAATTGATATGGGGAAATTGGAATTTTTGGATTTTGGGTTGGATTGGTTGAATTTGGGATAAAGGCTTGGGATTTTTTGAAGAAGGGAAAAGAAGAAGGGGGATAGGGCTTTTGGATGGTTGGAAGGTGGTCATTTGTAGCTGAAAATGACTAGGTTGCTTTTTTATACTCTGGAAACTTTTCAGACTGTGTTTTCATATTTCAAGAAAGGAAAATTGATACTGCAGTTTGAACTTTGAGAAACCTTATTGAAATTGATGTTTGGACCATGGTATAAATTTTTCTCCTGTGAATTGATAATACGGTATTGATTGAAATCAAAATTATGACCTTTGAAGCTGCTGTTGATACTGTGGTCTTTGACTGAAACTCATATTGGTTCTCGAAGATTGCTGTTGATACTGCAATATGGATTTTTGCTACTACGATATGGACTGAGATCCATAAATAGGCTTCTAGGAGTGCAATTGATACCTGGGCATGGATTTTTAATACTAAGGTATGGATTGAATTTCAGTAATACCATTTTTCCACAGCCAAATTTCTGGGTTGTTTCTGGCTTGAACTCAATTGATTACAACACTTTGTCAACCACATCCAAACACTCAAATCAGCACATTCCATTCATATTCCCTCAAAAAACACTTAATTAAACATAGCTATCATATTAAAAAACCTAATTTCTCAACATAATCAAACATTAACACTAAATAACCTAATCAAACTAAAAAAAGCATCAGTCAAAAAATAAAGCTTGGTGTGCCTCGTATGAGCACTTGTTTATAGTCATTGGCTTGACTATGACAATATTAAGGCTTTAATTGACACAATAAAGGATCGATGGATGCCCTTTGTCCTTCAGCTCCACATGATGAAGTTTTAATCGTTGTTCATTAACCTTGAAGTTTGAATTTCCTCCTTTTAACTCCATGGCCCCATGTGAAAACGCATAAATGACTTCAAATGGACCATTAGATTTGAAATTTTTGGGAAACAACTTGAACCTTGAGTTGTATAGTAACACTTGTCCTTGGGATTGAAGTCCTTCGTCATAGTTAACTTGCTGTGCCGAGCCTTGTTTTTTCCTTGAATATCATTGAATTTTCACTGGCATCCCTCCTAATTTAATCAAGCTGATTCAAATCTGAGAGTCTCTTTTCATATGTATCCTTCAAGTCAAAATTCAAACTCTTCAAGATAGCCCAATGAGCTCGATGCTCTAAGGTGAAAAATTTTCCCTTACACCATGCAAAATGGTGACATTCCAATTGGAGTCTTGTTTGTAGTGTAGTATGCCCAAAGAGCATCATCCAACTGTTGTGACCAATCTTTTCTTGATTTTCCTATGGTCTTTTCCAAGATCCTTTTCAACTTCCTATTGGAGACCTACACTTGACCGACTTTAGGTTTCACCCCATAATTAGCAAGCAAAGACTCGAATTGGGCATTCTTGAAATGAGATCCTTCATCACTTATAATTGCACGAGGCACTCCAAAGCAAGAAAAAATTTACCTTCTTAAGAAATTTGTGACTACCTTAGCCTCATTGGTTGGTGAGGTGATTGACTCTACCTATTTGGACACGTAATCCACGGCGACCAAGATGTATTTATTAGAAAAGAAACTTGGAACGGGCAATAGAAGCTACTTTGTAGCATTTTTTCCATGATTCTTTGAGCTCCATGGTGTCCTCTTATGTATTAAGATGGGAGATGAATGGTAATGTGCCAAGATATTCCCAACCTCTTCCTCCAAAATACATCGCCTAAGCATTCGATCATTACATTGCTGGAATAGGTACGGTTCATCCCAATAGTAATGCTTCACTTCGAAAAAGAACTTTCTTCTTTGGTTGAGGTTCAAAGAAGGGGAGACAACCTTGGCCACTATATAGTTCACCAAGTCCAGGTACCATGGTTGTTCTCCTCAATCATAACCAACTTCTTCATTGGAAATTCCCTTTAAATAGGTGTCTCTTCTTGCATAAGAAGTCTATCCTGCTCAATCCTTGAAAAATGATCCACTAACACTTTTTATTGTCCACAATTTCCCAATCAAATTCCAGTAGAAGAAAAATCCATCTTAGCAATCTAGGCTTTGCATCTTGCTTTGAAAACAAGTATTTTCCAAGTGGAATGATAGATATGACAACTTTGGAGCTAATCAAATATGATTGAAACTTATCAAAAGTAAATACTATGCCAAGTAGTTGTCCTTTTCAGTTGTAGAGTAATTAACTTGAACTTCATTTAAGGTTTTACTTTTGTCAGATGACATGCAACAATTTTTCAATTTTTTGACAAAGCACTACCGCAATGGCATAAACACTAGTGTCATACATGATTTCAAAAAATAATGACCAATTTGGTACTACAATCACCGGTACCGAGACAAGTGTTTGTTTCAACATATTGAAAAAATTCAAGCAAGAATCATCAAAGTGAAACACACAATCTTTTTGCAATAAATGATAAGATCATAATTGTGCTATATTTTATGTGTCAATTAGCATGTTTTTATGTGTTGTAAGCATGATTAGAGTATTATTGAGCTTAATTTGGTTATTCTCAATTTTTGTAGGGTTAAAGTGACAAAGGGCAGAAAAAGATGGGAAAAGATGAAAGAAAATGCCAAGGGCGGAACATGCACGAGTATGAAGTCATTTTAGACGGTGTTTCATTATTCAAGCATAACTTATGATCCAGAGCTCCGATTGAGTCAGAACCAGATGTGATTTAAGATGCATTGGAAAGCCAAAGCAAAGGGATACAACTTTTGTGTTTTACACTTTTTAAAATTATGCAAGCATCAGGGGAAAAATCAAAGCCGAAAGCGGGGCATAGTTGAGAAAGCCAGCGCACATGCACTGGAGCTCTGCAGTGCTTGTGCGCTGAGTCCAGAAGCAAATTCCCAGAAGTGGATCACCCGCACATGCACGTTAAGGTCCCTGTACATGTGTACAGAGGACGGAACAGGCCAGGACCTTACTGCCTCGTGCGCCATGTAGGCAAAGACCCCAGCGCATGTGCGCGGAAGGCTGTGAGAAGGCATGAAGTGGATTTCCAGCAGGTTTCTCCGCCCGGACGGATTCTTTTTCAGCCGATGTCATTTCCTTATCCATAAATCCTTGCTTGAAACCCTAATACTCAATATAAATACCCCAATTAGTGAGAGAAAAAGAGATCGACACTTTTATTTCTTGTTTAGCTAGGGTTTCTAGCAGTAGAAATTCTTTATTATCTCAAGCCTTTTGTTGCACTTTGTGCCTAAACCCTTTTCTTGGTAGAGGGATTTGAAGCCATGGTCAATTCTACAAAGTTGTGAGACTTCTTGTGCTTGAATTTATTCACTTTTATCTCAAGTATTGATTATTTTTCTGCGATTAATTTTATGATTGTTCTTTTTAGCATATTATTGCTGCAGATTACTAAGTTATTTTAATTAATCTACTTCTAGACTGTTTTAACCGCGTGTGCTTAATTCAATCCATGATGCAACTGAATTTCATTATTACTAGATTAGTGTAATTGAATTTAGGGAAATTAATCATCTAATTTCCATAACCGCGTGTGTTTATGTTTAATTAGTCTAATTGTTGTTGTTGATTTTAAAGCTTCTATTAAATTAATCTTTGGTGCATGTCTAGGTTAAATTAATAGTTAGGGTTAATTGGATCGCGTGTTGAAAATTAACCATCTTTAGAAAGAAATAAGAATCAACTTTGAATTGGTATTCGTTCTGGTTAATTTTTCAATCAATTAGTGCTTGATATAAAATTGAATTATCTTGTGTGTCAAGGATCGACTAGTGAAATAGCCATAGTGGATTTGACCAAAACCAATACCTTTCTCTCAATTGAATTCTCTTTAGTATTTTATTGTTTTAGTTTTAGTTTAAAAGCATTCAAAACCCCCTTTTTCCATTTAGCACAAGAATAAACTCCGTTCTCTGTGGGATGACCTGTACTCACCGCTACTACATATTGAGAGTTGTTAATTTTGGGTGCCTACGACAGCATTACAACTCCGCAGCATATCATTTTGCCACACCAAAATTTTGGCACCGTTTTCGGGGAACGGTTTGAAATATTTTTGTGCTATTTATTTCAGTTTTTCTTTTCTTTCTTTTATTATTATTCTTCCGGTAATTGTGTATGCCTGTGACCTGGTCTGCTGACAAGTTGAATTCCAATTTGATCCGAAAATACAGAGAACATTACGCAGATTGGGAAAAGAAATAAGACAACGACAATTAGGGGAAGAACAATTAAGATTTAATTGTATCTTTGCAGGTGATCAGGAACAACAGTAAGAGACGAACATGGCGCAATGAACTTTGAGAGAATTAGCCGCGCCCACTCTAAACCAACAACCTTTATGCATTACATATCCAGAATTAGATGCCAATGTTATATTTGAATTAAAATCTGGACTAATCTATTTATTACCTTCTTTTCATGGATTGCCAGGTGAAGATCCGAACTAGCATCTTAGGGAGTTCTATGTGGTTTGCACAAGTATGAGACCCACTGGGTGTCAGATAAGCATATTAAGTTGCAAACATTCCCATTCTCACTCAAGGATGAAGCAAAGGATTGGCTGTTCGATTTATCTTCGGGTAGTACCACAACTTGGGAGCAGATGAATAGACTATTCTTGGCTAAATACTTTCCAGCGTCTCGAACTGCAAATATTTGCAAGGAAATATGTGGCATAAGGCAGTTCAATGAAGAATCCTTGTATGAGTATAGGGAGCGCTTCAAGAAATTGTGTGCAAGCGTTACGCTCATCAAATAAGTGACTCCTTGTTAATTCAATATTTCTATGAAGGATTGTTGCCGAATGAAAGGAACATGGTCGACGCCGCAAGTGGAGGGGTGTTAGACAATTTGACCATAGACGCTACTTGTGAGCTATATCGAATATGGCCGCGCATTCTCAAAAGTTTGGGACACAACGTGATCAACCTCTCAAGTGTGTTAACGAGGTCAATGTTTCATTTCTAGAACAACAAATGGCTAGTTTGACTTCTTTTGTTCGACAGTTGGCTTCAGGTACCGCACCGACTGCACAACCATGTGGTATCTGCTCAAATGAGGGACACTCAACAGATATGTGTCCCACATTACAAGATGAATGTCAAGTGCATGTAAATGCAGCCAGAGGATTCCTAGGGTAGCCACGACAAAGTTATGATCCCTACTCGAACACGTACAATTCTAGATGGAGGGATCATCCTAACTTGAGATACGGGAACCCAGCCCAAAATCAGTCTCAACAAAAAATTGACATAACTTCCAACCATACAGGCTGCCATTCACTCAAAGACAACAAGCCAATTTGAATAATCAGTCTGGTAAATCTTTAGAGGAACGGCTGAATATTTTAACCGATAATACTATTCAATTTCAATAGGATACCAAGGCCAGTATTCAACAGTTGTAGCATCAAATGGGACAAATTGCAATTGCAATTAGCCAGTTGGAATCACAGAGTTCTGGAAAGTTGCCTTCTCAAACAGTCATTAACCCTAAAGAGAATGCAAGTACAATTGTGTTGAGAAGCGGTAAGGAGGTTGAGGTGCCAACTAAAGTAGTTCCTGAACAAAACAAGGCTAAGGAGAGGGAAATCGAAATGGAGAAAGAAAGTTGTCCTGTTCAAAAAGAAAAAAAATTGGTAAGTCAACTAAGTGGCCAGAATACACACCTGACCCACCATTTCCTGATGCATTTAAGGAATTTACGAAGGAGGACCTCAATAGAGACTTGTATGAAACTTTTTGCAAATGTGAGGTAAAAATTATTCCATTGCTGGATGCTATCAAACAAATTTGTCGTTATGCTAAATTTTTGAAAGAATTGTGTACATATAAAATGAAGCAAAAACAAAAGAAGGCTGAGAAGATCATGTTGGGAAAAAATGTATCAGCCGTGCTTACACAACAGAATCTTCCAATGAAATTCAAAGATCCAGGTATGTGTACAATTTCATGTTCAATAAACAATACTAGAATTAACGAAGCCATGTTGGATTTAGGAGCTTCTATAAATATTATGCCTTATTCAGTTTATAAATCCTTGCACGTAGGACCTTTACTTGAAACTAGTACTGTTATACAATTAGCATATGGATCAATGGCTTATCCTAAGGGTATAGTTGAGGATGTTTTTGTCCAAGTCAATGAATTTATTTTTCCAGGTGATTTTTATGTACTTGACATGGAGAACAATGATGAGTCTGCTCCCATTGTTTTAGGTAGACCATTTTTGAAAACATTCAAAACTAAGATAGATGTAGATACTGGAATTTTTTGACGATGGAATTTGTGGAAAAAAATTTCAACATAATATTTATGCGGCCATGAAGTATCCAGCATGGGATAATTGTATTTATTTTGTTGATGTTATCAATTCGATAATATAGGATATTTTTGAAGTTGAGTTTGAAGGAAATGGGGATAAGCAAGCAGGAAGTGATGCTGAACAACGGCAATTTGGTAAGTTATCTTATGTGATATCGAGGAACCTTAATGATACACTTTTGTTTTTGGTTTTGCAAGTTGCTGAGTCAGAATTGAAACCTCTCCCGAATCACCTCAAATATATGTTTTTAGGTGATGGAAAAACTCATCCGGTGATAATCGCTAATGACCTAACCACTGCCCAAGAAGACTGTTTGCTAAAAGTCCTAAGAGAGCATAAAACGGTGATTGGATGGACCATTGTAGATATAAAGGGAATTAGCCCATCAACATGCATGCATCGTATACTACTCGAAGATGGAGCTAAGCCTACCCGTCAACCACAAAGAAGTTGCTAAACCCGACGCTAATGGAAGTGGTTAAAAAGGAAAAACTCAAACTTCTTGAAGTGGGGATAATTTACCCAATTTCAGACAGCGAATGGGTTAGTCCAGTGCAATTAGTCCCTAAGAAGACGGGGATCACTGTGATCAAAAGTCTAGAAAATGAAATGGTTCCCACCCGTATACAAAACGGATGGCGGGTTTACATAGATTATTGAAAGCTTAATTCTCTTACTCGCAAAGATCACTTTCCTTTGCCTTTTATTGATCAAATGCTTGAAAGGTTAGCTGGTTGTGCTTATTATTGTTTTCTTTATGGCTACTCAGGATATTTTCAAATCGCTATTACTCCCTAAGATCAGGAGACGACAACATTTTCATGCCCATTTGGAACATTTGCTTACTGTCGTATGCCATTTGGGTTGTGTAATGCTCCTGCTACTTTTCAAAGGTGTATGGTTAGCATATTTTCTGATTTTTTAGAACATTTTATTGAGGTATGCATGGATGGTTTCACCGTTTATGGAGATTCTTTTGACCAGTGTTTGCATAATGTCACATTAATATTACAAAGGTGCATTGAAAATAACCTTGTTCTAAATTCTGAAAAATGTCATTTCATGGTTCAACAAGGTATAGTGTTAGGTCATGTAGTGTCGTCTAAGGGGATTGAGGTTGATAAAGCTAAAATTGACATAATTCAATCCGTGCCTTACCCCACGAAGGTGCGGAAAGTTTGTGCTTTTCTTGGCCATGCAGGATTTTACCGAAGGTTCATCAAGGACTTTTCAAATGTATCGGCACCTTTATGCAAATTATTGCAGAAAGATGTCAAATTTGGATTTGGCGATGACTGCAAGGCAGCATTTGACAAATTGAAACAATTTCTCGTGTCCAAACCAATCATCCAATCACATAATTGGAGTCTACCATTTGAGATAATGTGCGACGCAAATGACTTTGTGGTGGGTGCAGTTTTGGGACAACGCATTGGAAGGGCTCCTCATGCGATTCTCTTTACTATGCCTCTATAACCCTAAATGATGCACAGAAAAATTACACTACCACTGAAAAATAGCTTTTAGCTGTAGTTTTTGCTTTAGAGAAATTTCATTCTTATCTAATTGGTACTAAAGTGATTGTATATTCTGATCATGCAGCTTTACGTTATTTATTGACAAAAACGGAATCAAAACCAAGGTTGATAAGATGGATACTCCTCTTGAACAAATTCGATTTGGAAATCAGAGACAAAAGTGGTATGGAAAATAAAGTGGCAGACCATTTAAGTTGACTACCACATGTGGAGATTGGACTAGAGATACAAGAAAGATTTTCGGATGAACAATTATGCTCAGTAAAGGCGATGTTACCCGGGTATGCAAATATTGTTAATTTCTTGGTCACTAACAAATTACCCCAAGGTTTGTCTAGAGCTGCAAGGGAGAAAATCAAAAGTGATGCCAAATACTATGTGTGGGATGAGCCCTATTTATGGAAACATTGCGCTAATCAAGTAATCACCACACATAAATCGAAGGTGTGTCAATGATGGTGAGATTAATTCAATTTTAGCATTTTTTCCATACTTATGCTTGTGGAGGACATGTTGGAGCCTAAAGAACAGCAATGAAGGTATTAGAGTGTTAATTTTATTGGCCTAACATATTTCGCGACTCGTAGCTATTTTGTCGTTCGTGTGATAGTTGTCAAAGGACAGGTAACATTTCCCAAAAGAATGAAATGCCTTAAAACCGAATACAATTCTGCAAAATATTTGATGTTTGGGGCCTTTATTTCATGGGACCTTTCCCTGTTTCATTCAGTTATTCATATATCCTTTTGGATGTTGATTATGTTTCAAAATGGGTGGAAGCTAAAGCCACTCATACTGATGATTCAAAGATTGTTTCAGATTTTCTTAAGAGCAATATCTTTTCTAGATTTGGGATACTGCAAGCTATAATCAGTGATCGAGGTACTCATTTTTGTAATCGGATAGTAGAAGCTTTACTAAAAAAGTACCATGTGACACACATAAGATTTCCACTGCATATCTCCCGCAAACCAGTGGACAAGCCGAGATCTAACAGAGAAATTAAGTCTATTCTCCAAAAAACGGCGAACTCCATCTGTGGGGATTGGAGTTTATGGTTGGATGATGCATTATGGGCATATCGCACTGCTTATAAGATGCCTACAGGGATGTCCCCATTTCGGCTAATATTTGGTAAAGCTTGTCACATCCCCGTAGAATTGGAGCATAAAGCTTATTGGGCAATTAAGAGTTTCAATATGGGATTGGATCCTAGTGGCGAACATACGAAATTACAACTGCAAGAGTTGGAGGAAATCCGCAATGAAGCTTACGAGAATACTCGCATATATAAAGCAAAGGCAAAGGCTTTTCATGATCAAATGAGCTAAGGAAGGATTTTCAAGTCGGTCAAAGAGTCCTTCTTTATCAAACACGTCTTCGTCTATTTCCTAGTAAGTTGAGATCTCGTTGGATTAGTCTGTATTTAATAACTAATGTATTTTCCCTTCACATGGTGCAGTTGAAATTCAGAGTTTACAAACGTCCAAAGTGTTCACAGTTAACGGACATCGCCTCAAACCCTATTATGAAGGAGTTGCATTGGAAAATATGTGTGATGAGAATTTGGAAGAACCGCATAATGATTGATTGGTGAAATACTATCAAGTCGAGCCAACGATAGTAAACAAAGGCACTGAGCAAGTCGATAATTTGCAACTATATTTTTGCTTATTTTAATTTAAGGGGATAGCATATTTTAATTTCGTTGTTAATTGGGAAATCGATTGCATTAAGAGGCTAAAATGATAACAATGGTTCTTTGAAGTTTATGTGTGTTATGTGAGTGATTTAGGGTAGAATTTTTATGTGTTAATTTTAACAAAAAATAATTAATTAATTAATTTTTGTTCTGCCTTCAACGCACATGCGCGCTAAAAGCTCAGTGCTTGTCGCTGAGACCCCATCGATTTTTAGCTTCTGCCTCGCGCGCACATGCACGCTCAAAGCTCATCGCATCTATGTGCACGGGGCCGATTATCACACAAACACACTGCCTCGCGTGCACATGCACGCTGAGGAAGCAGCGCACATGCGTGCGAATAGGGAAAAGGAACTTAACTGTTCCCAAATCCCATTATTTATTCACATTCCTCTTCTCTTTCAAATTACTCTCAAACCCTCAAATCCCCCACTCCAAGTTTTCCAAAACTCACCTCAATTTCATCAATTTTACACCCAAATTTCTTCTTCTTTAAGGGAAAATCAAATCATGGTATGAATTTCTCTCTCTTTCTACAATTTTTTTTCTTATGGGTTTCAATTGATTTTCAAGAATACGTTGAGTCTTTTTATGCTTTGATTAATGAAATCTCATATGGATTGAATTTCAAACATAAATTTGGTGTGATTATTGTTTGGATTGTTGATTGAGGATGGATTGCATGTTCATAATATACACAAAAAGTTCCTCTTTCTTTATGCATGCCAAGTGTTCGATAAAATGTCTCAATGAATAAAAATGTTGGCATCAAACACAAGGCATTGATGCACGAATTTAATTCCTAGGCCATTGATTATGCCATGTGAATTCTTTCTAATTAGTTTTCATGCATAGGAATGTTCATGCATTGTATATAAGCCTTAGTTTTAGGCATTATTTTGCTTGGATTTTCATGTGTAATCTACGGCTTATGATTTGGGGGAATGGCTTTTTAGTTAACTGTGGGGTGTTGTAATTGTTTGTTTGGGGGTCATGATGCATGTTTATGTGTTATAGGAATGGGAAGAATAGCAAACAAAATAGCCATAGGCAAGGGTACCCAAGAATCCTCATTATCTGGGGCTTCACAACCAAGAGTTGGTGGCGAGTTATGGTTTCTAACCGCGGCAACTTTTCTTTTTCCCATTTTCTGCTTTTATTTTTGCATTGAGGACAATGCTTATTTTTAAGTGTAGGGTGGGAAAGTTATTTGGATTTTTTAAAGTAGTTTGGTGTATTTTACTCGATTTTGCTGCAATATTTTAACTTTTCCATGGCTTGATCTGAGAGTTTGTTAAAATTTTTGAAAATTTTGTGGATTAATTGAACATTATTTTTTTGAAATTTTTGAAAATTTTTGCTTAACGTATTTTGCTATTTTTCTGCATAATAAATCATTAGTTGAACCATGCATGAATGAGTAGTCAGTGTTAATATTTTCCATTCATGATTTTCAAGATTTTTGATCACTAAGCCATACTTTAGTTGTTTATTTGGGATATTTAGAGAAATTTATGTAGATTCAATTATGTTGCATCCCAAAAACTCACTTTATTACATTTTCGAAGCTAATTTTTAGACGACCCGATTTAGTTTAAAAATGAGGGTTGTGCCTTTTTCATTTGATGAGCCTTTTTAGCCAACCATTTTAACAATTTATTTCTAAGTACCTTAGTTGAGCCTTATTCTTATGAAGAGAAACATCATTCTCCTTCTTTCACATAAACTCAATTTACCTTCCCTTATTGAGCTTAATGTTCTTTTCATTGTTTTACCCTAAACTTTTCCCTTTAAGGGCTTATGGTGCACATTATTTGTTAAGGGGATATAAGGGTGAAAGTTTGTGAGAAGTGAGTGATGTACATTTTTGTAGCGAACTAAGGTATTGGAAAAAATTGTTGGAAAAAAAATGAATATGGAAGTGTTGGGAGTTGCAGGTAGTGCCCATCACTGGTACCTGTATTTGCAGGTAGTGCCTATCACTGGTACCTGCGTGTTTATTTGTTGCGGGTAGTGCCTACCACTGGTACCCGTACTGTAAGCAAACATAAAAAATAAAATGATGATGTAATGTATATATGTCCGAGGGAGGTTGGCATGTTTGGTTGTTCGGAATTCTTCATGGGTGTTTGTTACTCAAGTGTGGGGTTGTGGATGTTTGATATTTCGCATGCGAAGAGAAATTTTATTTTAATATATGGCCATCATTATTATAAAGCTCTTGTTCTTATTTGCTATATCCTATCCCTTCTTTGGCTAACAAATATCCTAATTTCTAGTTCGAACTGAAATTAGGTAGGTCCTACCTAACTTTAAATTGAATCGGTTGTCTAGATTAGTGGATGGGTGTAAGAAGAGTGAGCTACGGGGTATTAGAAAAATTTTGAGGGTCTTCATGATTTAATCTAGATATTTTCAAATCTAAATTTTTTAATGGCTATACACACATACACATGAATTTCATGTTTTGGTTTTTATTAGCATTTGAGCTCCTGGGTTCTTTGACTGCTCTGATTGGTGGATTGATTATTGATTATTTATGTGGATATTTGAAGGAATATGTTGAGTAGAATGTGCTAAGCTTAAATGTATTAATTTTATGTTTGATCGAGGACGATCAAAGACTAGGTGTGGAGTAATTTGATAAGATCATAATTGTTCTATATTTTGTGTCAATTATCATGTTTTCAAGTGTTGTAAGCATGATTTGAGTATTATTGAGCTTAATTTGTTTATTCTCAGTTTTTGTAGGGTTAAAGTGAAAAAAGGCAGAAAAAGATGGGAAAAGATGAAAGAAAATGTCCTAAGGGCGGAACATGCACGAGTATGAAGTCATTTCGGATGGTGTTTCGTATTTCAATCATAATTATGATCCCAAGCTCCGATTGAGGTAATTTAAAATGTATTGGAAAGCCAAGGAAAGAGCTACAACTTTTGTGTTTTACACCTTTTCAAATTACGCAAGCATCAAGGTGAAAATCGAAGTCGAAAGTGGAGAACAGTTGAGGAAGTCAACGCACAAGAACTGAAGCTGTGCAGCGCATGTACACCGCATCCAGAAGTAGATTCCCAGAAGTGGCTCACGTGCACATGCGCGCTAAGGTCCCTGTGCACGTGCACGGAGGACGGAACAGGCCAGGATCTCACTGCCTCGCGCGCACATGCACTCAAAGGCCCCAGTGCATGTGAGTGGAAGGCTGTGAGAAGGCGTGAAGTGGATTTCCAGCACGTTTCTTCGCCTGGACGGACTCCTTTTCAGCCGATGTCATGTCCTTATCCACAAATCCTTGCTTATAACCCTAATGCATCAATATAAATACCCCAATTAGTGAGAGAAAAAGTGATCGACACTTTTATTTTCTTATTTAGCTAGGGTTTTTAGCAGTAGAAATTCTTCTTTATTCTTTTATGGCACTTTGTGCCTAAACCCTTTTCTTGGTAGAGGGATTTGAAGCCATGGTCAATTCTACAAAGTTGTGAGACTTCTTGTGCTTGAATTTATTCACTTTTATCTCAAGTATTGATTATTTTTCTGCGATTAATTTTATGATTGTTCTTTTTAGCTTATTATTGCTACAGAATATTAAGTTATTAGAATTAATCTACTGCTAGATTGTTTTAACCGCGTGCGTTTAATTCAATCTATGAAGTAACTGAGTTTGATAATTACTAGATTAGTGTTATTGAATTTAGGGAAATTAATCATCTAATTGGCATAACTGCGTGTGTTTATATTTAATTAGTCTAATTGTTCTTGTTGATTTTAAAGCTTCTATTAAATTAATCTTTGGCGCGTGTCTGGGTTGAATTAATTTGATTATCAAGTTAGGGTTAATTGGATCGCGTGTTGAAAATTAACCAACTTTAGAAAGAAATAAGAATCAACTTTGAATTGGTATTCATTCGGGTTAATTTTTTAATTAGTGCTTGATATAAAATTGAATTATCTTGTGTGTCAAGGATCGACTAGTGAAATAGCCATAGTGGATTTGACCAAAACCAATACCTTTCTTAATTGAATTCTCTTTAGTATTTTATTGTTTTAGTTTTAGTTTAAAAGCATTCAAAACCCCCTTTTTCCATTTAGCACAAGAATAAACTCCGTTCTCTGTGGGATGACCTGTACTCACCGCTACTACATATTGAGAGTTGTTAATTTTGGGTGCCTACGACAGCATTACAACTCCGCAACATATCATTTTGCCACACCAATAAAGAACAAAATGGTCTAGCAATTTGTGGAATTTTTTTGATAAATTCACGATAAGAACCCGCATAATCAAGAAAACTCCTTACCCTCAAACATTAGACGGTGGGGATAATTTTTCAATGATTTCCACTTTTGCTCTATCCACTTTAATCCCCATGATGGCACTTTATCACCCAACATTATGCCTTCTTGGACCATGAAATGACAATTTTCCTAATTAAGGGACAAATTAGTTGCTTCACACCGACTTAACAGCATATTTGCGAAATTCAACAAACAATTAATCATCAAATGAAGTGCCAAATACTAAAATCATCCATGTACACTTAATGCACGTTTCTATCATGTGATGAAAAATGGCAAACATGTACCTTTGATATGTGCTGGAAGCATTACATAATCCAAAAGGCATCCTTTGGCATGCAAAGGTTCCGTAAGGGCATGTAAATGTTGTTTTCTATTGATCCTCTAGTGATATTACTATTTGAAAATACCTGGAGTATCCAAAAACAATAATAAGCAAAGCCCGCTAACCACTAATATTTGATTAATGAAGGGTAATGGAAAGTGATATTTTCAGCTGGCCTCATTCAACTTTCTATAATCAATACAAACACGACTATCCCATCACAAACCTAGATGGAAGGAGTTCACTCTTGTCATTAACCACTATAGGAAAACCACCTTCTTTGGAGCAACTTGGGTGGGACTTACCCACTCACTGTTTCTAATCAGGTAGATGACATTGGCATCAAGTAGTTTGTTTACTTCCTTCCCAACAATCTCATTCAATGTTGGATTTAACCATCTTTGGGGTTGCCTAGTTGGTCTATTGATACTAGATTTATTTTTCTTGTTAAACTATGGCTTTTTGATAGTTTATTCCTATTTTAGTGTTTAATTAAGTGTTTTAGTTTAATTTCTTGCATTAAATAATTGCATTTGCATTGTTTATAAATATTGTGATATCAGCATGAGTTTTTGGTTAATCTTAGTCAATTTGATTATTATTAAGCTATGTGTTTTGCAGAATAGGAATGAAAGGGTTAAAGTTCAAGATTATAGCGGTCAAGGGAGCATAATGCAAAAAGAGAGAAGATAAAGACCTGAGCTGGACGGAGTCTCTGTCTTGATGTCATGACACCAAATGTTCCATGTTGCAACATCGAGACGGATTTACATGGCCAATTTTAGGCTCGATGTCGCAACACCAAATTCCCCATATTATGTCCAATTTAAGTGTTAAGCTATTTTTGTAATCTTTGGCTGGAATTTCTTTAAATCTTACCTTGTAATGCACTCAAGTACACATAGTGTAGGCGTACGTGGTAATTTAGCTAATTAGAGTATTTGTTGTTTAACTTAACCTTTAAGCATAGTTTAACTTAACCTTCATGCTTTCTTTTAATTTAAAAGTCTTCTTTAAATTTCTTCTTAAGATCTAGTCTTTAAATTCTTGCAAATTTTAATCTTTATTAGTTAATTTTAGTGAGTTTTAATTACAGGTAGATATAATTTTTACATGCTTTCTCTTTAAATTTCTTGCAATCAAAGTTGCTTAAATTTCAAGTTTCCTTTGAAGTTCTTCATGTTGTTGTTAATTTAGTGATTTCCTAGTTTAAAATCTTCATTTCCTTGCATTAATTCTTAGTAAATTTTAGTGGCCTTTCTTTTAAATCTTTTAAAAATCCAAAATATATAGTTTTAGTCTTATTTCATCTTCAAATTTCTAAAAAATTCTTAGTTTTGTTTAGAAATGAATATTTCTTCAATTGCATGGTTTCTTAATGCTTTCCTTAGTCAAATTAGGTCTAATTGCTTTCCAATTTCAATCTTGTTTTAGTTAGATTAGATAATTTAGAGTTAAGTTTACTTGTTTTCCTTAGAGTAATCTAGATAGTTGCTTAATCATTAGTTCTGCTTGCTTTCTTAGAATAGAAGCTACTTGCTTAACTGTTCTATATTTAGTTGCTGCTATTAGTTCATAGACTTTAATTGCTTTAAATGTTTGGTTTTATGACTTTCCTTAGGATTAGTTCTATCTCTCTTATGATTCTACCCAACTACACAAATATTGTCAAAATCTAGTACTTGTCACTAAATCATGGGAATTATACTCACTTGCCACTTACCAATTTAATCGCTTAACTACTTACCTACCCCATATACTTGTGAGCATGAGGGTAAAATTTAAGTATTTGTGTAGTTTTTAATACTTGTGTTGTTCGGTCATTAATTTGAATTGTTAAATTTACTCAAACGAGCAATCAACAAGTTTTTGGCATCGTTGTCGAGGATTATCCTTGAGTAATGGGAATATTAGGTGCTTTAACGGTCATGTAGATTAGGCATTTTTACTTGTTTTAGTAGTTAACTTTAGTTTTAGGGGGTTTTTGTTAATGCTAAATTTTGAATTCTGAAATTTGAATTTTAAGTTATGAAAGTATTAATTGTTGAATTAATAAATTATTTGATATTCGACTGAATTCAATCTCTGAATTAAATATGTCACTTCATATATGTATTAATTTATAATAAATAATTGTCATATATGCGTAGAAAAGAAAATGAATAATTAAGGATGGTATAAATGTGTATGAGAGAGAATGTGTGTGTGATAGGGTATGTATGTATGTCAGAGAGAATATGTGCCTGTGTGATAGAGTGTGTGTATGTGAGTGAGCGAGAATATATGTGTGTGTGAATATGAATATGAAAAAGTACAAGAGAGAATGTGTGTGAGAGACTAAGAGTGTATGTATGTGAGAGAGACAATGTATATATGTGAGGGAGTGTGTGTTTTTGTGTGTGAGAGAGTATGTGTTTGTGTCAGAGTATGTGTGCAAGTGAGAGAGAATGTGTGTGAATATGTGAGAGAGAGTATGTGTGTGTTAGACTATGTGTTTGTACATTTATTTAAACTTCGGCAGATAAAGTGAAAATATTTTCATTTAAAATTTTGAATACAAATTAAATAGTGCTTAATATATTAAGTGATAAGAGAATTTTGTTATCAAATATGCTGAATTCAAAAATCTCTTAACCAATTAATTTTCAACATTAAGTTGAGTTATCAAATAGACCCTTAATTAGTAGTTCTTTTCTTGGTTATGTTACATTATTTACTTTTTATTGGTTTGGAACTTGAGATTAACTGTTGGTTAGTTTGCTCTTGTAGTACATGGTACACGAAAAAGATGAATTCATTAACCTTGACGACGAATTGAAAAAAGAATTAAGAAGGCATAGAAAGGTAAAGCGAGTGCAACAAGAACTAGAGGAACTTACAATGGAAAATCCACATAATAATACAAGGGGTCTAAATAAAAATCCAAGGATGATAGATGACAATGAAAAAATTGAAGTCAATAATGGCTGGGTGGTTTTGGTATTGAAAATAGGGTCAATAGCAATGGAAATTTCAATGGTGTAGTGGGAAATAATGAGCATAGAATGAATGTGAATGGAAGATCCTTGAGAGATTATGCGATGCCAAATTTTGATGGCAAAAATTCAAGCATTGTACGAATGTTGGTTCAAGCTAATAATTTTGAGATTAAACTAGCTCTCATTCAAATGTTACAAACTTATGCATTGTTTAAAGGTGGCCTCATTGAAGACCCTTTATACTCATTTATTTAATTTTGAAGTGGTCTTGAACATTACTTTCAAGTTCAGTGCGATTCATCTAGATTGTATTCGTATGTGGGTATTACTATTTTTCTTGTATGATCGAGCTAAATGGTGGTTGTCCCAGTCTCACGGTCAAGGAACGTTGTCAACATGGATCCAACTTGCTCAAGACTTTTTGGTAAAGTACTTTCCTCCATCTAGAACTGCTAAGTTGAGAAATGAAATCATCTCTTTTAAATAAGACTTGGGAAAAAACTTAAGTGAAGCTTGAGAGAAATTTAAAAAACTTTTGAGAAGATTTCCTCACCATGCTATTCCTCTATGGCTCCTAATTCAAATGTTTTACAATGGCTAATATCAAGAGACTAAATCTATTGTAGACACATCGGCGGTAAAGGTGTTCGTCTTGACCCATTGACCTAAAAAACCCTCTGAACAAGTCTATTTTGAACCATAAAAATACGGTACCTAAACCGGTTAATAAAACTAGGTGGGTAGTAGGTCAGAAATTTGTGATTCGATGGATACTTGACTCGATCCATATATAGGGTCATTATATATTTTATTATATTATGGCCTTATATTAATAGATTTTTTCTCCTCCCTTTCCCACTCATAGGTGTATAAATGTAATTAATAGTTATTTTAAAATTTTTAAAAAAAATTTAGTACTAAAAAATATAATATTAGACCGGGTCAGATATCTAGTCATCTGACCCACTTTGATTGGGTCGAGTACCCTATGCATGTGGATTAGGTACCGTGTCACTTTGTTCTCTACCTGGTATAATCGAGTAAGGTCAGATAAGCTTTTTTTTTTTAAAATTAGGGGCAAATGGTATTTTTACGTCTAAATGTCATTTCCTAATTTTTAAGATTCTAAAATTTAATTTCATGTTTTTGAACATTTTAGTGAATTTTGGTAACTTTGGATTTCATTTCAGATAATTTTTAAAATTAAATATTTTTTGGTCCTGAACGCGTGCTTTTTGACAGTAACACTTTAGTATCATTTCAAATAAAATTTTACGTTTTTGAGATTTTTATGAGATGTGTTCTCGATGATTATTAGAATGTTTTGACAAATTTAAATTTTTGCTTATTTTGCAAGAAACTTGAACAAATTACATTGTCGAATAACAATCGAGCCGCGTTTTCCCTGAGACTCATGTCAAATTTTGTCGAAATTCAAAAACTAAAAAATTTTGAGTTTGAATTAAAAAAAAAAATAAAGAGAGGTATGGGATTGGACCTCCCAAATTAAAAATTAACCCCCGTCGCACCAATAATTCACACACTAAGAACCCCTCAGCCGAGACATCTATCCTCCACACACACTGCTCTTTTCACATTCTTTCAACCTCTTGCTTTTCTTTCTTCATCCCATCCAAGCACACACTTTAAACACACATAAGCACCAAAAACATACCCAAAAAACATAGGGAAAGACTTAGGTATATTTGGTTTTTGGCCCCACTTGTAGATCTTATGGTGTGGATTAAATGTTATGGAATCTATGACATAAGTTGATGTAAGCAAGATTTTATAAAATTTAATTTTGACCGCAGAGTCTACAATGTATGATTAAAAATCGAGTTTATGTAAGTTTTTTCCAAAAACATAAACATGCGCACGCACTCACACATATGACAAAAGAGCCACAATGGAGCTAGCTCAAGTTCAACACCATTGAGAATCACCATTGCCATTTTAACTCTATGCATAAGAATTTTTTTTTTTTTTCTATCTATTTTCCTCTTTCATGTCATTCTCAAACTTAGACTTAAAAGTCATTTTGGGACGATATGAGTGTTTGATTGAATCTTTTGGACACATTAATATGTAAATTTATTTGATATTCTTTAAGTTTCATTTTTGCCCATGTACTGTTTGTCGAAATGCTTCAATGACTCCGATTGAATAATCTTCCTTTTGGTCGATTATTGTTTATTGTTTGGCATGTTAATTATTAGATTGTTTTTTAAATGGTTTTGATGATCCTGGAATCATGAATTCAGATGTTTAAACTCGAGTTTGGTGAAATGGGTCTTGAAAAGGTGGCTCGGTTTTCTTCAAATTGATGTTATTTAACTGAGTTTTGTTCAATTGATGTTAGATACGTATTCTACTAGTCATTGCAATCATTTTAGTATATAGTTTGTTAGATTTGGTTCTGTTTTAGGGAGATTAAGAAAAATCCAAAAATAAATCAAAATTCACAAAAAATAAAAAATAAAAACAGAACGCAGCCATGGAAGCTACAGGGAAGAAGAAAGTTGGTTTTATATAATTTGCACGTTGACCCCCAATTTTTTTAAACTTTTATTTTAACCCCAGAAGTTTCTATGTCATCTAAATCAACCCTTAAAGGCTTAGTTTTGGACACCTTTCAATTAATCCCATGAAAATAACTTTTCTAAACTCCAAAACTTTGTAACAATTGTGTTTTGACCCCTAAACTTTGGGAAATTACAATTTTACTCCTAGTAGTTTTTCTAGTTTTTGTAATTAGGTCCAAAAGTTTTCAAATAAGCAATATAGAATCACTAGATATTTTTGAAATTATAATGATTAGTTTGAGCTTTATATGAGGTTCAAATTTTAATTTTGCCTCTAAAAGTTTCTTAATCTTGCGAATAAGTCCTCAAAAATTTAGGGTCTGTTCGGTAAAGTGTAAAATGTTTTCAGCAAGAAAATATTTTCTCTAGGAAAATTATCTTCAGGAAAATAGTTATTTTCAAATGATTTTCTAGTGTTTGGTAATTTTTTAGAAAATATTGTTTCATGATGATAAACTACAGACTGTCTCTTATACACATCTAGATGTGTATAAGAGACAGAAAGTAAGATCACAATATCTTATCCCAGTTTTTTATCCACCACCGCAGCGCCGCAACCAAGAATTAAAGGATTGCTGCATGTGTTGCTGAAAGGAAAACAACTTCCGTTCCTTTTTTAGGGAAGTCATTTTACTCCGGGCGTTGTAAATTAATTTCATGTCGAAAACATTTCCCCCAGCTAGATTCCAACCAAACAGCTGAAATAACAGAAAAAGTTTTTCGGAAAAAATTTTCCGTCAAAACGAACAGAGCCTTAGTCTGTTCCTAATTGCGTTATAACCTTTTTCTTTGTGACTGTTATTGTGGCATTATAATTTTATTGTTTCTTGTATTTTTATCTTTTAGTTGTTTTGGAATGCTGCAGTTAAGTCCTTTATGTTTGTATTTGGTTCAACTAAGTCACTTTTCCTTTCAATTGTCCTTTGTTAAGCTACTTTTATGATACTTTTGCATAATTCAGTTATTTAAATTATGTTTTTAGGTTAACAATACTATTTTTGTAAGTTTAATTTTACTAATACTTATATATTGGTATATTAACCCGTTTGTTCATATTTTGAACTCAAAAATAGGATAATTTAATACCTTTGGCACTTTAAGAGTTATATTCAAATCTCTTTATCTGCCAAGTGTTTTATATGATTTCATGTGCTAATTATTTAATTTCTTTTCTTAGTTTCCTCTATTATTCTTGTTGGTTTTATTATTATCAATATTTACACTAATTTACATCCTGTAAATGGCTTAAGCCTATTATAGGGTCATGCGCTATGTGTTCTCACGCTTTTGTTAGGACCTGCATGTTAAAACTTTATATTTATGTGTTTATGTGATTTGTGTACTTATATGTTTACAATCTTGTCTAGCATTTTTATTCTTTGTAAATATCTTTTGCTCACATTCTTACAGGTCCAATTGTAGCATAGAAAATTTTCCTCCTGTGTTAGTCCAACCTTGCACAGTGAGCCCCCCATTCCCCATGTATTTCAGGCATATTTCATTCTTTCTGTATTTATTCTTATTCATCCAAACTTCATATAAATTTGGGTTAACTTCTTGGAAACATGAATTAAATCTTGCAACCGGTTTCACCAAGGGTAAAAGGGTGCCTAGGTAACCCGTAGAATAGTCTAGCCTTCTCTTTCGTCAATAAGACTCTCAAACCTTTTTTTCTTGTCTTCGTAGACTAGGAGTCACCTAGTATAGGGTTTTTAAGTTATTTATTTTACCTATTTATTTATTTGTTAATTATACAAATGCTTCAAAATTCTCTATTTTGCTTTTCCCGTCAAACCTTAAGGATTTTCCCCTTCTTTTAGGTTGAGGTTAGTGTCCTGATACAATTCACATACTGGGTGGCTTTAGTGTCCTGATACATTTCACATACCGGGTAATGACTCTATTAGTTATTTATTTATTTGTTGTCAAAAACCCTATTCTAGGTCATTTTTGGGTCTTCAAAGTGTCACTTTTAAAAGTCCCATTATAGAGCTATTTTTGTACATTATGATACTACATCTCTTTGTTTCTCTGTATTTGTATTATTTCATTTTCTCTCGAAAAATAGGGCGCAACAGTTTGGCAAGTCCACTAGGGACACTAGAGAGTCTAAGGACTTCGATTTAATCATGTTTCCTTATTTTAACGCTTTTTATATAAAGGTTGGATGTTTGTACGTTTATTTCATTTTAGTATATATTTTATTATATCTCTATTTTTGTTGTTTGTTTATCATTTATATATGTGCTAATTTTATTTTATGTATTTAAATTTTTGCACATGCATCTTGCATACTACAATTTCTCGTCGGTGTCACCCTATGCTCATTTTAAGATTAGATAGATCTGCCAGACATGTGGCTGTAGTGAAGCACGCATGTAGCGGTGTCTAGGGGGTTACTCGAACTACTGACTAGAGACCCTTGCAATTGAGGGAATACTACTTTGAGTTTCAAAGTCTGAAGCTTTGGGAGTCCTAAACCTTGAATTTAGAATGCATTCGTAAGCCAACCTCATGAGCATGTAGATAGATATACTTGTTCATATGTTCTTGTACATTTGATTGTCTGACATTCAACTCACTTATGTTGTATTCTCCAATTTTGTTATTGCATATTTTGATATTTTTGAAGACTCTTCTTTATATTAATCCAGGAGACACATCATCCATTACTCATCTGCATAACTCGGTAGGCGCTACCCCACTTTCCTTTTAGGATTTGAAGTTCATGTAGATGCGCGGGTACAGAATGCAGTGTGCCTATACTGGTGTTGAATGGGTCAAACTCGAACCATTGACCGTAGATAGTGAGACTCTTGGAATTGATAGAAATGCTACTTTTTTGGGTTTCTCAATATGAGGTTCAAAAACTGTGAACCTGCGTTGAGTCTATATTGCATTAGTGAACCTAAACTCATGCAATCTGTAGACTACCTATAGGATAGAGCCTCTCAAAACCCTAATAGGATGTTAGACACGAGAAGAGGGATAATACTTGTGTATCTTTTTAATTTTACATTCTTTATTTATCACTTTCTGCATCTTATGAGCCCTAGAAAAGAGCCTTAGGGCAAAGTGCTTTTTTAGTGAACCACTTTCGAATCCCCAAAAGTTTTTCATGTTTAAATTTTGTCGATTGCATCTCGTTTCCTAAGAATTGAAATAGTAGACATATTTTGGTTTTTTGTAAATTCAAGAATTTAGATATGTTAACTCCTTAGGACCCCTTTTGTAATCCACTGTACCCTTAGATAAAGTTGTACAAATGTGAATCTGTTGTTTAAAAGTCTTATACATTTCAAGTGTTATATAGTCGACTTACCCCTTGAAAAAAAAGTGTTTATCCATAATTCACATTGTCGCACCCCCCTCCCCGTAACCTGCGGTCTGGCCAGCACCTTTGGCACCGGCACCGTCACCATGTGGTGCTCGTGAAATAGGTGATTAAATGCAAAAATCCTATTTACTATTTACAAACATAAATTACCTACTTACTATTACAAATTTAAATGAATCACGTATTTACTATTATATAACGGGGCTTTAAATGCGACTATGAATTGTACAAAAATAATCTAAGCTAGGGAACACAGGATTGGAGTGGCCACCCGATGTGTTGGTGCGCTGGGACACAAAAATACATCAAAATTTAAAGAAAAAAAAAACCCTAGTCTAGATTGACTTCTGGTCCACATAATTCAAAAAAAATAGGTTTAGTCTTGGCTCAAAGTTGGCTGTCTCGAAAATTTTTAAACTTAGAAAAATTTTTCTTTCTTTTCTTCTTGCAGAAATTTTCGTCCCCCTTTTTTAGGCTGAGTTTTTTGCTCTTTAAAGTTCTAGGTGGATTGAGTGTAAAAATGGTCAAAGACCATTCCTTGTCATGTTGGAAGTATGGAGCATCTGATATTTGGTGAGAATGGGTGAAAAATGTAGAGAAAAACGTGGCCAAAACAGCTCTGTCGAGCTGACTGTTCTGTGAACAGTACGCACGATACTATTCACGCGCTGAATTTTTTTTTAATAAATTTAATTTAATTTTTTTAATTTTTTAATTAATTAATTAATTAATTATTTTTTTTTTGTTTTGAAAAATCTAAAAACTTAATAATATTAAAACTCATTCTTAGTATTTCAAATGCATAAAACACATAATAATTAAACACCATAAGACAAATTAAGAGGGAATTAAAGGATAAATTAAGAGGAAATCAAAGAGCAGGTTAAAAAGAAATTAAAAGGGAAATTAAAAAGAAAATTAAGAGTCAAATTAAGAGGAAAATAGGGGTGAACTTAATGGACAAAAATAGGTGTCTACACACATTTATATCCCTATAGGAGATGTTAGGTTGTATATCTATCTTGGGACATTGCATCTCACTATAGGTTAACCCTGGTTTCTGAAAGGGGTACCTCAGAGCATGTTTCAATTTCTGTGTTTTTACTTGCATTAATAACTGGCATCACGCATGAGTCATAAAGGGAATACCAATTCGGATATCCCGTGGTAGGAATAAGCCATCCTTGTGGTCTCGGGTATATAACCCATTAAGATATGCACATTTATATTTTGTACCATCCAAAGGGTTTTGTATAAGGTAAAGACTCGAATCCAGGATCTACTTCAAAACTAAGTGGCATGAGGGCACAAATCAAGTACCAGTTTACTTGACTTAGAATATGAGATTTTGACAAATTTTATACTTATTCATGAGTCATTCAAAGTATCCAATCTATTCGAATATAGTTCTCTTTAGATTCCAAAGACAAAGACACTATTCACCCTCTTACAAATAAAAATGATTTGTTTTCAAATCCTTTGATATCCAATTTTGCATGACTTAGCCAATATGTCAATCCATCGTACCATCACAACCCTTTCTTTAAGGTGTATATATCTTCGATCTATTCATTTCCCTTGTGTACCTCTCATAAGTCATACAAATTAGTCAATCTATTTGGAGTTCCTCCTATTTTTCAAGATGTGTCTCCTGAAAATGAAGCTGTCACATCTCATTATTACATAGAGACGATGGATCAAGAATTTCAGCCCCAAACATTGGCAAATGAATAGTTTGGGTCCATCAGGTATAGTACCTATCCCAGAGGATTGCATTTTTATGCTAGGCCAACCCTTGGCAAAAGAAGGGCTCTTTCCCCATAGGGCAGGCATACTGATTTTCAATTCAGTTTACTAGCTCAATCTGTTTTTCTTTTTGTTTTTATTTCCCCTTTCATTACATTCATCTAAAAGTTGTAAAAGAAAAGGTGAGAAAGATTTTCTTGAGAAATTTTGATTGTATTTTGTTAATAAAAAAAATAGAGTTTTTCAAATACTTTGAAAATATGAGGATGTTACTCGATATGTCATGGGTTCCCTTGATTCACACAAGGGTAGGCTCAGATTAACAAATTTTCACAAGTATGATGGTAAAAATCAGTCTGAGGATGCAATCTACTGCTCTTGCTATTGACTTGAAGTCCTAGGGTCACATTCATGATTTGCAAAAGATAATGCTTCCTAAAAATTTTCAAATAAATACATTGCTTTTGTATGAGTGATCAATTCCTTGTGTATATGGCATGTGTCCAAAACATTTCATTTCAAAAGTTATATACATTTTTCTTCATTGTTGTGCATTTATATTTCATGATATTGTGAACATTATTCTTATGTGCGAACCATGGAATGAGCTATGAAGAACAAGATTGAGCTAAAAAGTCCTACATTCGTGTTTTGCATACAATTCTTGCTGATATATTTGACTATCTAAATTCACTGCATGTACTTTGAAAAATTTTGACGTAGCCATCTTCATGAGAGAATCCACTATCCAAATCATATTTGTTAAACCCGGCCTAGTAAGGAATCCTAGTGAAGGTGGTGGATCAATGGGTTACTGTTTAACTAGTAGGTTTCTAAAAATATATTATTTCATTAATACATAACACTTTAAAATAATTAGATACAAGAAATTTGAAAAAAATATTGATAAAAATGTATTATGAATTTTTAATTAGTTATAAATGAATTTAAAATGATAATTTCTCAAAAATCTACAATGAAATATATTGAAATAGTTATTGAAAATATATTGAAATATGTAATTTTAGTTATTCAAAATGTGTAATTGTGAAAATAATTATTATACAATATATAAACAAATAAACACATTGGAATTATATTTTTATTATTTCTTAAAATGTTACTTTGACATAATGCATTTTTTATGATATATTTCATTTATAAAATCACAATGATACAATATTATGGGGAGTACTTTATATTGTGAAAAACATAATATTTCATTATTTTTCTAAGTTATGTCCTCAAAATTTTTTTGAAAAAATTGATTTATTTTTACTTCAAGATATTTATGAAGAAAGTTTTATTTTGAAAAAATAAGTATCTAAATGTTATATATTGTGTAGCTATTTAGTTATAATATTTAAATGGAAGTGGCAAAGGAATAAAGGGTTATAATTAAAAATGGGCATGATGTTGCCAACTGGTCGTGCGGCTCAGTGGTGTGATGTTGCTTTGGTGATAAAGGGGTGATAGGTTCAAGTCATGACAATTGCAAAAGAATTTTTTCAATATGGACATAGTCAACCCACCTAGATCGTGGTTGAACTGGCCGAGTTCTTGGTTATCCAAGTTCAATTGTCGGGTCATAGACTAGTCAACGGGTTCTTGCCTTGTCCGGCCTGGTTACTGGGCAGGTTCACAGATGGGTTTAATAATTATAATCCAAATACTATCTATCCTTGGCAACAAGTTGAACATCTAGAATTGGTAAATACAGTTTGATTAATTACCTTGCCGATCAAGCCCATACTGGGGAAATTTTTGAAGGACGTAAAATTTATCTAGATTGACTCATGTCACACCTTCCATTTGAAAAAAGAATGTGTTCTTTGTCTCCATTGTTCTGAGAATCTAGGATGACGCTTTAAGCATTCGTTTCTCTTTATAAATACAAATTGTCATTTGTTATCCCCTTTGAGCCATCAGATATGAAAATTTCATTTCAATAAAGTCCTTGGTAATCACGCCCCTACATTGGGGAAGTTTTAGATTTTAAAGTTAAGTAAATCTAGGCTTAGTTATACATTTCTTACTCTAGTTATCATAAGAGTTTAGAGTGATGTTGTGGCCTTCGTTTCTATTATCCATACACTCCTTATCTTTTGCATCCCCTTTAAGCCTCTAGAGCTAAGTCTTTCATTTCATATGTACCTATTGATTGCACCGTACACCGGGGGAAGATTTAAGGAAAATGTTAACGTGAAAGAGACATTGTTTGTATAAAAGATTATAGGAGAGTGAATTTTTAAAAAAAAAAAATAGAGAGAGAGAGACATAAAAGGAGTTGAATTTTTGAAAAAAAGAAGAAGAGAGAATGAGCCAATCAAAAATCAGAAATGAAAGGACTCAGCGTGCCAAGTGCATCAATAATATGAAAGTGTGATTTTAGAATCAATTGGCTTAGCTTCCCGGATGCACCAACAAATGTGAAAAGTGTTTTGGCAATTCAATGTGCTTGTAATCTCATGTGGAAAGTGCTTGTAATCTCATGTGGAAATATCAAGATCAAAATGTGCAATGTCTGAATGTTTGTGCTCAAAATATTTGGATGCCCCTTGCTAGTTTTGGATAGTTTTGAAGCCCAACATTGGGGAAAAATTTTTGGGATCAATGAGCAATCAAATGTGCACAATTCCCCGATTGCATTTTGTTCTGACTATCTCTTTCTAGCCATATTACAAGCCTATAAAGTCCATTACTGACTTTTCTTTCATGGCAATCAAAATAAGAACCAATCATTTTGGGTCTATCTTTGTCTAGTAATCACAAGGACACGTCCCATGATGTACAGTTTTTAGCTATCTCTTCTAGCTACATTACAAGGAAGTGAAGGAATGTAAGGTTCATTTGCTGAGTACTTTCTCATAGTAAATCAAGGTTCAGAACTGTTTGCTTTCATCAAAATGTGGTGATGAGTCGACCAAAATTAGATTGGTCGCAAGGTTGATACACTCTGGCATAGTCCTAAAAGGCTAAATTATCAAATTGTCATTTTCTCATCCATGTTGCAACCCTTGTTAAGTCCACTTCATTGGTCTATAAGGGATAGTTGACAAGAAAGGGTATTCATTTTTCCAAACACCGACCTTGATAAGAGAGCGAATTACTGCAATTCTCTTGTTCTAAAAAGCTCATAATGTGATTCCTACAATAAGATTGTTTTATATTTGTCAATGTTTTCATGCAAAGTGCATTTTTCCCTTTATTTAAAAAAAATCAAAATCAATCAAAATGAATCTCTCATTTGTTTATATTACTTGGTACATGTCACTTCTATATACTTTTCTCCATATAATCATCCAGCATCCTTTTGGGCAATATCAGGTTAAGGGACCATCTTTGACACTTAGTACATGAATGTCAACACTAGGGAAAATTTTTGGTACAAATAGTAGAATCTGGATCCACATTTGGAGTTTTTTCAGTTAGAAATTTTCAACAAGAAAAAATTTGAAGAAATGTTCAAAAAATTGGGGCATTTTTTTTTTTCCTAAATTTGAGTATCTAATGTTTAAAAACACATTGGGGAAAATTTTGATGCAAATAAAAGAGTCTAGGTCCATGTTTTGGCTACTCAATAAGAAGATTTCAATGGAAATCAAGATTTAAAAATTGGGGCAATTTGTTGTAAGTCTTAACACTAGTGATTCTTATCAAGGTCATATAAAGATGTGCTAGTGAATCTATGGGGCATACCTAAAAATTGAGTGATGCACCCTCCAACTCTTTACCATAAAGTGGATTTTGGTCATCACATCATACTCAAATTGTTGTTTTGAAAAGACATTTCTTGTGCATTCCCCATCCTGTACAGGTACACTTCACTGAACAACAACAAAGCCTCCTATCAAGCTCAGAAATGCAATTCGAGATTCAAGATTTCTTCTGGATGTTTGGTGTCAGATGTTTACTTCCTTTTGTGTGGTAAGCACCTTATTGTCTTTTATTTCAACTCATGCATTGATTCTCAACTTTTAAGGTTTCAGTTGATTTCATTTTCAAATCTAAGTTAAATTTTCAAAATCGGTTTTCAAGTCTATTTCCAAAACTCTAAATTTCTCTAGAATCTCAAAATTTCAAAAGAGTCTTCAGTCATGTTTTTAAGCTTTTGATTTCAGAAAATTACTTTCCTTTACCATCATAAAGTAAAATTTTTCCAGCTTTATTGTGGTTGAGATTTCACTGCCAGATTATACCTGGCAGTCTCCCCGATTTTACCGTAGTTGGGATCTTTTATTGCCTGATTTTACTGTGGTAATCTCTTCGATTTTACCGTAGTTGAGATTGAAGAGGCTAGTGAGAAGAGGCTCTTGGATCTTAATGAGCTTGATGAATTTTGAACAGAAGCTTATGACAATGCTAAATGCATACTAAACTTTACAATGAGAGAAGAAATGTATGGCATAATAAGCATATTCTAAGGAAGGAGTTCAAAGCCGGAGATTTGGTGTTGCTTTATAATTCCCGACTCAAACTATTTCTGGGCAAGTTGAAGTCAAGGTGGAGTGGTCCATTCAAGGCAGTGAAGGTGTTTCCTTATGGAACGATGGAACTGCAAGGAAAGGACACAACTTTCAAAGTGAATGGGCATAAATTGAAACCATATCAGGGAGGAAATATTGAAAAAGGGTAGGAAACTATCCATTTATCCACCACTTGATAAATTCATTACATAGTAAAGCTAATGACTATAAACAAGCACTTATTGGGAGGCAAGCCAATATTTAATTTCATGTTTTGTGTTGTTTTTAGCTTCAGATCTTCTTAAGATTTGATTTGGTTTGATTAGATTAATTTTGGTTGAATTTAGGTTTTAAGAGTTTCCTTATGTTCTTAATAAATTTTGCTAAGAAATTGAAGTGAAATGGTTCACTTATAACTTGTGTTTTTCATGTTTGTAAGTGACAAGAAGTTATGGATTGAAGTAGGAGAGAAGTTGAAATTTTGGATAAGTATAGAGTTTACGTTCTTTTTTGATGTTGTGACATGGGATTCTTGGTATCACGACATCCACTTCAGCCTTTAGAAGAGTTCAATTTGATGTCGTGACAGGGGATTTGATAACGCGACATCGAAGCAAACTTCTACAAGTTCCTGTCTTAGATTGATGTCGCGACATTATATAGCCCATATCGCGACATCTTAACCCACTTGTTATGCACATGACTGTTGATGTCGTAACATCAAAACTTTGATGTCGTGACACCAAAATTGGGCAAAATGATTACAAAAAGGTTTCAAGACATTTTCAACTCAAAAATCCCAAATCCTCAAGAACCCTATATGTATCTAGTCGTTTCCCACTTCTCCTTCCTCTCCAATTCTTCTTTTCCTCTTCCAAAAACAACCAATTTCCACCATAAATCCAGCCAAATAAAAATCCGCCTTTCATCAATTTCATCCGCAAATTGGGCATTAAAGAGAGATTTTTAGGCTTTCAAGGGGATTCTTTCAAGAATTCAAGGGTGCTCAACTTCAACCATCTGGGTAAAAACTTCCAATTTTTGTGCACTAGCTCGTGAATCTTTTGATTTGGACTACTTTTTGGTTAAATTCAAGATTGTTCTTTGTGCATATTTGTTTTGGTTTCTTGGAAGTACAAGTTTTTTTGTGCGTAGATTGTTGGATTTGTTTAGAATCTTCAAGAAGTCTTTGGACAAAAATTGTTGAATTTGTTGTGGTTATAATGATTATTGGAGGATTATTTGATTATTTTTAGTAAATTTTGACATTGTGTGGAAATTTTTGGGCATTTTGATTGCTATGATTGATAACTCTAGCAAACTAGAGTTATTTTACTCTAAATCCTAGCATATCGTTAGTGTGAATTTCGAATTTTGGTTAATTAATTGTAGATTTTAGTTAATTTTCAAATTATGTGTTTAGAATTTTAGTTATTGTTAAATATGGTATGTTTCGATTAGAATTTTAGTTAAAGTAATTACTTACTTGGTTTAATTATTCGGGTCTAAATTAGAGGTTGAAAGCTGCAATGAACAAAAGGCAAGGACCAAAAGGCAATTGCAGAAGAATTGAAGAATTGCTGGAAAAATGGTCCATATCCCAATTTCAATTGTTCCAAACAGTGACATGGGCACGGAAATAGGCTAATGTAATTTTTAGTCCATGTCGCGATCTCAATTGTCCAAACCGTGAAATGGACTCACTTTTAGCAATAGTAGTAATGGCAGTCTTGTAATTTTTCCAGCAGCCAATTCCTAATCTTAGCTTGTGTATTACTCAACAATTTAAGGTACTTTAGATGTGTGCTAGTACACATAGTTTAGGGTGTAGTTAGTAGTTTAGGATAGATTAAAATAGAGTAACAAGACTTGACCCTCAAGTTTCATTTTCTAAATACAAAATCCTCTTTAATTCTTCTTTAGATCTGGCTTTTAATCTTGCAAGTTTGGATTTTGATAACATATTAGTATTGGGTTAATCTTTAGCTTTAAGTAGATATAATTTTTACTTGGTTTCTAGTTTAATTTCCTAAATCTCTTTGCTTTTATTTCAAGTTTTCTTAGAGTAATTAATGCTGTTGTTAATTTAGTACTTTTTAATTCAAGATTTCAATTCCTTGCTTTTTAATTCTAGTTAATTTTTAGTGGGCTTTCTTTCTTCAATACAAAAATCCAAAATATTTAGTTTAGAACTTAATTTTCTCTCAAGAATCAATAGTTTCATTTGGTAGAAATGGTTGTTACTTTGCTCTTATATTTTCTAATTGTTTTCCTTAGTTAACTAGAACTCTTTGCTTCCAATTTTAGTATAAAGTTAATTCCTTTATTTTGGTGAATTAAGGTAAGTTTCATTTGCTTTCATGTAATTGCTTTTCATAGAATAGATTGGTTAGTCGATTAATTTAGCAGATAATTGTCATTATTATCTTACTTTTTTAGGAAAGTTAATTTAATTATCTAACTATAATACGCAATTTCATTGAGAATTTGCATAGTTTAGATCTTTAATCGGCATTTTGGACCACATAACTACACAAAAACTTGTAAAACTTGGTACTTGCCTAGCACAATCATCATGGGAATGATCCCGCTCATTCTATACTACTATCTAGCACCATATACTTGCGGATGCCAGTGTAGAAGTTAAGAATTAGTGTGGTTTTATTACTTGACATATTTAGATTATTTTTGTTCTACCCACGGATCAAGTTTTTAGCACCATTGCTAGGGATCGAACCCGGGTTGCCCATGTGACAAGTGGGAATACTTCCCACTACTACAATGACAATTCGATTTGGAGATCCAAATCGTGGCATTAAGATCAAGAGAAATCACGATATGGAGAAATCCAAATCGCTCTTTCGATACAAACAGAAGTGCAATTTTAAAATACCTCTTCTTTTTCTTTTCTTAAATCTTCAATTTCTCTTCATCTCTTAACCGTGGAAACCCCTCCCTTAACCCCACAATTTCTGCCTTTAAAAATATTTTCAACATCATAATTCATCACCACAACGTTTTTACATCATCCTTGAAGCATCAAAGCAGGAATACTTTGGTGTTTGATTGGAAAATGTGAACTTCAAGGAGGGATTTGCACTCAAATTCCTGGGGAATTTTTTGGCAACAATCAGGTAACTTCTTTCTTAAATTTTGTGCTTGAAAATTTTCCAATTGCTAAGGACAATTTTTGGATATATTTGAATAAGTTGTATTTTGGAATTGTTGATAACAATGGGTGATTTTGGAACAAATATTTGGTGCAAATTTTTGGATAAGATTGTGGTATTAAATCCATTAATTCTTTAAATTGTTGGACTGTGAGTTCGATTAATTGAATTATCATTGAGAAATTGTGAACTATGTTGATAAATTGGTGAATAGTTTTTGGTTGTGAATTCATAATGCTTCATTGCTTAATTTTTTATTTCGCTGATAATCCCTCATGTTGTGAAAAATGACAAGAGGTGTAAATGGGAGTGCTGAGAAGAGGTCAAGAATGAGGGGTAGAGGAATGGGTTCAAGAAAAAGAAAATCTGGTGAAGGTACGAGTCAAGAAGGAGAAGTAGGTCAGCCTAGTAAGGAAGAAGGGCAAGTAGAACCTCAATTTTCTAGTGATAGGGCCCATCAATTGTATAAAAATAATGAGAAACATGAAGTGATGAAGGAGAGAAATTTTGATTTATCCATGCATTGGAGAGCATATTAAGTGGTTAGGAAGGGAATAGAGGATCAAATTAAAGCAAGGCATTGGGAAAGGTTTAATGCTCCGGTTGACACAAGAGGAACTCAATTAGTGAAAGAACTTCGTTGTAATCTGTGTGATCTTAAGGATGGAAAAGTGAGAGTTCGAGGGGTATTGGTTGGTTTAAGCTCAAAAGTGATTAATTTTAACATACTCCTATACCTTCTTATCAATATTTAGCACTTTTGACTGAAAAAAGAAGGACGTAGACAGATGAATGTAATTAAAGATGCTATTTGTGATGACAAAGCGAATTGGATTCAGAAGCTACAAATGATACTGAATTAAGATTTGCTCGTCATGGACTCTTACTGGTAGTAAAACTATGGGAAAAAAGAAACTTATAAATATTATAAGATTTTTTCCTTAGTTGAAAAACATAGTAAGTTATTATTATTGAACATAAAAAATAAATAATTAAAATGTCCATACAAAACCATCATAGGAAAACTAAAATAAAAAATAAAGCAGATGCACTAATAAAAATTAATCAAAGACCAATGATTTGATGTCATATTTAACAACCAAGAATCAATTTCTTGCTCTTACTTAACAATTAACTAGCAAATATTTAACTTGCTTCGGTTAAAGTATTTTTGTCTTGAACATCCAACAAACTGATATCATTTTCTTCAGTCATCCTTTGACTAGCAAGCCACTCATCTACATCAAATACTAATAAAAGATTTTCTATGCCAACTGGGTCATAAGTTGAAGAATGAACTTTTCTTCAATTGTCGTTCTCTAAGCCTCGTATTGTGGTAGCAAAAACCAAATGATCTAACTTTTGTTGCTTCAATAGGTGTCTTTCTTTGTATATGTTTGATCATATATGCTCCAATTTCTTTCACATCTCGATGAAGAGCAATTTTGACTTAAAATTTGCATTGCCAAATTTTGAAGTTTTGGGGTATCCAAATCATGAAGGTTTAAATAGACAGAAAAAGATAAAATAAAAATTAAAATAAAAAGGTTGAATACTACCTGGTTGTAATTCTGTCCTACTTTAAATAGCAATTTTAGTTCCAAATGCTCCAACACCATCCATGTATGCATAAACCTATGCAAAAAAAAAAAAAAAAAAGGAAAAAAACGTGTAATAGTGAAATGTTAGAGATAAGCAACTAAGAAATTTATAAATTAAATAAAGCTCCGCAAATGCTTCTATCTGTGTATCCAAATCTAGTTCAAGTACTCTAATAACATGTTGAAGGCAACGACGAATACATTTGGATCCTTGGAAGTTTTAGAGTTGGCAACATATTAAACAGCGGGATTTAGAAAATAACCGGCTAAATGTAGAGGTGATTGAAGAGAACGACTCCATCTATCATCAATTATATCCCAATTTTATTTATATCTTTGTTCATGTTTTCCACAAACCTCACAAATAGATATTTTAGCCTTTTCAAGTGCATCATATAGATATGCCGTAGCTAGTTTCTCATCTCCATCTACCAAACGCAACACTTGAAAGAGAGGTAGGCTGATTCTATAAATTTCCTCTAATTTTCTCCAAAATGCTGCATCTATTAATTACTTGTCCACCAATTGTCGATCTATTGTTTTTGATATCTTGAGGTTCAACCATTCCTCCGAGAGAAACATCTTTTTTAGTCCAACTCTCTAGAAAAATAAGAAAGAAAGGCAAAACAAAAACTATAAATAAATAATTTTAAATTTAGTTATTAAAATGAAAAAATAGTAAAATTAAGATTATATTTCCCAGGTCTAGAACATTTTCAATTAAAATGAAATGCGTTGCAAACCGAGCCATGGCTGTTCTTAAAAATTCCTTTCCATCTGTAAATTTTCTTATCAAGGACTATAAATTCACATGATTATAGATAGCTTGTTACTTTTTTAGCTTTCTCTATCAAATTTTTAACATGCTTAAGTTTTCCAATCTTTTCCAACATTAAATCAATAGAATGAGATGCATAAGACGTCCAAAATATATTTGGCCATTTTTCCATTAACAATTTTCCGATTGCAATATAGTTTGACGCATTATTTGTAATGACTTGAATGACATTTTCTTGACCAACCTCCACCACTATTGCATCCAGTGGTTGAAAAAAGTTGTTGGCATCTTTCACAATGTCCGATGCATCAACAAACTTGATAAACATTATACCTCGAGGGCATGAAACTAGAAAATTGATAAGACTTCTATTCTTTTGATCAGTCCATCCGTCTGACATTATTGTAAAACCAGTTGATGCCCAGGATGCTTGTTTTTCTTTCAAATAATCATTTAAAAGTTGTACTTTAGACTTTATAATTGGACCAGATACAAAATAAGGAGTTGGTGGTTTCAGTCCAGGACCAAAAGCTCCTATAGCCTCACACATCTTAACAAATTATATGGAATTAACAATATTGAAAGGAATTGCACAATGGTAAAACCACCTAGCAATAATCGAACATACGCATTGCCTAGAATTATTGTCCATAAAATTTGGAAGCTTCATTTGTGCATTGTTTGTGACAATTGCTTCACTTTTTCCCATATGTATTGTGGCATGTTCTGCTTCAAAGTTTTAAATAGAATCCCCAAAAATTGAAGCTCTGTTTTTGGCAAGTTTTCCTTTTTTGTTTTCTACACTTCTTTTCTTAATGAATTCTTTGATGCCTTGATTGACATTATTAGGAACTTTTTGGCAAGGCTTTGCATCACCGTGAATTTTTGTTAAGTGGAACTTGAAGCAGTTAATACCTCCAAATAATTCCTTGCCAATATTAATAATTACATTGTACGTGTTTTTTGTCATTAGTTAATGTTGTACAATGAGATCATCCAGTATCGAAAAGATGCAAGTTTTCATTGGTTGAGATTCTATAGGGTTGTCACCACTTTCAAATCCCAGCCATACTTCTATAAAAGAATAAAAAGAATTAAATTTTGTTTAATCTAGTTTAAATATCATGAAATTTTAAATTATATTAATTTTTTAGAAAAATATTACTTGGCTATAGTATCTTAGAATTAAAACAAATAAACTTTTTACTAAGTATTATAACATTTTTATCATTTCGACACATAATTGTTAATTATCAAGAAATAATTAATATGGTCAAATAATTAAGAGTATGCAGACAACTCATAAAATACTAAACTACTTATACTAAATAGAACAAAAAAAGGCTGAATTGCAACTTGCAAAGTTACTGTGAAGCTTTAGTCAACAATGGGTAATAAACATATATAAAAAGTAACCAACTAACAATCACTAGGCAACTAAAGCACTAACCAAAGTAATGACCCTAGACTCTATTAAAAATGTAGTATATCCATACAATTCTACTTTACTTTTATCTCTTCTACTTATCTTCCTAATAACGTTTAATTCTCCTTATCTTCTCTGTTTTTTTTTTTCAATCTTTTCTCTGATATTCTATACTAAATGGAATCTACAGGTCAATTTTGCCTTATTGAAATTCCCCAATCAAATTCTATTCACCAAAAAAATAATTTTGAGATCAAAAGGCAAAAGATGAAGTAAGAATTATCAGATCGAAAAGCAATGATGAAGCAAGAAGAACTTACTCAAAGCTACCAATATCTCCTGGGTCAGACATTTTTTGTCAATCACCCAAAATAGGACACACTAATCTTTTATTCCTTCACCTGTTTAAGTTTTGTTTTTACTTTTTACTTCATATGTTTATGTCAAATTTTTCTATGATTATTGGTTTTATAGAGGGAAGAGATTGTATAAATGGAAAGAAATCTTTGATTGAATATGCGATACATGATTACTTTGTTATGGGAAATTTGGAATTATAATGTTGAAGATTTGAAGTTTAAAATTAGAATATTACTCACCCGATCATTTTGATTAAACTCTTATTCGATCGATTTCTTTGTCGGCTAGGCAATTCTTCCAAGTTTGGTAAATTACTCGTAATTTTGAAGAGTTTTACACTAAGTCACTAGTTATTTGCTTGAGTTGAGTCAACTCGACCGAGTCAGGCCTAGTCAACACGAGTTTTTCAACTCTGATGTTAAGTAGTTATTTTTCTACAAAACAATTTTGAAAGCCGTGAATTACTATTTTCAAAAAGTGAGGAACTCACATTTTTTTAAGGGATTCATTTGAAACATCGCTTTTGATCAAATCAATTGTATTACTTTGTCGGTCAATTTATCTTTTGAAAAAATTAGTTTAAATGGGATAGAAGTGATTTAGGTCATTTTGTATATTTGCATAGAGAATTTTCTTCTAACTTGTGAGTGATTGGTTTGAATATGATTTTGGGTACCCTAGAATATTTTACTCTTCTTCCTTGATTTAGGGCTGTGACAAAAAAAAAATTGGAATAAGGTGAGTACGAGATTTCGGCATATACCCATGTTGTTTCTCTGAATATGCTATTAGAATAGTAATAAGGCTAGTATAGGATTCTGGCACATGTACCCATGTTGTTTCTCAGAAATAGCTATTAGGAGTTATGTTTTAGTGTACCAACAAGTAGAGAAGGAAATGTGTATAATACCCATCATTGATATCATTCTACTCACTCCTTGATAGATTAATATTCCTAACTTTGTGTGACATGTACATTTAAATAGATTCCTAATAATCCACTATTTCTATGTGGCCTTGTTGAGATGGTTGAAAAATGTTGTAATCCTTTTGATTTGAGCAAAAACAATATTTGGATGAATGGAACTTATTTTTGAAAACCTTTTTGATGATGGTTAATACTTAATTACTTGAAACCTTTTGTTCACATTTGAACTAGTTGTTTTTGGTAAAGTTGAAAACTTAGAGGAGTGACTAGTTAAAATAGTTCAATTGTCACATGGTATTTGAGGTCCCTTGAGAGGTTTTCTAATTACTCAAAGTATATCCATTATTCAGCTTTTGCGTTGTCAATTTAGCAGTGTGTTTATGTTTGCTTATTTAGTTAAGGTCTTTTTCTTTCTTGTTTTGCTCTTGATTAACAAAACCCCTAATTTGGGATGTGATAACTCTAGTAAACTAGAGTTATTTTACTTGTTATACAATGACTTTTTGATAGTTCATCCCTATTTTGTGTTGAAGTGTTTTAGTTTAATTTCTTTCGTTAGGTAATTCCATTTGCACTGTTTATAAATATTGAGATATTGGCATGAGTTTTTGGTTAATCTTAGTATAATTTGATTACCTATGAAGCTATGTACTTTGTAAGATAGGATTGAAGGGGTTAAAGTCCAAGATTATAGAGGTCAAGGGAGCAAAATGCAAAAAGAGTGAAAATGAAGACTTGAGCTGGAAGGAGCTCAATGTCGCGACACATTATCGAGACGAATTTACAAGGCCAAATTTAAGCTCGATGTCACGACACCAAATTCTTCACATCGCGACATCGAGGCATGTCCAATTAAGTGTTATGGCATTTTTTTAATCTTTGGGTAGAACTTTAAATCATATCTTGTAATACACTCAAGTACACAGTGTAGGTGGAGGTGATAATTTAGCTAATTAGAGTAGTTGTAGTTTAATTCAAGCTTTCTTTTAATTTAAAAGTCCTCATTAATTTCTTCTTCAGATCTAATCTTTAAATTCTTGCAAGTTTTAATCTTTATTAGTTAGTCTTAGTGAGTTTTAATTAGTTACAAGCAGATATAATTTTTATATGCTTTCTCTTAAATTTCTTGCAATCAAAGTTGCTTAAATTTCAAGTGTCCTTTGAAGTTCTTCAAGTTCTTGTCAATTTAGTGATTCCTAGTTTAAAATCCTCATTTCCTTCATTAGTTCTTAGTAATTTTTAGAGGGCTTTTTTTCAATCCTTTAAAATCCATAAACTATATAGTTTTAGTGTAATTTCGTCTTCAAATTTCTAAAATTCTTAGTTTTGTTTAGAAATGAATATTTCTTCAATTACATGCTTTCTTAAGGCTTTCCTTAGATCAAAATTGGTCTAACTTCTTTCCTAAAATCTAATAAAAAATGAATATTTCTTCAATTACATGCTTTCGTAATACTTTCCTTAGTCAAATTAGGTCTAATTGATGTCCAATTTCAATATTGTTTTAGTTAAATTGGGTAATTTTGGGTTAATTTTACTTGATTTCCTTAGAATAATCTAGATAGTTCCTTAGCTATTAGTTCTACTTGCTTTCTTAGAATAGAAGTTGCTTGTTTAATTGCTTTATATTTAGTTACTTTTATTAGTTCATAGACTTTAACTGCTTTAAATGTTTGGCTTTATGGCTTTTCTTTGTATTAGTTATACTTCACTTATGATTTTGCCTAACTACAAAAAGATTGTCGAAGTCTAGTACTTGCTATTCAACAATCTTCTTGGGAATGATATCCACTTGCCACTTATTACTTACCTATACCGTATACTTGTGGGCATGTGGGTAAAGTTTAAATGTTTGTGTGGTTTTTATTACTTGTGTTGTTTGGTCATTGATTTGAATTGACAACATTACCAGAACGAGCAATCAACATCTATACTCTTCATTCAGTAGAATCTTATACATACATATGGTGGGACTAGTGCCTTTTATATCACTAATGCTCCAAACAATGGCATCACGATATCTGTTAAGCACATCAATTTAACTAATTGATCAAACGACAAATGTTCATTAACAATTACAGGAAAAATTTCATCGTCATCAAGAAAAACATATTGCAAATGCGAAGGTAGAGGTTTGAGTTCAACTTTGGAGGGTTCATTTTTTAGATATTGCCTTTACCTATATCTTCCTCACCTACTCATTTTTCTTTGTGTTAGCAATCTTTCTCTTGAAGCTCTGATCACTCATGCGTTTCTTCCATTTGTTGATCTTGTTCAGGATTCAAGCTCACAAGAAATGTTCATTAACAATTACGGGAAAACTTTCATCGTCATCAAGAAACACATATTGCAAATGCGAAGGTAGAGGTTTGAGTTCAACTTTGGAGGGTTCATTTTTTAGATACTGCGTTTACCTATATCTTTCTCATCCACTCATTTTTCTTTGTGTTAGCAATCTTTCTCTTGAAGCTTTGAGCACTCATGCGTTTCTTCCATTTGTTGATCTTGTTCATTCAAACTCACAAGCTCCTTTTCGCATTGAGATTAAACAATGTTAGACCTACAAAAATCATTAACAAGTTCATGAATCACATCAATCCTCTTAACATTATCATTGGGGAGAGGGAAGTTTGAGGAAATCAAAAACATTAAATGTTTTCATCATTGATCCTAAACTCTAACTTTCTCTCCTGGACATCTACGAGAGCACTTCCAGTAGCCAAGAATGGACTCTCAAGAATGATTAGCATTTCATTGTCTTCATCCATGTCTGCCACTATGAAATCAGTACAGAAAGATAAAGCTTATCCACTTTGAAGATTACATCCTCAATTATACCCCTTGGAAATTTGATATTTTGATCAGCTAATTACAATGTTGCACTTGTTAGTTTCATGCTCCCCCATTAAGCTTCTTGTATATCATGTAAGGCATAAGATTCATTGATGCGCCACATCACACAAAACCCGTTCAAAATGGAATACCTCTATAAACCAGCGTTTATTTGGGTACAAAAAAAATAATATTTTGATAATATCTAACATACTAAGAACTTGTTTGCAATTGAATTACTTATTTATGGTGGTGGCCTCGCATGAGAAGACTAGATTTTTATCAATTTTGGTTTCATATTTATCATGCAATGATTAATTTGGATTAACCTTTTGACTAAAAACATTTTCCACTTGTAGCACAACTCTTTTCCTAATTATTAGTGAATTTTCGTAATTAATTTTAATTAAATATTATAGCCAACCTTAATGACCAAATCATGAAAGAATTTGTGGGGATTTATCAATTTAGCTAACTTGTAGGATTAGGAGTTTGGGAGCCTTTGGGAGTTAACAATTATACAAATCTGAACCTTGACAAAGCTATAATGTTATTTACATGGCTGCCTTTTTTTGGAGCTTCGGAGAGAGGGTTTTATGCGCGTAAAAAGTTTGTCGTATATAAAAGTGGTATAATTTTACAACCTAATGTTTTTGATAATTCTATTTTCATTGTTTATATTTTCGTATGTAGAATATCATACCTAAGATTGAGTCTTTCTGTTAACTATTGTTATTTGATTTATTTAATTTTGGTAAGTTTAATTGCTTTTTAAAAGTTGGGATTTATTTTAAAGTATAGCAATTTTCTTTAGGGAAATTAGTTTTGCATAGTTAATAGTTGGAATTTTTTTTCAAAAAGAAAACAAAAATAAAATCAGAAAGAATGGAGCACAACAGTGAAGCTGTTGTGATTCCTTTTTGCCTGAACACCGGCAAGCTGCTGGACAGCAGCAGAAACGCTGCAGCAGCACAAGAGGCTGAGTGCCACTACTGCTACCTGTTTCCACTGCTACTTGGCCTCTACTGGTGGCGGTTAGGTGATGGCAGTGGTCTGCGTGGGACTAATGGTGTTGAGTGGCAGAAGGTGATAGTAGCGGCTGGTGGCTGACGGGAGGAAAAGGAAGAAAGGCGAAGGGGAAAAGAAAAGGAAACAGAAAAGAGAAAAAGAAAAGTAAGAGAAAGGAAGGGGTTATTCTCGGGAAAGAAAAAAAAAAGAGAAGAAGATTCTGACATGGTAATTAGTATATGTAATTGCATAGTAAGTTCCTATGTTTCTATTATTTGAATTGTGTTTTAAAAATTTAAATACATTTCATATAGGTAATTTAGAGGTTAATAGAGGACTATTTATATAATAACCAAGAAAATATTTTTGCAATATTAGTATTAATAATGATATTTTAAACGTTATGTATTTAGATATATTTGGAAAAATATATTTTATGATAATATGAACATGATTAAATATTTTTTAAATTTAAGAATAATTTTATCGACCACATGATAGTTTATGTACAAACGGATTTCTTTTGAAATTGAACTTAAGCAATAGATGATAATTTTGTATAGGAAATTAGTTGGATTCTTTGCTACATTTTTTCTATTTCGAGGCAAGTAGTTATGACCCCATTGTATTTCAAAAATTGTCTTGTCTAAAATATTACTTTTGATAACATGTTATTTTTATTATTAATCTTGGCCCTTACATGGATATTTGAATTGATTTGACTAATATGAACTTGTATATAACTAGCATTATTTTTGAACTTTGTATGAATATTTCACATGTGTATGTGCTAGGAATATTTGTTCAGTAATTAATAATGGTCCTAGACTTTTAAAATGATCATGGTAAGAACTATAATTTTACACTATTTCTGAATTGCCATATAAGACAACTTCTGGTTTCTGAACTCCAAACTCTAGCTGAGATGACTTTCGTGAGACCCCTTAACTACATTTTTTAATAGGGTCTCTTAGTACTAGAGCTAAGTATTCAATAAATGGATGATAGCGTGTTCATTTTATGATCCTATATTGAACCATGATATGAACTTTGAACTCTGATAAGAATTTGACTCTGACTTTCTGATTCCAAAATTTTGAACTCTCATTATGAATTCTGATTTTGATTTTGAACTTTTGATCTCTATGAAATCTGTTTTGTAAATTTTTTATATAATGCCACTTGCTCTAAAAATACGTACATTATGTTTTGAAAAGACATTTTCAAAAGAAACTTTTCCATTATGTGAAAAAGGTTTCTTCTTTCATTTCAAATAAAAACTTTTTGAAACACTGATGTATGACTGTGTGATAAAATTTTTTTGAAGTGTATTTATACAAATATAACTTGTCTGGTTCAGTAAAGGCGATGTTAGCTACACGCTGAGCGACTTTTAACTCATCCCATGTAATATTTTTGTAGTATTAGAGATTGTACGAGGATGATCATGTGTATAAAGAATTGATGCATGTCGACGGTTAGACTTCTGATAAGTTTTCAAGTTAGTAATATCAGATGGTTAGGAATTAGAGAGATATTGAAATATTTTGCGATTTTGTTTTGTATTTTCTCGGGACCATTTGATGGTTTAGTTTATATTTTTTTAGTCGCATATTCATGTCATTAATGATATGGATTTTGTTTAATAATTTAATAAAGTTATTTTATTATGTTTTGTTTTGGTGCCTCATGCCCCTGAGAGTAACTCTTGAGAGTACGACGGCTTTACGTGCCGATGTATGCAGGCATGAGGCATGACAGTTCAAATGGTTTCTGAGCTTAGGTTTAGAACCCCTAGGCAACTGCTAAAGATTAGAATATGGAGCTTAAGTACACTTCAGTGACTTTGAATATTTTAAGATTAAGATTATTTAGGCAAGTTATTTAGAGCACGAGTATTGGGTTTAGTTTGATAAAAGTATGGATATGAAAGTATTTATAGATAAGAGAAATAAATTAGTAATTTTTGGAATTGAATGACAAATTTTAGAAAAAAGTATCCAATGACTCTTGCGGAATTAAAGTATACTATTAGGTTTTCATTTTCGGATTGATTTTTGTTTGACGAGAATTTCAATGTGCCATATGGGAAGAAAATAAAGAAGTTGGTGGCCCCAAAGCAATCTAAGAGGGGTGGTGAATTAGGTTTCTTAAAAATAATTTACAAATGATGCACAAATAAAATCTTTAATAATTTACAAATGATGCACAAATAAAATCTTTAATAATTTACAAATGATGCACAAATAAAATCTTTCACACTAACAAGTATTTAATAGCAATATAATCAATTAAGCACAAAATAAGCAGGATAAGTAAAGAGAGAGAGAGATTTAAACAAATAAAACTCCCTAGGTACCAAGCTTGGAGTAGTGATCTGCTAAGATGCTTCTTCAAATTTGGTTAGTTAATAATCCAAATAGTACACAAAGTAAGATAACCCTTGCTCACACTACTTCTCTTTAGTTGAGTTAAGGATTTTGCACTCAACCTCACTTTTGTACAAGTGAGATTGTCACTCCACTCAATGTTCTTGAATACCACTCTTAAGTACACACTAATAGAATATTACTCGAGAGCTAATTTGAACTCAAATTGATTTTGTACTTCCTTGTATTCAATGTGTAAATTATTTTTATTAATTACAGGTAGGTTGGCTTTTATAGATGCAATAAAACAGCTTCCAACCACTTTCCAACGGCTAAATAATAAATGTTAAGAAACTAGCCGTTATAGGTTTTGGACATCCGAGATCTTTTTTAAGCATCCAAACAAGCATCTGAACAAGCATCCGATCAACAATATCATTGAGTTGAAAACATCGTTCAGAAAGCTGAGGTTGCGTCTGTTCCTACATCCGAAGCTAGTAGGTTGATGAGTCATATCCTCGGATATAGTAGTGCATCTGGAAGGTTTCATTCTATCCAAGTGTTACTCTTCCTTAGGACGGTCAGGCGTGTCTGATAGAATTTTTGTCGAATGATAATGAGCGTCCGTTGTCAATACCTTAGATCCTTGCTCTCTGTTCCTTATCTTTCGAACGGTGTATTGCATCCGAGAAAGTTTTGTTTGGATGAAGTCCTGCGTCCGAGCCACTTTGTCCCGCTCAGACGATGGGCAGCATCCGAAAGCTCGGTTGTGACATAAAAATAGAATTCTTGCACAACTCATGTTCAAACTATTAGATTTTATTTGTCATAATCAAAATCATGATTGTAGATCAACAATCTCCCCCTTTTTGATGAGGACAAATCACAAGGCAGAGCAAGCTAATCATAACCAATCATAGCTTAAACAATCAACCACATTTTCCCTCTTTTGACATCGTCAAAAACAAAATAAGTACAAAACAAGCTCCCTCTGAGATGATGCTCTCCCTTACATAAATCATAAGAAACAAATGCAAACAAGAAATAGTCAAGAAAATGCATAGGGAAAAGTAGCATCATTACTAGAAGAATTAGTCAAGAAAGTACATGTAAGTTCAACAAACCAAGGACAAACTAAGGAAATGTAATCTAAAAATATGTAAACTAGGAAGATGAATCTAGATAATTTTTCTTCTTGAATCGCTCCACGCGTTTTCAATTTTTTGTTGGCAAATCATCATCCGTGGCCTCATTGTCGTGCTCACTGGTTTCTTAAGGATCACGACATTACATGATGAATTTAATTGTGTCATCAACATCCTCATCATCATCAACATCGACGCTTGGAACAGTAGCTTTCCCAGAATGTGATGCACCAGCTGGATATTTATGGGCTTCTGGCTTAGGATTGGAGTATTTGATATTTTCGATGCCATCGTCATTGCTGTCAGAAAAAGGACTCAAGAATATACTACGACTGAATGTTGGCAAATCGGACTTGAGCGGAGGCAGACATTCCTAAACTAAAGGCCTCCTGAAGAATAGTCTGTTTGGTCTCCAACCTTTTTAATTTCAGAAGGGTTCGGCACTAAAAGTGCTCATTTGATTTTCCAGATTTGTGACAAGGGTGCATAGTTGTGAAAGGAAGGGTTCTGAAGATGGAATATTCATTGTGAAGAATGGGGCAGTGCAGGTATGGAAGAAGAGGGTTGAGGAGGAGTGGAATGAGGAAGTTCTTGTCTTGAACTTGAGGCATGATCCTTTGATTTTTCAATTTCATGATCAGCTTTAGTGAACCATTTGTCATTGAAAAAATGCAAACTTTTTCGTTTAATATAAAATTTATTAAAATATAGAGGATATTGTTTTTTTTTTAGTAAAGAGAATGTCAAAATGATCAAAAACTTTGGTTAAAAAATTGCCAAATGGAATATTCCTATGAGTATCAGTTAGGAATAATTCCCACAAGGAACAAAATAAATATCAAAAGTCAAGTTTGATTCCTTTAAAAACACAGTAAAACAAATACAATTGCATTTTTCCCGACTCAGTACGATGTCCATCAGTAGGTAATAACAAATTTGAAACTAATGTGTACAAAATATTGACCTCAGGACTAAGTAAAGTGGTCTTGGCTTCCAAAGCATGTTGAAAATCAACATGAAAAAATTGTTTCACTTCTATTGTCTCGACGTCAAATTGAGTATCAATAGAAGGCCATTTGTCCAAAGAAAAAAATATGAAATATCATCAAAAGGAAGAACATCACATTCCAAAATCAAATTAATGACAATGAAATTAAACTCATGATTGATGTGATTCACACAAGACAATAAGGTTCGAATAGTTGAACTTTGTGAAGATTAGTAGTGAACTATAAGACCATATCATGATACACAGGCAAGTCAACATGAATCAAATTCCCTCATTTTTGTTTTCAAAACATTCCTTAACAAAAGATAAGTTTAATTCATCAAAATGCCTTGGAAAACAGGACGTTGCACGATAATGGATTTACTAAACAATGATGCATAACTTTTAGATGCCTTGGCATTAATGAATTTGGGCAAGTTGGGATTTGGAGATGGTTGAGGATTTCATGAAGTTTGTCCTTGCATTGGATCCTTCCCTTTCGATTTCTTGCCTCTGGTGCCTGTTGTAGAGCCCCCGTGCGATCGAACCATCTTGAATCCTTTCAGAGGTAGGAGTTAGAGAGTGTGAAAATGAGAGTGAAGAGATTTTGAGGAAATTGAAGGAAGGGGGGAGTTAATAAGGTGAAAAAGAGTTCAAATAGGGTTGGTGACGAGATAGCAAGTTGAATTTCTTGATGAATTTCAGAGAAGAAGAGACGAATTGAAGGAACTTGGAGTTTTTCTGTTATTTCTCCAGAGCTTGGGTTCGGTAGAGGAAGGATGTCTGAAAAGGGCAAAACGAAAGGCTTTAAGGGGATAGAACAGTCGTTTGGACGTTCTAACAATTGATATACATTTGATCATGCGTCCGCTCTTAGATGATCGAACGGCCAGAATTCCAGACCAAGCGTCTGAAGGGATGTCAAACAGTTGTGATAGTCCGTTCATTTTTCCAGAGAGTTTGGTGAAAAGGATGAATAGTTCTGACGAAAGAAAACGTCTGAGATCAAAATGAGAAAAAAAATGAGTTCGGATGGATATTTTCGTCCGAGAATACAGAGAGCTTAGGACGCATATTTGCATTATCCAAAATCACGATCACAAGTTTTTGAAATCTATAATGCCCAAGCAAGTTCTAAGATATTCAAAGCGGATCCAAAGGTAAAGGTTTAGTAAAAATATCAGTCAATTGATCTTTAGTGCAAACAAATTCAACACAAATTTTGTTGTTTGCAAACAAGATCTCATATAAAATGATGCCTGACATCAATGTGTTTTGTTCTAGAATGCTGAACAAGATTTTTAGTGAGATTAATTGCACTATTATTATCACATATGATAGGCACACAATCAAAAATGACACCAAAATCTTTTAAAGTATGTTTCATCCAAAGAAGTTAAGCACAACAATTTCCTACAGCAATATATTGGGCTTCTATCATAGACAAAGAAATGGAACTTTGTTTCTTGCTAAACCAAGACACCAAACAATTATCCAAAAAGTGACACATACCACTAGTACTTTTTCTATCAAATTTACAACCAGCAAAGTCGGCATCCCAGTAGCTAATCAAATCACAATTAGTAGTAAGACTTAGGACACCAAAGACCATAATTTAATGTCCCTTTCAAGTATCTAAAAGTTCTTTTGACAGCAATCAAGTGTGATTCCTTTGGACAAGATTGAAATCTAGCACAGGGGCAAATGGCAAACATAATATCTAGTCTACCAGCAGTTAAATAAAGTAAACTTATGATCATACCTCTATCGTGCTTTTCATCAACACTATTACCTTATTTATCCTTGTCAAGCTTGGCTGAGGTGCACATTGGTGTTCCAACTTGCATGCAATCCTCCATCCCAAAGCGCTTGAGTAGCACCTTTGTGTACTTGATTTGTGTGATGAAGGCTCCTTTCTTTGTTTGGAGAATTTGAAGTCCAAGGAAAAATTGTACTTCTCCCATCATATTCATTTCAAATTCCTTTTGCATCAAACAAGAAAACTCCTTGCACAAACTTTTAATAGTTGATCCAAAAATAATATCATCAACGTAAATTTGAACAGCCAACAAATCATTAAAGCAAGTTTTGTGGTGAAAAGAGTAGTATCAACAATGATAACCTACAACCTTGGTTTTGATGATGACAAATGAAACTTAACGATCTTAACTAAAGCTATGCAGGAATGTTGGTACATTTGCTCATTAGCAGGGTTTTCAGATGAAGAACACCGTCCGAATAGTACTATATTTCTCGAACGCACAAGCTCGTCCAAACAGGATTACCACGAACACAATACACTGTCCGAACGATCAGGCAAAGAGCAAGTTTTTGAAGCATCTACAACGGACGCACAAGCTCATCCGAAGAAATTTTGCCTCAGACGTATTTCACCGTCCGTAAGAGTAAGGCTGAATCAAGAATTTTAAGGTATCTACAATGGATGCATCTAACCGTCCGAAAGAAGCTTCCATCGGACGAAGCCAACTGTCCAAAAGAAAAACATTCTCCGTTAAGCAGTAAACCTTTCGGACAAAATATACCATCCAATGTGTGAACCTTTCAAACATACCTGGTTCGGCGAAAGAACGGAAGCAAATTTCTTCTCTTGACCATCCGAACAGTATCCTCTACTCTCTGTTATTAAGATCAGTCGATAGATTGGACGCATGACAATAACATCGGACGTCTGAAACCTATAACGGCCAGTTTTTGAGCATTCATTATTGAGCCGTTTGGAGGTGGTTAGAACCCAATTTATTGCACCTATAAATACCAACTCCTTTGTATAATGAAAAATATCTTACACATTGAATACAAGCAAAAGAAAGGCAATTTGAGTGCAAATTAGCTCTTTAGTGATATTATATTAGTGTCTACTTAAGAGTGCTATTCAAAATATTGAGTGGAGTAATAATATTGTTCAAAAGTGAGGTTTGGTGTAAATTCCTTGGCTCAACTAAAAGAAGTGGTGTGAGCAAGGGTCATCCTACTTTGTACACTAGAGATTAATGGCTCACCAAGATTGAAGGAGCATCTTAGTGGATTATTATTCCAAGCTATATAGCTTGGAAGTGGTATTTGATTTCTTTCTCAATTTAATATATGTTCCGCATTTAATTGCTTATCTTCATCATTTGATTTTCCAAGTGCAAGAAATTTAATTTGAGCATAATTTGTTAAATTATTTTTTTTGAAACCTAATTCACCCCCTCTTAGGTTTGCTTTGGGTCCAATAATTGGTATCAGAGCATTGGTCTCTTTATTTTGCTTAAATTGCATTTGAGTAAAGATCCCTTATGGCAACCCATAATGCTTTATTTTTTGAGGGTCAATCTATCACTAGACCCCCTATGTTTAATGGGATAAACTTTATTTGTTCAAAAGATAGAAATGTTTTTGCAATCCATTGATATTGACTTGTGGTATATTGTAAATGAAGGTCCTTTTGAAGCTACCATTATTGATGATCATATAAATAGAAGAAGAGAAAAGACAAGGGATGAGCTCACTCCACAAGACAAGGCAAATTTGACCTTAAATGCGAAGGCTATGAATGTACTATACAATGCCTTGGATGCTAATGAATCAACTCGTGTCAAAGGATGCATTTCCGCTAAAGAAGATCAAAATTTGGGACAAATTGAAGAAAATTCATGAAGGGAGCGATGATATCTGAGAACAAAAGAAATCCTTACTTGTTGCTAAGTATGAGTCCTTCAAGATGGAACCACATGAAAATATTGATAAAATGTATTGTAGGTTCAATGAGATCATTAAGGATCTTGAAGCCTTGGGTAAGGAGTTTTCTTTAGGAGAAAAAAATAGAGAAATCTTGAATATTCTATCCAAAGAATGGGAGGCCAAAACTATAGATAGAGGAAGCAAAGAATCTAAACGCCATGCCTATTGAGTCCTTAATTAACTCTCTTACATCTTATGAATTGAAGCTTAAAGTCAAAGTGGTGGATGATGAAGAAGCAAGACCAAATAGGCGCATTGCATTAAAGACTTCTTAAGAAGAAGATGAAAATGGTTCCATCAATCTAGAAGATGAAGATCTTGATGAAGGAGATCTTGCACACATCACCAAAGGATTTCTCAAAAACTAGATCAATAAATAGAAAATGAGATAATAATCTAAGAGGTGGAGCTATAAACCCAAATAATTTCAAAGGGAAGACCAAGCTAGAAATGAAAAAGTAAAATGAAAAGTGCTTTGAATGCGGTCAGCCCAGACACTTCGCAAATGAGTGTCCTTCCAAGAAGAAAAAGGAATGAAGAAAACCCCACTTCAACAATTCCCAAATCACATGGGATGATTGCAACTTCGAAAGAGAAGTTGAAGAAGAAATGGAATCGGCACAAATGGCCTTTATGGCCATTAGTGATGATGAGGCAACTTCTTCTTATTATTCTAATAATGAGAATGATGATAATGATCTTGAAGCCTTAGTCTTAAAATGCATGATAGCTTAAAGGAATCATATGCTAGAAATAAGGAGTTAGTAAAAAAATCAAATGCTTTATTAAATGCTAACTCTAAACTTGTGAATGAAAACAATAGGCTATCACAAGAAAACGCTGAGTTGAAGAAATGATGCATGTGAAAACAAGGATCAAGGAAGAACAAGCCTTCTTGAAGTTTAAAATATTGGATGATTTGAATGTTCTTTTGCATAAAAAAAGGGAAAATTTTGCTGGGATGAAAAGGAATAGAAATGTTTTGATCAACAAGAACCTTGTCACTTTTAGAAGTGATGATCTTTGTTTTGTAAAATCAAAATCTTCTTTTTATGGAAATAAAAATATTATTTGCAATTATTTCCAACAATATGGACATGTGAAAAATAATTTCTATATCAAGAAAAGTGAAAAACTTGGAATGAATACCGTATGGATTTGTAGTAGTTACACTAACTCTTATGGACCCAAGAAAATATGGGTACCAAAAGTTATCACTTAATTTCTTTTATAGGTAATAAACATCACCGACAATGCTAAATGATTCATAGATAGTGGATGTTCAAGACATATGACCGGTGATGCATCTCTCTTCACCAATCTCAAATCCAAAAGTCATGGAAAGGTGGCTTTTGGGGATAACATGAATGCAAAATCTATTGGCATTGGTGTTAGGATCGGAACCAATCTCAGGGCATTTACGGAGATTTCTTAATAATCCCTTGAAGATAATAATGAATATAAATAAAGAGAAATATAATAATAAAAGCGACACAAAAAATTACGTGGTTCGATCAAATCGACCTACATCCATGGGCGAAGGGGAAAAATTCACTAATTTAAGACGATTACAAATTTGGAGAGACCTCCACAAAATGGGATATAGGCACCATTATAACAAAAGCACAAGAGAGTCCAAATAAGATAAAAGGTTGGATGGCCATAAAAGCCCTGAAAGCCCATTAAAGCTCTCTTGGCTTGGTGCACTTAAAAGCTTAACTAAGACCCTTAATTATAACATTAAGTGGGAGAGAAAAACTCTTCCCAAACCAATGTGGGACAAAACAAAAGATACAAGGCATACTCAACAAATCTCTACCTTGACTTTTATTGCATAACAAATCCTCGTAAAATAGTAAATCTTCACAAAGAGAAATTCTCCACCTTCTCCACAAAAACTCAATAGCCCAGATGCATTAAGATCTGTCGATTCACAAATGGATCGACACAACTCCACCTTCTCCAATAAAGTCCCAAATTTGTACTCAACGCAAGCCCACTCTTCATCCACAAAATAGGCCCAACAAAACTCACAACAAATACCAAACGGACGACTCGAAAGCTCAAACGTCCAATACACAAAGAAGAGTGTAACAAAACGACCAATACCAAGAAGATATTACTTGCCAACGAGTAACCCATGATTCAAAATTTCTCAACCCAAAATTTCGTTACCATCAAATCAGCTTAACTCGGGTCCCCGACTCTAATACCAATTTGTTATGAAGTGTCCCAAGAAATTGGAAAAAGTTTGAGACCAATCCGAAACAAACGATAACAAATAATAATAGAGAAAATAAAATAGAGACACCAAATTTCCGTGGTTCGGTCAAATCGACCTACGTCCCAGGGCGAAGGGGAAAAATCCACTAATTTAGAGGATTAAAAATTTGGAGAGACCTCCACAAAATGGGCTCTAGGCACCATTATTTAACAAAAGCACAAGAGAGCCCAAATAAGATAAAAGGCTGAATGGCCATAAAGGCCCTGAAAGCCCACTAAAGCTCTCTTGGCTTGGTGCACTTAAACACTTAACTAAGACCCTTAATTATAACATTAAGTGGGAGAGAAAAACTCTTCCCAAACCAATGTGGGACAAAACAAAAGATACAAGGCATACTCAACAATTGGTGATGTAGGTAAAAATGGTGACACCTTGATTAAAACTGTGCTTCTTGTTGATAATTTGAATTACAATCTCTTAAGTGTGACTCAACTATGTGATAAGAATCCATATGTGTTCTTTACCAAACATGAATGTTAAAATCTTGATAAAAATTGTGTCATTTTTTTAAAGGTACTAGGCACAATGATGTTTATGTGATTTATCTCAATAATATTGGTAGTAGCAATGTAAAATATTTAACCGCTTCTATAGATGATCCTTGGCTTTGGCATAGAAGGTTTTGTCACTTCAACATGGATTTAATCGATGTTCAAGTCTTGCTAAGAAAGAATTGGTGAGAGGCTTGCCAAAACTAAAGTTTTTGATAAACAAAATATGTGATGCATGCCAATTTTGTAAACAAGTTAAAGTTCTTTTAAACCAAAGAATTGTGTGTCTAGTTCTAAACCTTTGGAATTATTGCATTTGGACTTGTTTGGTCAAACTCAACATGCTAGTCTCGGTGGTAGTAAATATGCGTTTGCCATTGTTGATGACTATTTTAGGTATACTTGTGTACTATTTCTTCACAAAAATGAAGCCTTTGAAAATTTTGTAAAACTATTTTCTAAACTACAAAATTTGTTGAATTTGAAAATCATTCGTTTGAGAAGTGATAATGAAGCTGAATTTAAATTTGGAGGTTTTCCTGAATTTTGTGATCACAATGGTATTTCACATGAATTTTCAGTTGTTTGAGTGCCTCAAAATGGTATTGTTGATAGAAAAATAGAAAATTCCAAAAGGCAGATAGAACCATGATTAGTGAATGTGATCCCTTTACCAAAATACTTTTGGGCAGAAGCTGTTAACACAGCTTGTTATGTTATGAATTGAGTTCTTTTGAGACCTATCTTAAATAAAACTCCTTATGAACTCTTGTTTTGCAAAAAACCTATTGTGAGCTATTTCAAAGTTTTTGGTTGTAAAAGCTTTATTCTAAAAATCAAAGAAAATCTTGGAAAATTTGACCAGAAATCGGATGAAGGAATTTTCCTAGGATATTCTAGTGACATGAAAGCATACCGAGTATACAATAGAAGAACTCTTTTAATTAAAGAAGTTGTGCATGTTACATTTGATGAGGCTAATGATATTATTTCAAAGAATGTTTGTGAAGATGAAGATGCAGGTATACAAAAGGAACTTGAGAAACTCACCATCTATGAAGAACATCAATAGACCACAAGCAATGAGGACAACGTTCATCACTTGGATGAAGAAGAAGAAAAGAACGAAGATATTCCAAAAGATCTTCCAAGAGCATGGAGATTTGTCTCAAATGCCATCCTCAAGATTTGATCATAGGTGATCCGTCTGATGGGGTAAAAATTTGTTCCCATAAACTTTTGAATAGTAATTGTGCTTTACTCTCTCATATTGAATCTAAACGTGTGGATGATGCATTGAATGATGAATCTTGGTTTTCCGCTATGAAAGAGAAATTTAACCAATTTGAGAAAAATAATGTATGGACATTGGTTGAAAGACCCTCAATTCATCCCGTGATACGAACAAAATGGGTTTTTAGAAACAAATTAAATGATAAAGGAGAGATCATTAGAAATAAGGTTATACTTGTAGCAAACGGATATGCTCAAGAAGAAGGTATTGACTTTGTTGAAACCTTTGCATCCTTTGCTCGTTTAGAATCTATTCGCATGTTTCTTGTATTTTCATGTTTTAATAATTTCAAATTATTTCAAATGGATGTTAAAAGGGCATTTTTAAATGGCTTTATTGATCAAGAAGTTTTTGTTGAACAACCCCATGGTTTTGAAAATAAAAACTTTCCAAATCATGTCTTCAAACTCTCAAAAGCTTTATATGATTTAAAACAAGCTCCCAGAGCTTGGTTGAAAGGTTAAGTGGTTTTTTAATTGAAAACAGTTTTAAAAGGGGTGTTGTTGATACTACTCTCTCCACCAAAATTAATTCCAATGATTTGTTAGTTGTCCAAATTTACGTCGATGATATCATCTTTGAAACAACTAATGAAAATTTGTGTAAGGATTTCTCTTGTCTAATGCAAAAGGAGTTTGAGATGAGTATGATGGGGGAATTACAATTCTTCCTTGGACTTCAAGTTCACCAAACAAAAGAAGTAACTTTCATCACCCAAATCAAATACACAAAGGAGCTACTCAAGCGCTTTGGAATGGAGGATTGTAAACAAGTTGGGAAGCCAATGTGTACCTCAACCAAGCTTGACAAAGATGAAAAAGGTAACAGAGTTGATGAAAAACACTATAGAGGTATGATCGAAAGCCTAATTTATTTAACAGCTAGTTGCTAGACCGGATATTATATTTGTCGTTTGTCTCTATACTAAATTTCAATCATGTCCTAAGGAGTCACATTTAATTGCTGTAAAAAGAATTTTTAGATACTTGAAAGGCACATTAAACTTTGGTCTTTGGTATCCTAAATCCACTAGTTTTGATTTGATCAGTTACTCAGATGCCGACTTTGCAGGTTGCAAAATTGATAGAAAAAGCACTAGTGGTGCATGTCACTTCTTGGGTAATTGTCTGGTGTCTTGGTTTAGAAAGAAGCAAAATTCTATTTCCCTTTCTACGGTTGAGGCCGAATATATTACTGCTGAAAATTGTTGTACTCAACTTCTGTGGATGAAACATACATTAAAAGACTTTGGTGTTACTTTTGATTGTGTGCCTATAAGATGCGATAACACTAGTGCAATTAATCTCACTGAAAATGCTGTCTTGCATTCTAGAAGCAAACACATTGATGTCAAGCATCACTTTATTAGAGATCTTGCGTGCAAAAAAGAAACTTTGTGTTAAATTTGTGTGTACTAAGGATCAACTAGCTGATATTTTTATCAAACCTTTGCCTTTAGATCGCTTTGAATCTCTAAGAATTTGTTTGGGTATCATTGATTTCAAAATTGTATGAATTATCCCTTCGGATAAAAATTTGGTATCTTGTTATTCGGACGAATATGAACGTCTGAACTACTTTCTCTATTGGATGTACAAGAACGTCCGAACGCTCTTGTTTAGTCTCGGACACCTATAAGCATCCGAACTTTCCTTCTCATTTCTCAAACTCTCTGCAAATCCTTACGGACGCTTGTCACCATCCGACACTCCCTCGGACGCACAACATAGACTTTCGGTCGTTCGTTCATTCATCTGCATTCGGACACACGATTGGACACATACAAATAGTTCAGACATCCTAATGATTGTTCTACTCGCTTAAATCCCTTCATTTTCCTCTTTCCGGACAATACTTCCCACTGAACCCTACTTCTAGCTCCTAAGAACCTCCTCGAAAATTCTCTCACTCTCTTCCTCTTCCTCTGAAATTACTTAAACAATTCCCCTTCCCAATTCCTCACCCATCTCAATTGAACCTTATTTCACCCATATCACATCTCATTCCTTCAATTTTCCCACAAATTCACCCAAACTCACTTTTCCACTTCATCTTATTTACAATGGTACAATCTCGTGGTGGATCTTCGACGGCTACCAGAGGCAAAAAATCAAAAGGCAAGGCTCTACTACAGGGTCAAACATCCTCAAATCCTCAATCCACTCCCAATCCCTCTCTACCAAAATTCATTGATGCCAAGGCATCTGATTAGTATACTTCTCTACTTAGCAAATCTATTATTGTTCAAATGCTTGTTTCACAGAGTTTTGTTTTGATGAGTTAAACTTATCACTTATTAAATCATTCTTTGCAAACCAAAATTGGGGTCACTTAGATCATTTGGATTTGCCTATATATCATGACATGGTGCTACAATTTACTGCTAATCTTAGAAAGGTAGGTCCTACTGTTCGTACGTTGATTTCTCGTGTCAATAACAAAAATCTTGAGATTTCCTCCACTGTCATTAATTCCATTTTTGAATGTGTAGTCACCTCTACTAATGATATTTTCTATTTTTTCTCTTTGGAAAAATGTCCTACTTTAGATACTCAATTCGACACTGAAGAGGACCCTCAGATTTGTAACGTCAATTTTAAACAGGCTTCGAAAGCCAAAACCACACTACATACACTTGAACTCAACATTTTATACACTTTAATAACTAATTTACTGCTACCGACTGATGGGCATTGCACTAAGCTCGGAAAAATATAGTTGTATTTATTTTACTCTATTTTTAAAGGTATCCCACTCGACTTTGGATATCTCTTTTGCTCTTTATGGGAGCTCTTTTTAACTGATACACACAGAAACAATCCTTTTGGCAAATTCCTCTCTAAAGTTTTTGATCATTTCGGCATCCCTTTCACTGGAAAAAAACAATATCCTCCTTACTTTAACAAAGCTTAAGAGTAACACATTGAGCGTAAAGGTTTAAGGTTTTTAATGATCAATGGTTTACAAAAGTTGGATATGAACTCGAACGATCTAAATCTCATGCCTTTACCTCCGACCTTGCACCTCCACAATCTCCTCCTCCTCAACCCTCATCTTCCACACATCCACTACCCCATGAAACCCATATTTCTTTCTCAACACCCTCACTTTCTCATCTATGCACTCCTGTTACCTCCCTAAGCAACCAAATGTGTTCCTTCTAACCCTGCACCCTTCCGAAGCTAAAAAGACTTGAGCCAGAAAAACTATTCTTCAAGAAGCACTCAGTCTCTTATGTCTGCCTCAACTCAATTTTAGTTTACTAGCATTCAATCCCAATACATTCTTGAGTCATCTTTCGATAGCGATGACATAGATGATGGTGATCATTCCATTCCTGAGGCTGAAGATCATGAGGATCCAATTGGCACCACCAATCCTGACAAATCTACTAGTCCTGGAGCTAATGATAATGACGACAAGGAATCTGCTAATGACACATTTAAGTATATCATGCAACACCGAGATCCTGAAGAATTAAGTGGTCACCAGCAAGGATACCGAGGATGATGCACCAACAAAGAAGCGCAAACTTGAGGAACACTCCAAGAAGAAGAATGACTCCACTTGGATTTGCTCCTTATTTCCTTCCAATTTAGTGTTCTTAGTCTTTCGTTATGAATGGAAGGATTTAGTTGCAATTGACTTCTCTAGTTATAATTATTGACTTTTCCACCTCGCCTTGGTTATGACTGATCTGGTGTGATTCTATTATATTGCCTGCGTAAGGGAGAGCACCCTCTTAGGGTGAGCTTATTTTGCTTTGATGATGTCAAAAGGGGGAGTAAGATGGCCATTAATTGTTTGATGCAGTAATTGTGTGATCATGTTTATTATAAGTTATTTGGCAATATACCGTCCGATGTGTGAACCTTTCAAACATACCTGGTTTGAACGAAGGAACGTACGCAAGCTCGGCTATCCGAACGAATATCCTCTACTCTCTGTTATTTAAGATTGGATGATGGATCGGACACATGACAATCACATTGGATGTCCAAATTTATTATTGAGCCGTTATGAGGTGGTTAGAACCCAATTCATTGCACCTATAAATACCAACTCCTTTGTATAATGAAAAATATCTTACACATTGAATACAAGCAAAAAGAAAGGCAATTTGAGTGCAAATTAGCTCTTTAGTGATATTGTATTAGTGTGTACTTAAGAGTGCTATTCAGAATATTGAGTGGAGTGATAATCTTGTACAAAAGTGAGGTGTGGTGTAAAATCCTTGGCTCAACTAAAAAGAAGTAGTGTGAGCAAGGGTGATCCTACTTTGTACACTAGAGATTATTGGCTCACCAAGATTGAAGGAGCATCTTAGTGGATTATTATTCCAAGCTATCTAGCTTGGATGTGGTGTTTGATTTCTTTCTCAATTTAATATATTCATCTTTTTCTTAATTGCTTATCTTTTCATCATCTTATTTGCTAACACAAGTGCAAGAAATTTAATTTGAGCATAATTTGTTAAATTATTTTTTTTGGAACATAATTCACCCCTCTCTCTTAGGTTGCTTTGGGTCCAACAAATAACCCCCCTTTTTAAACCATTTTCAATCAAAAAACCACTTTATCTTTCATACCAAGCTCAAGGAGCTTGTTTTAACCCATGCAAAGCTTTTGATAATTTGGAAACATGATTTGGAAAATCTTTGTTTTCAAAATCGGGGGGTTGTTCAACAGAAACTTCTTGATTAATGAACCCATTTAAGAAGGCGCTTTTCACGTGCATTTGAAATAATGTGAAATTATTAAAGCATGTATATGCAAGAAACATGCAAATAGATTCTAAACAAGCAACGGGTGTGAAGGTTTCATCAAACTTCTTGAGCATAACCCTTCACAACTGGTTTAGCTTTACTTCTATCTATCTCACCTTTATCATTTAGTTTGTTTCTAAAAACCCATTTAATTCCTATTGTGGGATGATTTGAGGGCCTTTCAACTAAAGTCCATACATTGTTTTTCTCAAATTGACTCAGTTTTTCTTGCATAGCAAAAACTCAAGATTCATCTTTCAAGGCATCATCCACACGCTTAGGTTCAATGTAAGAAATAAGGCACAATTATTATTCAAAGGTTTATAAGAGCGAGTTTTCACCCTATCGGATGGATCACCTATGATTAATTCTTGAGGATGACTTGAGACAAATATTCATGCCTTTGTAAGATCTTTTGGTGAGTATTCTTTCCTTTCTCCTTCTTTATCTAAGTGATCACCATCGTTTTCATTGCATTTCCTTGGTCTCTTGATGTTCTTTTCTTGAATAGTGAGCTTCTCAAGTTTCTTTTGCACACCTACATCTTCATCTTCACAAACATTTCTTGTAATGACATCATTAGCCTCATAAAATGTAACATGCACAACTTCTTCACTCACAAGAGTTCTTCTATTGTATACTCAGTATGCTTTCTTGTCACTAGAATAACCTAAGAAAATCCCTTTATCCGATTTTTTGTCAAATTTTCCAAGATGCTCTTTAATTTTCAAAATAAAACATTTACAACCAAAAACTTTGAAGTAGCTCATAACGGTTTTTTCACAAAACAAGAGTTCATAAGAAGTTTTGTTCAAAATAGGCCTCAAAAGAACTCGATTCACAACATAACAAGCTGTGTTAACTGCTTCGGCCCAAAAATATTTCGGTAAATCACATTTATTTATCGTGGTTCTAGAGGCCTCTTGAAGTGTTCTATTTTTCCTTTCAACAGCACCGTTTTGTTGAGGCACTCTAGCAATCAAAAATTCATGTAAAATACTGTTGTGATTAAAAAATTCGGAAAAACCTCCAAATTTAAATTCGGCTCCATTGTCGCTTCTCAAACGAACTATTTTCAAATTTAGCTAATTTTGTATTTTGGAAAACAATTTTATGAAATTTTCAAAGGGTTCATTTTTGTGAACAGGAAGTAGTACCCAAGTATACCTAGAATAGTCATCAACAATCAAGGGTCTAAAAGCATATTTACTACTACCAAGACTGGCATGTTAAGTTGGGCCAAACAAGTCTATATCTAACAATTCCAAAGGTTTAGAAGTGGACACACAATTTTTTGGTTTAAAAGAAACTTTAACTCGTTTACCAAATTGGCTTGCATTACAAATTTTGTTTTTCAAAAACTTCAATTTTGGCAATCCTCTTACCAATTGTTTCTAAGCAAGATTATCAATCAAATCCATATTAAAGTGACAAAGCCTTCTATGCCAAAGTCAAGGATCATCTATAGACGCGGTTAGACACTTTACATTAATGATAACTCTAGGAAACTAGAGTTATATGTATCCTAAACTTGAAGGTTTGGCTACTAGTTTCGAACATTTTTAGTGTTTTCGTGTGTGTATTTGTCTATTTTGCATTTATGTGTTAGAATGTGGTAATATGTGTTTATTAAGTGTTTTATTACTTAGTTAGGTCTTAATTAGCATACTTTATTAGGTTCTTGTGTATAGACTTGTGTGCCGTGCCTTTGACCTAACTTCATTGGGAGTTGAGTTTTCGTTCGTCTTTGTTTGTCCTTCATTTTTTGGCCTATTTTGTGAGAATTTTATTTATATATTTAGGTGTTATTTTAAGTTTTTATTATATCTAATAATGTTCTTCTATGTGTTGGGATCGCATGAAATGAAATGGCGCATTAGTACGACGTTGCATGAAGATTTTCGAAGCAAAACTGTGAAGTGCTGCATTTCAGAAGTTTTAAGTCTATATCACGATCTCAAATTCCAGATCATGATCTGGAGGCGGCTAGAGCAAAAAATGAATTTGTTTGGGGCTGATTTTTGATGCACAATTATCCCACTCCCCTAGGCACTATATATACCCCTTTTAAACCTCATTTGAGGGAGAACTTTGCTAGTAGAAGTAGGCTAGATTAGAGAGTAATTTTCTTCTTTTTTTCTCCCCATTTGGGGAGGGTTTTCTTAGATTAGAGTATATTAGGACTTCTCTTCCTTGTAGATTTCAAATCCAGGAGCTAAAGATTGAAACTTTTTAGTTGTAAGTGCTTTGTTTATGTTAAAACTCCTTTAGTTAACCTTTAATTTCATATTCCTTTAGTTGATTATTTTAATTGCTTTAATATAATTGCTTCCTTTACTTGTTTTCTTAGAGTAATTGCTAGATTATTTTATGGGCTTTCTTTAAATATGCTTTCTTAGTGATAATTTGTAGTTTAGATTGATTAATTAGGTTAGATTAGTTTATGGGCTTTTCATTTAATTGCTTTCTTTACATGATTTCTTAGTTTAATTGGTAGAATAGTACATGGGCTTCCTTTAATTGTGTTTTATTAGAGTTAATTTTTACCTTAGGCTAGTTAATTGAATTTTAAAAATACTTTCCTTTTACAAGCTTTCGTAGAATAGGTTATGGGATTTCTATAATTGTGCTTTCTTAATGATAATGAGTAGTTTAAATCAACTAATTGCTTGCTTAATATGCTTTTCATTTTGATTGTTCCTTTGCTTTCTTAGTGTACTGTGATTAGTTTTAGTTAAATCTGTTCTCTTAATCCATCACTTCAACTTGTAATCTAACCAAATAACCGGTAATTAATGACCATTCCTTGTGGATACGATCCCTACTTTCCTTTACTACTAATTGACAACCGTATACTTATGAGATGCCACCTAGTTACTAGTTGGATTTAGGTATTTTATAAATTTATAACTAGGTGTGTAAAGCACCAATTACCACCACTATCAATATTATCGAGATAAACCACATAAACATCGTTGTACCTAGTACCTTTAAACAAAACAACAAATTTCTTATCAAGAATTAAGCATTCATGCTTAGTAAAGAACACATACAAATTTCTATCACATAGTTGACTCACACTTAAAAGATTGTAATTCAAATTTTCAACTAAAAGCACATTTTTTATCAATGTCTCACCATTTTTACCTACATCACCAATGCCGATAGATTTTGCTTTCATGTTGTCTCCAAATGTTGCCTTACCACCTTTTTTGGACTTGGCAGTTTTGTGAAGAGAGATGCATCACCAGTCATGTGTCTTGAACACCCACTATCAATGAACCACTTTTCATTTTTGGTGGTGTTCTCTAACTATACAAAGAATTAAGAGATAACTTTTGGTACCCACGTATTTTTGGGTCCATAAGAGCTAGCATATTGATTCAAAATCCACATGGATTTCATTTCCAATTTTTCATTTCTTTTAACATAACACTTATTTTTCATATGTCCATGTTGTTGACAATAATTACAAATAATACTTTTATTTCCATATAAAGAAGATTTTGATTTTTCAAAACATAAACCATTCTTTCTAAAAGTGATAAAGTTCTTGTTGATTAACATATTTCTATCCTTTTTCATATCAATAATTTTTTCTTTTTTGTTTTGCAAGAATACATAAAGATCATCCAATCTTTTCTTCAAAGAGGCTTGTTCTTCCTTGATCTTTGTTTTTACGTGGATTCTTTTCTTCAAATCAGCATTTTCTTGTGAGAACCTATTATTTTCATTCACAAGTTTGGAGCTAACATTCAATAAAGCATTATTTTTTTAAATAACTCCTTAGTTCTAGCAAATGATTCTTTTAAGCTATCATACAAGTATAAGATAATGAATGCTTCAAGATCATCATTATCAGATTTTGTCATTTGAATCATTAGTAGTTATTACTTCATCATCACCAATAGCCATAAAGGCCATTTGAGCCGATTCCATCTCTTCTTTAAGTTCTCCTTCAGAATTATAATCATCCCATATAATTTGAAAATTGTTGAAGCGAGACTTCCTTCCTTCCTTTCTCTTCTTCGAAGGTCACTAATTCGCAAAGTCTTCGGGTTGACCACATTCAAAGCACTTTTAATTTTGCTTCTTAATTTCTAGCTTGGTCTTCCCTTTGAAATTATTTGAGTTGATTGCTCCTCATTTTCTCATTCTCCGTTTATTGATGTAGTGTTTGAGAAATCCTTTGGTGACGAGTGCAAGATCACCTTTATCAAGATCTTCAACAGAGATCTTCTAAATTGATAGAGTCATTTTTATCTTCTTCTTGAGAAGTTTTCAAGACAATGCTTCTTTTTGGTCTTGCTTCTTTGTCATTCACTACTTTAGCCTTGAGTTTCAATTCAGAAGATGTAAGAGAGTTAATCAAGGATTCAATTGGCATGGAATTTAAATTCTTTGCTTCCTCTATAGCAATAGATTTGGCTTCCATTCTTCGGATAGCATTCAAGATATTTCTATTCTTCTCACCCAAAGAAATTCCTTACCAAAGACTTCTAGATCCTTAATGATATCATTGAATCTACAATACATCTTATCAATATTCTTATGTGCTTCCATCTTGAAAGATTCATACTTGGCAACAAGTAAGGATTTCTTTTGTTCTCTAATATCATCGCTTCCTTCATCAATTTCTTTCAATTTATCCCAAATTTCCTTAGCCAAAACACATCCTTTGACACGAGTAGATTCATTAGCATCCAAGGCATTGTATAGCACATTTATGGCTTTATGCGCATTCAAGGTCAAGTTTGCTTTATCTTGTGCGGTGAACTCATCCCTCATTTTTTCTCTTCTTCTATTTGCGTGATCATCAACAATGGTGCTTCAAAAGGACCTTCATTGACAACATACCACAAGTCAATATCAATAGATTGCAAGAAGATTTTCATTCTATCTTTCCAACAAATAAAATTCACCCCATTAAACATAGGTGGGATGAGTCTTTTTAACTTCCCGCGAATGAAGTTCAAAATCAACAAGAGTTCGTGGAACGAAGGGAGTATACAATTGGGGCGTAGCCCAAAATTTTTGTTCATAACGAGGGAGAGAAAATGGAGTTCTTCACGAAGTTCAAAACAAAGGAATAAGAAAAACTTTCTCTAGTTGGTATCAATGTGATAACTCTGGAAAATAGAGTTATTATTCTTATTAAACTATGGCATTTTGATAATATTTTCTCGGTTTAATTGTCTAGTTGAGTGTTTTTCTTTAGTTTAGTTAGATTTCGCAATTGCATTCATTCACTAAGTAGGTATTAGACTTTTAGTACTAAGTTTAGGGTACTTTTGATATAATTTTGTTACTTACAGAATTCTGGATATCTATTGCAAGATTATATTACAAGGACTAAAGTTGGAAGAATCAAGAAATGCATCGTTGGAATGAAAAAAAGAGAAGAATTGTTATAAAAGCCTAAGCAAGTTTATGACAATAGTCTCAATTATCAAAACTTCTACATCTTGATTAATGGGAACGTGTTGCTTATCGATATATCTTCTTCTAGTTCTCATATCGCTTCTCCCACATTTTAACTATCCCAATGAAACTTTATATGTGAAATTTGTCTTCTTTAAAACTTTTTGTCCTTGTAGTTTATAATCTTTAGTGATTATCCTTTCACAAGAGTTTCCTCTAATGTCCAATGGTTAAGATTTAATGACATAACTCGAGTTAAGTACACAATTTTATAGTTGCGATACTTGAAATACATTATGCACTTATACAAATTAGGTGCCAAAACTTACTAAACTAATATAGTTTGTTCTCAATGCATTATGATATCTCTAATGGTCCTACTCATCAAGACCCAAATAACCTTTACTTTTTCCAATTTCTTCGTCACCAATCCAAATTCATAAATCAATTTTCCTCCAATTCAATTCTGATATGGTGAGGATCTATTCTTATGTCCACATAATGTTTTGAACAAAGTCATTCCAATACCATTTGGTAACTCCACTAGTTTTAATAGCCGATACCAATTTCCTCCAAAAGACAATGCACAAGTTTGTAACATATTTTCTAATTTTCAGATGGCCTTCCCAAATTGAATGTCCATGTGAAGATAAATGGTATTACATTTTGAATCTATTCTTATAACCCTTTATTACCAAACACAAAATAAGAATTAAAATGACAGTCTCGATTCCACATTATGTTCACAGCTATTCCGTACAAATTTACAATTTGCCCTACATATAACGCCATTAATTTTTCCATAGTTGTCCCATTAAATATGAATATAAAATGGTGTTGAATTAAATGAATAATCCACCACAATCCAAATATTGTCATTACCAATCTTTATTTTTGGAAATTATACTATAAAATCTATATGAAATGTTATCACTTCCATTGTGAAACTTCCAAAGGATAAGCTAATCTGCTGGTCATTGGTATTTAGCCTTAACTCGTTGACATTAAATTACTTTGTTACACAGTCAGCCATTAATCTCTTCATTTAGTTTACACCGAAGATTTCTTTCAAGGTCTGAATACATCTTTGCGTTCTTCAAAATCTTATTCATTAAGCCTTCATTGTTAGGTATATATAGTTTTTTTTTAATTAAAACCACCTAAAAGGTGGTAGGTGGACACCCTTTTCACTAAAAAAGATAAATTATAGAAATGAGAGGGACTAGGCCAAAACCTCCTAAAAACAATTTACACCATATATATCTAGGGTGCCCTTATTTGCTAGGACTATGCAACTTGTGATTGAACGAATAATACTACTTTGAAAGTTCATGAAAACTTCTTGTTGACATTTTATGTGTCCTTAGTAGATCTACTGAACCTTTATGTCTTCTTCCTCTCTTTGCTGGGCTTTTAAACTGCATGGACTTCTTTTGTTGAGCCATTGACTTCAATTTCCTCCCTACCCTATTGCTAATGGTTCATGAGTATTCCAAGGAGAAAGGCACTGATTCTTTTGGAGATTCCAAAACCAAAAAGAAAGGAGTTAAATTAACTGGTTGTCTGAAACTTTCTATTACTGGTTCCTTTCTTGTCTCAGAATTGAAAATTTCCACATATTAGCATCTCATTAATTAGTGTCCTGAAAGTTGAGTCCAAAAGAGATTCCTTATATGTTGTCTTGTCTGGCCTGTTTGAATTGGTATTTGTTAAAGAGGAGTCCATGCCTAAATCAACTTGGGGTGCCCTAAGAATGTGGGAATCTGTTTGAATCGGTATTCTCAGGGTGGCCCGAGAATGTGGGAAAGCTTGAGCTATCCGACCAGCTTAAGTTTGCAAAGAATGGTGAGTTGGCCAACTTTTGGGGACTATAATTTACATGCTATTACTGGAGGGAGAGGGCGAAGAATCTTGCATAGGAAAGTCTGAAACATTACTTGAATTAACATGGTGGGACCGAGGTTGTGGGGGATTCACAACTTGATCAGCTTCCACTTGATAGGGGATAATTATGCTGCTAGGAGTGACGATGTTTGAAATTTTAATGTCCATCTTGCTAGGGATTTGGCCATCCAATTGAATAACTTGCAATGAATCTCTCGAAGTAACTTGTGAGTCATTCTGTTCGTCAACTTCCTCAATTGTTGGAGTTATAGGCAATTTAAATTAGTTTGAATTTTGTGAATGTTTGGATCATGAATTTGATTTTGTGGGAAAGACGGTTCACGAGTTTGGGAAGGTTGTGGATTTGGGTTTTTAGTTTTTTGGACCCATATTTGCATCTCCCTTTGTGGCTGAACCACCCCTACTTGGTGGTTTGATAGCCCATTAGCCATCACTAATTTTCCTTTTCCTTGCTGAATTGGTGGCTCCTTTTCCAATACAACTTTTCCTTTTGCTCCTCCCCCTTCAATCGAGCAGCTATAATCACCAATTTTGTTACATTTGGAGTCAAATTGCAGTGAATCTTCACACGTAATGGTTTGCCAATAATCAAAATCATCAATTTCCACATAGGCAAAATAGATTGCAAGTCAACCTCATCACAAACTTCGCAACAATTGGTCTAGTTAAGGTGATGGTGGCTGCATCTAACTTCAGTGGACGACTACTACTTGTGTAATTGGGAACAAAATAGGATTCTTAACAAAAATAAAAGGAAACCCCTCCATAGTGATCCAAACTAGAACAATTGAGGAGTCTACATTTTGCCAAAAAGTCGGAGTCCATTTGAGCACCTTCATGGCATACCCTAGGATATACCACATACCCTTCAAATAACATATCAAAAAGTCTTCCTCAAGATCAAATAGAATAAGAACATGTCGATGGTCCAATAATTCCAAGGAAACTTAGATGAATTCACCTTTATACCCAATAGTAAGAAGATTTTTTTTTGAATCAACTCCATACTAGACCTTCAGCACTTGAAATTTCCAACTAGTGAAAATTTGAACAGCTTAGACAACTTAGCAATTTTCTCCTTTGAGAATCGAATTGCTGGTTCACCCTTACACATGTCTCCTTGAGAGGAAATTCCAAATCCACATCATTCATTTGCAAGAAGCCGCAAAGGACAGTGTTTTTTCCCTTCAGCCAGAGGCTGAGAGGCAGCTATTGTTGCCATAGGCAACCTCAGTTAGTAAGTTTAGAGAGAGAGAGGGAAAATAATCATCAATATACATAGTTTTCCAAGTACTCATAACACATCTTTACGCCTTACACTACAATCGCGTATCGTGCCTTCCATCAATTTCTTCACTCAAAAAGTTTCTTACTTTAGCAATGCCTGTAGACCTTGGTCAATCTATTTTGTCCTCATTTTTTAGGATCCACAAAACTCCTTATATAAAATCACATGTCTTAGAAAATTGCATACTTAGTAACTGAAATGAGGCACTTGCTACGTTTGGTGTAAAACTTATCTTCTTTTAAAATACCAAATATTTCTCATGAGTTTCCTTACTTAAGAAATAAATCAAAATATTATTAATACATACTGCCACAATTTTTTGTTTTCAGTTAAGTGCTGAAACTAATCCATAAATCTCGTGAGAGCATTAGTCAAATCAAAAGATATCAACAAAATTCTATATTGTCCACAATGCATCAAAAAAATAGTCTTAGGTATACCAACCTCCTTAATCTTTAATTATTAATATGCAATACCTTAACACCTTTAAATTAATCAATTAAGTCATCAATTCTAGGGAGAGTGCATTTACTTTTAATAGTAATATGTTTCAACTCCCTATAATCAATACACAAGCTCAAACTCCCATCTTTCTTCTTTATGAACCAAATGGGTGCTCTCCGTGGTGAAACACTTGGCCTAATAAATTTTTTATCCAATAATTCTTGTAATTATTCATTCAATTCTCTTCAATGTAGTCGAACCATCCTGTATAGTGCTTTGATATTGGCATAGGCCCATGTAACAAGTTTATTTCAATTTTAATTTTTTTTCCATGTACCAAGTTTATTTCAATTTCAAATTTTTTTTCTTTTCTAGGGTATTCTAGGTAATTCTTTCATAAATACTTCCAAACATTCCTTAACCATATGATCATTGAGTTTCATCATTCCATTAGGTGTCTATCACAAAAGTTAAGCATCCTTAACAACCTTTATTACCTTAATTGCCTGTACTACACTCACCAACATTCTTCAAAATTTCTTTCTTTTACTCATATTGACTTGATAAGTCAATTCTACCCATCCAAAAAAGATTGCAAATTATTTCTATAGTCCACCTTAGCACCTTGTTTAGCTAACCAGTTCATTCCTAAGATAGCCTCGAAATCACTCATATTAATTTTGACCACTGTAACTTTAGATTCTTTTCCTTATATTTTCAAAATCACAATCACTAAACCACAAATGAGCATAGTATCAAATTCCAGTATTCCATGGTGGCAACACATAAGATCCCTCTAACCACTCAAACCGTACAAAAAATATTCTAAATATTCCCAAACTTGAATTGCGAGCATTTATCAATTTCGTTAAAATGCTATATTTACCAACTTGGATAATCCTACTATGTAATCTCTTAATAAATTCCATTTTCTTGAATTCATTATTAGCCATCTTAGTAGGAACAAACCTTCCCAATACCACAAACAAATAAGAGTACTCCATAACTAATATGTTGGGTACTTGCCTCAAGATTTCGACTTAATGGATCTTGTAATTGGCAATATTTGTTTAAATCAAGTATGAATTTAAGGAAAAATAATTTTATATTTTACAAATGTAACACAAGTAAATATATTTTTTAAATCTTTTTTTTTTAAATTCTAGTTCACAATATTTAGTATGGCAAAATCCTTTTATAAAGAAACAAGTTATAACAAATAAATCATACATTTTATCATCAAAAGAAGTCAAAATAATGGAGATACATAATATATTCCAAAATGTATTATTAGCAGCAAGAGAACAAAAAAAAAAAAGGCCTACTAGAATTCCAAAAATCAACCAGATTCTTATCACCACCAGCCATCAAAATTGAAAAGGTAATGAATATTATCGTATTCTTAATCTCTTTACTCTTGATCATTCTCCAAAGATTCCTTAAAATTATTAACCTTATCATGTCCTTTATTCTCAGAAGGATATTTCACTGACATATTCATCTTAATCTTAGTTCTGTTGATCTAAAATCTTGGTTTCGATGATGACAAATACAATCTAATAGTTTGAATATGAGTTGTGTAGGAATTCTATTTTTATGTCACAACAGAACTTTCGGACGTGTCTGAACGAGGCAAAGTTGCTTGGACGCAAGACTTCATCTGAACAAAACTTTCTTGGATGCAATACACCGTCCGAAAGACAGGGCAGATAGCAGGGATCTATGATATTGACAACGGATGCTCATTATCATCAAAGGAAAATTTTGTCGAGTACACACCTGACCGTCCGAAGGAAAGCAACACTTGGATAGAATGAAACCTTCCGGATGCACTATTCTATTCGAGGCTATGACTCATCAACCTACTAGCTTCGACATAGGAATGGATGCAACCTCAGCAGTTCGAACGATGTTTTCAACTCAATGATATCGTTGATTGGACACTTGTTCAGACGCTTAAAAAATATCTCAGACATAACCTATTAAATTTATTCAAACATATTTTGGAAATATGTTAAAGCGTTATTTACACTTTATCCTTTTAAAATTTAGCTTCACTAACATTTTACTTCTTAATGTTATCTTTTGAGCACTAAAGTCCATGGACTAATGATCAACTCTGGCGGCTTATGAATTTATTGAATGGACAAATATAATCCTTGTTTTATTACACTTTACCCCACCAAACTTTATTGTCATTTGTTGAACGCCAGTTATGATAACCATATTTTGATGATGACCAAATCGTACTACGTTCTGAAAATAAGTGTGCCAAAAAATAGGAATTAAGGTTCGGACGTAACTAATCGTCCAAACACAATAAAAAAAACAACTAAAATATGAATAACACCTTATAGACGATGAAGAGCATCCAAAAGAAATGAGCTCGGACGCAAGGGAGCGTCTGAAACTTGACCAAACAACATCGAAGGAAGAACACATCTTTCAGACGAAAATAACTGTCCAAAGGACAGTGCTTCGAACACAAAAGACCTTCCGAGACAAGGAATTCGAAAGCCAAAAGGATCAAACGTTGAAGACCGTCCAAAGAAAAGACTCAAAACGAATAAATTTTTTGTCAAGTTGTGGGACACATATAACCGTCCGAGACACTATTCATAAACCTGTAGGAAGCATATGATCGTCCGACTATTCATGAAGCTGTAGAACACATGATTGGACGTCCGGACCACCGTCCAAACCTCAAACGGCTAGTTTTTAACAGCTAGTTTTTTTACCATTGGAGTTCAAATTTTAGCACATCTTTCATCTAAATAGCCCAAGGACATCCGATTAATGTGTGTAGAACTGCTAAATTCAATACACACACTTGGAAGAGTTATTTGGGGAGAAATAGACTAAAATATTGTTGTATTGGTTTGGTTAGTACAGTTCTCTTGACTCAACTAGAGTGAATTAGTTTGAGCAAAAGTAGACTAGTGAGTGATCTTCAAGTGTAAGAGTAGAAGGATAACAAATGTACAAAAGTAAGGTTGTAATGTAAAACCCTTTGCCTCAACTAAAGAAACTTAGTTCGTGCAAGAGTGAGCCTACGTTGTGCACAAAAAGGTTATTGCCTCACTTTCTTTGAAGAGGTGCTACTAGCGGATGTACTCCAACCTTGAGGAGCTTGGCAGTTTAGTTTAATATTCTTTATCTCAATCCTTTTATTTGTTCTTTAAGTTTCAATTGTTAAATATTTATCTTTGATCATTTGTGTTTAAGTGTTCATTTGTTGCACAAAGTTTGTATTTTCATTAAACACATCAAAAGGTTTGTTTTTAAAGACAACCTAATTCACCCAACTCCCTCTTAGGTTGCTTATGAGCCAACAATTGGTATCAGAGCTTGGTCTCTTATATTGAGCTTAACTAGCTTTTGAGAAAAGATCATTATAGCAACCAATAATTATTTGTTTTTAGAGGAGCATTCCATTACTAGACCTCCCATGTTTCATGGCATTAATTTTGTTATTTAGAGAGAAAGAATAAAAATTTTCATACAATCCGTTGATATTGATTTATAGTACATTGTTGATGAAGGTCTTTGTTAGGCTAATATTCTTGATAAAAATATACATAGATTAAGGCCTAATACTAGATATGAGTTAAATGCACCAGATAGAGTAAATTTATCTTTAAATGCTAAAACCATGAATATTTTGTATAATGCTTTGGATGCAGATATGTCTATTAAAGTGAAAGGTTGCAAATCAACCAAAGAGATAGGGACAAATTGAAAGAAATCCATAAAGGAAGTGAAAATATAAGAGAGCAAAAGAAGTCATTTCTTGTGACTAAATATGAACTATTTGAGCCTTCCTTCAAAATGGAACCTTATGAGAATATTGACAAGATGTGTTGTAGGTTCAATGATATTGTAAAGGATTTGAAAGGTTTAGGTTAAGAATATTCATAATTGGGTGAAGGGAATAGAAAGATTTTGAATGCTTTACCTAAGAAATGGGAACCTAACTCTATTACTGTAGAAGAGTCTAAAAATTTAAATTATATACCTATTGAGTCTTTGATTAATTCACTGACCTCCTTTGAATTGAAGTTAAAATATAAGGTACAAGATGATGAAGAGGCAAGGGCAATAAGAGGCATAGAATTGAAGGCTTCACAAAAATATACAAGCAAGAAGCCTAGTGAAAAATGCTATGAATATGGCAAACCAAAACACCTTGCAAACAAGCATTCATCAAAAAGGAAAAAAGACTCGAGAAAACCTCGCTTCAACAACATCCGAATCACATGGGATGATTGCAATTCAGATGGAGAAGTTGAAGAAGAACATGAGATGGATCAAATGGCTTTTGTGGCGGAGGTCCTGAAAATAATGAGGTATCCTCTAGTATGATTCTTATGATGATTCTTGTGATGATGATGATGATGATGATGAATCATTTATTTTTAAAATGCATGAATGTTTAAAAGAATCATATGCTACGACCAAAGAGTTGAAAATTAAGATTAATACTTTACTGAGCGCAAACTCAAAACTTGTGCATGAAAATAGTAGTTTGACGAAAGAAAATGATGTGTTGAAGAAAAGATTACATGTTAAAACCAAGATCAATTAAGAAAAATCTTCATTGAAGAAGAATTTAGATGATCTTGATGCACTTTTTCAAAAGAAAAAGGAAAATATTTTTGAAAAGAAAAGGACTAGAAAAATTCTTTTCAACAAAAATTTTATCACCTTTTGAAAGGATAGTTTTTGTCTTGTAAAATATGAATCTTCTTTTTATGGTAACAAAAATATTGAATGCAATTATTGTTGTTAACAAGGAATATAAAAAGGGATTTTTACTTCCAAAGAAATAAAAAGTATATCATGGAAATAAATTCTTCTTGGGATCTTAAACATGTAACTTACCCAATTGGACTCGATAAAGTTTGGGTACTAAAAGTTGTTGCTTAACTTTGCGTGTAGGTATGCTTGTAGAGCACCAAGAGATTCAAAATGGATCATCAATGAAAAGTGTTTAAAGCATATGAATTTAGATGACATCGAGATGGGTAAGAATCAAATTTTTAATGTGATTTCATTTGTTAATGTGAACTATGATCTCTTGAATATTAGTCAACTATGTGATTGAATTTGTTTAGAATACTTGGGTATAAGTATCCCTAATTTTTGTCTATAGTAAGTCACTATTTGCAAAAGAAAGATGAAGCATTCTCTTTTCTAAATGGATTATATGTTAGAAATTAATTTGCATCACATATGCTTTATTGTTTTGATGATTTTTTTTGGCAAAGAATGAGCAAAAAATGCCTTGATGTTAATTCTTAGCATAAATTTCCTTGATTATTTATTCTTGAAGAGAAGAAATATCTTTTAAACTTGACTTATCCTTTATATACTTACTTGAATTGCATGCATAGTTTAAGGGGGAGATTGTGTGTATAAATTGCTTTATTTTATAATGTTTTCATGATGCCGAAAGGGGGAGAAATAATGGACAAAACCTCTTGTCTTGTGCTTCATATTTTATGGTTATTTTTATAATTGTCCAATTGATTTGTCATCATCAAAAAGGGGGAGATTGTTGAACCCCAGATATGATAAACATGTTTTGATGATGACCAAATCGTACTAACGGCCTGAAAACAAGTGTGCATAAAAACCAGAAGGTTTGGATGGAACCAATCGTCCAAACACAATCAAGAAAAACAACTAAAATATGAACAACACCTTACGAACGATGAAGAGCATCCAAAAGAAAGAAGTTCGGACACAAAGAAATGTCTGAAACGTGACCAAACAACACTGAAGAAAAAACACAACTTTTTTATGCAAATAACTGTCCGGACAATGCTTCAGACCCAAAAGACTATCTGAGACATTAGAAATTTGAAAGCCAAAAGGATCGAATGTTGAAGGCCATCCGAAGAAAGGAGTTCGAAATGAAGAAATTTTCTGTCAAACTGTAGGACGCATACGAACGTCTAAGACACTGTTCATAATGTTGTAGGACGCATATGACCATCCAACTGTTCATGAAGCTATAGAACGCATGATCGGAAGTCCTAACCACTATCCAAACTGCTAACGGCTAGTTTGTAACAGTTAGTTTTTTTTAACCGTTGGAGTAGTTTAACAGCTAGTTTTTTTTACCGTTGAAGTTTAAATTTCAACACATCTTTCATCTATAAATAGTCCAAGGATATCCAATTAATGTGTGGAACTACTACGTTCAATATAAACACTTGTAAGAGCTATTTTGGGAAAAATATGCTAAAATATTGTAGGTTGTATCGGTTTGGGTAGTATAGTTCTCTAGGCTCAACTAGAGGGAATTAGTGTGAGCAATAGTAGACTAGTGAGTAATCTTCAAATGTAAGGGTGGAGGGATATAACAAGTGTACAAAAATGAGGTTGCAATATAAAACCCTTTGGCTCAACTAGAGGAATTTAGTTGGTGCAAGGGTGATCCTACTTTGTGTACAAAAAGGTTATTGCGTCACCTTCTTTGAAGAGACACTACTAGTGGATGTACTCCAAACTTGAAGATTTTGGAAGTTTGGTCTGATATTCTTTATCTCAATCTTTTCATTTGTTCTTTAAGTTTCAATTGTAAAATATTTATTTTTGATCATTTGTGCTTAAGTGTTCATTTGTTGCACAAAGTCTGCATTTTTGTTAAACACATCAGAAGGTTTGTTTTTAAAGACAACCTAATTCACCCCCTCTTAGATTGCTTCTGGGCCAACATCACTAATATTTTGGTCCCTAACGTTATGTTTTTAACATTTAACCCAACCCGTTATGTCAGTTCAGTGTTTTGACCATAACATACCTATTTTATCATTTGTTTTACCTTCGTTTTCTCTTCATCTCTCAAATTAACTATTACCACCACTCACCAACAGCAAAGAACAAAACACTTTCTTTTTTTTTCCTTTAAAAACTATTTCCTTTTATTCTAATTGGCTCAATAGTTTTAGGAATTCTATTTAGTCAAAATTTCAAGTTAAAAAGGCATGCTTTCAAGAGATATGAAACAGTTATAATTGATTGTTAGTCATAGAGATTTGTGCTTAAAATAGTGTCAGTTAGATTTTTCATCTTTTTCAATTAATCCCAATAAAAAAGCCGAATTCAACTTCTATGCATATCTTCATCTCAAATGATACATGAATCGAATCTTCTATTTTTGAAATTTTGTTCATCAGACAAAAATAAACAAAAAAAAAATTAGAATAGAATGGAGGTAAATGGTCACAATATTTAGCTTACATAACGGAAGGATTTTAGTACTCAAAATAATATTAGAGACCAAAGTGTTAGTGATACTAAAGTTAAGAGGAAAAAGTGTAATTAACCCTATTTTATGCAGGTAATACTCAAGAAACCTCCCACTCCCTCCACCTGGTCTGCCGGATAGTATGGTTACTTTGGTGAAAATGGTGAACAAAGCCACAGCTAACATTCCAAATTGGGATTCTTAAGCCGTCAAAATGGTCAAAGCTTCAGCTAATTGAAGAGGTAACCGTACAAGATGAATGTTAAAAGTTCAAAGACATTTATAAATCACAGTGAAGCTGCGACTACTTTTTTTTTTTTTTCCTTTCTGTTATTATCATTTCCAAGTGCATGAAATACTACTGTGACAGCAACATCCACGAACCCTTGCTGTATTTCAAGCTGTATATTATGGCCTACTGCACACTTGCCTTATAGCACGTAAAAGCAAAAGGGCTTCTTTTGCAATAAATGCTGATCCTTTTAGCCTAAGAAAGATCTACATGTTTAATTATTAGCTTGAACTCAAGGGTTGGAGAAATGAAGAGATGGGTACTAATTCGGCTAATTTATTCAAACATAATTCTTTTGAAAAAAAAGAATTTTACCAAATGGGGTGGATTTTTTTGGTGCCGCATTTTCAGTGTATGATGTTCCTACTTACGAAAGGGCAAACTATGAAAATTTTAGACAATGAAATTCATCCTTTGAAGGGAGAACTTTCTTAATAAAACTATGAAACCCTAAACTCTAAAGCCTTTCAAAGGAGAACTTTCTTCATGCACTAAAACCCTTAACTGGAAGTTTTCTCTTAATAACAAAAAATAATAGTAAATCCCAACTTTAATCCAACTACAAGAATTATTTATTTTTTATGACTTGTATAATTTTGATAGTCACAAATAGAATCACTCTGTGACACGACAAGTCACAAAAATTAGTAATTTCAAGTCACAAATGATAATGTAACTTCTATTTACAAGTCACAAATGGTTTTTGTGACTTTATAGACAGTGACCATCATTTGAGAGTTACAAACTAACATGCAAGTCACAATTGAATTTTGTGACTTTTAAACGATGATCACAGTCTACAAAGTTACAAAAAATATTTGTGAATTACAAATGAATGTCACACTATAATCATTTGTGACTTAAAATTATTAATTTTTATAACTTTTAGTATTACAAAATGATTACACTTATGACATACAAAATAATACAAATCATAATGACCAACTATCTACTGCCAGGGTCAAATCCAAAAGAGCACTATTGCATGTTTCAGCATGAGTAGGCAAATAGGGTCAAAAAGTCCAAGAATAGTGATAAACCTACTTGCTCTTGGCGCCCCAAAATTAAGGCATTGTTTCCTTCGCTTACCAAGGAAAAAATTTGCATGGCTATGAGGTGGAGTTTCATAGCATAAGAAGAGATACATTTACATGATTATCAATTATGTGGATACCAATCCATCCAGTTGGTTCGAGACTAGGTAGCAAACCATGAACAATCACTATAAGAAAAAGCCTTATTTACGACCACAAGTAATCTTCAAGAAAACTCTTTTTTCGTAGCAAATCTACATTTACGACGGCCAAGCAACGAATAAAGATTCGTCACATATGTGAGGGTCGCAAAATAGAATTACAAAGAAAAAATTCTAGTCATAAATGTATTCACGATGAATATACAAATATTTGCGTTGCTTTAAACTTTGTAGTAAATGACATCAATTATTTGCTATGGACATTTAATTGCAGCTAGATTATCGCAAATAATCTTTTGCGATGTCCTTTTTTTGTTGCTTTGGATGACGCAATTTATTTGCGACGACTTGAATAATAGTTGTCTGGCTATCACAAAAGATCATTTTTCACATTTATTTTTGTTCATAAAGCATTACAATATTATTTAATATTTTATTTTTCACATTTATTTTAGTTTATAAAAGCATTATAATATTATTTAATATTTTCTTATTTATTTATTTTTAATATTTATTTTTGTTTTATATAATTTTACCTTGTCAAATAAATTTATTCTTCACAATTACAAAAATAATCAATTGACAAAAATATTAATATTGTAATGAATAACATTTTATATTAAAACCAATATTCCTTAATTTTGTCATTTGCAATAAAGTAGATGTGAAAAATTATAAAAGTCAAGCACCCATAATTTAAATAAAAGCATCTACTAATAATTTTTATTTTAATTTTTGTTTCTAAATACACGTAATAAATGAGGAATACATTCGTCCATAACAACAAATTTCGTCAAATGAATTCATCAATTCTAATTAAGTAAATTTCTAATAAAAAGGTCTCACTGGCGAAGTAAATCTGTACTAAATTAGTCCCGACAAAGAATTGGTCTTTTTTGATATGTCAACAAACAGGATCTCTCTATCTCTTTTCAATCAAATAAACCAAAAAATCAAAGATGCTCTGATTCTTCCATTGGCAAAACCTAGTAAAATTGGTATAGGTTAATATTTATCCACATACCACAAGTAACTTTAGTTTTTTATAGTAAAGAAAACAGAGCAAAATGATTTCTAGAATTAGAAGTAAGTAGGAAAATAAAAATAAAAATAAAAAGAACACGACCTAAAATTTTGACAAAGTATATTATCATGCCTAGTTTTTAGATTAGTGCTCTACCAATTAAGAGATCCAAAATACAAATCAACAATCATATCAACTCACAAATCTAACAAATGCAAAGCAAGAATACTAAACTTGGATATTTTCATTTCAAAGTCCTACTATAACATATTTCTTGAAATGTTTTCAATTTGTAACTTTTCAAACCCAATATTACTTATACTCATGGTAATCGAACATACAATATGAAAAGTCAAATAAACATAATAATATATCTAGCCAAAACTATTATGAATATTCAGGCAAACTTTAGTAACAAGTCAAGAGTACTATATGCTACTTTTTAATTCTAACCATGATTTCTTAAACAATTAACACCAAGGAAAAATAGTTACAGTAGTCCATCTTCTATAAGAATCTTATTTTCAATACTAAAAGCTAGGTCCTGTAAAGAGAATGTAACAGAGTTTTTTTTTTTTTTTTTTGTACTAGGTGATAGCACAACTAGTGCCATTTCAAATATGCAATCCAAACACGAAGCAACACATAACTGAACAGGATACATAAGCTGAAATTTATTTTCTCTAAAATATGTTTTCTTTCTAAATTTTGGAAGAGTAAGAAAATCTGTTCGTAATATCTAAATTTGGAAAGAAAGAGAGATATGCATAAAAATGGAGACAACTATAGCAAATAAGAGCATTATATTCAACTTCAAGCGTAATCCAATATATAACTACTTGACTCTGTCTACGGCTAGAGAAAATCAAATGCTTTCATACCTCCATGGTTGTTTGAAATCAATTCCATATCTAGTACTGGAACATGGACATCCTGTATTAAGTAATGATACTTGCCCTTGTTTCTCAATTTATAGTCCCCATCAAATTCATGCTTATTTAATAAAAATTTTAAAGAATCAATTCAAAGAGGTCTCATGAACAAACCTTTCCAATTACTTACAGCTGGCTTAATTTTTGTTCTAGAACGATCCATCAATTTGTCCTTCAAAAAACAAAAAAATCCTCAGCTCTTGTTCTCAATAATATCAATGGTATGAAATCCCTTACTGCTCTTTCATCTTTCTAATGGCAAATTTCATTGTCTTCAATTTCCCCTTATTCTCCATTTTTTATGCCCTAAATCACCATACACACAAATTTTAAACCTTTATACTAGAACCCACAATATTGTTCACCCACTCAATACATAGAAGTCTAGATTCCAACATAACAAGTAGCAATTGATAATTAACAATACTAATTGAAAATACAAGAAGATTCAATAACCATGGTTAGATTTGAGGAAAAAGAGATGGAGAAAATAATAAAACAACAACTTTATTTAAACCCCATACCTATCAAGTAAAAATGGCATGAATTTTCATCTTGGTTGAGTGATGTTATCATCCAAAGAAATTGGGGTGGATTTGGAGAAGAGGTGATAAAAAATCTAGAAAAAAAGAGGAGAAATTAGGGAAAGGGATTTGAAATAGCTTGGTGCTTCTGCATGGCGGTAATCGAAATTTAGTAAGCGGGAAATCCAAAAAATGAAAACGAATAAAAATAAATCAAAACAAATTGTTTCTACAAAATGCAACTCTATTTCTTTTTTATTTATTTCGCAAAAGTGTCAATTGTAAAACTTTGATGGTTTTATTAATTTGTTAACAATTTAACTTTCTTTGAAATTATTAGCTTCTTTGTATGATTAATGTTTTTGGTTAAATATTAGTATTATTGAATTATTTTCTATATATAAGATAAATTATTACATAGAAGGTATAAATCAAATTATATTTTTTTGTTGTCCTTTATGGGTTGAGTCTAGACTCTCATCCATTCCAAAACCATTTATATGGGTTTGGATCTATGTATAATTTTAATTAAACTTATAAACGGGTCAGATTCGGGTTGAATCTTGCAGATCCTCATCGGAATCTAATTAATATTATCGGATTCAGATATGGATCCGGATATCTTCCGGGTCTATAAAACAAGTCCTATATCCGGATTCGTCAGACCTTGTCGAATCTGGATCTTGATCTAAAAATTTCAAATTTTTATATAGTGATTTTATTTTAATTGTAAAACAGATTTAATTCCTATTAATATTTACGCATGTGTTTTATATTAAAGTACAAAATATATTTGAAATTTATACAAAAAGTACAAAATATATTTGAAATTTACACAACATATATTTCAAATAGAATAAATAATAGTATATAATTTTATTACTTATTAATATTATAATGGATTTGTGCACTACTCGGATTGTAATAACTGGATTTATATTCGATCTATTTATTATATAGCTAAAAGAATCCAGACGGATCCGGGTAATTAGATTTACTCATTGATCCAATCCTAGATAAATGGATCCGAAACGGGTCAGATTTGGGTCTAGACCTAATTCGTTTACAAGTCTAATTTTGATTACTCGAATCCGATCCGGATCCATTTAGCCATTACAGTAAAATGGTTAGATATGAATCTAGTTGTTCTAATTCGATTATGACTCAAATCCGATTAGAATATTTAATATATAATATATATATATATATTTTCCGTCTAAATTGCTAATGTAATTCATGCATAAAAAAGAATATAAATTTTTTGTATAAAAATTTGAAGCTTAATATTAATTTTAGGACCTGGGTACGATTCTAGATCCAACAAAATCTGACAAATTTAAATATGATTATACTTATCTATATTGACTCGCTAGTTACCTGAATCTACATTCAAAATTACTAATACGTATTAGTAGGATCCAGCTATGGATATATTAGATCTACCCAAATCTGATTCAGTATATTTCAAACCTACTAATACCTTAAATATCCACTAGTAGAAAAGAAGATATATGCATATACATGTGTGTTTGTGCTTTTGAGTGCTCTCTACCCAAATCTGATTCACTTTCAAAACTACTAATACCTTAAATATCCACTAGTAGAAAAGAAGATATATGCATATACATGTGTGTTTGTGCTTTTGAGTGCTCGCTAAAAGGCTGGTTAGTTGTATATATAAATACATAACCAATCAAATAAATGAATATGCTTGTCAATAATTGTAAAATATTTTTCCTTATATTCAGGTATTTCTAACAACTAATATATTAATCTATATAAAATATGATTATTGTTATATTCATTTCTTACTTGGTTAACCTTTTTAAATACTTTAAACATTTGAGCGTTGGCTAAGCGTCGAACTTATATCAAGAAGTAAAAATTATAAATATAAAGCATTAAAAATAAAATAAATTTGCATAAAAAACTTAATAATAATTATGAGATAACATAAAACCATATCATTGATTCAAGAAATTGTGACAACAAAAAATATGCATCGTTTTAAATGAGATAATCAATGCAAATAATCTCCACATATGTAACTAATAAATAGGCATCACAATAAAGAAAGTTTAGTCATAAATAACTAAAGTGTATGTGATGACAATATAATCATCACAAATATCATAATTATCATCACAAGTATTTGTAATATATATGATGACAGAATAGGGATCGTAATAAGATTTTTCCATCGCAAAAAATATCGACGTTAAAGCTTTTTGTAATGGAGTTTTTAACCGTAGGAAAAAAAAGCTTTTACAACTATAAAATGGTCATCACCATTGTATCCATAACAAATAGGTAAATTTCTAGTAGTGGATCTGCTATCTGGGCTACTTTGTAACCCTAATTTTACATCGTCAAATTATGAATTATTGATGCAAAAGATAATCGATTAAGTAGGTTATTCGTCCGTAATGTGATAAGCATGTGCAACGTAATATTTCTAGTTGCATTCTTTGACAAATAAAAGTGATTATATGATGTAGTGCAATTTTTACATAAAGTTCAAAACAATTCAACATGCAAATTATTGATTGATTTATATTTTTTAGAGTGTGATCATGTCGAGTGTAATGTATGCATGCACATACCTACCAAGCCATGAGATTTACTTTTGCAAAATGCAAAGTACTTTTAGGTTTTGCATCTAAGAAATTCTTAGTACTAAATTACTTGCAAGTCTCGTGAAGGTGTGGTGATGCGATTGTAAGGTTTGTAAGCTAAACCCAGAGATACATAGCAAGGTTAATCTAAAATATAGAATTCACATTTTCAAAGTGTGAAGTACTTCTAAAATTCATGTTTACGAATGTGAAGTACTGAATGGTTTGTAGTCATCGTGAATATTTGGTCACATGGATGGTAAGACCTCTAGACCATATGTATATAAAAGTCAGGCTAAGAGATAGGACTCGTATTTATGAAGTGTGAAGTACTTTTAGAATTTTCATTTTCTAAATGTTAAGTACTGAGTGATTTCCAATTCACGTGAATGTTTGGTCACGTCGATGGTAAGACCTATAAGATGGGGGGATATGTTGGGTAATTATAATAGACACAAAGGTATAATCAATCCATGAACACATTAAAAATATAGACTGGACCATTTGTTGTTCATCAATTCTACTTGATCTATGTCAGGCAAATTTTGACCAAAAATTAAGAAGTCACAAGTAGAAAGATATAAACCTACAAAACGATCATTTTATTTTCTTTTTACATATTCTAAGAAGATGTTAAAATCTTTAGTTCTCCCTGTACTTTTTTTAATTTCGTAATTTACTATTTCTAACTTCCAAATAATGGTAGTTTGGCTAGCGAGCATGACAACCATGGAAATTTGACCACTATATTTCACTAATTTACCAATAGTACTCAAAAGCATTAGCACAGTTGATGGTACAAGCTCTCAATACATAATAATTGGCTAAATCACAGATGGAGAATATTGTTGGATATTCTATTAATGAACATGGCAGAGCCCTTGAACAATGTCTTGAAATGTGCTCATTATTTGCCTATAATAATGCATAGAGATAACTTTTGAGTTGCGATAAAACCATAAAATTATTAGGAAGCATAGGAAGGCTACATGCAGTTCATATTATAGCTTCCCAAAGTACATACGGAATAAATATTTTAACTAACCAAAAAAATTGGTCACAGACAACATGGGGAACCATATGAAAGAGTGCTTGCCTTATACAATGCTATCACCACTCTCGATGTTGATGACAAGGCACGGGGAAATGTGCACATAGTTAATTTTGATCAATGCACAACTAACTTGAGGTTGATGGCAAGATATCCAATTTGAGTTTCCTACGTGTTTTCTACCTCCAAAAATTCCAATACAAATGCTGCCTCACTTGTCTCTACTTTTACAGGAACAATGCATACCAACAAATATATTTTTGTGTAGATTTTACCACTGTGCCATTAACAGTTGGGCCGATCTCAATTTCCATTTGAAGTATCTCAACAAAAGATCAGCAAAAAAGAGCGGACAATCAAGAAATGCTAGGATAAGGAACGATATGGATAGAAGGTGTCCATATTCTCCCAGAAATATGGCAATTGTGGCACGTCAGGGAACAATATGTCAAACTATCCCAATTTTACACATACTCAATAGCTAATTTATAATTTGTTGCAATTTGTTGTTGTTTTTATTTCTTTTTACATTAATTTGGATTTGGAAGTTGTGTTATATGTACTTGGGTATGTCATTTGCTTAATTTGACCATATGTGTAACACATATGTTCTCTATTTATTTATTATTATTATTATTATTTTTGGTTTCGTAGTTTCTCATCCATCATCTTCAAATTCTATCAACGAATTTACTTATTTCTAGTAACTTGTATACCATTATTATAAAGTTATAGTTTATTAGTAAATTGTTATTTTTGGTTAAGAGCTTTCAACAATTCTTTTAAGAAGATTATGTGGTTTTGTTTTTAGATTTGGGTTAAAGTAGGTGGTTTTTTAAGTTTTAGGGTTGGGTTTTACATTAGCATTTGTGTAGGCCGACCTTAAAATGGCTTGTTTAAGGTTGAATTTTAGGTTTTGCCAGGGTTCTTTAAGATTGATGTAAGATTTTAGGGATGGGGATCATAGGTTATTATTTCAAGGTAGGGTTTAGGGTTTGATTATGTTAGGGTTGGTTATTAATAGATCGCCTTAAAAAAGGGCAAAGTATTTTTTTCTTAAAAGAATTATAGTAGGCCTTTCTTCAATGCGAACATCGCACAAAATGGAAATGTGAAAAAATCACCCCAGTTGGTCGAATTTTCAAAAGAATCATATTAAAGAAATTTACCTACTCGCTCGAGCTTTAAAGGTTTACTTGTACCCATACAAATGCAAGGGTTGAAACACTAAACTATTAATTTCAACTTTCTTGTTCTTAACACATTTGTTGTTGAGTCAAGCAAAATGCATTCGATGATATTTTCTGCGTCGGTCTGGTACATGAAAATGTATTCACATTTTGTAATAAATATATTCCTTTCTTTTTAAATTAATTCTAAACTAAGGTTTAGAACAGTTAGGGTTAATGAAAATATTCCTTAAATAATTCATGTTTTTTGACCTTTTTATTGTCCAATTGGATCAATCATACCATAATTTTTTTAACTTTTGTCATTGTAATATAGTCAACCTACCACCCCTAAATTGAATATTATTTTGTCATATAAGGTGCACAAGTTATATATATATAAAAAAAGAAGAAGAAATATATCCTTCATTACGAATTAGTGGTTTGGATCTGGCAACAACATATATATATTTGAGGACATTTTTTCCTATTGACATATTTTCACTTATTTAGTAAAGATGTGTATGTTTGTTTTTTCAATTTTATACGTGTGGAAAATTTTTATACATGTGAAATCACATGGTTCCTCCTACCTAATTATTACGTTATTAAGAAAATATATGTCAAATTCTTGGAATATGAATATGAATTTACAAATCTCAAATTTAATTTGGAATTTTCAAGGTTGAATGCAGTATATTGGGAAAAACAAGATGTACATGAACAAATTGATCCATGTTTAATTCTTACAATCTACATAAGTGAAACATGAAATAATATGAGTCCAAATAATAGCAAATAGAAGTAGGGATTATTCTCACGAAGATAGTCTAAGCAATTACTAAAGTTTTGGACAAGGTTGCTTACTTTAATTCTGTTAGTCACAATTCGCTCTTGCTTAGTAAATTTAAGACTTGTAGATTTTTGTTTCTCCCTACGTAGAATTATCATCCTCGTGGATTGATACCTTACTCTTGTTCTACAACTGAATCTCGTTTAGTTTTGAAAAAGAGTATAACTTATTTATAATTTTGGTTAACTTAAGACAGGCCAATTACTTACTTGACACTCATCACTAAGGTGGTTTCCACTGTATAAGTCGCAGGCAATTGATAGATGTCAAATCTTTTTATTCAGAGCTTCAAGCTAGGCTGCTAAAGATGTAGTTTATTCAATATCGTATGCTCCAATAGCTTTCTTGGGTTGAACACTATCACTTGGTCGTAGGGGTGGCAATTACGGACACGACACGACATGACATGACAACACAATACGAATCTGACACAAAATTAACAGGTCTAAAAATGATCCAAATTTAATTGGGTTGCTATCAGGTCAACTTGTTAATAACTCAAAATTAAACGGGTGATGTAGTGTCAACCTACATATTGATCCGGTAACCCAACACGACGTTTAACCAGTTAGAATTCGGGATACCCGATATTTTAGCACAACCCAATATATTCTAGGGCATTTATGAAATTTAACACAATAATTATAATAACAGACATATCTTTGCCAACCCTAATGATAACGGTTTAATGGGTTATTGTGTTATTTGGGTCAATGGGTTAACGAATTATCATGTAATTCGGATAAATTAAGTAATTTTTTTAATAGTAAAAAAGCTTAACGTGTTATGTGGGTCGTGTCAGGTCAACTCATTAACAAATGAGTCATAACCCTATATGACACGAAAGATTATTGGGTAGTGTCCTAGTTCAAGATTTTTGGCACGAACTCGACAAGGACCAAACACGATAAGAACCTGACACGACCAATTAACACCCCTATTTGGCCGTTGGCATGAAGTCATGGTGCATATCCTTTAGTTGTCATAAGTTTCTTCAGGTGGTTTCTTCATTATTGTAACACTTGTTGATGTATCTACCAAATTTTTTGTTGAAGTTACTCCACTGTAGAATGTCTACACTTGCAACTACATAGGTAGCTAGGTAGTGCACATTCATAGTCGGGTATCCTTCTTAGCATATCTTTAAATCGTTCCCAAACTTTGTATCACAACTCCAAATCATTCTGCACAAAAGATATAATCTCATTACGTCACTCAACAATTTTAGATGGAGGAAAATACTTATTCAGGAACTTTTCTACCATCCTATGTTGTGTTTGACCTTGGTGGAAGAGAGGTCAACCAGTACTCGTATTATCCCAAAGTGAAAACATGAATAATTTCAAGCCACCAACATCATCTAACACTCCATTGTATTTGAAGGTATCACAGATCTCCAAGCAAATAGCAATATGAATGTTTTGATATTCACCAAATCCATCAACTTGGCATAATTGTATTATAGTGATTATTGCAGCCTTAATTTCAAACATATTTACCTGCACAACGGGCCTTCAATTTCCTAGACCCAGCTCTAGTCATTGTAGGTGCAGCAAATTCCCTCATCATTATATATTCCTCTTGCTCTTCCTTGGCAGCTATTGCTTCTTTCTAGGTCTCTTTTGCAGCTGTCAAAATTTAATTAATTGTACTTTCAATCTAGGGTCAATAACATTAATTATGTCTTCTCTATTCCTGGTCATAAACTATAACAAGTGAAAGCCAATTAAAACACTTGAAGAGGTGCACAACCCAATAGAATAAAACAAAATAAAAGCAATTTTCAAAGTAACTATTATAATTGAAACAAAATTGAACAGTCCTTATCTATGGTAACAACACCAATAACTTGCTGCATGGTAGACACTAAGTAGCAAATGGATTACAAATTTTTTGAGTTGGGTATTATTCCTACGAGAACTAGTATGTCACAATCAATCTCCATTCAACAATTGATATTATTTGAGAGTTCAATCTGCAAGATTATTTGTGAAATTAAATCTAAATATGAATTTAAAACAAGTAAATGAACAAGTGAGAATATTCAATGATAAAAATAGATAAGGAATTGAATTAATGAGAACTTTAATTAAACAAGTTCAATCATTAGACATACAATGGCAGTTTAATCCAGTTTTTTCTTATCCTTTTTTTTTTTGTGTATTAGTCCTTTTCACAGCCAGTAGTGACCTTAATTGTAATTACCTTTGAAAAAGTATTTTCGGAGTTGAAATAATTAAATTTAGGATCATCAAGATTTTAGGAACCCTGTATTATTAGTTTATATTTTGAAATAACTAAATGACCAATACAATTCATTTAGGAATTTCCCTACTTTTGACTAAGATTCAAGGAATAATTCTAAGTCTGATGATTCAAAGAAACTAATTTCTTCTCTCAAGTAAACGTTAGATCCAAATATTCAATCATACAAAGAAAAGTATTAAAAATAATAACACATATCCTAATGAAATAAAGAAAAGTATTGGAACTTATTCACTTAAAAGAATGTATGCCACGTAGTTTCACTATATCAATCCCTAACAAAAGAACAACTTCATAACTATTGAAAATAAACATATAGTTGTAGTGACAAACATTATGAAGTTTAAATAACAAAATATAAAGATAACTAGTCAAGCTAGAAAGTCAAAGATTTGTGGAGAAAATTTCTTCTTGGTTCTTCTTTTGGACGGGAATGACTATTCTAGGGTTTTCTTAATAAGCTAAGTCTAAGATTTCAAAGCACATAAAGAACAAGTTAAACTCTTATTAAAATTTATTTTGAAACCCTCCTTAAAGGTCATAGATATTGAGGATCCCTAGTTTTTGTAGTTAGATCCATCTCAAGAACACCCCAAATAGACTAAAAAGGGGACTCAAAACCTGAAAATGATGTTGCTGCAGGAGCTTACACAATATGCAGAATGCTGTGGCTTTCAACTCACTAACTTCCAACTTTATTTTCCTGTCACTTCCCATCTTCTCACACTTTCCTCATTTTAAACCATCCATCACCTTTCGAAACACATTAAAAAAACTATAAATAATTATAAAATCATGTTAAACACATTAAAAACACAACCAAACATTGAAACCTATAAAATTGAAAACTGCAATAAACCTTAAAAACCCAAGAAATAATTGGCAAAAGTCGTAATCAAAGTGAATGAAAAGTAACTCTAATAACTAGAGGGGAGAATGGCTGAATTAGTCCATGTACCTTTTTCTTAAAACAATAATAGTCCTTCAACATTCATTTTAGCTAATTTAATCCTTAAAAAAGTCTTTAGCAGATTTAGTTCTTTATTTTTTTTCTCCGTAAAAATGACCACTCTTTACTAGACAAACTACCATCCTCCACCATGAACCATCTCTCCCTATCCATTCTCACTAGTCTTCTCCCCTTTCCCTACCATTCCTCCTACTCAGATCCCTTCCAAATCCCTTTCTCCCTTGCAGCAATTCATCTACACTCTTTCAACAACCCACTTTCCCTACTTTACCCTTCTCCTCCCATTTGCATACCCATACCTAGGGGTGTTCAAAGCCAACCTAACCCAAACAAATTTGGGGCCAAATGAGCCAGGTTATTGGGTTTCGGGTTTCGGATTACTTAGATTGTGTTACTCAATAGCCAAACTACAAATCTTAGATTCCTCAAAATATTCCCCTCATACTTAAACCCTTAGACCCATAAGCCCACTAACATAATCTTCACTCCTTCCTCTATCCACCAAATTTTCGACCTCAAAATCCCATTATCTTCCTTCAGATTTCTACCATCATCTGTTAGCCTTTTTTTTTTTCTATAAGTCTTGCATTTGATACTTACTATGTGTTCTGGTGTTATTCTTATTTTTAAATATTTATTAAATATTGGAATTGTAGTTTTCAAAAGAAGAAAATGTATTGTATAACTTGTTAGTAGTATAATTATTCCTGGCAATTTTTTTTTTAGCAAAAGTTTCAAGCATTCCAGTTGTACAATGGACTTTAATTCTTTATTCAAGAAGGAATAATTTTCTATTTTTCCAAAAGAGAAAATAAAAATTTCAACCCAAGTGACCCGACCGAAAACCCGTTGGCCCGAAAACCTAACCCTTGAACACCCCAGCCCTTCACCAGCCAGCCATCCCTCATTTCCTACCCTTCCCCTTCTTCCCAAGAGATCGCTCTCCATACCCTATTCCCCATACTCTCATCCACCAGAAATAATTCTGTTCAAACATTCATAAACAAACTCCCTAGTATTTGTCTCCTTACTCCCTACAGCTCTCCCCAAAACAATAAATATCGTCGTAATTCAAATTTCTTGTAACAGTAATTCGATCTCTTATTAGACTGAGAGAAAAATAATGTGGCACTTGAGACAAGACCTAGGATTGGGGCGAGCAAGTAGAGGGAATTAGAAGAAGGAAATTAAGATTTTAAGAGATTGGAAATGTGAGGGGCTGAACAAATTGAAATTCAAGTTGCTACCTTGGACAGTGAGATCAAGGCTTTGAGTTGATAGCTTGAATTTTCATCACTTCCATGGTCAATGACTAGGAAATCGCTGGGATTTTGGATGAGGTGGTAAACATGGTAATTTGTGGTCAATATTCATAAATTTGAGAATTTAGAGTGAAGCTTGAGAAGAAATTGTAGAGAAATGAGTGGATAGATGACATGAACTATATACGAGCTAGAATGAGAGGAGAAGTAGGGGATAGAGAGAGGTGGTTCATGGTAGAGGGTGGTGGTTTTCATGGTGGAGGATAGTGTTTTCAGTTGGAAAAACAAACAAAGGACTAAATTTGCTACACAATTTTAATTTAAGGATTATATTGGCCAAAATATAAGTTGGAGAACTATCGTTATTTTAATAACAAAAATGTTTAAGGACTATTTGAACCATTTTCCTTAAGTAGAGTTATCAAACTTTCAATTTTTTGGGTAAATTTCCAAAAACCCAACCTTGGGATCCTTGATACCCAAGTGGTTTAAAAACCATCTTTAAGCATTATGTGCTTTTGACTTAAAGGAAATATGGATGGAAATCATTCAAACTGGCATTTTTTTACCCAAAAAATACTATTCTACCCTAATAGTATAATAAATTAATTCTTATTATTTATTTCTTCTTTCTTTTCCTTCTTCTGCATCTTTCTTTGGCTATGTCTCACTACAAAACTCCTCCTCTATTGCCCTCTCCTCGAACTCCTCCACCTCCAGCATTAACCACTGCCTTCTCGTCCCACCCATCTTCTCTGAGCCAAAACCTTGTCTCCTTTTCCCTCTCCTCTCCTCATTCCAAACCTCAACCTTTGCCTTATCTCCTTTCCCTTACTCCAACTTTCTCCCTTTCTCCTATCACTCGCCAGCCAATCTCACCTTCAACACCCGTAGCTTGTCCTTCGTTATATATGGCTCTATCATCCCATCTCTATTTTTGTGGTAGGGTAGTGGATCTGGGTTGATAATTATGTCTCTTGTGCAAAACTCCATTGCCCTCTCCTTTCCCTTCCCATCTCTTATCTGAACACATGATTTCATTTCAAGGATTATCTTAGTATAAATTTGTAGGTTGATGATGATTTGAATAAAATTAAGAAGAGATCCCTAAGATGTTGATGCCATTTGGAGATGCTCCAACATGTTTTTTGAGCTAAACCAAACCTTGGATTCTTGATGACGTGTAAATAGTGAGATTTTTTTTTTTTTTGGTCTTGATATAGTCATCAAAAAACAATTTTCAGTTATAGAGTATGGTGTTGCCACCATCTGTTCACAACCACCAACATTGTTGTTGGTTAAAAAATAAGAACAAAAATGATATTTCATTTTGACCCCTCTTGTTTTCAATATTTGTGTATTTAACATCAAAACTCATAAAAGGAAAACGGAAATAATAGTTTTGATTTATGAGTTCATTTGGCATAAAATATTATTTTTTTAAGGGAAAGTGATTTTTGTGCTAAATAATTGCACATAATGCATATGTATATATGTCGAATACATTTAATTTGAATGATTCCTATTCATTCAACTATCATCTGAAGCATATAAGAGCTTAATATAGGCACTAAAAATATGTAAGGACTATTAGTTAAAAAGTGCAGGGTATTCCCACATGGAGGTTTATGATATTTTACCTTTTTCGGGTAAATTACAAGGAATCTGTTGTGATTTGGTTAATATTAAAATTATCCTCTATTACAATTTGTAAATCTACTATGCACCCCCTTATAGTTTTAGTTAAAACAAAACCGTTAATTGACTGTTAAAATGTTGAAAGTTTTTTTTTTAAAGAGTTATTTTAGTCATTTTAAATCTATAATAAAGGTTAGTTATATATTTTAACATAAAGCACGACAACTTTTTTCTAGCAGAGGATGTTTCTCGGTGGATGAGGAGTACTAGGCTTAGGGATAATTTTTACGTTTTGCACAAATCCTTTAAATTTTTAACTTTGTATCCAATTTATAGAAAAACCCAAATTAGATGAGGACGAATTATAAATTTGCAAACTACATAAAGAAAATCTGAATATTAACTAAGTCACAAGGGTTGATTATAATTTACCCTTTTCTTTTTTACCTTTTTGGGAAAGAAGTGTCCTTTTTCTTTTCTACACTACTTAGGGCAGGGGCAAGAAAACTTGCAAACCTGCATGCTCCGTCCTGCCCCGATCCTCCAACTAAATTAATCGGACTCGATTCGACCCGCATTATATTATATTTTCTTCAAATTTTGTAGTAAACAAGTCATTCTTTCAATTTAAAGATATTGATTTATAGTTGTACTTAATTTATTGAGCCTTTCTGGGAGAAATATTATACCACTTTTTTTTTCTTTATAGTTTCAAGAAATTAAGAGATTTTTTAAATTAAATTTTGTTTAAGTTTTTTCTTGGATCAAGCTAATATTGATTTTTCTGTAGAATATTTTTTAGTCATAAAAAAAAGTGAAAATTTAGTGCTCAAAGTGATATTAGTTTAATGTAATATTTTTTTTAAAAAAAATTAATAATAATAGGATAGGACCGAATACTTGCGAGAATCCGATACTCTTTTAACCAGGATCGGGTTCTCGCTTCAAACCCCTATGATTAGCACTACTGCCCGACAACCGTGGAAAGTCAAAAAAAAGAACAGCCAAAAGCAAACTAAAGAGTATCGGATTCTCGCTTCAAACCCCTATGATTATCACTACTGCCCGGCACCCGTGGAAAGTCAAAAAAAAGAAAACAGCCAAAAGCAAACTCAGCCAAAATTCTCAACACCATAACCACCCATCCAAGTGCAACGCCTCAAATTTATAAAAGGGTTAATTGCACTGCACCCTTAAACTATAATTCTTTTGCACTTTAGACTCAAAAGTGCCAATTTTAGCAATCAACTACCTTCAACTTTTAAATTTTTATACATTGCACTAATTACTCAAAGATAGATTATAAAATCATTTATAGACCACCACTAATTTACCTAATTTTCGAAAATATCCATTTTTCAATTACACACTTGGATCATGTGCAACACTTTGAATTTTTAAAAACAAATCCATGTTCGAATTTGGATTAATGAAGCTAATGGGGGTAGGGACAGCTAGAATGTAGTTCGTTCTCTAGAAATAAAACAGCTTACCAAAACTGTTAAGTTGTAGGCTATACATCTTTGGCTAGTTCTGCCGAACAAAAACTTGTCGAACAAAATGGAGATAATCATCAGAAAATTATTATCCCATAAATAATCACTGAAATCAATATTTTTTATTTTAGTTTCTAATTATTATATTTCTTTCACCTCTTTAAAATCACAAGAAAGAATTGCAGTTGAGTAAGATAATTGGGACTATTGAATAATTGTTGTAATATACAAAAATTTAAAAATTAGAAGTGGTTGATTATCAAAGTGAAAAAGTTAGATAGTTTAGGCCTGTAAAATACAATTAATCTTTTATAAAATTACAAAATTCATTACATGATAGCCTCTCCTTTCTGTCGCCGGCCATTTCCCCAAATCAGCCCCGTCCTGCAAAAAATCAAACTAAAATAATTCCAAAAAATAAAAGAAAAATACACAGAAACAAAAAAAATTGACCATTTGAATTGGTTGATTGGATTTTGATAGCATTTCGTTGTTTCCGGTGACGGTTCGAACGATGGAGAAGGTGGGGCCATCGGTGGCGCTCAGTCTGAAAGATGCAATGAGTTGGTGGGACCAAATTAATGAATAGACTGCTTGGCAAGACCGTACTTTAAGAGACATAATCCACGCTCTTGCTGCTCTTTACGATGGCCCTTACAAAATGGTTGAACTTACATACATGAATTATTCTATGATCAAATTTTTTTCATTACTGTTACATAGGAAAGCAAAAAGTACAAAAGGAACCAAATCCAAAATTGACTTTGGACTCTTTCAGATTCATTTGACTTAACTTGTCAAAAGAAAAGAATAATACTACCTACCAAGAAATTCTATCATTGGAAGTTATTAGTACTCACTGTCTAAGCGGCATTTTTCTACTCTATGTATTCACCAACTTGGTGAATTTTTACATCTTCGAGCCTTTACATCTATTTATATTTCTAAAAGGCCTATATGTTGATTATTTAAATAATGTCTTTATTCTTTTCCAAAAGTCACATTTTTAGTTTTTCTTGATTGTAAATTTTATTTTTACTTTTTACACCCATTGTTTTTATCTTTTTTTTTTTCCTTCTAATACATAATGTATATCTCTATTACACAGATATATCAATTTCAAAACATAGTGTAAGATTCTTCAAATGGGTTTCAATCTATTTGTTAGCTTAGAATGCTCTTGATAGGGAGTTGATAGAGTAGTATTTATTATAAGAACATAATTATTGAATGATAATTTACCTAGTTCTTTCTATATAACAACTTTTGATATTTTCTTTCTAGAGTTCATCATTTTCTTTATTTTAGTTCGAGTAGTTTTACCTCAACACTAATTCCATTTTGCTCAACTTATACCCAATTCCTATTTTATACTTCAAATTTTAGTTTTGGATATTTTTCACACCCAACTCTCAGTTTATCCTACTTCTGTGCTTTTTTTTTAATGCCATCCTAAAAATTAGCGTATAACAAATTCAGAAGATGTTCAACAATATTGTTATAAAATTTTGGGTGCAAAATCAAAGATTCTATTGATTTTAGTGACAATGTTAAATAAATAAATAAAGTGGGACGAATATGAGAGTTGGGGGTGCAAAGTGTCCAAAGATAAAATTCAAGGCAAAAAGTCTGCATTCGGAAAGGATATAAGTTAAGTGTGCAAAATGAAATTAGTACTTTTACCTCATTCTTTTTATATTGTAACTTTGGATATTTTCTTTTAAGAGAACTCAACATTGATTAATAGGGTATTCCCAAAATTGAAATTCCTAAATAAACCATATGGAATGAATCGTAAAATGTGTACACTAGATGCCTAGATGACTTTGGTGTTAAATATTGTCCACCAAGATGCTATTATTTTCACAATTTTGCCTTTATTTTATTTCTATGATGTATTATCTCTTACTAAATCTCTACCATACTTATTTTATAAATCTAAAAGTAAACATTTGGTTATCTAACTTTTCTTATACTTTGAGACTTTTAAAATTTAGAAGAAAAAAACTATCCTTCTTTTGTTCTCCTACCCACGTTTAGTACATAGAATGGGTAGGAATATAAAGACAATTCTACCTAACATATTCTAATGAGAAAGGGTAAGAATGTACTCATTGAAACATCTATTCCATTAAGAAAGGAGTGTAGGAATATACTCATTGGAACGTCTTTTCCTTTTCAATGATACTAATAAGTAAAACATATAATAGAAGTATTTTGTGATATAATTATTTGTTGAATTCTTTATTCTAGAAACCTACTCTTCCCATGCCTGCAAATCTTTTGGGGATGTTTTGACCGGAGCTTATACTTCAACCCTGATCAAGAAACCTACTCTCTTTTTTGGCGAACCAACTCCCATATACATGGATGAAGAAATTGAAATACTTTCTCGGCCATTGAAGCATGCTTAGGTGGGTAAATTTTCGCAAGAAAAACCTTGTATGGTAGCGTTGTCAAAAAGCTTTTTGACAATCAGTTTTATGGGGATCTTTCACTCTAGAGCTTATCGATTATCATCACATCTGGATCAGATTTGATTTAGAGGAAAATTGCCATTAGTGTTGATTGTGTGGTTATTGGTCTTTTGATGGTTTTGGAATGTGCGTTCGTAATGATGCCTAAATTCAGTGTTGAGATGGAATTCTCATCAATGTACGATTGTTGCCTTAGTGTAGGTTTCATTGGATCAGTTACCCTTGCATCTTTGCGATAAAAATTCATTATTCTATATTGTCTCCATGACTAACACTTTCCTCAAAATGGATTCTTCAACAACAACTCTTTCCCGTCCTAGTGTTGCATGTTTTTGCGTTAAAATGGATGTCTCCAAGCCATTGTTGCAACGCTTTTGGGTAGGCAAAGAATCGACTGGAAAGTGTCAATACATCACTTATTAAGAGCTTCCAAGCTATTGCTTCTCTTGTTTCAAATTAGACCATTTGTTTGATGAGTATTTTTTGAATCGGCCTAGAGAGAAAGCTTGGGTTTTGATTGATGAGAAAGAGATTCAAGAAAAATCGTCAAAATTGCAGGAGAATGAGAAGGTTTGGCAACTGAAGAAGTTAGTGTCGACAACGGAAGCTAAGCAGTTAGCCATGCTAATCCAGGCTTTTGGGTCTTATGGGTAATCATCCCAAGAGATGGAGAAAATCCAAACCCTAGGGGATTCATCTAAGATGGTTGAGACACAAACCCTAACAATGACGTCGTCTATCCGGTCATGATTGATTCAGCCAATGATTTCCCATCCCAGGCGAGCCTCATTATGGATAAGGAATCGCCAATTCAAACTATTCTCTCACAAGAATCTCCGCCTCTAGTGGTTGCAACATCATTGTCGACATCATCAGTTGGGCCCTCAGGTGTGCCTGAATCTCCATAGACGTGGTCCATGGTTATCGTGGATCAAGTGACATCCTTAGCAGATGGTGAGACTACTGCTACATGTGGCTCAGCAGATTTGCATGCAACTCCTATGGAGACTGTTAGCCCCTTACGTCTTCTATGAAACCAGGTCAAAAAAGGAATTTTTAGGTCTTTTCCTTCTTTGGTGAGGGATAATCAAAATTAAAAGTTTAGAAAGGTTAAGGAAAAAAACATCCTATTCTCCCATCTGAAGTTGTTGATTTCTTCTCAGACTCAGATTTAGTTTCATGGCTTGATTTACCTTGAGAGGTGTTGTTAGACTCCTTGCATGAATTCTACATGTATTTCAAAAAATCAGACATTGGCATTATTGGTAATATATATCAGCTGTGAATACTCCCTGGTATATGTTCGCGGCACCAAGCACTACATTATAACTTGAACGATTCTTATAAGACAAGCCGCTTGGTCTATCCCTAGCTCAATCCCTGATGGTTCCCAATGATTCGTAGCTTAATATGGAACATTAGAGGAATATTAGGAAAGTCCTCTTTTAAACGATTGAAAGAACTCATTCACTTGCATAATTTTTTTTTTTGTAATAATGAAGCCGATGTTAGTCGCTTCTCTATTGGAAGAGTTTCATTCCTTTGGGTTTTCATTTGTGCATGTTGAATATTTTCAATAAGATCTAGCTTTTTTGGAAGCCTGAGTTCAGTATTAATGTGTTGGTTAATTCTAATCAATTCATTCATATAGAGTTAATGAACAATACTTGTGGCAGTCTGGTTTTTGCTTCCACCATTTGTGTATACTAAGTGCGCGTGAAGGGAACGGTTTAAATCATGGGATGGTTTGACCAGATTGGCATCTTCAGTTTCTTATCCATGGCTGATTGGTCGTGACTTTAACATAATTTCCATTTTCTCAGAACATTTAGGGTCGGCTCATCAAGATGTGCAAGCGAGGGATGATTTTAACTTTATGATGGATATTTGTAGAGTTTCACAACTACCTTTTTTAGGAAGCAATTACACATGGTTGGGTGTCTGTCGGGGTCATGTGGTTTGGGAATGGCTAGACAGAGTTGGTTAACTCCACATGGTTGGATTTCTTGCATAGGACCTCGGTTCTACATCTTAATAGAGCATCCTCAGATCCTTCTCCATTATTGCTTGAAATGGATTTCTTTTGCTCGCAGTGTGCCAAAGCCTTTTCATTTCTAGAATCTGTGGGCAGACCATCTAGATTTTCTGCCTCTGATTTCTAGGGTATGACCTTGTCCATTATTCGGCTCAGGCATAATCTATTTGTTTGGGTTTGCTTTGAAGAACAAACAGCTAAATGGGGCATTGAAGTCTGGGAACAAGAAGGTATTTTGGGACATTTTTCAGGTGATTCAACTTGTTGAGCAATAGGTTTGTGATGCAGCACATATGAATCAATTTGCTTACTGGTGGTTAAGGAACGGTTATATGAGGCTCAAGCACTTTTGTTTTCTAAATTGAAAGTTGATGAAGAGTTCTGGCATTAAAATTCGAGATGTTAGTGGATGAGTGAAGGTGAACTCAATAAAAAGTAGTTTCGTGCTTTAATGTGGGCTTGTTCGATAATTGGACGTGTCAAGAAGGGGGATGGAGTTTGGTTGGATTTGATAGAGGACATCAAAACTAAGGGTGAATCTTTTTTAAGTCTCTATTATTTGACAAAGGAATATATGAGGGTTGTCTTAGTCTTTATTCCTACACTTATCATATAGGAGCAATAGACCGAGTTGACTAAGCACCTGACTATTGACAAGATTAAAAATGTGACAGTCCTGTTTTCTTCAGGCAAAGTCAACACAGCTGGTCCAGATGGCTTTGCTAGCCTTTTCTATACACATCTCGTTGGGACATTAATGCCTCAGATCTTCAACTAGCAGTGAATGATTTTTTTGCTAGAGTGCCTCTACCTTAAATCATTGCTAGTGACCTTATTGTGTTAATCCCTAAATCTAATAATCTGAAGTCATTTGCAAATTTCAAGCCTACTTTCTTTGTGTAATTTTGTTAACAAGTTTTCTCAAAAATCCTTGCTAATCACTTGGCAGATATTCTTCCCCGTATCATTTTCTTAGAGTAGTCCAGCTTTGTCAAAGGTGGGACCATTACAGATTCTACGCTTTTTGCTGAAGAGCTTGTGGGGTCTTTAGAGAAGAAGATTTGGGGTCATAACATATTGATTTAACTGGATGTGGTGAAAGCTTTTGATCGGGTGTCCTGGCGATTTCTTGAGATGGCTCTTTGTAAATTTGGTTTTCCTGAGGGGTTCATTGTGTTGAATTATGAATAATTTGAAGGCTAGTTGGTTCTCTTTGTTGATTAATGGGAAGATTACTAACTTTTTTCAATCATCCCATGGTGTCAAATAGGGAGATCAAATCTTACCTCTTCTAGTTATTATTGTCTCTGAGGCTTTGTTGAAGGGTTTGCAATCGTTGGTAGAGATCAATCTTACTTTTCCTTACTCTACTTTTTTGGGTTGTCCACTTATCTTGCACTTGGCTTATGCTGAAAGTGTTATGATCTTTACTCATGAGGATAAACATTCTTTGAGGCAGCTTTTGGCTTTCCTTGAGGTCTATCAATAGGACTCGGGTTAATGCATCAACTTTGAGAACAGTTCTTTTATTTTGTCAAGAAAGGCTAGTCAAGGGACTAAGTTGTTCGTTGCACAGTTAACTGGGATGAGGATGTCTTCTTATACCTCGGTTGCCTACTTTATTTGGGCAGGAAAAGTGTAGCTCTTTTTCACTGTCTCATGGAGAAGATTCGAAATGAGCTAGTTAGGGTGGAAACAGAAGTTGCTCTCCTTGGTTGGTCGTCTAGTTCTAATCAAGCATGTGCTTGTCCATTCCCACACTTACCCTAGAAGCTCTTGACTCTCCTAAGGGAGTGATTATTAAGTTAGAAAAGCTCTTGGCTTCCTTTTTCTAAGGGATTTTAGATCAAGAAAATGGTCTAGGGATAAGGAGTTTCTTGACAATTTTTCAAGCTTTTTCCTTGAAGATATGGTCTAATTATTATTCCTCTTCTTCGCTTTGGACAAACTTCATGCACAAGCGATATTTCCATGGTTTTTCCTCTAAGGTCTGTTTCGTTTGGAAGTGAATGATGATGGTCAAGGAGATAGCGGATAATAATTTCTGTAAGCTGGTTCGCTTAAGGGATTCTGTATTTTGGATGGTTGATTGGATGGGAGAGGTGCTCTAGTTTCCATGGTTGATGAAGTTGCTCTTCCATCAATTCGTATAAAAGATCTCTATGATAATAATGGTGGCTGGGATTAATGTCCTTAATTCTCTATCTTGCAGCCATGCCTACCAAGTGACTTATGGCTAGGATCTTGGCACACAATTTCTTTCTTTCATTGGACTTGGACGTGACCATATGGAGCCCTACTAAGTCAAGTATTTTCTCAACTTCTTTAGCATATGAAGTGACAAGGTTATGCCATTCGAGGATGAAAACTAGAGAGTTTATTTGGAGTTACAGAATTTCTCACAAAATATTTATTTTTCTCAAGAAATTCTGTACAATTAATATCGTAATGTGCGCAATAGAATAAGGTGAATCGTGATGAACATAATACACGAACAGACACAAATTACATACCAAAATCAATGATAGTAGTAATTGGAGAATTGGTTTCTCTCTCACACTTGCATAATTCACCAAGAAAGATGGAAACTCAAGAAAATTTGAAGGAGGTGTACGTTAACACCTAGGGACAACTGCCTCTAATTTTTCTTAATTAGTGATAAGTGTGTCAAGATGAGAAAGGACCTAATTCTCATGATGCATATATATATATATATATATATATATATATATATATATATATTTGCCCAATAGGGTTTGGTCCATCACAAACCTAATAGGAAACTAATTCATAATAGGCAAATTACCCAAAATAAAACAAAACAAAACAGAGATCCAATACGATTAAACCATCCTTAACATGTGGGCCACAACCAATAGTCTCCCACTTGGTCCACGTGTTAAAACCAAAGGTGCGGAAAATATTAAAATCTCCACAAACAAACATAAGACAAACTACTAACATGAGTCATGACGATCATACACCTAGAAAGCGGCATACTCTCTTCCATGTACCACATAATCAGCAATTCATCAAACATAAACATAATAAGAAATATACATAATTTCCGAGATAATGTCTTACAAAGACGCATTCCTATTATTCCATTAATCAGTCAAAATTCATGTATACAAAACTGAAACAAGAATGTAAAAGTCAGAAGCACATAAGTGAGCTCAGAATGTCTAAGAACTCCAAAATACAGTTATAATGTGAACTAATTATCAGTGTCATGACCAAGACTCATTCTTTGATCATGTTCCACAAAGATCTTTGGTGGTAATCCTTTCGTCAAATGATCAGCAATCATGAGATCAATGTTAATGTGCTCTATTGACATTCTTTGCTTATGAACTTCTTCTTTAACAACAAGATACTTAAGCTCCATGTGCTTAGCACCTTTAGAGTTCTTGTCAGTTTTAGAGAAGAAAACTACTGTAGAATTATCACAGTAAATTTTTAGCGGTTTGGCAATAGTGTTGACAACCCCAAGCCCCAAAATCTTATACACATCTAGCCATGTGTATAAGCTTCAAAACTGGGCTACAAATTCTTCTTCTATTGTGGATGCTACAATGATAGATACCTTGGCACTTTTCCATGAGATTGCTCCATTCTCGAGAAGTAACTGTTGGCCCCAAAGCAACCTAAGAGGGGGGGTGAATTAGGTTGTCTCAAAAAACAAACCTTTTGAAGTGCTTAATAGAAATTCGAAACTTTATGCACCAAATGAAAACTTAAGCACAAATGAATACAATAGATATTCAACAATTTAAGCTTAAAGAATAAATAAGAATATTGAGATTAAGATAATCAAACCAAACTCCTAAGCTTCTCAAGCTTGGAGCTTTCAACTACAAAGAGCTTCTTACAAGGCAACTACCAAGTTTACAACTTGAAGTTTAGCCACTAAAAGTCTCTTCAAAATAGGTGAGACAATAACCTCTTGTACACAAATGAGGATCACTCTTGCTCACACTAATTTCCTTTAGTTGAGCCAAGAGTTTTACACTCACAACCTCCCTTTGTTACAATTGTTATCTCTCCACTCTTACACTTGAAGAACTCTTACACTTCTAAGCTCTTTTCACACTACCTACACTATTACAACACTTGTACCCACTATTTCTCTTAAATAGCTCAAGAATTATTTGTAATCAATGTAGAAGTCCCTTCTCCATTAATTCAGACCTAGGGGTATTTATAGTTGCCATTGTGTTATAACATCTAGACGGGTATTCGTTCGGACGTCCGAGGATGCGTCCGAACATGCGTCCGATCGAAGCAAAGTCTTCTGGAAATATGATCGAACGCTGTTCTTCGTCTGAGGCTTGCTTCAAATTCTTTGTGTTGGACAATTACCATCGTCCGAAGCTCTGTCACTCGGACATTCATTTGTGTCCGTGAAGTCTTGTGGTTGTTTTGTTCGAACGATCATTTGCGTCCGAACCTACCTGTTTTTCTGCACACTTGTTATCAAACCATTAGTATGATTTGGTCATCATCAAAACATGATTAACATAACTGGGGTTCAACAGTAACAAATAGTTAAAAGTGGATTTTTTACTATCTATACTACACGCCCAGAAAAGTCTGAGTCCGAATATCCAATCACCTCCAAGTGTTCAATTCTTCTATACATGAACATGTAGTCCTTAGTTCCTTGTAAGCACCTCAGGACCTTCTTGGCGGCTTTCCAGTGATCCATTCCAGAATTACTTTGATACCTACCAAGCTTGCCTGTAGACACCTATTTTTGTCCCTTAAGTTGTCCCCTATTTTCCTTTTAATTTGTCTCTCAATTTTCTTTTAATTTTTTTTTAATGTCTTTTTAACCTGCTCTTTGATTTTCTTTTAATTTACCCTTTAATTCCTTCTTAATTTATGTTATGATGTTTAATTATTCTCATACGTTTTATGCTTTTGAAATACTAAGAATGAGTTCTAATATTATTGAATTTTTAGATTTAAAAAAAAAAAATTTTAATTAAATTATTATTAATTAATTAATTATTAATTAAATTAGAAATTAAATTACTTAATTGGTTTAAATTTTTAAAAAAAAAAATTAAAAAAAAAAGTCCAGTGATCTGTTTTGGCCACGTTTTCTCTGCGTTTTTCAACCATATTTCACCAAAAATTTCAGATGCCCATACTCCCCACATGACAAGGAATGGTCTTTGTCCATTTTTACACTCAATCCAATACATTAAAAGCACAAAAAATCAGTCTAAAGTGGGAGAAAAAATTTTTCTACAGAGAAAAAATTTTCTTAAGCCTAAAAAACCTGCCAAATAGCCAACTTGGAGCCAAAATTCCACACGATCGGAGAGGAATTAGACTAAAATAAAAGAAGAAAAATTGTAGAGGGTTCCTGGGGCTACAACTTACCTTTGTAAATATTAAGCAAAATCGTCCATTTGGAGGGTCAAAAATGTGGTAGAAAAGGCTGTTGGTCCAGAGGATCTGCAGAAAAATTTCCAAGTGTGAAAATTTTTCCAGACAACCAACTTTGTGCCAAGATTTCAAGCGATGAAGGAGGAACTGGAGTAAATGCTCAAAGAATAAAAGTTGTAGAGTGTTCCTGCAGCTACAACTTATCTTTTCAAACCTGAAGCAAAATCGTTCATATAGTGGGTCAAAAGCGTGGTGGAAGAAGGCTGGTAGCCCACAAAAATCTGTACAAAAAAATGGAAAGGTTAGAAAAATTTTATATCCATTTTACTCCTCCAGATTTCAGTTTTTTTTTCATTTTAGCCCGAGAATATTTTCTTAAATTACATTTAGGCCCTTCAGATAGGGCCCACTTGATGCCACGTCATTAATGACGTGGCACCACCAAATTGCGCCACGTCATCGATGACGTGGCACCACCAGATTGTGCCACGTCAGCGATGACGTGGCATTTCAAAAAAAAAATTCCAAAATTTCAGAAAAAATTTTATTTGCGTTTTGGCCCTCCAGATTTCAGATTTCTGCATTTTTAACCCTCAAATAATTTTTTTAAATTCCATTTAGGCCCTTAAGGAATTTTCTTTAATATTACTGTTTTTTCTCTTCAAATTTCTTCCAAATTACATGTTTTATGTCAATAACCACCAAGTTTTACTTTGATTTGTTTGGCATTTTAATACGTTTTAATTACCCTTTGATTGTGAAATTACTTGTTTTGCCCTTATGAGTTCTTCAAGTGTATAGAGTGGATCCACGCACATATTGATAATTAATTGCTTTTGTGATGATTGGTGCTTTATTTTAATGTTTGTTGGTCTCAATATAATATTTATGCCTTATCTTACTTGTTAAATTATGTGATTTACTCTTTTGCCCTCAAATTTTGGATTAGTTGCACAACTAGACGTTAAATATTTGAATCAAATTCAATTTAGCCCAGGACTTAATAATTGTACCAATAATATAAAATTGGGCTAGATAATAAACTCCGCGTGCATGATAAATGACTATTTTGCCCCTTGGGAGTTAAAGGGCACTACAAGCTCAATGTGTGCGACTTTTAATTAGACCCGGGCTAAATCTACCTGTCAATGTTAATATTTACCATTTATTTTCGTTTCCTTATTCATTAACATGTACATAGTTTATTACTTTTAAACTATCTTAAAGCACACGTATGCTACAAAGCCGGCAATAATGAATACTAAAATTGAAAAGGGAAACGCGATAAAATCACTCAACCGGTCCAATGCCGGGTAAAGTGGGTGCCGAGGGAAATTCAAATCCATCCCAAACCTTCCCATTTTACAACAGGATTTCCGAACTCATTTTCTTGAATTACGTGGAGCAGGAGTCAATCTAAACTAGGGTTTATTTTCTTTTTAAATTTTGATGTATTTTTTGTGTCCCGGTGCACCAACACACCGGGTGGCGACTCCAGTCTTGTTTTCCCTAGTTTAGATTGTTTTTATACAATTCATAGTGGCATTAAAAGCCCCGTTATGTAATGGTAAATAGGTGATTCATTTAAATTTGTAATAGTAAGTAGGTAATTTATGTTTGTAAATTGTAAGTAGGATTTTTGCATTCAATCACCTATTTCACGAGTACCACACGTGGCGACGGTGCCGGTCCCTAACCAATGAAGGCCAGACCGCGGGTCGGTAAGCTCGCGGTAAGGGGGGAGGCGCGACAGCGTGGCGACTTCACTGGGGACTTTGAGAATCCGGGCACACGATTTTAACGCGTTTCTCTCAATTTTACCCCGTTCATTATAAACCGGCTAATTTTTACCGATTTTTTGGTGTGCTATGTTACCGGCTCTATGCCTCATTTTGCGTGTCATATGCAAAGTGTTACTTTAGTTGTTCTTTTTCAATTACTTTATACTTGTTTTACCGTATTTCACCATTTTTGCTGTCTTGTGTGTTGGTTTACGAATTTTTGTGTCTCGTTTTATGTGCCACATGCTATGTGTTACTTTATTTGTTCTTTTTCAATTATTTTACACTTATTTTACTGTATTTCACCATTTTTGCTTAAACCTCGAGGCTAGGCCACGCTGTCTAGATAGGCTATGCTTTCGTAGAAGGGATACCCTGTCGGATACCCTATGTATAGAATTGCATACCTATCCCTAGGTACATAACGGCCCTACAATGGGATTTGCAAGCTTCCGTGTTCATTTTATAAAGGCTCTGAAGGAGTACAAGCCTCAGGTAAGGCTAATAACATGTATTTCATACAGATGAGTTCCGCTCGAGGAATTGAAAAGGCGACCAAAGTACCCTATTTGCTACAGGAGTGGGAACAAAGATAGCTCTAGATAAGCACAGGCAAGTTTACAAAAGACTTCAAGAACAGCAATCCTGTATTCGAGAGCAGGAATACAACCGAAAAAGGGCATGCACCGAGATGACCGATGATCTGGGACGCCTAGCAGCACAATGATTTCTCCCTGCGGAACTCATTTTAGCAAGCTGTCTCGGTACGAGGAGCAAGTGATGAAGATACAAGACCATCTAAAGGAGCTCGCTGAATAAGTTCAAACGGGTTTCGTCCCCTTTAGAGCTTTTTTTTGTTTTTAGGGTTCTTGGGGAAGGAACCGCGTTTTATGCTGTAAACTTATGATTATGTTTGTTTATATATATCTGAATTTTTTTTTTTTAATTCATGATGTTTTAATATGAAGGTACTAAGTGTCAAAATAGCTGCCCAACGTAGCCCAATTTATACCCGCTCGCGTGCACGTAAACTCCGATTTGAAGACAGTATGAGCACCGTATCGACAAAAGATGTGGAAAGGACCAATGGGGATCAAAACCCGGAGATAGCAGAGTTGCGCAAACAGATGGAATCTATGATGGCTGCTATGGCCAGTATGAACCAAGAAATGCAATGGTATAGGGAAACTTATGGGCCTCATCCCGCCAATCAGGAGATGCTGCCTCTTTATATGCCTAATCCCGGCATGGGAATGCCGCTACCCCCACCACCACAAAATCAACCTCCTCCAACTTCAATGCCACCACTGACAGATCCAACTCCACCACCACCACCTCCTCTTGAGTTGGAGTATACCCCAGGAGAGAAAGCTGAATTAATGTCACCACCACCCCCTGTACCGACTGTCAATGATGCCCTATTGAAAAAGATGGAGCGGTTTGATAGTTTCATGAAGCAGACTAGATCAATAAGGGACAGATAAATTTGGATCTATCGACTACCAAGATCTATGTCTATTCCCCGAGGTGCAATTGCCGCCAAAATTTAAAATCCCAAAATTTCCAAAGTACAATGGCACTGGGGATCCGGTAGCTCACCTTAAAATGTTCTGCAACTTGCTGGAGAATCCGACAAGCGATCCCCGGATAGCAATGAGGGTATTTGCCAGAAGCCTGGAGGGAGATGCGTTATCATGGTATTTAATGCTTGATCCCAAAAAATTGCAGGATTGGACAGACTTGGCAAAAGCTTTTGTGAAACACTTAAAGTGAAACAAATACTAGACTGACTGCTTTTGCTCGATGAACTTAAAGAAGAAGCCCTCGGAGGAGTACTGTGAGTATGTGAAAAGATGGAGGGCGTTAGCTGCCAGAGTGAGCCCACCTATGACCGAGACCGAGATTGCCGGCTTTGTAGAAAACGTGTTCGGAAATCTTACTATGAAAAGTTGACCGGGTCTATTGGCAAATCCTTATTCAGAAATCGTCCAGCAAGCAGAGGCTGTTCAAAGGGGCTTGAAAAGCGGGAAAATTATTGACATGACGGCCTTCAAACTTCAGATAGAATCCATGTAGGGGAGCACGTCTATGGCTAAGAAACCCCTGAGCAAGAAGGCTGACAAGAAGGAAGAGGAAGTGACTTTTATTTTCAACCAACCCAACCGCCAACCACCACGCAATTTCCATCAATACCAAAGACCTAACCCACAACCCTTTTATGCACTACCTCCACTACCACCTCAATATTATCCTCAACCCGTATACCAAACACAAGTACAAGTGCCCGTGCCTAATCCACAGCTCCCATATTATAATCCAAGACCACAACCCCTAAACAGTCAAAGACCCAACCAGCCAAATAACTTCCCTCCACCAAACCCCAACCAAGCCGAGACCACATGGCGACCACCCCGCAATTTCACCAACTTGGGACGGCCCATCGAGCAACAATATGAGCAGTTGAGATCGGCGGGAGATTGAATCCTATAGTTCCTCCTCAGTATCCGAGGGGAGTTCCGGATAGGTTTGACGCCAACGCCCGCTGTGCCTATCATTCTGGAGCCCCAGGGCATTCCACGGCTAATTGTTGGACGTTGAAGAACAAGGTGCAAGACATGATCGATACACGAGAGATTGTCATTAGGAGGCCGGAACAAAGGGCTCCTAAAGTAAACACTAATCCGCTGCCACGGCATGAGCCTCATGTTGGGATGGTTTGTATAGAAGCGGAGATCGAAGAGGAAGAAGGAGCAATCAAAGAAGTGACAATGACTCTGATCAAACCGTTTTATTTGGATTCGGAGCCATCTGAGCCTTTTATCATAGACGTAGATCCGTTTGAGGTAGAACCCTAGGATCCCGTTGTGATTGAACTGCCAACACAATTGCCAATTGAGAGCACACATGTAGTGCCGTGGAATTACCAACCCTCAGTTGTGATAGTCGGTGGAAAGCCAGTTTCTGAGGAGGAAGTGTCCGCTGTCACGAGGTCAGGCCGAAGTCACAAATGACAATAGTTTTGAGGTCGGACAATCCAGCAAAGGTAAAGAGCCTATGCAGGCCCCTAAGGCTGTAACAGACAAAGATGTGAAGGACTTTCTAAGATTGATCAGAAAAAGTGAATATTCAGTAGTGGAGCAGCTGAATAAGATGCCCTCACAAATGTTCCATCCATGCAACTTACTGAACATCCACGTCTGACACAGGGAGAAAGTATTCACTCTTTTCTGTGAGGCCCATGTGTCTCGTGACATTCCCACTGACAAACTTGATGGGTTAGTGGGCAGTGTGCTGGCATCAAACCAAATTTGTTTTTCTGATGATGACTTAACTTCTGAAGGGAGCGACCACAACAAGGCTCTATTCATCTAGGTTAGATGTGAGGGGCGGCATTTGCCTAGGGTCATAGTTGATAATGGGTCTGCTTTAAATATTTGTCCTTTGAAGACATTGGATAAGCTGGGAATCTCTCATGACCTTTTCAAGAATTCATCCATGGTGATCCGAGGTTTTGAATACGGGGCTCGAAGACAAGTCACCGGAGAGATAAACCTTGTTTTGGAAGTCTGTCCATCTGTTCATCAGGTCACTTGCCAGGCTCTTCCAATTGTTGGGGTATATAATTTGTGATTAAGAAAGGCACCGGTGTGTCACTGCTCTCCCCAACTTCCTCCTTGACCATCATGGGTTAAATTCATTTACGAGCTTAAGCTGATTACTGTATTTGCCGAAGATGACCACGCCATGATGGTCAAGGAGGAAGTTGGGGAGAGCAGTGACACACCGGTGCCTTTCTTAGCTTATGATGTGGTCTCTGTCAGCCGAGGACCTGGAGAGCAGTCATCAATGAAAGCTGTCTGGGATAAGGCGAGTGTAATGATTGCAAAGGAAATGCTGCGTGGAGGATATCTCATCGGCCAAGGTTTGGGGATGAATTTGCAAGGCATAATACATCCTATTGAGCTACCAACGCAGATGAATACATTTGGGCTCGGTTTTTGCCCGAATGCCAGGCAGCAGAAGGTATTATTTCAGATTAAGGAGCTGAAGAGAGCTGAAAAAGAAGATGAGGCTGAAAAGGAGGATCTTATCCAAGGGGTAGCCGAATTATTTGCGGGGTTAATTATTCAAGAGCAGACGGAGAAGGATGACACTGAGCTGCCATTTGCTGAGATCGACCAACTGCACAACTGGACATCTGATGATCTCCCTAGTCATAGGGAGTTTCGATAAATTTGAAAGGATATTATTTTTAGTTTTTGTCCTTTTAATTTCATCTTTGTATGTATGTTTTGTACTTCTTAAATCGTTTTGTTTATGCCATCTAGTCAAGAAGTAGGTGCATTCACAGCATTGTATTCATTATTCATCTCATTCATCTGTTTTGGAGATGAATCTTGAAAACAATTTGATTAGTAAAGCAAGTACAATCATGATATTGCCTTCCTCATTCATCTTATTCATCTATATTGGAGGTGAATTCTGAAGACAATTGATTTTTATAGGATGGCCAATGAATGTCAAGTTTATGTTCTTTAGGCATCTAATCACTTGTACAAATCTTCGATTCAAGAGAACTTTTTTTTCTTTAAGATGTTTTAGCTCATTTTGTTTTCTTTCATTTCATGCTTCATTTTCTCCCAGATGGCCCAAAATCAATACTTTTGATCTTTCGGATACTACCGTTTATGAGGCCGATGAGTGCAATTTCGATATCACACCAGACCCTGATTCTACACAGTCTGAGAGTGATCTAGATGTGTATAATATTGAAAATCAGATTCTTGGCGATTGTCGAAAAATCTGTAACTTATAAGAAACAAAACGGTAAAAGATTGGGACAGACACGGACGTAAGAGAGGTTAAAATCAGCATACACTTGACTAGAGGGCAGAAGAATAAGATGATAGAATTTTTGATTTTGTACCAAGACGTCTTTGCCTGGTCTTATGACGATATGCCCGGCATTTCAACAGATGTCGTGGTTCACAAACTCCCCACCGATCTTAAATGCCCGCCTGTAAAGCAGAAGCCAAGGAAGTTTAAGGTGGAAATGCAGCAGCTTAAAGATCAAAGAACATCATTTGCCGCTTTGGGATCCCAGATACATTGGTTACCGACAATGCCAAGAACCTGAACAATGACATGGTAGATGGTCTTTGTGCCCGATTCAAGACTAAGCATCGAAATTCCACCATCTACAGGCCAAAAATGAATGGGGCAGTCGAAGCAGCCAACAAGAATTATTCGAAAGATTCGAAAGATGGTTGACAGTCAGCGTGATTGGCATGAAAAGCTGCCATATGCACTGTTGGGTTATCGGACTTCCATCAGGACATCTACTGGGGCAACGCCTTACTCCCTCATGTACGGAATGGAAGCTGTTTTGCCAGCGGAAGTAGAGATCCCTTCTCTACGCATTCTTATGGAGGCTGAGTTAGAAGATGCAGAATGGGTAAGGCTCAGACATGAACAACTTGCACTCATTGATGAAAGACGGCTAACAGCTGTGCGTCATGGCCAATGTTATCAACGGTAGATGGCCCGAGCTTACAACCTCTTAGGCCTGCATACTCTATAATCTGTCTCTTGTACACATCTATTATCAGGAGGAGCTCTTATCCTTACGGAGATGGATGGACAGGTTTTCCCTCAACCGATAAATGCGGATATGGTCAAAAAGTTTTTCATTTGATTTGGCAGACTGTAAACCTTTAAGTCATTGTAGAACGTAGGATAGAATTCTACCTGTTGTTTTCTTTCCCTTTTTGCCCACATCCGGACTAAACCCTTCCATACCTTTTCTCTTTATTTGCCTATCTTTCGTTTTAATTACGCTTTGTCCCTAGCCTTTTCTGTAAAAACAAATTGGAATTGAGCTCATTTACGATGTTGGGGCAAAATTGTTGTTTTGGGTGGCAAAAAAAAAAAAATAAATAAATAGTGTGCAAGAGACTGACCAAAACAAATTCCCAACAAAACTCAGTTTGTTATAATACTTAATGATGTTTTGGGGCAAATTTTTTAGATAAGGGACATAACCAATTTTCCTCAGATCACAAACCCGCTCTTCCATCCATTGTAGCTATGTTCTTTCCAACCAAAGCGCCCATCTTAAACTGGGGCAAGTTTGTTGTTAAGATAATCCCAATTTTTACCAATCACACGACTTAACCCATTTTTTACCCTAACTATCGTAAGTTCTGCATAGGCTGAAAGGGAGCAGTTTGTTCAGTCTCGGCAGTTGATGTCAACATGTCTATCCCAATTATAGGGAAGACAGCCTTACTGATGCCGAAAAACTTTGAAAACTAAACTTCGCATGCATTGAGAAAGGCGATTACTTAGCCAGACGTCTTCCGTTTACTCCCACACCTTGCCGTTTACTTGGACCTCCTAGGTGAAAACCCGGAAAGGGGGCTACCCCTTGGATAAGATCCTCCTTTTCAGCATATCCGATGGATCCAAGACATGTCCTGATCGGGTCCATCTAACTTAGAATGAAAGGCAAAGCGGTGTTAATACGGTGATGGCATGATTTTTACTAAGATTGCTCCTATTTGCCTGTATTATTTATTCATGTACTTCTATCTAACTCACATATTGCCATTTTGTTTGTTTGTAGTTAGTTCTTCTTGTTGTTGATGTTTTAGTTGTCAAATATGTGAAAATCATCTGTTTAATCGAACTACGTTCGACCTGATTCCCGTGGTGGGATACATAGGCAGCTCTTACCGAGCTCGGTCACCTTGCTTATAGTAATGTTCACTAAGATTGACATTTTGTATGTTATGACACTGACAAATTCGAGTTTTCTTTGCTCAATATCACATTGTTTTGAGTACCTGCAAGTACACGAAAATAAAGTGGATGCTAAAACCAACGACACTGGGGCAAATTTTTATTGATTGGATATCCTTCATAAACAACAAGGGACGCACTAATCCTGAGAACTGTCTTGATACCCAACGGTCTTTTTTTCACATTTAAAAAAAGGTGATTCACGTCAACCCCTAATGAAGCAATCAACCTCACAGGTGATCGCCACTTGGGAGAGGGTGCACTGAATTTCCAGTCAAACCTCTCAGTTTAAATGATACTGTCATTTACCGTTTAGGGCTTCATGTTCTAGTTGTATTTGCACAATTCAGTCATGTTAGGGTTAATTACTAGTTGCCTTTTACACTTCATTTCATGGGTAAGCCCAATGGCATGGCTCCGTGTCCGTGTCATTCTTATTGTATTTTCACCCGATAAATAAATTTTGGGTTCTCATTTCCATTTTTACTAACCTGATAAACAAAATTCAGGTTTGCATTTGCACTCCCGATAAACGAATTTCGGGTTCTCATTTCATTTTTATAACCTGATAAACGAATTTCAGGTTTACATTTTCATCCCCGATAAACGAATTTCGGGTTTTCATTTTCATAAACCTGATAAACAAAATTCAGGTTTGCATTTGCACTCCCGATAAACAAATTTCGTGTTCTCATTTCATTTTTATAACCTGATAAATGAATTTCAGGTTTGCATTTTCATCCCCGATAAACGAATTTCGGGTTTTCATTTTCATTAACCTGATAAACGAATTTCGGGTTCTCATTTTCATTTTTATTTAACCTGATAAACGAATTTTAGGTTTGCATTTTTTTTACCCAATAAACAAATTTCGGGTTCTCATTTCCATTTTTATTAACTTGATAAACGAATTTCAGGTTTGCATAACCCAGACGGTAAACAAATTTCGGGTTCTCATTTCATTTTTATAACCTGATAAACGAATTTCAGGTTTGCATTTTCATCCCCGATAAACGAATTTCGAGTTTTCATTTTTATTAACCTGATAAACAAATTTCAGGTTTGCATTCATCCCCGATAAACGAATTTCGGGTTCTCATTTTCCATTTTCATTAATCTGATAAACGAATTTCAGTTTACATTTTCACCCGATAAACGAATTTCGGGTTCTTATTTCCATTTTTACTAACCTGATAAACGAATTTCAGGTTTACATTTGCACTCCCGATAAACAAATTTCGGGTTCTCATTTTCATTTTTATTCAACCTGATAAACGAATTTCAGGTTTGCATTTTCATCCCCGATAAACGAATTTCGGGTTCTCATTTTCCATTTTCATTAACCTGATAAACGAATTTCAGGTTTGACCTCTTATTTTTACCCGATAAACGAATTTCGGGTTCTCATTTCCATTTTCATTAACCTGATAAACGAATTTCAGGTTTGCATTTTCCTCCCGATAAATGAATTTCGGGTTCTCATTTTCATTTTCATCAATCTGATAAACGAATTTCAGGTTTGCATTTTCATCCCCGATAAACGAATTTTGAGTTCTCATTTTTCATTTTCATTAACCTGATAAACGAATTTCATGTTTGCATTTTCACCCGATAAACGAATCCTTGGGTTCTTATTTCCATTTTTACTAACATGATAAACGAATTTCTCTTTTACATTTGCACTCACGAATTTCAGGTTTTCATTTTTATTTTTATTCAACCTGATGAACGAATGTCAGGTTCGCATTTTTTACCCGATAAATAAATTTCGGGTTCTCATTTCCATTTTCATTAACCTGATAAACGAATTTCAGGTTTGCATTTTCACCCGATAAACGAATTTCGGGTTCTCATTTTCATTTTTATTTAACCTGATAAATCAAGTTGAATTTCAGGTTTGCACTTTCATCCCCGATAAACGAATTTCGGGTTTTCATTTTCATCAACCTGATAAACGAATTTCAGGTTTGCATTTTCACCCGATAAACGAATTTCGGGTTCTCATTTTCATTTTTGTTTAACCTGATAAATGAATTTTAGGTTTGCATTTCTGCATCACCCGATAAACGAATTTCGGGTTCTCATTTCCATTTGCATTAACCTGATAAACGAATTTTAGGTTTGCATTTTCACCCGATAAACGAATTTCGGGTTCTCATTTTCATTTTTATTTAACCTGATAAACGAATTTCAGGTTTGTATTTTTTCCCCGATAAACGAATTTCGGGTTTTCATTTTCATCAACCTGATAAACGAATTTCAGGTTTGCTTTTTCACCCGATAAACGAATTTCGGGTTCTCATTTTCATTTTTATTTAACCTGATAAACGAATTTCAGGTTTGCATTTTATACCCGATAAACAAATTTCGGGTTCTCATTTCCATTTTCATTAACCTGCTAAACGAATGTCAGGTTCGCATTTTCATCCCCTATAAACGAATTTCGGGTTTCCATGCTATTAACCTGATAAACGAATTTCAAATTTGTATTTTCACCCGATAAACGAATTTCGGGTTCTCATTTTCATTTAACCTGATAAGAGAATTTCAGGTTTGCATTTTTTACCCGATAAACAAATTTTGGGTTCTCATTTCCATTTTCATTAACCTGATGAACGAATGTCAGGTTCGCATTTTCATCCCCGATAAACAAATTTTGGGTTTCCATGCTATTAACCTGATAAACGAATTTCAGGTTTGCATTTTCAACCTGATAAACGAATTTCGGGTTCTCATTTTCATTTTTATTTAACCTGATATTCGAATTTCAGGTTTGCATTTTTTACCCGATAAACAAATTTCGGATTCTCATTTCCATTTTCATTAACCTGATGAATGAATGTCAGGTTCATATTTTCATCCCCGAGAAACGAATTTTGGGTTTCCATGCTATTAACCTGATAAACGAATTTCAAGTTTGCATTTCTCCATTGGCCGATAAACGAATTTCGGTTTTCATTTCAAGTTAGCATTACCCGACAAACTCACCATTCGGGTTTTCATTTTAACTTACATGTCTTTACCCCGATAACATAAAGTCGGGTTTTTCATTTGTGTTTACATACCCTGGCCTTGATGATACAAAGTCCGGCTTTTAATTCACATTGCTTGTAGAGTTTCATTACCAGTGGCGTTTACATGTTATGTCAAGTTAGTTTTCTTTGTCATTCACAGCTACGTTTCATTCTAAGTCTCTGTGCTCCCAATGAACACCAGATCGGGATTTCATTTTTGTTTCCAAGTTTCAGTTATGTCTTTTATGGTTCAATTCACTGCGCGTCTTTTTGTTCATTTCTTTCCCCCAATAAGGACTTTTCCGCTCTTGATGAATAGATAGATCTAATCTCCCCAGTGTGTTTGTCAAGATGGTGAATTTCCTCTTCCATGACCTCATGAGCTTAAGGTTGACATGTGGCAAATTTTGTTGCACGAATGGAATCATCCAGTCATGCGGTGTCTACAATCTTTGCATAGAGTTTCTTCGATCCTCTTCGACACTCCGGCAAAGAGGAGCAAGCTGTAGACACCTATTTTTGTCCCTTAAGTTGTCCCCTATTTTCCTTTTAATTTGTCTCTCAATTTTCTTTTAATTTTTTCTTTTTAATATCTTTTTAACCTGCTCTTTGATTTTCTTTTAATTTACCCTTTAATTCCTTCTTAATTTATGTTATGATGTTTAATTATTCTTATGCATTTTATGCTTTTGAAATACTAAGAATGAGTTATAATATTATTGAATTTTTAGATTTAAAAAAAAAAAAAAGTAATTAATTAAATTATTATTAATTAATTAATTATTAATTAAATTACCTAATTGGTTTAAATTTTTTTAAAAAAACAAATGTTAAAAAAAAGAAAAAAAGGCGCGGTACTGTTGGCTTAAACCATGTTTTCTCTGCGTTTTTTTTGGTCTACAAGCACCAAAAATTTCAGATGCCCATACTCCCCACATGACAAGGAATGGTCTTTGACCATTTTTACACTCAATCCAATTCATTAAAAGCACAAAAAATCAGTCTAAAGTAGGAGAAAAAATTTTCTGCAAAGAAAAAATTGTCTTAAGCCTAAAAAACCTGCCAAATAGCCAACTTTGAGCCAAAATTCCATACGATCGGAGAAGAATTAGACTAAACACAAAGAAGAAAAATTGTAGAGAGTTCCTGGAGCTACAACTTCCCTTTGTAAATATTAAGCAAAATCGTCCATTTAGAAGGTCAAAAACGTGGTAGAAAAGGCTGTTGGTCCAGAGGATCTGCAGAAAAATTTCTAAGTGGAAAATTTTCCAGACAACCAACTTTGAGCCAAGATTGCAAGTGATAAAAGATGAACTGGAGTAAACTCAAAAAATAAAAGTTGTAGAGGGTTCCTAGAGCTACAACTTCTCTTTTCAACTGTATACACCCGAAGCAAAATCGTTCATCTAGTGGGTCAAAAGAGTGGTGGAAGAAGGCTGTAGCCCACAAAAATCTGCACAAAAAAATGAAAGGTCAGAAAAATTTTATTTCCATTTTACTCCTCTAGATTTCAGTTTTTTTCATTTTAGCCCTAGAATATTTTCTTAAATTACATTTAGGCCCTTCGGATAGGGCCCACTTGATGCCACGTCATTGATGACGTGGCACCACCAGATTGCGCCACGTTACCGATAACGTGGCACCACCAGATTGCGCCACGTCAGCGATGACGTGGCATTTCAAAAAAAAAAATCCAAAATTTCAGAAAAAATTATATTTGCGTTATGGCCCTCCAGATTTCAGATTTCTGCATTTTTAGCCCTCAAATAATTTTTTTAAATTCCATTTAGGCTCTTAAGGAATTTTCTTTAATATTACTGTTTTTTCTCTTCAAATTTCTTCCAAATTACATGTTTTATGTCAATAACTACCATGTTTTACTTTGATTTTTGTTTGTTGCATTTTAATACGTTTTAATTACCCTTTGATTGTGAAATTACTGCTTTGCCCTTGTGAGTATTAAATTGTAAATAGACTTTGATCTTTGCACATATTTTTTTATTAATTGCTTTTGTGATGATTGGTGCTTTATTTTAATGTTTGTTGGTCTCAATATAATATTTATGCCTTATCTTACTTGTTAAATTATGTGAATTTACTCTTTTGCCCTCAAATTTTGGATTAGTTGCACAACTAGACGTTAAATATTTGAATCAAATTCAATTTAGCCCAAGACTTAATAATTGTATCAATAATATAAAATTGGGCTAGAAATAAACCGACTTGCATGATAAATATCTATTTTGCCCCTTGGGAGTTAATTGACACTACAAGCTCAATGTGTGCGACTTTTAATTGGACCTGGGCTAAATCTACCTGTCAATGTTAATATTTATCATTTATTTTCGTTTCCTCATTAACATGTACATATTTTATTACTTTTAAACTATCTCAAAGCACAACGTATGCTACAAATCCGGCAATAATGAATACTAAAATTGAAAAGTGAAACGCGATAAAATCACTCAACCGGTCCAACGCCGGGTAAAGTGGGTGCCGAGGGAAAATCAAATCCATCCCAAACCTTCCCATTTTACAACAGGATTCCCGAACTCATTTTCTTGAATTACGTGGACTAGGAGTCAATCTAAACTAGGGTTTATTTTCTTTTTAAATTTTGATGTATTTTTTGTGTCCCGGCGCACCAACACACCGGGTGGCGACTCCAGTCTTGTTTTAACTAATTTAGATTGTTTTTATACAATTCATAGTCGCATTAAAAGCCCCGTTATGTAATGGTAAATAGGTGATTCATTTAAATTTGTAATAGTTAGTAGGTAATTTATGTTTGTAAATTGTAAGTAGGATTTTTGCCTTCAATCAAATTATTTCACGAGCACCACACGTGGCGACGGTGCCGGTCCCACCGGTGCCGGCCATGGTCGGTAAGCACGCGGTAAGGGGGGGCGCGACATAATAGTTGCCAACTCTGAAACTAATGTCCGGTCCAGTGCAGGTTTGGGCATATATTAGGCTATCCACAACTAACGCATAAAGGACAGTTTCCATACGTTTTCTTTCTAAATTGTCTCTCAGACACTACTTGAGACTGAATTTATTCCCTTTCTATATGGGAACAACACTTGCAGAACAATCTTTCATTCCAAACCTCTCTAAAATTCTTTCAATATAGGCTTTCTGAGATAGCCCTAATAATCCACATGAACAATCATGGAATATTTCTATTCTTATCACGTAGGTGGCCTCTCCCATATCTTTCATTTCAAAATTCTTAGAGAGAAATTTTTCGTCTCATATGACATGCCAAGATCGCTATTGACCAATAATATGTCATCAACGTACAAGATCAAAAATATAAACTTGCTCCCACCAACCTTTAGATATATACACCGATCAATGATGTTTTCTTTAAATCCAAAGGAGGTAATGGTTTCATTGAACTTGAGGTACAATTGCCGATCTGAAGCTTGTTTAAGTCCATAAATTGACCTCTTAAGTCTACACAGCATACGATCCCTACCTTCAGTTTCTAAACCCTCAGGTAGAGCTATATAAATTTCCTCATCAAGATTCCATTAAGAAATGCTATTTTTACGTCGATTTGGTGTAACTCCAAATCATAATAATCCACCAATGCCATGATGATTCTAAAAGAGTCCTTCTTCGAGATAGGCAAAAAAGTCTCCTCGTAGTCAATGCCATCTTTCTGAGTAAAACCTTTGGGTATAAGTCCGGTCTTGTATCGTTCTATGTTACCTTTTGAGTCGCATTTGGTCTTAAAGACCCATTTACACCCAACTCGTTTTGCATCTTCAGGCAACACAGCAAAATCCCAAACATTGTTTTGATCAATCGATTTCAACTCTTCTTTTGTGGCATCTTTCCATTTTTCAGGATCAACGGAATTCATGGTTTCTGAAAATGAAACCGGATCTTGATTAACCCCAATATCAAAATTCAACTCTTGTACAGCTTGCAGATAAACCACATAGTCATCCAAAATAGTCGATCTTCTTTGCCTTTGAGATCACCTTAATACTATTTCTCATGGTTCTTCCACAACTCATTCATTATGCATCATTATGAGGCCATCATGATGATCATTCTGAGATTCATTATTATGATCATTGTGCTACTCATCGTTATGATTATGTTGTTCAATGTTACCATGTTGTACAACATTCTCGGGCACTACTGTGAGAATTTATAATGGTGGAGTTACTAGAGAAATAATCTCTCATAATTCCTCTAGGGTCACATTTCGTGTTGCTTCCCTCCCACTAACTTCGCCATTCTCAATGAACCAAGCATTTCTAGTTTCGACGATTCTTGGACTTTGATTAGGGCAATAAAATCTAAATCCCTTGGATTTCTCTAGGTAACCAATAAAGAAACCACTAACTGTATGAGAATCCAATTTACTTACATGTGGATTATAAATTCTAGCTTCAGCAGGATAGCCAAAAATGTGTAAGTGTCCCAAGCTAGGTTTCCTTCTTGTCTACAACTCAAAAGGAATTTTAGGTACTACCTTATAAAGAACCCTATTTAAGAGGTACACAGCTGTTCTGAGTGCATAAGTCCACAAGGACTTAGGTAAAGTAGTATTGCTCATCATACTCCTAATCATATCCAATAAAGTACGATTATGCCTTTTAGCAACACAATTTTGTTGTGGAGAACCAGGCATAGTGTATTGAGCACATATGCCACGTTTTTCGAGGAATTGCATAAATGGACCTGGATTCTATCCAGCCCGGTGTATCTACCATAATATTCTCCACCTCTATTAGACCTTATGATTTTCACCTTTTTATCCAACTTCCTTTCCATTTCAGTAATGAACATCTCAAGGGCATTCAATGATTGTGACTTTTCATGCAATAGATAAATATAACCATAATGTGAAAATTCATCGATAAAAGTGATGACGTATTTTTCACCATTAAATGAGGGGATATCAAATGATCCACAAATGTCAGTGACTTGTATAATTTCAAGAAGCTGTACTTCTCGTGGCCCCTGTCTTACTGTGTTTAGTTTTCTTTCCTTTAATGTAATCCACACACAACGAAAAATTAGTGAAATCCAGATTTGGAAGGATTTCATTCTTCACTAATCTTTCTAACATTTTTTTTGGATATATGATCCAAACATTTATGCCACAAGAAAGAAGAATTTTCATTTTCCATGCCATGTTTCATACCAGTAATGTGATGAACAAAAAGTAGGGATTCAACAAACTTATCATGAAATTTTAATTTATATAAGCCATCAATAAGAGTGCCAAAACTAACTAAAATGTCACTCTTAAATAAACTGAAATCATAATTCCCAGAATTAAAATAATATCCTGATAAATCAAATAATGGTATCCAATAATAGGAACATAAAGTGTCCTAGATAACTCAAGATGATATCCAGTATCTAAAATGCGTCAATGCATTATGATCCCTTCAATTGGAGCTTTCACTCGATTTCTCATGTACGCACATCGAAGTCTTTATTGGGATTTGTGCTCTGGATCAAAATGAATCCTTGCATGGAATTTGAAATGTGAGTGGTGGTTTCACAGTCAATCCACCAAGTATTAGATTGAACTTCAGTTAGATTTGATTGAAAAAATACGAAAGATAATGCAATACCTTTCTTTTCGAACCATGCCTTACATTTTAGGCAATCTTTTTGAAAATGCCCAACTTTCTTGCAAAAGCGACATTTTTCCTTCTTAATATCCTTCTTTAGAGTCAACTTGCCATCATTTGACTCTCCAGCCTTGAAAGATGATTTTTTCATATCTTTCTTATCCTTCTTTTTCTTTTTCATTTCAACTCCTTGAGAGATGACATTAACAGTATGGATTTCTTGATTCTTCAACCGTGTCTCTTCTTGTACTAACATGGTCGTTAATTGATCAAAACACCACTTTTCTATATTAGTGTTGTAATCGATCTAAAACGACCCACATTAAGGAGGCAAAGAGCTTAATGTGAAGTGTACTATATTAACCAGGAAAAATTTATCCGTAACCATTCCCAAATTTCTTAATTGCCGAACAATATTAGTCATCTCTTGGATATGATATTGCATACTACGAGACCATCATACCTTGTGGAGATCAATTTCCTCATAAGTGTCCCAACAATTTACTTATCGACAGTCTTGAAATGATTTTCTAAATAATCCAGAAATTCCTTGGCATATTGAACTTCCGGAATCATTGACTTAATGTTTTCAGAGATAGTCATTCTCATAAACTTTTGGCCCAATCTGTTGAATCTATCCCAAGCCTTATAGGTTGCCTTTTCCTCTGCAGTATCATCCTCAAGGGGTGCAGGAGGTTTCTCTTCAAGAATAGCTTGGTCCAAGTCTTGTACCCCTAATTGATACTCAACTTGTTCTTCCATTCAGCGAAATTACAGCCATTAAATGTCACAACAGAAGAAGCACGCATATTCATAAGTGTGGAACTATTAGCTATAAATATACAAGGATGCATTTCATATTAGACCCATGCTCAAGAACAAAACATGGATATAGACTCAAATTTAGCAGACATAAAGCAGGCATGTCAGAGTCACCTTTGAGCAAGCTATAATATGTTATATGCAAAAAAATAATGATGCCATAAATAAAACAATAATTGGATAATTAAAACTTTCACATAAATGTTTGTTATATTTGGATATCCAAACTCATTCGAAAGTAATAATTAATCCCATAAGTTCACCAATTACTTGAACTTGATCTCCTTTGGGTGATTTTACATTTCCATGTAATTAGCAAATTGTTTATCTATAATTATTTCAATAATATGCATCAAAGTATAAATGAATAAATAAATTTTCTATACACTAAAAGTCTTGAAAACATACAAGTTTGGCAACTTTGGTGACAACCAAACTCAAATATCAAGACAAAATAATGTGCATAGAAATAATTATGAATATGCAAAAATAAAATAAAATAAAATAAAATACATAGGTCCAAACAAAAACTTTAAGTTTGAATTTCTCCATGCTATTTTATTTTATTTTTTTTTTGTTTTGCAAAAGAAACAAAATTCCTCATATTTCATACACAAAATTGGTTCATAAATTGCACAATCCGTACGCAAATTGTGGGACAAAAATAGCATAATATTACTGAAATATGGTGCAAAAATCGTACGAAAAATTGGGCAAATATTCTACATAAAATTGGAGCAAAAGGCTGCAAAATCTGGACAAAAATAACATGTAAAAAGTGGGATGTATGCATATGAAATTTTGTGCAAGAAATTAGCATAATGCATACATGAAAAGTGGGTCAAACATGTATGGAAAGAGGCAAAACATGCAGCTCTGGGTGTCAGACAACCTATGGGCACGTGAAGTCAAGCGTCTGACGCCCAGCACCTCTAAACCAGCGCATGTAATCCAGTGGGTGTGTGGGGCTATGGCCCCTAGCCTATTGATGTCACTTCTACAGCTAATTTAATGCTGCAAAAGTGACAGTAGTGATAAGAATTTAATGCAATGACTTTCATGCTAAGCGTTTGTTGCGTAAATGCGGCCAGAGATCAACAATTATAGTAAAATTACATGCAAAAAGCAATAACAGAACTATTACATAATAGAAATAAACCCAGAAAAAATTAATTTGTTATTCCCACTTGATTCCTATCATAACATAAATCATAAAAGGCAAAATTTTTCACATGGGTTTAATCCTGATTATGTTCTGTTCCATAAAATTTTCATATAAAATTCCTACAATTCAAACCAACCTAAAAACATGATAATGGGTTCTTAATTAATGCAATAAATTCCTTTTATATGAAAACATAATTATGGATAACATAAATCATAAAATATATCCAGGAAAAATATATTGAGCCACAGAAAATAGGCAAAAGATACAAAATTTTTGCCAATAAACCTATTGGCTCTAATACCACAAATGAAATTAATATCGTAATGTGCGTAGTAGAATAACGTGAACATGATAAATATAATACATGAATCGACATAAATTACATACCAAAATCTATGATAGCAGTATGATTGGAGAACTGATTTCTTTCTCACATTTGCGTAATTCACCAAGGAAGATAGAAACCCAAAAATAAAACTGAAGAAGGCATACGTTAACACCTAGGGACGGCTACCTCTAATTTTTCTTAATTGGTCGTAAGTGTGTCAAGATCAGAGATGACCTAATTCTCATGACATATATATAGTTGTGCTGTATGGTTTGATCCATCATAAACCCGATAGGAAACTAATTTGTAATAGGCAAGTTACCCAAAACAAAACAAAACAAAGATCTAATAGGATTAAATCATCCGTAACATGTGGGCCACAACCAACAAACTCTTGAATCATTTTTTCCCCCTCCCTGATGTTATTCTTGATCTTGGCTTTTGTATGCTGTCTAAATGCTGGTGCTGTGCCTCAATTGAAATGCTACACCATATGTTCGTTTAGTGTCATCTAGAAAGTGGTATTTGGCATGAGTTTGAATCCCTCCTCGACATGCCTGCTTTTCATGTAGCCACAATTCAGCAAAAACCTTTAGATTTGGTGGCTTTATGCTTCCAACAAAGGTGATGGATAGCTTTGTTATTTATTTCCAACTTTGATCTGTTGGGAGATATGGTTAGCTCTGAACAAAATGATGTATGATAATTCTGTACACCTGCCTCAACTAGGGCTGTAAACGGGTCGGATCCGGGTCGGATCTGGCATATTAAGATCCGGATCCGTTTAATATTATTAGTTCCGGATCCGGATCCGGATCCGGACGGGTCTCCAAAAAGTATTCGGATCCGGATCCGTCGGGTCTTGTCGGATCCGGATCCGGGTCCGGGTCTTAATAATTTTTTTAAAAATTATATGTAAAACTATTACAATTTATCAAATTTTTTTTTTTTTTTTAATTATACAAAAGTATTGAGTTCACAATTAATATTTATGCATGTATTTTATATTAAATATAAATTACATGGGTAATTTACACAACATATATGTATATATACATATAAAATAACACTAATATACAATAATTTTATTATATATTAAATATTTTACCATCGGATCCGGGTCTTAATCGGATCGGAACACCAAGATCCAGATCCGATAAATTTATTATAATAGCTAAACGGGTTCGGATCGGATCCGGGTAATCGGAATTTTTCATAGATCCAGACCCGGATAAACGGGTCCGGATCGGGTCGGGTCCGGGTCTAGACCCGACCCGTTGACAGGCCTAGCCTCAACCATCATTTTCCGTATAAAAATTCTATCAAGTAAGAAAGTTTGGTTCGGTCGTTTGCTAAAAAAATTAGCATGTCTACTTCGATTTTGAGCTCTATTTATTGTCGTATGGTTCTCAAATCTCCTGGTCCTCCAGTAACTGTGTCTTACAAAAAGCCACCCACAGGTTGTCTAAAGCTTAATGTTGATTGTTCGTCGATTGGCAATCCGGGAAGTGCTGGCGATGGCAGGCTTATTCATAATGCTGTTGGCCGATTTTTGCATTGTTCCATTTGGGGTGGCTACTAACTTATTTACAGAAGCCAATGCATTACTAAAATGTTTGAAGCTTGGATGTCTGTCTATGCTTGGTTTCTTTTTTCAGTCATTGTGGAATTCGACTCGCTAATTCTTTGCAATATGATGGCACTCACCAGCTCAACCACATGGCAGATTGATACGAGTATGGATAGGTTAATAATGTACAAATTTTAGGAGATGAAAACTAGAGAAAGCTTGGACTCTAGCTTGCAAACATTAGAGCATATTCGAGATGTTATGATCAAGTTTGATTGGACTATCCTCAATTCTTTAATACATAAAGTCCAATTCTTCAAAGTAAAGCACAAGTGGCCAGATAATGTCAAGTCCAAGAATTTTCGAGCCCAAGAATTAAACAGCTTTAAGAAGGGTTCTACCAAAGCCCTATTCGGCCATTCATTCCTAATTAAATTTGGATTTATTTTTCAACATTTGTTTATAGGACTTTTGTTTTATTTCGGGTGAAAATATCTGCCTATATCAATTTTAGTTTATCCAGTTTCATGTCTAGTATTCCAATCCTAAACCTGCTGGGATTTGGCAAAATAAGGTAATTTCCTATTAGTATTAGGCCTATTTTGTGGGTTTGACCAACCCCTTGTTATGTAAAAACACTCCCAATTGACATCAATATTTAGAAAAAACTTTGTGAGAAAATTCTCCAACTTGTCTTCCAAAGACTTAGGTATTTTGCAAGATTGATTGTTGCAACTACCTATCTTGAACACTGTCAGTTCTTGTCTCGTTATAGACAACGGGTTGATATCTCGTATAGTCGAAAATAGATACTTCAAATTATTGATTTCTTAATCAACACATTTGAATCCGTCAAGTCGAATTTGTTTAGGTGTTCTTGGGTTCCATATCAATTCTAGGTCTCATCAGTTTATCTACGAGGCTCGCATTGGAGTGGTATCAAAGCTTTGGCTTCTAAACACATTTGTTTTCTTGTTGAATACATCTTTAAATTGTTTTCTTACTATTTTATCAGTTTATTCAAAAAAAAAATTTACTACTATTCATCATTACTATTCATTCGAAAAAAATTCAGCTTAGAACATTCATATATTGTTCATTCTTGTTATGTTCTTTTGACCCCCAAAAAAGAATCAGATTCAAAAAGAAAAAAAAAACATTAAACCCTTTTTTTAGGGTTTCGCTATTTGACGCTTTGTTCTTGATTCATCCGATCGATACTTTTATGAAAATTTTGTTGGGACTGGCTTCTGATTTTGTGCATATTTTTTTTTAGGAAATCTCAAAAAAAAAAATCGTTCAACCCTAACCATTTCTCGGGTTTCCTTTTTTGTGATTTTCTTGTGCTTCAAATTTTGTGGCTGTTTTTGTGCTAAGTTTTGGAGGTATTTTGTTGCTGGAAATTCGTGCCATAGGCCATAAAAAAGCAATCGAAAAAAAAAAAAAAAAAAAAAAAGAGAGAAAAGAGGCCGAATCCAAGCCCTAGTGAATTAGGGTCTCCAAGTCCTTCTTGCATTAGAAATTGTGTGCTAATTTCTTCTTCCATATTCTTGCATATTTTCAATCCTTGTCTTGGTTGGAATAAATCATTCACTTTTATCCTTGTAGACTCAACTTGGATTACACTAATTCCTATTTCCAACTGGGAGTTGTTCTAGTCCTTTTCCTATTGGGATTTGAAGTCAAGTGTTGTAATTTTTCTAGTTTCCTAAGGCATAATTCTGGACTAAAATTTGTTTATGGTCTTTTCAATTTTTTGTCTATATTTTGCTCTCGCGTTACATAAACAAAAAAAAATGGTGAAATACAAAAAATATCCTTGTTCCCTCGAGTCAATTCTTTCTAGCCTGAAAGCTTAGTTTGTTTGACCTTCTTATTGTTTGACATTCTAAAGTGCGTAGTGTGCATTCTTTTTTAAATTGATCGGCCATTACTTTGTTATTTCTTTGCTTCATTAGTCTATAACTACTGATTGTGTTCTAAGTATCGGTAATCATTTGTGTCGTTCTTGCTTTGTGCTTTCAAGTCTACGAAAGACTTCGAGGAGAATTTAAATGAGAGGAAAAAGGCAAGAGTTGTGAGTTCATTAAAGGGTAAACCCTTTGATTTGAGTGAAATTTTCACAAGTGAAATTGTGTGACATCTTTAAATTTGAGTGTAAACACTCAGGAAGCACCGTGAGGTCCTTCTTAGTTCTTATTGATCTAATTCTTGAATTTCTTATGTTTTAGTTTATTTTTATAGATTTAACACATCTCAAGAAGGGGAAAGTTTAAGGTTTAATGCCTTAGAATCACATTTTGCCAAAATGGCAAGGTCTATTGAAAGTATTCAACGCTCTCTTGAGATATTAACTAAAGTACCGAATGAGCCTAGTCTGCAATATGGCCGAGTTGAGCCTGATGCACACACAATGAGACAACTCGTCGAGGTTTACATTTTAATTACGATTCCAATGACTATGAATCTAATGACAATTTGTATGATGTAGGTAAAAGGTCAAGGAATCGCCAACATGATCGAAATGATGTGCACGAGGTAGAATTTTCTGAGAAACCTGCCTTGGTGATTTTACGAGCACTTTATGCTCAACCTAACGATGACCAAAATGAGGTACAACGTTCTATAATATATTTTCTTCATTAAGTGTCTGGTTCAAAATCATGCATGTAGTTTGATTATTGATCGTGGTAGTTGCGTGAATGTAGCTAGCCAATTCATGGTAGATAAATAGATTTTGCCAACCACTGAACATCCACATCCATATAGGTTACAATGGTTAACTGAATGTGGTGAATTAAAAGCTACTAAGCAAGCCTTAATTTCTATAACCCTTGGAAAATATAAGGATGAGATTTTATGTGACGTAATGCCTATGCATGCATGCTAGCCATATTTTGTTAGGTAGGCCATGGCAATATGGTTTGAAAGTTACACATGATAGATTTCCAAATAAATATAGTTTTGAGAAGGATGGTAAAAAGATTATTCTTAAGCCATTACTTCCTGATCAAGTCCATAAAGACCAACTTTACACTAAAAGATCATATGAAGAACATGCTAAATTGTTGGCTGAAAATTGAAAGAAAGATAAGGAGAAAGCTGTCTGTAATCCTAAGGAAAAATCAACTTTAGTATTGTAATTCCATAGGAAGAGAACTTGTTCGTCATGGAAAAAGTTTTTAAGAGTCTTTATCTTTTGTTACCTAACAATTTTCTTCCACGTTCTTTTGTGCAGCCATTCAAAGAAGCAAGTGGAGACAATGAAAATTTCAAATTTTCACCTTCCACGTGCAAAGCTCTAGTGACTTCTGTACATCATTCGAACTTAAGTGCAAATGGTTTGGTGAAAGGAGCACTTAGGAATTTTGATTTGTTAAATTCTTATCATTTTAGTTTTTTAAGTACTCATAGTATGTCCCGTTCCTTAATGTTTCTATTTCTTCTTGTACATTTGTTTTCTTGAGCTAATTTGTATGCCTCATGATTACCATTCTTTTTGTGTTAAGTTTATTAACGTTTTGGGTAACAATTGTGTGCTTTTACACGACAAAGTACATAAGTTCTTTTAGAAATTTTAACATACATCAATTTTTAATATGGCATCATAACTTTTTGAGCATGATTTGTTCAATCATTGGGTCAAAAATATTTTATGGTTTTTGTTTATTTGCTAGCCGAAGCAAAATGCACCATGATTTAGGTTTTGTGTGCTCCATGATATCCTTGTTTCACAAGACATTTTCCAAAATCTGTTTTCAACATTGGTGTTTGATGCTTTTGAATTTGAGCCGCATATACTGCATTCTTTCTTACCTTGGCGAAATCATTTGTTTAAATTTTTGTCTACTTTGTTTAATGTTTGTCCTTTCCATCCAGGTTGGGATTCAATGATGAATCCTTTCGAGGAGGGAGGGAATGATATGAGTATGGATAGGTTAATAATGTACAAAGTTCAAGAGATGAAAATTGGAGAAAGCTTGGACTCAAAACTCGCCAAGATTAGAGCATATTCGAGGTTTTATAATCAAGTTTGATTGGACTATCCTCAATTCTTTAATACATAAATTCCAATTCTTCAAAAAAAAGCACATGTGGCCAGATAATGTCAAGTCCAAGAGTTTTTGAACCCAAGAATTGAAGAGCTAAATATTAAGAAGGGTTCGACCAAAGCCCTATTCGGCCATTCATTTCTAATTAAATTAGGATTTATTTTTCAGCATTTATTTATAGGACTTTTATTTTATTTGGGTGAAAATATTAGCCTATATCAATGTTAGTTTAGTTAGTTTCATGTCTAGTATTCCAATCCTAAACTTGCTGAGATTTGGCAAAATTATTTCCTATTAGTATTAGGCCTATTTTGTAGGATTTAGCCAGCCCCTTGTTACGTTAAAAACACCCCCAACTGATTATTCATTCATCAATATTTAGAAAAAAATTTGTGAAAAAATTCTCTAACTTGTCTACCAAAGACTTAGGTATTTTGCAAGATCGATTGTTGTAACTACCTATCTTGAACACTGTCGGTTCTTGTCTCGTTATAGACAACGGGTTGATATCTCGTATAGTCGAGAACAGATACTTCAGATTCTTGATTTTTAAATCTGCTAGTTTAAAACCGTGAAGTCAAGTTTGTTTAGGCATTTTTGGGTCTTTCGCATCGATTTCGAGTCTCATCAGTTCTTGAGTTCTTGATGGTTTTCAACTAACTCATATCTTTCGTTTAGCGAATTTAGCCTCTGATCACTTGGTTTGGGTAGGAAGAGCTGCATTATAGTCTTTTTTTTTTTTTAATAATTCCTCCACTAGCCCGTCATCTTTGCATGGTATACTGGAATTGGATGCTGCAGAGTTCCCTTCGATTCAACGTCGCAAATAAAGGCTGCGCTTTCTTTTGTTTTTTTCTTCCTTAGCCTCGTGTTTTCTTTACTAGGAGATATTGGCCTCGTTCCCACTTCTTGTACTCTAATTTTGTTTTTATTAAAAAAAATTGAGAGTAATACCTCCACTATGTTTTGGTGATTAGCCACTTAAAAATAAAAACTATATTCTAGAATAGTTTGTAAATTATTCATCATATTATTATTAAAATATATTACTAATATATATGATAAAATATTAATGTTATATAAGATGCTAACTTTGAATCAAGTAACAGTGTATGTGTGAATGTAGTATATTTGGAGACTTTACATTGGAGGGTTTTACACTTCGAACTTACAAGCTCTAGCATTGTTCTTTATTTTGTTTTCTACCCCAATTTTCAAACCAATTAATATCTTTACTCAAGTACTATAAGATTCTACTAAACACAACAAAAGGCGATTGTAATGCAAGCCATTTACTTCTTGATTTGTTTCCAATCTTGCAAAACAAAGAGTAAATACATGGAAACAATTGAAAAGTTCGAAGAATATTTACCCCGCGAACTTCTTTATGATCAACAATTGTCTTTTCTAAGGCTTTCTTCACTGGTCTTTTTTTTTTTTTTTAATTATTATTATGTGAATAGAATGTCATGGTTCATAACTCAACAGAATTCTAGTTTTATTTTCTATCTAGGGAGAGTCCTAATCTATGTGGTTTTTTTTTGGTTCCGGGCAAACAGTAACGGATAGAATGATGGTGTGTATGTCATGAAATTGATCATCTTGGATATGATATATGTTAAATAAAATTACAATTAATTTAGGGTTCTACTATACTATTCCAATTTGAAGACTTCATACAAATATTGTGCACAACTATTCTTCCTTGGTCAAGTCTTTTGTCAATAAAAAAAATTCTATATTGAACTGAAATTGTAGTAGATTAGAATGATTGAGAAGGTAAAGATACTCTTTCCACAGGTCCACTGATTAGAATATTAGATTAGATAAAGACTAAAAGAAAAATAGTGCTGCTACTGTTAAGGATTCATTAAAATAGGTTACATGTTTACATATTTGCCCAAGTAAGCACATATGACGTAAGCACATATAATCGAGGGAAAATTAAGTAGATCAAAAAAGAAGAAATACCTCGAGGAAAAACACACTTATACTTTTATAGTAAAAATATAGACAAAGATGTGTGTAAATTCTAACCGATTCTCATGCAACTTGGGTCAAATAGAAATTCAAAAATATGTCATTTACATACAATACTCGAGAACACTTTTCAGTATTATAATTTATGTCTGTCTAAGATCTTAAAATTCTTAAACAAAATACTATTAATAAAATTTAAAGGTAAAGATGCACCAGAAAGCTGCCCTGAATTTTGTTCCATCAGTCTGGATTAAAAAAGTTAAAATTTAGAAAAAATACTAAATAATTTATAAAAATGTTACACCTAAAATACTTTATATTGGAGAAATTTTTCATCTTGAAATCACCTCAAATAAAAATATAAGCATAAAATTAAGCATTTTACCGTCTAATATCTAAAATATTATGCAAAAAGCAGTCAACCTCTGAAGATTCTTAGTTTTTTTGCAATAATATTTGAAATTAATAAAATGAATAAAATTCACAAATTTAAGCATTTTTTTTTATCAAGTTTGGTATTTTTCATGATATTTTAGATAGTAAAATTCAAGATACTTGACTGTTACGTTTAGAATTTGATAAGAATTGGGTGAATATCATGAAGTACTTTCAAGGCACAAAAGAAATACTTTTATTCATTCAAAAGTTGTTTGGGTGACACAATTTTAGGAGTTTGACAAATTACTTGAGATTTTGTAAAATTAATTTTTAATTTTTTTTCCAATTTCCATGTCAAGTATTTTATATTGGTTTTTGTGTTCCAATCAAGGAAAAGGTTACAAATTTAGGATTTAGATAAACATTTTAGGGTATAATAAAAGGTATAAAACTGAGAAAAAATTATTTTTTCATATCATTCCTAAAATTTATGTTCAAAATTTGATTTATTGTGATTTCAAAGTGCAAAACTTGTTTCATTCATTTAAGTGTTTTAGTTGAGTTTTAAGAATTTATAATTTATTTAGTTTTTTTAATTTCTATATTTTTCAGAACATTGGCACATATATTGATATATCATTTTGCTGCAATTTTACTTTAAAATCATACTAATAGTACATTGTTAGAGCATTTAATGTGTCACGTCCCGAGCCCGCTAAAACTCAAAGCGCAACATTTGCCGTATTTTCAAGTACACAACTTGAAAATACAAGGTATCATACCTTATACCATAAAAATTATAAGTATTTCACTAATTAACAAAATAATAAAACTTGCAAACGAAACAAATTCAACTTAATATAGAAAATCACAAAATACTTAAAGTGTAAGGATTGACTTGTCTTTGAACTACAAACTCAAATTCTAATACTAATAATAGAAACTAAATATTAATAAAAGTCTTGAACTTCAACCTAGCAATAACCAATTCCAGTTGCCTTTTACTCCTTTGTATGTACTCATGCTTACTATTGAACTTCAAAATTGTTGAATACGTAGGGTGAGCAAAACATTGACCAGCAAGTAACTTATACCTTCTCCATGGTGAACCGTACATATATTTATACATACATATACATGAAAAGAATTTTTAAAACATGCAAACATTCATATTTATTACTACATACATAACTTGCAAAAATATCGTGTACTTGATCGTAAACACATATAATTTCACATAACAAGTAGGCATGTCTTGACTTTCTAAAATTTTGTAAAACAAAACAATAAATTTGGCTCATCTACTAGTTTACATGCCTAAGTCGACACTGAATACTCATCTAGTGCTACCTCACTAGAAAACGTTGTCCCGGCACTCAGCCGATTACACGGGACAATGAACATAGCATAACCAAAGGGCCGACTTTGCACCAACACAATTGACTGTAACATGAGTCAACAGTCCGATCCGAATGGCTGTGGTTGACGAAAGATGAACCATAGTTCATCGGTCTTAACATGTCCATAATATCAGAGCTAACGTAAACGTGAAACATAACATACAACATGCATGACCATAATCATATGACATGCCAAACACTTAAAATTTCGTAAAATACATAGGGTTTAGGTTTTTCTCTCACGAAAATAGTATTTAAAATTCATTCATTTCATAAACACTTTTTTTTTTCAAATTCCATGAAAGAAGTAAGAGTCACTTACCTTGATTGCTTCTAAATTCCATGCCTTGACTCGATCTTCATAAACATTCTCATTTTTCTTAATTTTCCAAGCCTAAACATGAATAATTCACAAGAAGAATGAACTAACATTGATCTTTCTATCAAAAAGTCGTGACTAAAATACTAATTTCAGCTTTGATAGTGTTTACTAAAATGAACAAATCTTGAGATGCACAACTCCAAAAATTACGTGCTTTATACCTTTGTAAAATAGATTCAGAATTATACAACTTTCGTGAAGACATCATTATCAGATTCTTATTCTAATATATCCATATTTAGTCTCAAAGCCATAGAATCATCACAAGTTCAAATACTAATTTTCAGAATAGATAGGGTTCACTAAAATCATCATATCTTAACTTATAAAGGTCCAAAACTCATGTTATTTATGCCGTTGGAAACTTAGACAATATGATAAAATTTTTATGAAGAAATAATTCAGAGACTCAAATCATATTCTATTAAAAAATTATTCCAAACTCAATGCATAAACAAAGACGAATATGTTTGAAGTCATCAGTGCTTATTTTTTATCGATTTTGAAAATTCTTTACATTTTGCTGTATAAAATGAGTTAGAAGGAGATCCCTATGAGTCTAGTTTAAAACTCATCAAACAGTAATCCATTCCGATGTTCCCACACCAAGATAAAGCCAATTTCTCTCAAGTGTGCTGTGCTATCTAGAAAAATCTCAGTTACGAGATTTTTCTTTTAATTTTGAAAATCCACTAATATTAATACACAAAGAATCAGATCATGAAATTTTATCAGTTTAAAGTCTGTGACTCTAGTTTCTAACAAAAAAACGGTGATTAAATCGGAGTTTACTACACCAAAATATGATCTTTTAACAAAAGTTGTGCAAACCTGCCAGGAGTTACGAGTTTTAACTTACTACCTTAATAAACGAAATCTATGCTATCAAATCAATTCTTAATCATGTTATATTCATCCTAAATCCATGTATGAACAATTATGAACATGAATATACTAATTTATCATAAAAAAATTGAATAATTCTCACATTAATTAGAATATTTCTGCCAAAATCTATGGTAGTTTATTTTCTATCTTCTTCCCTTTCATCTTCTTTGTTTTCCTCTGATGGTAGGATTCTTTTTCTACTTCCTAACATCGATATATCCTCATTCTCTCTTATCCTTCACTCTCTTGTGTTTTGTGCTCTCTCTCTCTCTTACTCTCTCTTTTCCATCGACTAATACGTCAGATAAGAGTGTGAGCATAAAGTTAGTCAAAATAACATAGGATTCTTACAAATCGGATATTTAACACTAATCTCTCACGCCTATCTCAGTAGAATTTAAATTCTTATTTTAAAAGTTAGTTAGGATAACAAAATATATATATATATATTTTAAAATATGAGATAAATATTGTTTTGACTAAATTCATTGTGTAAATACATATTTATTTGAAATAAAGCAGGTATTGTAAAATGCCAATTTTTTTTAGAATAAAGTAACTATTAATTTTTATAATAAAATTATTTTTCTTAGAAACGGTTCTTTTCAATAATTTATAAAATTATTTTCTTCATCCATTCGTAAGGCAAAATAATTATTTAGTAAAGAAGATAATTTTTTTAAGGTAATTTATTAGTGAAAATTTTGAGGTTTCACATTCTACCCATCGTATAAAAATTTCGTCCTCGAAATTTGTTCAGTCGCTTACCTTATGATCAACCACTATGCTTCTGTTACACCATTCAAGTATCATAACTACAAAACTGTCACGTACCTCAACTTACCATTGAACTATCAACAAGTGCAAATTTTTGGCCTATATTCAAAATATCACGAAGGAAGTTAATATATACTTTCTATAATCTTCTTAGTACCAAAATCAATTTGCATAAAAAAAACTCTTATATAACCAATTCATCATAATTTAACTATAAGCAAGTTTAACGGTCCAACATCTTAAACTTCTAACTTAAGACACACCTAAGCTCAGATATCATTTTGCATATGGCCTGGTGGTACTTGGGTTTAACCTTGATTTTGTCCTTGGACGGGTTGTGCTATTGTAGTTATTGCAGTAATAAATTCGACATGCGATAATCACAGGAATTTGATTATTTTCCATTCCCAGCCTGCGGTTAGCACTTCTAGATCTACTCCCTCCAGGGGTGTTTTCGATATTGGTGGTATTATTGTTTGTATTACCATTTTTGGATCTAGTTGGCAGTGCCATTTTCCTATATGAAGATTAAATGTTAATTTTCTAACTTATCAAAACCACAAGAGAAAAGTATTCATATATATAGCAATGTAAATTTCTAGTCCAATAACTTCAACAATAAGCATAATTTCTAGACATAGTCATCCTTCATAATTACGCAATACAACACTTCAGACTAAATTCAAAAATTAACTCATAGTATAACAACATTTATTGACTAAGAGGGTCAAAAATACTCGTACTAAATAGAGACATAATATTTGCATTACTTGGATTATCCATAACTTCATCTCTATACTCTTTTCTTTTTCTCACAGTTTATTTGGTAGTTGATTATGCCCAAGTTTAGTCCTTGTTAATACGATTTGATAGGATTAGTAGAAAAACTTCAATACTTATGTAGCTCCAGTTACTCAACTTTATTTTTGTCCAATATTATAGTTCCAATTCTAAATCTCTTTGGCAATAGATATCCTACGGTTCTTTTATTTCCTTTTGACACTCTTGTTTTCATCCTTTGTCACCTCCTTTACTTAACTCAAAATCTATGTAGGCAGTGAATCCACCACGCTTCCATAGTGCTAAAATCACTTAGTATTCTAAGTCTGATACATCTTATACATCACATTTGTTTCTAAACTTCACAGTCTGGTATCTTAATTATCAAACCAAAGACACACTACAGAGATATAACCTAGGCACTGATACTATTAAAAGTGTCACACCCCGAGCCCGCTAAAACTTAAAGCGCAACATTCGCCGTATTTTCAAGTACACAACTTGAAAATACAAGGCATCATAACTTATGCATAAAATTTATAGGTATTTCACTAATTAAGAAAATAATAAAACCTACAAAAGAAATAAATTTAGCTGAACATAGAATGGGTGAAGAATCACAAAATACTTAAAGTCAAAGGATTGACTTGTCTTTGAACTTCAAACTCAAATTCTAATACTAATAATAGAAATTAAATGTTAATAAAAGTCTTGAACCTCAACCTAGCAATCACCAATTCCATCTACCTTTGACTCCTTTATACGAACTCGTGATCACTATCGAACTGCAAAAATATTGAATACGTAGGGTGAGGAAAACGTCGCTCAACAAGTAACTTATACCTCCTCCATGGTGAACCATACATATATTTATACATACATAAACATGAAAAGAATTTTTGAAACATGCAAACATTCATGTTCATTACTACATACATGCAAAAATATCATGTACTTGATCATAAACACATATAATTTCACATAACAAGTAGGCATGTAATAACTTTCTAAAATTTCGTAAAATAAAAGAATTTGGCTCATCTACTAGTTTCCATGCCTAAATCAACACTGAGTACTCAGTCTAGTGCTGTCTCACTAGAAAAGGTAATCCTGGTAGCCCGGTCGAGTACACGGGACCATGAACATAATATAACTAAAGGGCTAACCTTCCGCCGATACAATTGATCCATAATATGAGTGACCAGTTCGATCTGAACGGCTGCAGTTGACGAAAAATGAACATAGTTCATCGGTCTCAATATGTCCATAATATTAGAGCCAATATAAACGTAAAACGTAACATATAACATGCTTGACCATAATCATATGACAAACCAAACACTTAAAATTTTGCAAAATACATATGGTTTAGGTTTTTCTCTTACGAAAATAGCATTTAAAAATCATTCATTTCATAAACACTTTTTTTCAAATTCCATGAAGGAAATAACAGTCACTTACCTCGATTGCTTCTAAATTCCATGACTTGACTCGATGTTTATACACATTCTCACTTTTCTTAATTTTCTAAGCCTACAAATAATTACAAAAAGATAAATCTTATATTGATCTTTCCAATAAAAAGTCGTGACTAAAATACTAGTTTTAGCTTTGACAGTGTTTACTACGAAATGAACAAATCTTGAGATGCACAACTCCAAAAATTGTGTGTTTTATATCATTATAAACTATATTCAGAATTCTACAACTTTTGTGAAGACATCATTTTCAGATTCTTTTCTAATATATACAAATTTAGTCTCAAAGCTACAGAATCAACACAAGTTCATATACTAATTTCCAGAATAGATAGGGTTCACTAAAATCATCATATCTTGACTTATAAATGTCCAAAACTCATGTTCTTTATGTCTTTGGAAACTTAAGATAATATCCTAAAACTTTTATGGAGAAATAGTTTAGAGACTCAGATCATATTCTATTCAAAAATTATTCCAAACTCAATACATAAACAAAGACGAATCTATCCAAAGTCATCAGTGCTGATTTTTGATCGAATTTGAACATTCTTTACATTCAGTATAAAACAAGTTAGAAAGAGATCTTTAAGCCAAATTAGTGCCCTATGAGTCTAGTTTAAAACTCATCAAACACTAATCCAGTCCCAGTGTTCCCACACCAAGATAAAACAAATTTCTCACAAGTGTGCAATGCTATCTAGAAAAATCTCAGTTACTGGATTTTTCTTCTAATTTTGAAAATAATGTTAATACCCAAAGAATCAGATTATGAAATTATGTCAATTTAAAGGTCTGTGAGTCTAGTTTCTAAAAAAATAAGAGTGATTGAATTGGAGTTTTCTACCCTAAAATATGATCTTTTAATGAAAGTTGTTCAAATCTGTTTGCAGTTACGAGTTTTTAACTTACTGCCTTAATAAATGAAATCTATGGTAACAAATCAATTCTTAATCATGTTATTTGCATCCTAGACCCATACATGAATAATTATGGACATGAATATAATAATTTATCATAAAATGACAGAATAATTCTCACCTTAATTAGAATATTTCTGCCAAAATCTATGGTTGTTTATTCTCTCTTCTTCCCTTTCATCTTCTTGGGTTTCCTCTCACAGTAGAATTCTTTTTCTACTTCCTAACATTGAGGTTTTAAATCTTCCCTCTCTCTTATTCTTCACACTCTTATGTTTTGTGCTCTCTTTGACTCTCTCTTTTTCATCGACAAATACGCCAGGTAAGAGTGTTAGTAGAAAGTTAGTTAAAATAAAATAGGATTCTTACAAATCGGATATTTAACACCAATCTCTTCTGCTTATCTCAGTAGAATTTAAATTCTTATTTTAAAATTTAATTAGGATAATAAAGTATGTATATATTTTAAAAAATATGAGATAAATATTGTTTTAACTAAATTCATTATGTAAACACGTATTTAGTTTGAAATAAAGTAGGCATTAATTAAATGCCATTTTCTTTTACAATAAAATAACTATTAATTTTTCTAATAAAAATCACTTTTCTTAGAAACGATTCTCTTCAATAATTTATAAAATTATTTTCTTTATCCATTCGTAAAAAATAATTATTTAGTAAAGAAGATAATTATTTTAAGGTAATTTATTAGTGAAAATTTCATAAGGGACTATATTATTCATTTATCAACTTTGTAAGTTAAGGGACCACATTGGCCACAAGTCCTAAGTTAAGGGGCAAAATTTGCTATTATCCCTTATTTTCAACACACAAATAAAACCTACAGAACATGAGTTCATATAGAACCATTTAATTCTTGAATATAGATTGTAAAACATAACGAAATATTACGACTACTTAACATAGGGATTGAAGATACAAAAAATCGGGCCAAATATGTGACCAAAAATGCCATTGAATGCACAACTTGTACTCATTCTTTATATATAATAGGCAACTTTGATAATCTTTTACTCATTGTTTATTTTGCAAATGATTTATTTGTTAATTTTGGAATCAATGATTAGTTACAAAATCTATATTACCATATAATATGTTGATTGTATTGCCAATCATGTTTAATCTAAAAATCAAATCATCAAACACAAATATTAAATTTGAGCTTGTAATTATTTAGTTATTGACAGCAATATAACAGTTTATTAATGGCAATAGAGGATGGGAGAAAATCTTAAAATGAGAAAAAAGAGGAAAAAAGAAAAAAATATATTTAAAATAGCAGTAGTAATTTTTACCAAAAAACGTGAATGAGGGGATTAAGTATTATTGAATAAGTTTAGGGTTCTAAACTGCAATAAAGGAGAAAAACTTTTTTCGACTAAATGACAACTTTGTCAAGCAAATTATGTATATTAGGATATAATGGTCAGTGAAATCATGTTAATGAAGTTAGTTTTTGTCAAATGACTGCAGATGGAAATTCCTATTAAATTGTTGAAGGATTCGTTTGCAATTTAGGTGAAAATTTATGGGGTATTTTGCTTTTAACCTTTTAATTAGTTTTTTCCTAAACCTAATTGCATATTGACAGATGTATCATACTTGTTAAATTTTCTACAAATATTTTCTCCTTAAATTCCTTGTATATTTAAACTTTTGTTGACGTTGACTGTTATGGTTGTAATTATTCACTTGATTATGCACTTGGTAATTATTCATTTGGTTATGCACTTGTTTGGCACTTTTTATTGTTGTTTACGTAAGAGGGAGCATCCTCTTAGGGGAGGCTTATCTCTCTTTGATGATACAAAAAGGGGGAGTAAGATGGCTGTTATTTGAATTGATTGTGGCTATTGAACTGATTGTGGCTATTTGAACTAATTGTATTGTGTGATCATGGTTGTTGCAAGTTATTTTGCCACGTGATTTGCCATCATAAAAAATGGGGAGATTGGTGATCTGTAAACTTGGTTTTGATGATGACAAATGTTATTTAACGACTTAACTTGTGCTGTGTAGGGTTGCTAGTATGTTTGTTCTTAGTAGAGTTTTAGGACGAAGTACACCGTCTAAACAGCACTATGTATCTCGGATGCACAAGCTTGTCCAAACTAGATAACCACGGATGCAATGCACCATCTGAACGATCAGGAAAAAAGAAAGATTTTGGAGCACCTACAACGGACGCACAAGCTTTTCCGAACGAATTCATCTCGGACACAATTCACCGTCCGAAAGGTAAAAGCATGAGGCAAGGTTTTGAGGCACCTGCAATGGATGCATCTAACTATCCGAAGAAGATTACATTGGAAGAGACTAACTGTCTGAAAGAAAAGCATCCCCAGTTAAGCACCAAACCTTTCGGACACACTACACCGTCCGATGTTTGAACTCTTCTACATACCTGGTTCGGAGACAAGCTCGGCCGTCAGAATGGCATCCTCAACTCCTTGATATTTCATATCGAACGCATTACCTCGGATGTCCAAAACCCATACAGCTAATTTTTTCAGCATTTATTATCTAGCCGTTAGAAGGTGGTTGGGAGCTGATTTATTGTACCTATAAATACCAACAGTTCTGTATTATGAAAAATTATCTTACACACTGAATACAAACAAAAAGAAAGGCAATTTGAGTGAAAATTAGATCTTTAGTGACATTGTATTAGTGTGTACTTAAGAGTGCTATTCAAAATATTGAGTGGAGTGATAATCTTGTACAAAGGTAAGGTTTAGTGTAACATCCTTGACAGCTCCACTAAAGAGAAGTAGTGTGAGCAAGATGTGATCCTATTCTGTACACTTGAAGATTATTAGCTCACCAAATTTGAAAGAGCATCTTAGTGGATTACTACTCCAAGTTAGCAAGTTTGGATGTGCCATTTGTTTAACTCTCTTAATCTATTCCATTCATTTTAAGCTTAATTGTTTCTATCATCTTATTTGTCAAATTTGAATTGAGCATCTTTTGTAAATTTATTTTAAGAAACCTAATTCACCCCCTCTTAGGTTGCTTTGGGACCAACATAAACAATCTTTACGGTCTTCTTTGTCTGTGCACCCAAGCTTCGTCCTTTAAGACGACATACTCGTACTCGTTGATTGTACCAAAATATAGGTAATAGAGTAAGCGACAAGTCGCCTACTAGATAACACATACTCCCTGCTGGATCATGCAATTAGATAAACAAATACTTTCACAAGCAAGTCACACTGTCACATGCTCATGCTTTTAAGACAATCGTATTTTCAAAACTGCGTATACTTCATATTTATAAAATCATTATCTAATACTTTTGAAATTATCAATAATATGCTATAATCATAAGTAAGTCATTTTATTTGACAAGTTTCATAATCATACATACATCAAGTATTCATTTTCATAATCATAAAACCACGTTAAATCATGCATTCACTTATCAGAGGAGGCTCAAAACAAACCATGCCTTCATCATCTTCTGAGTGTTTAGCCTAGTGATTTATCTCACTAGAAAAAGTTGTCAAGAGATTTCCATAGAACCACTTGACAGTTTTTCCAATAATTGTTATTATCATTATTATAATCATGATCATCTTCATAATCATAATCATAATTAGTCGGAGAGTTCAGGACCATAATCCCAACCGACTATGCCACATTTATTTAGAGCCTTTATTCATTAATGTTTTACTAATACAACCCACACATATCATACATATCCAAAATCATGCATGTATCACATTTTATATAACATTAAAACCAAGCAAGTCAAATAGCACATACATGATCCAGATTTTCATAAAAAAAATTAGTGTTTGAAGAAATACACTTTTTGTAAAATGACTTTTCTAAATGACATGTGAATTTATCAATAAATCTTTGAGAAATATCGAAGTTCGTAAATCAACTTGCAAATTCGGAAGGAAAGCACCACCTACCTCAAATAATCTCGATAACTATGTTTAATCTTGATGTTGATATTTTCCCATAAAAATCACAATATTCTATCATCAATACACCTAATAATCCCTTATTCCAACTCTTTATAACCTTATTTTAAATTCTAGGGGACCATGATCAGTTTGTCACTTTAAGTATTGTCCAGATTCATTAGTGACATAAAAGTGCGATAAGTACTTTTAGTTTGCTCAAAAGTAATAACATCATCTTTTAAATTTGTCAAAATAACTTAATTAATTCTTTCATAAGCTTAGTCAAATCAATTTCTAAACAAAATAACTTTCGATTTACCATCATAACTCTTTAGAAATTCTAGGGTCATTTATTAAAATCTTTAGAAAATTGTTGAGCTACTTGATAGCTATATAAAATAATTAGAACTTTAAATAATTTTTGAAAAACATTGGAGAACATTCCTATAGCTTGTAAAACATTTTTCGGTCCTCACATGTTTTCTTAAAACATTTTGGGCCACTACACAATTTTCCAGAAACTGGAGGGGTTCAAATATGTAATTTTAGAGAAATCTAAACTTCTATTGGTTCATAAAAAGAAAGTACTAGGTATCTCTACAATGCTTAAAGGTTACCAAGGGCCTAACCTACACCATTTTAAACCATCTGGGACCATTCTAAAACACTAAGTAACAATAGCGGCTAAACTACAAATACGTTAAAATCATCATCTTCCTCATTCAAGCATATCATTGCATTTGCTCTTCTTCTTTTTTTGTTTTTCTTTTTCAAAATCCTTTTTATTTCTTTTCCAGAAAAATACACTTAGAACTCAAAATTAATTTGATACAACAATAATCCATTAAAAATGCATTGTGATTTGTAAAACTGCACCCAATTGTTCAAATTAAGTGTTATACAATGTGTACCCAAATAAAATGTGTCTTATAATCTAGATTGTAAAAAGACTACACAGATAATTGTACATGGTCCAAACTAATATACACAATTAATCTATATAATATCTCTCATAAATCCATATTAATCATGGCTGAGTAAAATAGTTTCAAAAATTAAATAAAATAAAAAGAAGCTTACTTTTTTTTTTGTTGGAAAATAATCCTCTTCTCTTCTCCTCACAATTTTTTGAAAAAATATGTCATAGTTTTTCAATCCTAAAATCTCATATTTATAAACTATAAACTCCTATTTGTTTTTCCTACAATTTAGGCTAATCTCCAAGAAGCACAATGATTAATATTCTAGTGTTACTTCCTACTAGAACTCTATTTTTTGAATCTCCTTCCAGTTTATTTTTCGATATTATTATTATTTTTACTATACTATTTTTTTTTTTCCAAAAAAAAATAAAATTACGGGTATTACTTTCACACCCCTCTTATAAAAAGTTTCATCCTTGAAACTTAGACATATCTCAATCACGTTAATCACATTTGTTAGTTATCTCCTTGCAGAAAAAATGCTAATCCTCTTACACCACACTCGTCTAACACATACTTAGGCATGAAATTAACTAGTAACATACCTTATGTACCATCATCCAAATCTTCAATCTCATACTCAGTCATGTAGTGGACCGTAGCATTCCTTAGGTAGTCATGCAGTGGACCGTAGCATTAGCCTTAGGTGGTACCTTTCTTAACTTCACATCTTTTCTAATGTTACCCTTCTCATTTGGATACTCCCATTGATGATGTCTAACTTGACCACATTTAAAGCACGTTCTGGTCTTTAGCCAACATTCTCCACAATGGCACTTGTGGTTGTAGTCATATTCAGGTTTATTGCCGTTTCCTTCAATTCTTAGTGGTGGTGGAAGTCCGCACTTACTCTTAAGTACCTTCACGAGTTTTCCAGACACGTTCAATCATTACACTACTACTAGCTCTTCAATGTTTTGAGGCTTCTTTCCATTATTCTCTTCATCAAGCCTCTTCATATTGGCCTCTACCCTCAAACAAGTACTGAATAACTCATCATGGTTAGGAGCATTGGCACTCAAGATCTTAGATTGCAAACGACTTGTCAGCACATGTCTAAACCTAACCATTTTCAATTCTCCATTTTCCATGATAGTGCGTACAAAATGTCTCAAAGTATTAAAATTATTAGCATATTGCACTATGGACATGTCCGAGGTTTGCTTTATGCGTCAAACTCCTCAATTTTCTATATACGCACAACTGGTGGGAAGAAATGATTTAGAAAAAGCTACTTTAAACTTTGTCTAATTAATAGGAGGAGTGATAGTTACTTGTACTGTAGCCCACCATTTTTCCGCCTCTCTAACAAAGAACGGTTTATTCACTAAATGCTTCATTTCCATTGGTACTTGTAATATCTCAAAATTGTTTTCTACTTCACCAAGCAAGTTCTAACACGGCCTTATTCGAGTTCGGTTGTCTATTAAAGGAAGGCACGTGTACCTTTTCTTTTCCTTCACTTAAGTCAAAACCTATGGTAAAAAATCCACCACATTTCTGCTGCACTAAAATCATGTAGAATACCAATTTAAATACTTCACATCTACATTTATCTCAATTGTTCCTAAATCTCACAGTCAAGCATCTTAAGTATCTAACCTGAGATACATTACAAAGATCGTAACCTAACCTCTAATAGCATTAAATGTCACGCCCCTGACCAGCACATACTATGCGCGTGCCATTTGCCGTATCTGTGAAACCATACTTACACAAATACAAGGCATCGAACACATATCAATAAACTTCAAACATTAATAATAACAATAGAAACGTCTATTGGTAAATGATAACCAAGATGGTGTGGAACTTATTCATATAATAAATTATAAAATGCAAAACCAAAAATAATGTCACTAATGAATCAGGCTCAACCTATTTTTATGTCCACTATACTCTAATATTAAACATTAAAATCCTACAACTAAACAATCTTTACGGTCTTCCTTGTCCTTGCACCCAAGTATTTTCTTCTAAGATAATGTACTCGTACTCGTCGATTGTACAAAATTATAGGTAATAGGGTGAGCTACAGGTTGCCTAGTAGATAACACATACTCCCTGTAGGATCATCCAGTTACGTAAACATATACTTTTCACACACAAGCCACATACCATCAGAAGCTCATGCTTTCAGGAAAATCGTACTTTCAAAACCATATACTTTATATTTATAAAATCATCATCTAATACTTTTAAAATATTGAATAAGGTACTAGAATCATAAGTAAGTAATTTTCATTTGATAAGTTTCATAATCATACATACATCAAATTTTCATTTCCATAATCATAAACCCACGTTGAATCATGCATTCACTTATCAGAAGAGGCTCACAACAAACCATGCCTTCATCGGCTTCCAAGTACTAATCCTAGTGAAAAGGTTGTCAAGAGATTTTCATGGAACCACCTTACTAGTTTCTCTAATCATTGTCATTATCATTATTATAATCATGATCATTTTCATAATCATAATCATAAGTAATCGGAGTGTTCCAAACTATAATCCCTACCATCACATTTGTTTAGAGCCTTTGTTCATTAATGCTTTACTCATGCATCACACACATATCATACATATTCAAAATCATGCATGTATCACATTTTATATAACTTTAAAACCAAGCAAGTCAAATAGCCATACATGATCCAGATTTTCATAGCAAAAACAATTCTTTCATAAAATACACTTTTCGTAAAATAACTTTCCAATTCATGTGAGTTTATTTAGCAATTTTGAGAAATATCAAAGTTCATAAATCAATTTGGAAATTCAGAAGTTAAGCACCACCTACCTGAAATAAGCTCGATAACTGTGTTTAATCTTGATATTGATATTTTCCTATAAAAATCACAATATTCTATCATCATTGAACACTTAATAACCTCTTATTCCAACTCTATATATATCCTTATTATAAGTAAATTCTTGGGGACCATGATCAGTTTATCACTTTAAGTATTTTGGAGATTCATTAGTGACATAAAAGTACAAGAAGTACTTTTAGTTTGCTCAAAAGTAATCATATAATATTTAAATTTGTCAAAATAACTTAGTTAATTCTTTCATAAGTTTAGTCAAATCAATTTCTATAATAAAATAACTTTCAGTTTACTATTTTAACTCTTTAAAAACTCTAGGGTCATTTTTGAAATTTTTAGAAAAATCTAGAGCTACTTGATAGCTATATAAAACAATTAGAGACTTTAAATAACATTTGAAAAACATTTGAGGACATTCCTATAGCTTAGCGTCTCAAAAACATTTTAGGTCCTCACATGATTTCTTATGAGACTTTTCATGCCACTACACAATTTTCCAAAAACTTGAGAGCTCCAAAAATATAATTTTAGAGAAATCTAAACTTTTGTTGGTTCATAAAAAAAAGTACTGGGTAAATGTACATTGCTTAAAAGTTACCAAGGACCTAATCGTTAGTACTGCACCATTTAAAACTATCAGGGGCCATTCTAAAACACTAAGTAACTATAGGGGCTAAACTATAAATACTTTAAAATCATCATCATCATTTTCATTCAAGTAGATCGCTGCGCCTGTTCTTCTTTTTGTTTTTTTTTTTCAAAATGTTTTTTTCCAGAAAAATACACTTAGAACTCAAAATTAATTTGATACAACAATAATCCATTAAAAATGTATTTTTGACCCATCAAAATTACCCCCAATTTTCCAGATTAATTAATATATGAAAATACCCAAATAAAATTTGAACATACCCAAATAAAATTTTTCTTTAATCATAAAAAAAAACTACATAGATAAATCCACATGGTCCCTACTAATCTACGCATTTAATCTATATAATTCTCTCATAAATCTATATTAATTACGGCTTAATGAAATAATAACGTAAATTAAAATAAAGTAAAAAGAAGTTTGGTTTTCTTTTGTTGGAAAATAATCCTCTTCTCTTATCCCCATGATTTTACATTCACTGAAAAAAAAATATGTCATAATTTTTCAACCGTAAAATCCCATATTTATAAACTATAAACTCCTACTTTTTTTCCTGCAATTTACGTTAATCTCCAAGAATCACAAGGATTATTATTCTAGTATTACTTCCCTACTAGAACTCTATTTTTAGAATATCCCACTATTTTTTTCGATATTATTATTATTACTATAATATTATTTTTTCCCAAAAAAAGTACAGGTATTACAAAGTACTTGAAAAAGAAATCTAATTTCTTTGTAGGGTTCAAAGAGGTTCAATCGGCCATGAGTTCAAATTTGCTAGTATTGTTGCTTATATTCAAAGAAAGTTATTTTGTACAGTCTAACCTTGTTCCGGCCTTGCCGAGATCTTTTAAATCTCTTTTCTAGGAATTCAAGGATATTTTTCCAAAGAAATTCCCCCTGGCTTGCCACCTATTGGGGGTATTGAGCACCATATTGATTTTGTACTGGGTGCAATCATCCCTAGCAAACCCGCCTATATAATACAATCCGGAAGAGACAAAGAAAATTTTGAAGCAAGTTGAATAGCTATTGGCTTAGTTGCGCATGCGGGAGAGCATGAGTTCGTGTGTTGTGCCAATGATTTTGGTGCCAATGCAGGATTGGTCATGGTGTATGTGCGTTGATTGTTACGTGATAAACTACATTACAGTAAAGTATCGCCACCTTATTCTCGACTTGATGACATGCTAGACGACTTATTTGGTTATAAAATTTTCACTAAAATTGGCCAAAAATGTGGATATCACCAAATTTGTATGAAAGGAGATGAATGGAAAACTGCATTTCAAACTAAATATGGACTTTATGAGTAGTTAGTTATGCCTTATGGTTTAACAAATGTACCTAGTACTTTAATGAGATTAATGAACCATATTTTATGTGCTTTCATTCGGAAATTCTTTGTGGTTTATTTTGATGACATTTTGATACACAGCAAATCCATTGATGAACAACTTGTGCACGTGTCTCTAGTACATGAGACTTTCAACTTAAAAAAACAACAACTCTATGCTAATTTGAAAAGTACTCATTTTGCATGAATGAAGTTATTTTTCTTGGTTTTGTTGTTAGTTCTAAAGGAATTGAAGTAGACAAAGAGAAGGTTAAGTCCCTAGATAAACAACTTGTGCACGAGTGTCTAGTACTTGAGACATTAAGAAAACAACAGCTCTATGCTAATTTGAAAAGTACTCATTTTGCATGAATGAAGTTATTTTTCTTGGTTTTGTTGTTAGTTCTAAAGGAATTGAAGTAGACAAAGAGAAGGTTAAGTCCCTAGATAAACAACTTGTGCACGTGTGTCTAGTACTTGAGACTTTAAGAAAACAACTTCAGCTCTATGCTAATTTGAAAAAGTACTCATTTTGCATGAATGAAGTTGTTTTTCTTGGTTTTGTTGTTAGTTCTAAAGGAATTGAAGTAGACAAAGTGAAGGTTAAGTCCATTAATGACTAGTCGGCTCCTACTAATGTTTTTGAAGTGCAGAATTTTCAATCTAGTTTAGCAAGATTTTATCTTAGGTTTGTGAAAAACTTCAGCACTATAGCTGCCCCTCTAACTAAAATAATCGATAAAGAGGTAAGTTTTAAGTAGGGTGAAGCACAAGAGCGTGCTTTTGAGACGCTAAAGGTTAAGTATTCTAATGCTCCTATTTTACTTTTACCATATTTTTCTAAAACTTTTGAAGTAGAATGTGATGCTTTTGATCTTAGTGTAAGTGTAGTCTTGATGCAAGATAGACATCCAATTATGTACTTCAGTGAGAAGTGAGGTACAATGTTGAACTACTCAACATATGACAAGGAGCATTGATTCGGGCCTTACAAAATTGGCAACATTATTTATGGACGGATCATGAGTCATTGCAAATTTTGAAAGGCCAAGGTAAGTTCAATCGACATCATCCATGTTGGTTAGAATTCATTGAAATATTTCCTTATGTTGTACTGTATAAGCAAGGAAAAGATAATGTAGTTGTTGATGCATTGTCTCGTCAGTCAATAAGCTTTAGTTGCAACCTTGAATACTAAATTTCTTGGTTTTGAACAGATCAAAGATTTGTATGCTAAAAAAGTTGATTTTTGAAATATGTTTGAAACGTGTAAATCATCTAGATGTGTATAAGAGATCAGCATGGAGGTTATCCTTTTCGTGAGAATAAATTGTACATTCCTAATTGCTCTTTGTGTGAATTACTTGTTAAGGAAGCACATGGTGGAGGCCTAGTGGGTCATTTTGGTGTGGCTAAGACATTATAAATGCGTAAAGAACACTTTTTTCTGGCCTAATACGCGCAAATATGTGGAACGTGTGTGTGCAAAGTGTCTTACTTGTAAGAAAGCCAAGTTCAAAGTTAATCCACATGGCCATTATGTGCTTTGCCTGTTCCGAGTCACCCTTGGTTTTATGTGTCAATGGATTGTGTCTTAGGGTTACCAAGAAGTCCAAAGAGTTCTGATTCAATTTTTGTGGTAGTGGATAGGTTTTTAAAAATGGCACATGTGTTCATACCATGTAATAAAACTGATGATGATGTGCATGTTGTTGAATTGTTCTTTAAAGAGGTTGTTCGTTTGCATGGGATTCCTAAGACCATAGTGATAGAGATGTCAAGTTTTTGAGTCACTTTTGGTGTGTCTTATGGGGGAAATTAGGCACTAAAATTTTGTTTTCTACTGCATATCACCCTCAAACTGATGACCAAACTGAATTGGTCAACAGAACTTTGGGAACTTTGTTGCGTGCTGTTTTAAAGAAAAACTTGAAACGTGGGAAGATTGTTTTCCATTTGTGGAATTTGCTTATAATCGTGGTATTCATTCTTCTACTGGTTTTTCTCCATTTGAAGTTATTTACAGTTTTAATCCACTAACGGCTTTAGATTTGATTCTTTTGCCTATGAAGGAGCTAACTAGTTTTAATGGACAGAAAAGAGCTAAATTGATCAAGTCCATTCATGAAAAGCAAGGCACCAAATACTCGAAACAAACCAAGATAATGCCACAAAATTGATTTTAATAAAGGTTGCTAACATGTAGTCTTCCAACCCAGAGATTGGATTTGGGTACATTTCCAAAAAGAGAGATTTCCAAACAAAAGAAAATCTAAGTGGGATCCTCGTAGAGATGGTAATGATAATGATAAGATCGACCATCCCAGTAAGTATAATGTTAGTGAAACATTTAATGTTATTGATCTTTCTTCTTTTGATTTTGATGTAAGAAGGGATTCGAGGATGAATCATCTAAAGGGGGAAGGAGATGATGAACACATGAGTCATGGATCAAGTGATGGGGTCATGGACCAAGCTCAAGGAGTTGATCTAGTTCAAGTTCTAGCTAGGCCAATCACAAAATCTCGGGCTAGGAAGTTACATCAATCTTTGTCAAGGAGATTTTGGACTAACAAGCATTCTTATTTGTAAATGATGGCCAAGAGTTCATTCAAGCTCAAGCCAAAAAGCTAGTCCATGTTTTAGAAATCCAAGTCCAAGAAGTCCAAGAAGTCCAAGAATTAAAGTAGCAAGCTCCAAGGAGGGTTCGAAAAACCCTAATTCGGCCAAGACCCCTATTCAGGCATCCATTCATAATTAAATTAGGATTTAGTTTCTGCATTTGTGTTTAGGAATTTTATTTTATTTGGTTAATTCATTTGGACAAAGAAAATCACTCCATATTAATTTAGTTTAGCCGGTTTTAAGTCTTGTGTTGCAATAAGTTAGAAAGTTAACTCCTTGGCAATCTATTGTACTACTTGTACACAGGACTTATGTGCAGGATTTGGGGCAAATTTACATGTTACATATACCTCCTACAACCAAAATACTCATTCAACATTATTCAATACACTTTTGTGAGAAAATTCTCCCAAATTATATTCAAAAGATTTAGGTATTCGTAAGATTGATTCTTGTGATTACCAACTAGTACTATTGCTCTAGTCTCGTTATAGACAATGGATTGATGTCTCATACACTCGAGAACAGACACCTTAAATTTTTTATTTCTTAATCAAAGGTTTTAAATTCGTAGCCTAGTACAAGTCGAAGTTGTTTAGGGGATCTTGGTATCCACGTTCAATCTCAAGTATCGTCAGTTTAACTATGGGGTTCGCATCAGAAATGGGCTTTATGTTTTTATTGTGTTTTTAGTATTTTTTGTGTTTAATTAGGATTAAAATAGCTACTTATATTTTGTTTGTCCTTTTTGCGTAGGTTAAGGGTAATTATATCTATTTGTGGAATTGAGATCCAGGTAATAGAGGAATTACAAAGCTACAACAAAGCTGGAATAAAGCTATTGAAAAACCTTCGCCGCAGCAAACGGTACCATGAAGGAAAGGCTTACCATGGCGACCCTCATGAAAGCTCGGACATAAGACTTCCTCGCCGCGGTGAGGCTCTTCATTATAAAATGGTTGGCGAGGTGCCGGCGAGGGCCTTGAATTCTATAAATTGTCTTTTTAGCAACCAGTTGAGATAGTCAGTTAGAGTTAGTTTTTATAGAAGGCATTGGGGTTTATCTCTAGAACTACAAAACACTCTTGATTCATATCAAATGTTGGAGCTTTTCATTCTCAGATTCATAGATCAAACTGGTAGACTTAAATCACTTGTTCTTCTTGGATTTTTAGATTTTTGTGAATACTACTTGGAGATCTTTGGAGGATATTTTCTTCATTATTGACTTGGTTATTTTTCTTATTTCATTTCTTTATGGCTAGTATTGTTCTATTACTTTTATTAATCGTAGAAAGTTTACATTTTCTCATTTAATTTTGTAATTTGATTGATCTTGTCTACTTTTGTACCAAGCATACATAAAATATTAATTAATAAACATATAATTACTAAAATAAAGCTAATTTATCAAATGAAAACACAAAACATGACTTAAAAAAGAAACCATAATTTAAGTATAAAATCCTGCAAATGTGGAACAATTATTTAGAAAATTAACTGTGTTTGGTAGGAAATAACCCATTCAGTAGACTTATCACACACCTTCCCCCTTCTCCCAACTTAGCATTTTTTTATAATCCCAAGCAACAGATTAGCATGTTGATTTTTAAGAATGAAAAAGAAATACCATATAAGCAAACATATAACACCATCATACGGAATAAAATGAAATTTAAATGCAAAAAGTTGGCCAATATTGCAATTCTTAATAATGTAACCCTATTTTTGGTGCACTAGAATTGCCTAGAATGAAAAAGCCATTACAGGCAAAATAGGTTTCTACCTAGAATAAGCAGGAATATTTATTCTTATTTCACTGTTTAGTAATTTAAGTCAGAATGGAATGTGTATTTGTTTTTCACTGTTTGGTATAATGTTTTTTGATGTTAAAATAGAATGGTTTTAACTAAAAGAAATCTTTTTCTCTTTTTGTTTTTATTCATATTATGTACTATTTCTAAATTAAGAAATACTTTAAGTATTTTGAAATAAAAATAAAAATAAAAATTATATTAAATTTTTTTACATTCAAATAAATAATTTTACAACCTAATTATTTGAATGTAAACAAAAATTTAATATATATATATAATTAAAATTTTGAAATTTTTTAACATTATATCGTATAACTTAACTACTTTATCTGAACGATAAAAAATTACAAATAATTATATTATAAATTCAAATAAATATTGTACAATTTAACAACTTTTCTTAATGATAAAAATTAAAAAACTTACAAAAAAAATATTTACACCCAAATAAATAAATTGTATAATTTAATTAATTATATAATATCTTATTTACTTCTAAAGCAATAAGATTAGAACTATGCAACTAAAAAAATCGAATAAAATTCTAAAAGTATTAGATAAATTTGACATCCCATAACTTTCTTTTTTCAGACTGAAGTTGGAAAATGTTATTCACAACTTTTTTGAGGAAGTGGGAATTGGTTTTCCTTGCAAAATAGAGTTTCTAACTTAAACTTCCCGTACCAAACACGAAATTGAAAGAATAAGTTAGAAAAGCCTTTCCATTCTAGACCATTCTTGCTTACCAATCATGGGATAAGAGTATAAAACAACTTAAGATTGTTGTTCAACTCCTCAACTCAATTCAAAATAAAGTAGATAGTTTTTGTCATAAGTGACAACTTTTGAGGTCAAAAGTAAAACAAAGGAATCCCATGACAAAATTCAGGTTAATTTATGCCAAACAAGTCTAAGTTGTTCACAAGTCACTAAATTTCAGCTTTGCCCTTCTTTTTTTCAAATAATAATTTTTATTTATATGGAAAACTTTTACAAAAGGAACCTACAAGGCGTTTTACATAAGCGAATATAAGAATAAGATATGGCCACTGCAAGAAAATGGTTCATTAGTGACGACCTCAAAAGTTGTCACTGAATGGAATATTCCATGACAACTTTGTAGTTCATCACAACCAACTTCCAGAACAAAGTGATTCAGTGACAACATCTAAATTTGTGCCTCATCATCCAACCAGCCGATTTTTTTTTTTTTTACGTGTACCAAAAAATTTGCAAAGATACTGACAAGCTAGTATTGTTGTCACTGATTTTGTAGTTCTTCAGTGATGACATCAATGAGTTGTGGCTATATTGTTGTAGTGCAACTATTAGTGAAATACTCTTTGTCACAAACATATGGTGATAAATGTCACCAAAGATGACCAAATGAATAACAACATTTTATTCACTTGTTACTATTAATCGGCCCATTGATAATGACAAGTGGGTTGAAGTTGTACAAAATTCACTCACATCTTCCAGTGGCAGCTTTGGTTGCCATAAATCGTTGGATTTTTGTGGATTATTTATTGAAAATAATTGCATTTGTATTTTTTTTGTATAATTGACTTTTAAATTAATATAAATGTCATCCAGACTTGATAGTCATAAAATGAATAATGACTAATACAAATTATATGAAATTCGTATTTGTAGTAAATATATTTGTTGAGTTAAAATGAAAAAAAAACACAAAAAGACTTTGAAAAACTACAATAATATTGTGATGAACTACAAATGCTGTCTCTAATACACATCTAGATGTGTATAAGAGACAGGAATTGCATTAAAGTAAAGAAATCACACTTTTTCAATATTTAGATTTCAATAATGTACAATATTACTTTACATCAAAGCAAAATGTGTAGGAAAGTAATTTATATTATGCAATAAACTTGAATAATGTTTTAACTTGAATGATAAACTTGATATAGTATACTTAATAACAATACATAAATTACTAATGAAGAAAATTTCTCAAATTACACAATAAATTAAATCATGTGATACACTAAATACTAAATTTAATTAAAATTATGAATTATATCAACAAGTCAAATTGGTTAAAAGAGAAATATTATCTTTTACTTTGATTTCTGCTAATAATGCCTATAACTTCTGACTCCAAAACAAAGCACATAATTTTCTATACCACTATCTAAGTACTAATTAAAGATTAACAGTAAATTTGACTCAAATATGAAATCAATCATCTACGAATCTCGCTGAGAAAGCATTGCTTTAGTTTTAAAGACTTGTATTGTACAAGTTACAAGTCTTTAAATCACAATTATATATACACGTTGTAATTTTAATACTTGTACTATATGTAAATATTATTGAATTGTACAAGTGATAACTCTAGAAAATTAGAGTTATATGTACCCTAAACTTGAAGGTTTGGCTACTAGTTTCGAGTATTTTTAGTGTTTTCGTGTGTGTTTTTGTCTATTTTGCATTCATGTGTTAGAATGTGGTAATATGTGTTTATTAAGTATTTTAGTACTTATTTATGTCTTAATTAGCATATTTTATTTGGTTCTTGTGTATAGAGTTGTGTCGTGTCTTTGACTTAACTTCGTTGGGAGTTAAGTTTTTGTTCGTCTTTGTTTGCCATTCATTTTTTGGACTATTTTGTGAGAATTTTATTTATATATTTAGGTATTATTTTAAGTGTTTATTATGGATAATAATATTTTATATATGTGTTAGGGTCGCATGAAAAAAAATGCATCAATCGGACGTCAGATGAAGATTTTCCAAGCAAAAGCATTTCAGAAGTTTCAGTCCAGATCGCAATCAGAATCTCAAATTCCAGAACGCGATCTGGAGACGGCTAAAGCAAAAAATGACTTTGTTCGGGGCTGATTTTTGCTGCACTATTACCCCATGACCCTAGCACTATTTATACCCCTTTTAAGCGTCATTTGAGGCATAGAAGACCCATTAGAAAGCTAGTAGAAATAGGATAGATTAAAGAGTAATTTTCTTCCTTTTTTCACCCCATTTGGGGAGGATTTTCTTAGATTAGGACTTCTCTTTCTTGTAGATTTCAAATCCAAGCCAAAGATTGAATCTTTTTAGTTGTAAGTACTTTGTTTATGTTAAAACTCCTTTAGTTAAGGTTTAATTTAATGTTCCTTTAGTTAATTAGTTTAATTGCTTTAATCTAATTGCTTCCTTTACTTGTTTTCTTAGAGTAATTGTTAGATTAGTTTATGGGCTTTCTTTAAAAATGCTTTTTTTAGTGATAATTTGTAGTTTGGATTGGTTAATTAGGATAGATTAGTTTATGGGCCTTTCGCTAATTATTTATACACATACTTGCTTTCCTAGTTTAATTGGTAGATTAGTTGATGGGTTTTCCTTAATTGTGCTTTCTTAATGTTAATTTGTAGTTTAGGCTAGTTAATTGCTTTCTAAAAGTGCTTTCTTCTTGCATGTTTTCATAGAATAGTTTATGGACTTTCATTAATTATGATTTCTTTGTGGTAATTAGTAGTCTAGATTTGTTAATTGCTTCTTTAAGTTATTTTTCCCTTGTAATTGCTTTCTAAAAAATGACTTCTTTTTACATGCTTCCATTTTACTTGCTTTTTAAAACATGCTTTCTTAGTGTTAATCTTTACTTTAATGCAATAGACAGTCTTTAAATTGCTTTCTTAGTTCTTTAGTTCTAGTTTTAGTTAAATCTCTTCTCTTAATCAATCGCTTCAACTTGTAATCTAACCAAATAACATGTAATTATCGACCAATCCTTGTGGGTACGATCCCTACTTCCCTTTGCTACTAGTTAACAACCGTATACTTGCGGGATGCCACCTAGTTGGTAGTAGGATTCAGGTATTTCCTTTAAATATAAATTTATAACTAGGTGTGTAAAGCATCAACAAGTTTTGCAAACACAATTGTATGAGGTATAGAACATTCTTATATTTATACATGTTGCATTACAGATGTATCCATATATTTTGATAAAAATCCAGTATTACCTATTCTACATGTGAATAGAACTTGGACATTTTAATCCAATTCCATTAAACAAGAAAATTAAAACAGGTTCTACTATAACAAACCGTTTTCTCCCAATTAGTCCCAAAAATCATCTACGGCTGCTCCTCGAACAAACCCTATTCTCCGCCACCCAAATCCATTGTCGTAGCAACTAAGCAAATCAAAGCTGCCTAGCATCCGAATGTCGCCGCTTCTACTCAATCATTCAAGAAATACTCCTTCCTCTCCATCACCACTCTCGAACACCACCTCCTCACTCGAAACCCCAACAATCGTCTCTCTCATTCACTCTCCTCATCCTGGATGAGTTTAACGCACTGGGAGCTCAAGGAAAGCAAGAGGAAAGAACAGGGCAGTAGTTAGCTACAAGGATGACCAAACGTGCCAACCGTTTGCTATTGCCTGTAAGTCTCTCCTCCAAATATTTCTACTGTAAAGAATTCAAATTTATCAATAATTCAATTTGCTGAAATTTTGTGGTTTTTGTTTAGAAATTATTTTCATCTATTATGCTTGAATTCCTGTAATGTGGCTTAGATATTTAGAGGTTTATTGTTGTTCATTTTATCTATGCATCTGTATTTAAGCACCCAGAAAATATCTACCTTCGGTTTATGAAATATAGCATTCAACTTTTCCTACTCTTAGTATTCTTCTGGTTATTAGTATTTGTGATTAATGATGTTGATTGCATTTTTTTGGATTAGATAGTTTCTACAAGTTTGGTCAACTAAGGCCCCAAATAACTAACAAAAACGTTACTACTAACTTCATCAATCGTTTAAAGAAAAGTGGAATATTGAAGGAAATTTAGACCCTTGAAGATTGGATAGTGAAAGATAGTCAATTTCTGTGCAATGACTTTAAAAGACATAATGCTAGAACTACAAGTACTAAACTTATCACAAGAAAGATGTAGTAGAGGATCCACATTTAAAATCAAATTGAATCACTAGAAGTAGAGGATCCACATGCCCACTTGTGAAATTTTGAAAAACTCATTAGCACCTTCAAATATAATGGGGTCTCACCAATTGTACTCTGTATAACGACTTTTCCTTTCTCTCTAAGGGATAAAGCCAAATAGTGGTTGCAAAAGTGTGATGTGGGAACATTAACACCTTGGAGAAACTTGTTCAAAGTTTCATAACCAAATTCTTTCATTCCTCAAAGACTGCAAAGTTGAAGAATGAAATTATATCATTCAAATAGAATATTGGAGAAGACCTCGGTGAAGCTTGGGAAAGGCATAGGGAATTGTTGAGATGTTGCCCACATCATCATAGTTCAAAGTCACGGTCGCAGTCATGATCTCGAACACCAAAGTTCCACATCCATCACGACATATCGGTCACAGACGCTACTACACTATGATCTTTAGTGACATTGTATTAGTGTGTACTTAAGAGTGCTATTCAAAATATTGAGTGGAGTGATAATCTTGTACAAAGGTAAGGTTTAGTGTAACATCCTTGGCTCCACTAAAGAGAAGTAGTGTGAGCAAGGGTGATCCTATTCTGTGTACACTTGAAGATTATTAGCTCACCAAATTTGAAAGAGCATCTTAGTGGATTACTACTCCAAGTTAGCAAGTTTGGATGTGCCATTTGTTTAACTCTCTTAATCTATTCCATTCATTTTAAGCTTAATTGTTTCTATCATCTTATTTGTCAAATTTGAATTGAGCATCTTTTGTAAATTTATTTTAAGAAACCTAATTCACCCCCTCTTAGGTTGCTTTGGGACCAACATAAACAATCTTTACGGTCTTCTTTGTCTGTGCACCCAAGCTTCGTCCTTTAAGACGACATACTCGTACTCGTTGATTGTACCAAAATATAGGTAATAGAGTAAGCGACAAGTCGCCTACTAGATATACACATACACATACTCCCTGCTGGATCATGCAATTAGATAAACAAATACTTTCACAAGCAAGTCACACTGTCACATGCTCATGCTTTTAAGACAATCGTATTTTCAAAACCGTATACTTCATATTTATAAAATCATTATCTAATACTTTTGAAATTATCAATAATATGCTATAATCATAAGTAAGTCATTTTATTTGACAAGTTTCATAATCATACATACATCAAGTATTCATTTTCATAATCATAAAACCACGTTAAATCATGCATTCACTTATCAGAGGAGGCTCAAAACAAACCATGCCTTCATCATCTTCTGAGTGTTTAGCCTAGTGATTTATCTCACTAGAAAAAGTTGTCAAGAGATTTCCATAGAACCACTTGACAGTTTTTCCATGAATTGTTACTATCATTATTATAATCATGATCATCTTCATAATCATAATCATAATTAGTCGGAGAGTTCAGGACCATAATCCCAACCGACTATGCCACATTTATTTAGAGCCTGTCTTATTCATTAATGTTTTACTAATACAACCCACACATATCATACATATCCAAAATCATGCATGTATCACATTTTATATAACATTAAAACCAAGCAAGTCAAATAGCCATACATGATCCAGATTTTCATAAAAAAAATTATTCTTTCATAAAACACACTTTTTGTAAAATGACTTTGAAATTCATGTGAGTTTATCAAGAAATTTTGAGAAATATCGAAGTTCGTAAATCAACTTGCAAATTCGGAAGGAAAGCACCACCTACCTCAAATAATCTCGATAACTATGTTTAATCTTGATGTTGATATTTTCCCATAAAAATCACAATATTCTATCATCAATACACCTAATAATCCCTTATTCCAACTCTTTATAACCTTATTTTAAATTCTAGGGGACCATGATCAGTTTGTCACTTTAAGTATTGTCCAGATTCATTAGTGACATAAAAGTGCGATAAGTACTTTTAGTTTGCTCAAAAGTAATAACATCATCTTTTAAATTTGGTCAAAATAACTTAATTAATTCTTTCATAAGCTTAGTCAAATCAATTTCTAAACAAAATAACTTTCGATTTACCATCATAACTCTTTAGAAATTCTAGGGTCATTTTTAAAATCTTTAGAAAATTGTTGAGCTACTTGATAGCTATATAAAATAATTAGAACTTTAAATAATTTTTGAAAAACATTGGAGAACATTCCTATAGCTTGTAAAACATTTTTCGGTCCTCACATGTTTTCTTAAAACATTTTGGGCCACTACACAATTTTCCAGAAACTGGAGGGGTTCAAATATGTAATTTTAGAGAAATCTAAACTTCTATTGGTTCATAAAAAGAAAGTACTAGGTATCTCTACAATGCTTAAAGGTTACCAAGGGCCTAACCTACACCATTTTAAACCATCTGGGACCATTCTAAAACACTAAGTAACAATAGCGGCTAAACTACAAATACGTTAAAATCATCATCTTCCTCATTCAAGCATATCATTGCATTTGCTCTTGAGATGATCTCTTCTTTTTTTGTTTTTCTTTTTCAAAATCCTTTTTATTTCTTTTCCAGAAAAATACACTTAGAACTCAAAATTAATTTGATACAACAATAATCCATTAAAAATGCATTTTTGACCCATCAAAACTGCACCCAATTGTTCAAATTAATTAATATACAAAAATACCCAAATAAAATGTGTCTTTAATCATTCAAAAAAACTACACAGATAATACACATGGTCCAAACTAATATACACAATTAATCTATATAATATCTCTCATAAATCCATATTAATCATGGCTGAGTAAAATAGTTTCAAAAATTAAATAAAATAAAAAGAAGCTTACTTTTTTTTTTGTTGGAAAATAATCCTCTTCTCTTCTCCTCACCATTTTTTGAAAAACTATGAAAATAGTTTTTCATTAAGTATCTTATAAGTTATATGTCTTAAACTCCTATAAGTTTTTCACTACAATTTAGGCTAATCTCCAAGAAGTACAATGATTAATATTCTAGTGTTACTTCCTTACTAGAACTCTATTTTTTGAATCTCCTTCCAGTTTATTTTTCGATATTATTATTATTTTTACTATACTATTTTTTTTTTTTTCCAAAAAAAAATAAAATTACGGGTATTACTTTCCACCCCTCTTATAAAAAGTTTCATCCTTGAAACTTAGACATATCTCAATCACGTTAATCACATTTGTTAGTTATCTCCTTGCAGAAAAAATGCTAATCCTCTTACACCACACTCGTCTAACACATACTTAGGCATGAAATTAACTAGTAACATACCTTATGTACCATCATCCAAATCTTCAATCTCATACTCAGTCATGTAGTGGACCGTAGCATTCCTTAGGTAGTCATGCAGTGAGAACCGTAGCATTAGATGATAGGTGGTACCTTTCTTAACTTCACATCTTTTCTAATGTTACCCTTCTCATTTGGATACTCCCATTGATGATGTCTAACTTGACCACATTTAAAGCACGTTCTGGTCTTTAGCCAACATTCTCCACAATGGCACTTGTGGTTGTAGTCATATTCAGGTTTATTGCCGTTTCCTTCAATTCTTAGTGGTGGTGGAAGTCCGCACTTACTCTTAAGTACCTTCACGAGTTTTCCAGACACGTTCAATCATTCACTACTAGCTCTTCAATGTTTTGAGGCTTCTTTCCATTATTCTCTTCATCAAGCCTCTTCATATTGGCCTCTACCCTCAAACAAGTACTGAATAACTCATCATAGTTAGGAGCATTGGCACTCAAGATCTTAGATTGCAAACGACTTGTCAGCACATGTCTAAACCTAACCATTTTCAATTCTCCATTTTCCATGATAGTGAGTACAAAATGTCTCAAAGTATTAAAATTATTAGCATATTGCACTATGGACATGTCCGAGGTTTGCTTTAGGGCGTCAAACTCCTCAATTTTCTATATACGCACAACTGGTGGGAAGAAATGATTTAGAAAAAGCTACTTTAAACTTTGTCTAATTAATAGGAGGAGTGATAGTTACTTGTACTGTAGTCCCACCATTTTTCCGCCTCTCTAACAAAGAACGGTTTATTCACTAAATGCTTCATTTCCATTGGTACTTGTAATATCTCAAAATTGTTTTCTACTTCACCAAGCAAGTTCTCGGCCTTATTCGAGTTCGGTTGTCTATTAAAGGAAGGCACGTGTACCTTTTCTTTTCCTTCACTTAAGTCAAAACCTATGGTAAAAAATCCACCACATTTCTGCTGCACTAAAATCATGTAGAATACCAATTTAAATACTTCACATCTACATTTATCTCAATTGTTCCTAAATCTCACAGTCAAGCATCTTAAGTATCTAACCTGAGATACATTACAAAGATCGTAACCTAACCTCTAATAGCATTAAATGTCACGCCCCTGACCAGCACATACTATGCGCGTGCCATTTGCCGTATCTGTGAAACCATACTTACACAAATACAAGGCATCGAACACATATCAATAAACTTCAAACATTAATAATAACAATAGAAACGTCTATTGGTAAATGTAATAACCAAGATGGTGTGGAACTTATTCATATAATAAATTATAAAATGCAAAACCAGAAAATAATGTCACGAGCAAGCAGGCTCAACCTATTTTTATGTCCACTATACTCTAATAAAATCCTACAACTAAACAATCTTTACGGTCTTCCTTGTCCTTGCACCCAAGTATTTTCTTCTAAGATAATGTACTCGTACTCGTCGATTGTACAAAATTATAGGTAATAGGGTGAGCTACAGGTTGCCTAGTAGATAACACATACTCCCTGTAGGATCATCCAGTTACGTAAACATATACTTTTCACACACAAGCCACATACCATCAGAAGCTCATGCTTTCAGGAAAATCGTACTTTCAAAGCCATATACTTTATATTTATAAAATCATCATCTAATACTTTTAAAATATTGAATAAGGTACTAGAATCATAAGTAAGTAATTTTCATTTGATAAGTTTCATAATCATACATACATCAAATTTTCATTTCCATAATCATAAACCCACGTTGAATCATGCATTCACTTATCAGAAGAGGCTCACAACAAACCATGCCTTCATCGGCTTCCAAGTACTAATCCTAGTGAAAAGGTTGTCAAGAGATTTTCATGGAACCACCTTACAGTTTCTCTAATCATTGTCATTATCATTATTATAATCATGATCATTTTCATAATCATAATCATAAGTAATCGGAGTGTTCCAAACTATAATCCCTACCATCACATTTGTTTAGAGCCTTTGTTCATTAATGCTTTACTCATGCATCACACACATATCATACATATTCAAAATCATGCATGTATCACATTTTATATAACTTTAAAACCAAGCAAGTCAAATAGCCATACATGATCCAGATTTTCATAGCAAAAACAATTCTTTCATAAAATACACTTTTCGTAAAATAACTTTACAATTCATGTGAGTTTATTTAGCAATTTTGAGAAATATCAAAGTTCATAAATCAATTTGGAAATTCAGAAGTTAAGCACCACCTACCTGAAATAAGGCTAGATAACTGTGTATAACTTGATATTGATATTTTCCTATAAAAATCACAATATTCTATCATCATTGAACACTTAATAACCTCTTATTCCAACTCTATATATATCCTTATTGTAAATTCTTGGGGACCATGATCAGTTTATCACTTTAAGTATTTTGGAGATTCATTAGTGACATAAAAGTACAAGAAGTACTTTTAGTTTGCTCAAAAGTAATCATATAATATTTAAATTTGTCAAAATAACTTAGTTAATTCTTTCATAAGTTTAGTCAAATCAATTTCTATAATAAAATAACTTTCAGTTTACTATTTTAACTCTTTAAAAACTCTAGGGTCATTTTTGAAATTTTTAGAAAAATCTAGAGCTACTTGATAGCTATATAAAACAATTAGAGACTTTAAATAACATTTGAAAAACATTTGAGGACATTCCTATAGCTTGTAAAACATTTTTAGGTCCTCACATGATTTCTTAAAACTTTTCAGGCCACTACACAATTCATTTTTCCAAAAACTTGAGAGCTCCAAAAATATAATTTTAGAGAAATCTAAACTTTTGTTGGTTCATAAAAAAAAGTACTGGGTAAATGTACATTGCTTAAAAGTTACCAAGGACCTAATCTGCACCATTTAAAACTATCAGGGGCCATTCTAAAACACTAAGTAACTATAGGGGCTAAACTATAAATACTTTAAAATCATCATCATCATTTTCACACAAGTAGAGTGACTCACGATCTTCTTGAATGTTTTTTTTTTTCAAAATGTTTTTTTCCAGAAAAATACACTTAGAACTCAAAATTAATTTGATACAACAATAATCCATTAAAAATGTATTTTTGACCCATCAAAATTACCCCCAATTTTCCAGATTAATTAATATATGAAAATACCCAAATAAAATTTGAACATACCCAAATAAAATTTTTCTTTAATCATAAAAAAAAACTACATAGATAAATCCACATGGTCCCTACTAATCTACGCATTTAATCTATATAATTCTCTCATAAATCAGACAGTATATTAATTACGGCTTAATGAAATAATAACGTAAATTAAAATAAAGTAAAAAGAAGTTTGGTTTTCTTTTGTTGGAAAATAATCCTCTTCTCTTATCCCCATGATTTTCTGAAAAATCAATATGTCCCAATTTTTCAACCGTATAAGACATATTTATAAAGCCTCAACTCCTACTTTTTTCCCGCAATTTACGTTAATCTCCAAGAATCACAAGGATTATTATTCTAGTATTACTTCTCCAATGCTAGAACTCTATTTTTAGAATATCCCACTATTTTTTTCGATATTATTATTATTACTATAATATTATTTTTTCCCAAAAAAAGTACAGGTATTACAAAGTACTTGAAAAAGAAATCTAATTTCTTTGTAGGGTTCAAAGAGGTTCAATCGGCCATGAGTTCAAATTTGCTAGTATTGTTGCTTATATTCAAAGAAAGTTATTTTGTACAGTCTAACCTTGTTCCGGCCTTGCCGAGATCTTTTAAATCTCTTTTCTAGGAATTCATAGAGGATATTTTTCCAAAGAAATTCCCCCTGGCTTGCCACCTATTGGGGGTATTGAGCACCATATTGATTTTGTACTGGGTGCAATCATCCCTAGCAAACCCGCCTATATAAACAATCCGGAAGAGACAAAGAAAATTTTGAAGCAAGTTGAATAGCTATTGGCTTAGTTGCGCATGCGGGAGAGCATGAGTTCGTGTGTTGTGCCAATGATTTTGGTGCCAATGCAGGATTGGTCATGGTGTATGTGCGTTGATTGTTACGTGATAAACTACATTACAGTAAAGTATCGCCAGATTATTCTCGACTTGATGACATGCTAGACGACTTATTTGGTTATAAAATTTTCACTAAAATTGGCCAAAAATGTGGATATCACCAAATTTGTATGAAAGGAGATGAATGGAAAACTGCATTTCAAACTAAATATGGACTTTATGAGTAGTTAGTTATGCCTTATGGTTTAACAAATGTACCTAGTACTTTAATGAGATTAATGAACCATATTTAGATACACTTATTATGTGCTTTCATTCGGAAATTTTTTGTGGTTTATTTTGATGACATTTTGATACACAGCAAATCCATTGATGAACAACTTGTGCACGTGTCTCTAGTACATGAGACTTAAAAAAACAACAACTCTATGCTAATTTGAAAAGTACTCATTTTGCATGAATGAAGTTATTTTTCTTGGTTTTGTTGTTAGTTCTAAAGGAATTGAAGTAGACAAAGAGAAGGTTAAGTCCCTAGATAAACAACTTGTGCACGAGTGTCTAGTACTTGAGACATTAAGAAAACAACAGCTCTATGCTAATTTGAAAAGTACTCATTTTGCATGAATGAAGTTATTTTTCTTGGTTTTGTTGTTAGTTCTAAAGGAATTGAAGTAGACAAAGAGAAGGTTAAGTCCCTAGATAAACAACTTGTGCACGTGTGTCTAGTACTTGAGACTTTAAGAAAACAACAGCTCTATGCTAATTTGAAAAAGTACTCATTTTGCATGAATGAAGTTGTTTTTCTTGGTAGTTTTGTTGTTAGTTCTAAAGGAATTGAAGTAGACAAAGTGAAGGTTAAGTCCATTAATGACTAGTCGGCTCCTACTAATGTTTTTGAAGTGCAGAATTTTCATAGTTTAGCAAGATTTTATCTTAGGTTTGTGAAAAACTTCAGCACTATAGCTGCCCCTCTAACTAAAATAATCGATAAAGAGGTAAGTTTTAAGTAGGGTGAAGCACAAGAGCGTGCTTTTGAGACGCTAAAGGTTAAGTATTCTAATGCTCCTATTTTACTTTTACCATATTTTTCTAAAACTTTTGAAGTAGAATGTGATGCTTTTGATCTTAGTGTAAGTGTAGTCTTGATGCAAGATAGACATCCAATTATGTACTTCAGTGAGAAGCTGAGTGGTTATGTTGAACTACTCAACATATGACAAGGAGCATTGATTCGGGCCTTACAAAATTGGCAACATTATTTATGGACGGATCATGAGTCATTGCAAATTTTGAAAGGCCAAGGTAAGTTCAAATATCGACATCATCCATGTTGGTTAGAATTCATTGAAATATTTCCTTATGTTGTACTGTATAAGCAAGGAAAAGATAATGTAGTTGTTGATGCATTGTCTCGTCAATAAGCTTTAGTTGCAACCTTGAATACTAAATTTCTTGGTTTTGAACAGATCAAAGATTTGTATGCTAAAAAAGTTGATTTTTGAAATATGTTTGAAACGTGTAAATCAACTGGTTTTGAAAAATTTCATCAGCATGGAGGTTATCCTTTTCGTGAGAATAAATTGTACATTCCTAATTGCTCTTTGTGTGAATTACTTGTTAAGGAAGCACATGGTGGAGGCCTAGTGGGTCATTTTGGTGTGGCTAAGACATTATAAATGCGTAAAGAACACTTTTTTCTGGCCTAATACGCGCAAATATGTGGAACGTGTGTGTGCAAAGTGTCTTACTTGTAAGAAAGCCAAGTTCAAAGTTAATCCACATGGCCATTATGTGCTTTGCCTGTTCCGAGTCACCATTTTAAAACTTGGTTTTATGTGTCAATGGATTGTGTCTTAGGGTTACCAAGAAGTCCAAAGAGTTCTGATTCAATTTTTGTGGTAGTGGATAGGTTTTTAAAAATGGCACATTTCATACCATGTAATAAAACTGATGATGATGTGCATGTTGTTGAATTGTTCTTTAAAGAGGTTGTTCGTTTGCATGGGATTCCTAAGACCATAGTGATAGAGATGTCAAGTTTTTGAGTCACTTTTGGTGAATCTTATTAATTTACTAAACATCTAGATGGTATAATGTTAGTGAAACATTTAATGTTATTGATCTTTCTTCTTTTGATTTTGATGTAAGAAGGGATTCGAGGATGAATCATCTAAAGGGGGAAGGAGATGATGAACACATGAGTCATGGATCAAGTGATGGGGTCATGGACCAAGCTCAAGGAGTTGATCTAGTTCAAGTTCTAGCTAGGCCAATCACAAAATCTCGGGCTAGGAAGTTACATCAATCTTTGTCAAGGAGATTTTGGACTAACAAGCATTCATTATTTGTAAATGATGGCCAAGAGTTCATTCAAGCTCAAGCCAAAAAGCTAGTCCATGTTTTAGAAATCCAAGTCCAAGAAGTCCAAGAAGTCCAAGAATTAAAGAGCTCCAAGGAGGGTTCGAAAAACCCTAATTCGGCCAAGACCCCTATTCAGGCATCCATTCATAATTAAATTAGGATTTAGTTTCTGCATTTGTGTTTAGGAATTTTATTTTATTTGGTTAATTCATTTGGACAAAGAAAATCACTCCATATTAATTTAGTTTAGCCGGTTTTAAGTCTTGTGTTGCAATCCTGAACTAGTTAGGATTTGGCAATCTATTGTACTAGTGTTGGTAGGACTTATGTGCAGGATTTGGGGCAAATTTACATGTTACATATACCTCCTACAACCAAAATACTCATTCAACATTATTCAATACACTTTTGTGAGAAAATTCTCCCAAATTATATTCAAAAGATTTAGGTATTCGTAAGATTGATTCTTGTGATTACCAACTATTTGTACTATTGCTCTAGTCTCGTTATAGACAATGGATTGATGTCTCATACACTCGAGAACAGACACCTTAAATTTTTTATTTCTTAATCAAAGGTTTTAAATTCGTCAAGTCGAAGTTGTTTAGGGGATCTTGGTATCCACGTTCAATCTCAAGTATCGTCAGTTTAACTATGGGGTTCGCATCAGAAATGGGCTTTATGTTTTTATTGTGTTTTTAGTATTTTTTGTGTTTAATTAGGATTAAAATAGCTACTTATATTTTGTTTGTCCTTTTTGCGTAGGTTAAGGGTAATTATATCTATTTGTGGAATTGAGATCCAGGTAATAGAGGAATTACAAAGCTACAACAAAGCTGGAATAAAGCTATTGAAAAACCTTCGCCGCAGCAAACGGTACCATGAAGGAAAGGCTTACCATGGCGACCCTCATGAAAGCTCGGACATAAGACTTCCTCGCCGCGGTGAGGCTCTTCATTATAAAATGGTTGGCGAGGTGCCGGCGAGGGCCTGATGAATTCTATAAATTGTCTTTTTAGCAACCAGTTGAGATAGTCAGTTAGAGTTAGTTTTTGTCTCTTATTGGGGTTTATCTCTAGAACTACAAAACACTCTTTTCATATCAAATGTTGGAGCTTTTCATTCTCAGATTCATAGATCAAACTGGTAGACTTAAATCACTTGTTCTTCTTGGATTTTTAGATTTTTGTGAATACTACTTGGAGATCTTTGGAGGATATTTTCTTCATTATTGACTTGGTTATTTTTCTTATTTCATTTCTTTATGGCTAGTATTGTTCTATTACTTTTATTAATCGTAGAAAGTTTACATTTTCTCATTTAATTTTGTAATTTGATTGATCTTGTCTACTTTTGTACCAAGCATACATAAAATATTAATTAATAAACATATAATTACTAAAATAAAGCTAATTTATCAAATGAAAACACAAAACATGACTTAAAAAAGAAACCATAATTTAAGTATAAAATCCTGCAAATGTGGAACAATTATATAGTTAATAGTTATTTATAGACATATGTAGTACACTTATCACACACCTTCCCCCTTCTCCCAACTTAGCATTTTTTTATAATCCCAAGCAACATTAAGAATGAAAAAGAAATACCATATAAGCAAACATATAACACCATCATACGGAATAAAATGAAATTTAAATGCAAAAAGTTGGCCAATATTGCAATTCTTAATAATGTAACCCTATTTTTGGTGCACTAGAATTGCCTAGAATGAAAAAGCCATTAATAAAAATAGGTTTCTACCTAGAATAAGCAGGAATATTTATTCTTATTTCACTGTTTAGTAATTTAAGTCAGAATGGAATGTGTATTTGTTTTTCACTGTTTGGTATAATGTTTTTTGATGTTAAAATAGAATGGTTTTAACTAAAAGAAATCTTTTTCTCTTTTTGTTTTTATTCATATTATGTACTATTTCTAAATTAAGAAATACTTTAAGTATTTTGAAATAAAAATAAAAATAAAAATTGTTATATTAAATTTTTTTACATTCAAATAAATAATTTTACAACCTAATTATTTGAATGTAAACAAAAATTTAATATATATATATAATTAAAATTTTGAAATTTTTAACATTATATCGTATAACTTAACTACTTTATCTGAACGATAAAAAATTACAAATAATTATATTATAAATTCAAATAAATATTGTACAATTTAACAACTTTTCTTAATGATAAAAATTAAAAAACTTACAAAAAAAATATTTACACCCAAATAAATAAATTGTATAATTTAATTAATTATATAATATCTTATTTACTTCTAAAGCAATAAGATTAGAACTATGCAACTAAAAAAATCGAATAAAATTCTAAAAGTATTAGATAAATTTGACATCCCATAACTTTCTTTTTTCAGACTGAAGTTGGAAAATGTTATTCACAACTTTTTTGAGGAAGTGGGAATTGGTTTTCCTTGCAAAATAGAGTTTCTAACTTAAACTTCCCGTACCAAACACGAAATTGAAAGAATAAGTTAGAAAAGCCTTTCCATTCTAGACCATTCTTGCTTACCAATCATGGGATAAGAGTATAAAACAACTTAAGATTGTTGTTCAACTCCTCAACTCAACAAAATAAAGTAATAGTTTTTGTCATAAGTACAACCTGAACAATCAAAAGTAAAACCAAGGAAAATTGACAAAATTCAGGTTAATTTATGCCAAACAAGTCTAAGTTGTTCACAAGTCACTAAATTTCAGCTTTGCCCTTCTTTTTTTCAAATAATAATTTTTATTTATATGGAAAACTTTTACAAAAGGAACCTACAAGGCGTTTTACATAAGCGAATATAAGAATAAGATATGGCCACTGCAAGAAAATGGTTCATTAGTGACGACCTCAAAAGTTGTCACTGAACAATATATGCACAACTTTTATGTCATCACTGACCAACTAAAACAATGTAAAGAACTAGTGACAACATCTAAATTTGTGCCTCATCATCCAACCAGCCGATTTTTTTTTTTTTTACGTTTTGTACCAAAAAATTTGCAAAGATACTGACAAGCTAGTATTGTTGTCACTGATTTTGTAGTTCTTCAGTGATGACATCAATGAGTTGTGGCTATATTGTTGGTGCAACTATTAGTGAAATACTCTTTGTCACAAACATATGGTGATAAATGTCACCAAAGATGACCAAATGAATAACAACATTTTATTCACTTGTTACTATTAATCGGCCCATTGATAATGACAAGTGGGTTGAAGTTGTCACTGACTCAGTCACTCACATCTTCCAGTGGCAGCTTTGGTTGCCATAAATCGTTGGATTTTTGTGGATTATTTATTGAAAATAATTGCATTTGTATTTTTTTTGTATAATTGACTTTTAAATTAATATAAATGTCATCCAGACTTGATAGTCATAAAATGAATAATGACTAATACAAATTATATGAAATTCGTATTTGTAGTAAATATATTTGTTGAGTTAAAATGAAAAAAAAAAAACACAAAAAGAAATCGAAAAACATACAACTAATATCTAATATTGTATATTAAGTAAATGCATGTTTCTAAGCCAAATTCTTGTTTGAATTATATATAAGAATTCATATTAGAATTCTCTAAATATTGAAAAATGTGATTTCCATGCCTAATGTACAATATTACTTTACATCAAAGCAAAATGTAAAGGAAAGTAATTTATATTATGCAATAAACTTGAATAATGTTTTAACTTGAATGATAAACTTGATATAGTATACTTAATAACAATACATAAATTACTAATGAAGAAAATTTCTCAAATTACACAATAAATTAAATCATGTGATACACTAAATACTAAATTTAATTAAAATTATGAATTATATCAACAAGTCAAATTGGTTAAAAGAGAAATATTATCTTTTACTTTGATTTCTGCTAATAATGCCTATAACTTCTGACTCCAAAACAAAGCACATAATTTTCTATACCACTATCTAAGTACTAATTAAAGATTAACAGTAAATTTGACTCAAATATGAAATCAATCATCTACGATTAATCTCGCTGAGAAAGCATTGCTTTAGTTTTAAAGACTTGTATTGTACAAGTTACAAGTCTTTAAATCACAATTATATATACACGTTGTAATTTTAATACTTGTACTATGTAAATATTATTGAATTGTACAAGTGATAACTCTAGAAAATTAGAGTTATATGTACCCTAAACTTGAAGGTTTGGCTACTAGTTTCGAGTATTTTTAGTGTTTTCGTGTGTGTTTTTGTCTATTTTGCATTCATGTGTTAGAATGTGGTAATATGTGTTTATTAAGTATTTTAGTACTTATTTATGTCTTAATTAGCATATTTTATTTGGTTCTTGTGTATAGAGTTGTGTCGTGTCTTTGACTAAACTTCGTTGGGAGTTAAGTTTTTGTTCGTCTTTGTTTGCCATTCATTTTTTGGACTATTTTGTGAGAATTTTATTTATATATTTAGGTATTATTTTAAGTGTTTATTATGGATAATAATATTTTATATATGTGTTAGGGTCGCATGAAAAAATGGAAATGCATCAATCGGACGTCAGATGAAGATTTTCCAAGCAAAACTATGAAGTGCTGCATTTCAGAAGTTTCAGTCCAGATCGCAATCAGAATCTCAAATTCCAGAACGCGATCTGGAGACGGCTAAAGCAAAAAATGACTTTGTTCGGGGCTGATTTTTGCTGCACTATTACCCCATGACCCTAGCACTATTTATACCCCTTTTAAGCGTCATTTGAGGCATAGAAGACCCATTAGAAAGCTAGTAGAAATAGGATAGATTAAAGAGTAATTTTCTTCCTTTTTTCACCCCATTTGGGGAGGATTTTCTTAGATTAGGACTTCTCTTTCTTGTAGATTTCAAATCCAAGCTAAAGATTGAATCTTTTTAGTTGTAAGTACTTTGTTTATGTTAAAACTCCTTTAGTTAAGGTTTAATTTAATGTTCCTTTAGTTAATTAGTTTAATTGCTTTAATCTAATTGCTTCCTTTACTTGTTTTCTTAGAGTAATTGTTAGATTAGTTTATGGCAACTAGAGTGTGCTTTCTTTAAAAATGCTTTTTTTAGTGATAATTTGTAGTTTGGATTGGTTAATTAGGATAGATTAGTTTATGGGCCTTTCGTGTAATTACTTTCTTTACTTGCTTTCCTAGTTTAATTGGTAGATTAGTTGATGGGTTTTCCTTAATTGTGCTTTCTTAATGTTAATTTGTAGTTTAGGCTAGTTAATTGCTTTCTAAAAGTGCTTTCTTCTTGCATGTTTTCATAGAATAGTTTATGGACTTTCATTAATTATGATTTCTTTGTGGTAATTAGTAGTCTAGATTTGTTAATTGCTTCTTTAAGTTATTTTTCCCTTGTAATTGCTTTCTAAAAAATGACTTCTTTTTACATGCTTCCATTTTACTTGCTTTTTAAAACATGCTTTCTTAGTGTTAATCTTTACTTTAATGCAATAGACAGTCTTTAAATTGCTTTCTTAGTTCTTTAGTTCTAGTTTTAGTTAAATCTCTTCTCTTAATCAATCGCTTCAACTTGTAATCTGCAAAAACCAAATAACATGTAATTATCGACCAATCCTTGTGGGTACGATCCCTACTTCCCTTTGCTACTAGTTAACAACCGTATACTTGCGGGATGCCACCTAGTTGGTAGTAGGATTCAGGTATTTTATAAATTTATAACTAGGTGTGTAAAGCATCAACAAGTTTTGCAAACACAATTGTATGAGGTATAGAACATTCTTATATTTATACATGTTGCATTACAGATGTATCCATATATTTTGATAAAAATCCAGTATTACCTATTCTACATGTGAATAGAACTTGGACATTTTAATCCAATTCCATTAAACAAGAAAATTAAAACAGGTTCTACTATAACAAACCGTTTTCTCCCAATTAGTCCCAAAAATCATCTACGGCTGCTCCTCGAACAAACCCTATTCTCCGCCACCCAAATCCATTGTCGTAGCAACTAAGCAAATCAAAGCTGCCTAGCATCCGAATGTCGCCGCTTCTACTCAATCATTCAAGAAATACTCCTTCCTCTCCATCACCACTCTCGAACACTAGATGTGTATAAACCCCAACAATCGTCTCTCTCATTCACTCTCCTCATCCTGGATGAGTTTAACGCACTGGGAGCTCAAGGAAAGCAAGAGGAAAGAAGGCAGTAGTTAGCTACAAGGATGACCAAACGTGCCAACCGTTTGCTATTGCCTGTAAGTCTCTCCTCCAAATATTTCTATCTGTATAGTGGTATTCAAATTTATCCTTGCAATTCCCAGTGCTGAAATTTTGTGGTTTATGTTTAGAAATTATTTTCATCTATTATGCTTGAATTCCTGTAATGTGGCTTAGATATTTAGAGGTTTATTGTTGTTCATTTTATCTATGCATCTGTATTTAAGCACCCAGAAAATATCTACCTTCGGTTTATGAAATATAGCATTCAACTTTTCCTACTCTTAGTATTCTTCTGGTTATTAGTATTTGTGATTAATGATGTTGATTGCATTTTTTTGGATTAGATAGTTTCTACAAGTTTGGTCAACTAGATAAAAGGCCCCAAATAACTAACAAAAACGTTACTACTAACTTCATCAATCGTTTAAAGAAAAGTGGAATATTGAAGGAAATTTAGACCCTTGAAGATTGGATAGTGAAAGATAGTCAATTTCTGTGAATGACTTTAAAAGACATAATGCTAGAACTACAAGTACTAAAATTATCACAAGAAAGATGTAGTAGAGGATCCACATTTAAAATCAAATTGAATCACTAGAAGTAGAGGATCCACATGCCCACTTGTGAAATTTTGAAAAACTCATTAGCACCTTCAAATATAATGGGGTCTCACCAATTGTACTCTGTATAACGACTTTTCCTTTCTCTCTAAGGGATAAAGCCAAATAGTGGTTGCAAAAGTGTGATGTGGGAACATTAACACCTTGGAGAAACTTGTTCAAAGTTTCATAACCAAATTCTTTCATTCCTCAAAGACTGCAAAGTTGAAGAATGAAATTATATCATTCAAATAGAATATTGGAGAAGACCTCGGTGAAGCATAGCTTGGGAAAGGCATAGGGAATTGTTGAGATGTTGCCCACATCATCATAGTTCAAAGTCACGGTCGCAGTCATGATCTCGAACACCAAAGTTCCACATCCATCACGACATATCGGTCACAGATCGGGTGATACACACAATTTTTTTAAATGTAAATTTACTTAAAATTTTTAAAAATATATAACTCCGTTATAAATGTGATCATGAATTTATTTTTTATTTCAAATTAATGATCAAGTAAAATAACATTCTTGACCTATATGTGGCTTATCTTTTTTTTTTTTTTTTTTAAATTTTAATCAAGATCCTGTGAGAATGGCCCATACAAGGTTTCCTTTGTTCAAAAAAGAAATGGCCAGGCACATTTATAATGAAAAGCATGAGCAAGAAAAAATAGTATTGTCCTAGGTTTTGCCCTGGGATATAAAAAGAGTTGGTGCAAGTCCAACTAAGCTACTAATTCGTTGTAATTTTATGAGTATTAAACTAATTAAATTTTTTTGTTTAATGAATGTTCCAAGAAAAAAACCGAGGCTATAGAGTCTCCAAAGTCTTCACTTGCCAGAGTGATTGATGGCCGGCGAAGAAAATAGGGATTAAAGAAATGAAGGTCAGACGTGAAGATGCTCAGGCATTCCCCCACACTTCGATTTGCACAACCGCCACCTCTACCAATCTGAATTTCTTTCTATCTCTCTCAGTCTTCTCTATTCTTCCATCTACCTTCATAAAATTAAACTCATGTAGAACCATTCCGGAATCCATATTTTGTCTATCAAATCTTGGATGCATATTATATCCTGCCATTATTCCTTTCTCTTCTTCCACTTCTTCATTTTTTTTTTGTATATTTTGGTGTTGGATCACGTGTCAACTCGGTCTTGACTTGGCTGATTCACACTAAGTTTTTGACTCAGTAAGTTGAACCGGTGAGAATTGACCGAGTCTAAGTGAGTTGATTCCTAGTCTATGAGTTGATTCCTAGTCTATCATCTCCGGTATAGGGCGGTGTGAACTCGTGGAACGGTCGACCAAGTTCTGCTTACGACTCGACCGAGTCAACTCAAACTCGGCCGAGTCTTTGAACCCTGCACATCATGACATTCCACTATGGATGCAAGTATAAAATTTCTACAATTGGCTACATCTTGAAATCAAAACAATGGGGGGATGCTGCAGCGGGAGGATCTTTATCCTTCAAATCACCCAAGGAGGCCAAAGAATGTTGAATGTGATGGCCTTTCATTACTATCAGGCAGTAGCCGTTCAACAGGTTCAACAAGATAGGAGGGGACTTTTAAATCTTGATCAAACTAATGCCATTTTAGCTCAAACTTGACAAAGACTCTTGGTAATTTGAATATCAATTAGGTAGCTTCATTCTCTTATCTCATTATGTTCGGGAATTGTGTAGAGGAAATCATAAAAATCATATGTGCGGAACTCAAGAACCATTCTATCAAGAACAAGTTCAATTTGTTAACAATTATCCGTTCAATCCAAGACCTCAAAGTGATACATATTCCCCTAAGATTAAACACCTACAACACAGGGTAGAGGAATCATCCTAATGTTTCTTAGAGTGGTAACAGTAGTCAACCCAACCATCAACAAAACAAACTTTCTTTTCAACCTAACCATCAAGAAGCCCAAATCTTACCACCTAGAACACCAGCTAATCCTTATCCTCAAAATCAACCGTACCAACCATTTCGGCCACCTCAAAATCATTAGCAAAATCAAAATCAATACCAACCCCTATAACCAAACTAAGGTCAAAGTTTCCCGGGTATGGAAAATATGTTTGCTCAGTCCATGAGGATTCATGAAGCATCGATTAGGAACTTGGAGAACCATATGGAGCAAATAGCTAGGCAATTGACTAAGAGATTGCAAGGTGCCATGCCAAGTGACACTTTCTCAAATCCAATAAATCAATACCCAAGGGAGCAACATCTACAGGAGCAAAGTATGCTATCACCTTGAGAAGTAAATGGGAACTAGTTGTGGAAGATGGGGAGCATGATAAACAGGACCAATTTTGTGGAAAAGCTCAATCCACAGGTGGATGACATGCCAAGTGAGGCCAAAGTGATGAAAGGTCGAGAATGGAAAGAATAAGGTCAAGTCTCAAAAGAAGAAGAAGAGGAAACTTGAGAAATGGGATGAACCTTTGGAGTTATATCATTCGGTAAAAATTCCTTTCCCACAAAGGTTGATTGATCCTAAGAAGGTGGAGAAGGACAACCAAGACACGAAGTTCCTTGAAATGTTAAAGAAGCTTCACGTGAATATTCCCTTGGTTAATACACTCACCAAAATGCCTCATTATTCCAAAATCATGAGGAAAATGTTGAACAAGAAGAAAAATTGGAATGATGGAGAAACTGTGGCTTAAGTTAGAATTGTAGTGCTATTGATCTAAAGGACCCCGAGAGTTTCTCAATTCTGGTCAACATTGGGAGTCATACTTTAGATCGATCATAGAGTGATTTAGGAGTGAGCATCAATGTTACGCCAAAAGCAATTTATGATAAATTAGGCAAATCACAAATGCCAAGTCTACAAACCTTGTTCTTAAATTGGCAGATAAAATCAAAAGGAGACCTTATGCTATATTGGACGATGCTATATTGGAAGATGTATTGGTACAAGTGGATAGATTAATCTTCCTAGTGGACCTTTTAGTGCTTGACATGGGAGATGCTACAAATATTCCACTGATACTGGGAAGACCATTTTGTACCATTTTTGTTCATACCTCATGTCGTGATTATTGTTAATCAATGAAAGTTGACATTGCAAGTTGAAAATAAGATTGTTGAATTTAATGTATTTCAATCATATAAAAATGGTTTAAATTTGAAAGAAAGTAATGTTGTCAACTCATTGGATTCTTTTGTTGATAGGTTTAAATTTGAAAGAAAGTAATGTTGTCAACTCATTGGATTCTTTTGTTGATAGGTTGGATGAAAGTGCATCAAAAGTAAAGGCAAATGCTCTAAGGTGAAGGATGAACAGAAAGATTTCTTCAAGGACAAACCACCAACCAAAAATTGATGTAAAACATGAAAAAGATTCAAGTGGTTTGCACCAAGCATCATAAAGTTGATGTGGAAGATGGGGTGAAGATGAACAAGAAAAAGAGACATTGGTATGAAACGATGAAGTTAGTTGGTGCGGTCCTTTGACCATTGCAAATGTTATGAAGAAGAAAGGGCATATCCAAACAAATGATAGAAACCAAGAGTGCTTAGTGGTTAAAGGAGGAGTAAAGCTCTACCTATGGAAGCCAAAAGGAAATGGATGGCCAAGCATCCTCTGTTATAACACATGATCATCCCATTCACAATCTAGCAAAGACTATACATGGTGCTTCTTGGGAGGAAACCCAAGTTTATTTTTCTTCTTTAGTACTTATGTAGTGTATTTTAATGATAACTCTGGGAAACTAAAGTTATATGTACCCTAAATTTAATGATTTTGTTATTAGTTTCGACCATTCTTAGTATTTTAATGTCTATTTTTGTCTATTTTTGCTTTTATGTCTCATTCAGAATGTTTTAGTATGTGTTTTAGTTCTTATTTAGGTATTAATTATCATATTTTATTAAGTTCTTGTATTTAGAGTTTGTGTCTTGTCTTTAACCTAATTTCATTAGGAGTCAGTTTTCGTTCGTCTTTGTTTGTCTTTAATTTTGTCTCTTTTGTGTCTTGTTTTTAACCTAACTCTGTTGGGAGTTTTGTTATTGTTCATCTTTGTTTGTCTTTCATTTACATGTTTATTATATCTAATAATATTCTCCTATGTGTTAGACTTCAATAGGAGAAAACGACGCATGAATCGGATATCGAACAACGATTTTAGGGGCAACATGGAAAAACTACGTAGAGCTGTCAGGGTACCTAACTATAGGCGAGCTTAAATAGTGGGTACCTCACCGTAGGCGAGGTTTTGCTCGTTGTAGGCAAGGATCCCTTGAGAAATCGGGTTTTTGGCCATTTTGATCCCCTTTTTAGGGGCAATTATGTCTTTTTACCCCACCCCTAACCCTACTATGTTAAATATATATGTTTTTGGGACAGAAATGGTGCCACCACTACCCTTATTTTTCTTCTTCTTTTCTCCTCCCCAATTAGGGAGGAAGCTTTACCTCTTCTTTGTCTTCCCAGGCTAGATTTCAATTCGATTCGACTATGTATTTCTTCCACTATTATGCAAGGCTTTCTTTGTGTTTAATATACTGTTCTTTTTACATTTAATACTTGTTCATTTAAGTTAGTTGTCTTCATTTATTGCTTTCTTTTATCTAACTCTTAATATCTTTAGTTTCTTGGGTTGGTTGTCTAGATTTATTACTTTTTTAGTTTGAATGCTCTGCAATGCTTTTACTTGCTTTCTTTTAGTTTAAAATGCATTAATTAGTTATGGGTTAAGGTTGTGTGAACCCAATTACTAATGGACATAGGTTAATGGGTTGATTATGTGGTAATATGGTCTGATTAGGCAATACTAAGGGACTTAAGGTTTAATTTGATCACTTCACTAGTTAATTTGGTTAATCTAAGAGGATATAGGAATTAAACCTCCATTATAGACCAAGATTAGTGTTGGATCAGAATTAGAATTAGATCTTGGAGGACTAATTCATCTAGTTGGTTGCCTGATTTTCGTAAGTAGTTAATCAAGTTTGATTAGCTTAGGTACCAGGAGGGATCCTTACTTTGGTTAATTAGATTGATAGACCTAATTGCCTAGGGATCAAGATTAGATTACAATTAGAAATCAACCTCTAATTTGACACATAAGATCACTTGATTAGCTTAATTAAACAACATTTGGGAAATTGGATAGCATAAACTCTAATCCACTTTATTACTCATTTAACTTTGTTGTTAGTGTAGTGTTAGTTAAATTATCTTTTTAAAGATCCCTTCAAATAGTAATCTAACTAAATTATATGTAGATGAACACCATTCCTCGTGGGAACGATCCCTACTTCTACTAGCTACTATTTGACACTGTATACTTGTAGGTTATCATCTAGTTAAAGTTAGTAGATTTCAATACACATTAGGTGTTTTTATTATAACTAGATGTTCAAGTCTTTTTAGACGCAACAAGTTTTTGGAGCCATTGTCGTGAAATTGTTGCATTATTGATACAATTTTGATAGAATACTTGTTTGAAATCTATTTATCTTGTGTATTTGTTTCACCTACTTGAAAACCCAAAAAGATTTTATTATTTTTGTATAGTTGTGTCCCTTATTTTCAAAATCCAAAAATATTTTCTATTTTGCAAGTTGAATTGTCAAATTTTGAAAAATTCAGAAAGATTTCATTAGATGGATAGTTTGGACTTGTTAGTAGTTGTACTTTCTTATAATTTCTTAATTTTTGTTGTTTTAGTCCTTTTCCTTGTTTTAGTTGTTCTTAATTCCTTTTCCTCAAGAACATGCAAGGAATGAATTGGACTTATTCATGCCAAGTGTATCATCACCCTTATGGTGGTGGAGGCATGACCAATGAACTTGTTTTCTGTAGTCACTACTCTCCTTATCCCCTATAATATGGGATGATGGTACAACCATCCAGATCCTTATTATTGGAAGCTTCAAAGTCAATTCAATCATCATCCACTTCAAATTCAAAGACAAGCAATTGTGAGTGAAAAGCTCAGTCAACAAATAGAAAATCTTAGTCAAGAGGTGGAAAAGCCCACAATGGAGATGAGAAAATGCTATGAGAAGGCCAATCTTGGTTATCAATCTCTTCCAATTAAAGAAGAATTAGATGAGGCACAAATACAAAAGAAAATGGCCTACTTTAAGAAATAAATCATATGCCAATTCGAGCTCCAAACCTACTATATGTATATCATAGTGTCTCATTTGATTCGAATTGTAGAAAAAATGTTAGGTAAAGCTTAAGGAACTTCCATTGCCATCCCAACCCAATTGGAACATCAAGCCTCACCAACACCTACGGACAAATTCCAGTTTGAGAGGGTCGTCCAACCAGGAGAGCAATTGAAGTTAATGGGTTGTGAAAGTACTAAATCCAGATGTGATGGACCTTTTGGCATTTTAATGCTCAACCACCGAGTTAGTCAAGATTTGTACTGAAGCATCATAGACACATACTTTGAATGAGTGTGAGATTACCCCGGTGATCAATAAAGAGGTACCTTTCGGTGATATCATGGAAAAAGAGATGGTTAAAGGAGTGGATTATGATGGCTATAGGCTAGAAGGGGTTGCAGACACATCCACTTATGATAAAGTCATGTATGTCCTTAGGAGGTTTGGATGTGGAATTCAATGAAACAAATTTATGAAGGACTTCAACACTCTTGGAAAGCATCCTTGGTGTTCATTGGGGAGTATTTCTTACCCTCTCTCTTTAATAATGCTTTATTTCTTTTACATGTTTTAGTTTAGAAACCCTGTGAGTTAACAAAGGCTTGTAACCTTGTGCTAGTTTAGTTTATGCTTTGTTATTGTGAATTGACTTTTGATTAAATTTGGATAAATTGGGGAGTTAATGATAATGATGACTGGATTATATGAGTTCATATGAATCATGGATATAAGTAGTGAGGTGTCCATTTGAACTTAGACTTGTTTTGTTTTTCTTGTTGTAGTGATTACTAGTTTTTGATACATTACCTTTATTGAATATGTGAGTGATTTGATGGAGTCTTATGGATGCTTGGTTTAACACTGCTATTTTTCTTGGTTTATTGAAATCCTTGTTGATACTAATTATTGCAAGCACTAAGTTGGGAATATGAATTGGGCACAAATGACCTTTGTTATGTTAAACCTCGTTACCTCCTAGTTATTGCTCTTTGAGATAGCTTTTCTTGTTTAGTTGAATCCCATGAAGTTCTAATGATTCCCACTTAGATTTATTATGTTGTTGAAAGAAGGAGAGTAAATTCCTTGAAGTGTGGTTTTGGTTAGATTTTGCATTCGTAGGAGTTAGTTGGACTTGCTCACTTACTTGGTACGGGTTTTGTTGTATTTCGTCAGTAATTGCCACAATTAGAAATGAAAACAAGCTTCGAGTTGAAACCGTATATTTGCTCGCATAGGAGTATCACATTCACATGGACCAATGTTATCCATCATATACATGAGCTTTTGATTGTCCAAACATGCTTGAAAGCCATTCATTCACTAATATTTTATTTATCTAGTTCGTATGGTTTTAAGTTTTCTACCATTATTTTTATTTCTTACGATATCGGTGAGTGGTTAGACGAGTTTATAGCTCACCACTAAATAATAATAAAAAAAGAGTGGTGGTATCTATTGTCTTGTTCATTAGGAATGGTGTTGTTTTTGTTGTTTGAGAAAATTGAAATTGGGTGCTGAACATAAGCTATACTTCATGCGAAAATGGGATTTAACCCTTGAAACTAAACCATGTTTTCAACCACTTCATGAAAATATTTTTCTAAACTAGTTTTGACCTCAAACTTTACTTTTTCTATAAGTTTTTTTCCAATTCCAAGTTCAATTAATTGTTGATGTTGGTTAAACATTTCAAGAATTTTGATAATTGATTTTGAGTAGGTAAGGAAATGACTTAAGCCATCTAGTAATTTGGTCATATTGCATGGACTTGCATTTTCGGATATTTTGTGGGTTTGTGGATTTGACTTTGTACATTGAATGGAGTAGTATGAATCCCCCATTTTAACCAAATAGCCAGATTTGGAAATGATCTATGCATTCTTAGGACCGTTTGCGTCAAAAAACTTACCTTGTATTGATATTATCCCTAAAATCCCCATTGAACCTAATAGCCTAATTTCTTTGTAAACCACATAATTTAGCCAATTCAACTCTCTTGTATATCCTCTTTCAAAACCATCACTTTAGTCATGTTTATCTCTTTGAGTTCTTCAGTATTGTGATTTATTGGTCCTATGATGGTTCATGAAGATTTTTTGTTTTTTTTTTTTTTGTATTTCTCAGGGAAAGAAGTCAAGAGTTCAATGTTATATATATTTCACTTTTTTTTGTAATTGTTATGTTTTGTTATTGTTATGTTTTGTTATTGATAATATTGCAAAGAAAAGCAAACAAAAGACTTTTAAAAAAAATATATACCCGAAGTGAATGAAAAAAATTAAATAAAATGAATTGAAAAAATGAAAAAGAAAAAGAAAAGAACATAATTGCAATTGTTATGTTGTGGTCCAATGTGGAGATTTTCTTTGAGTTCAAAGTTAGTTCAATAAAAGTAGTGTTTCTACCTTTCAAGTATTTATTGGTTAAGTAATGTATGTTTTTGGGACTTTATATATGCGATAGTAGTCCAAGAGCTTGTATTAAAATAACTAAGGTGATTTGAGTCACTTATATTCACATTTATCCTACCCTATTACCTTAGCCTAAACTACAAACTTGAAAAAAAGTCCTAAATGATCCTTAATATGGCTACTAGATATTTGAGAGTTGGAAATGAAGTATTGCTTCGGTTGATGTCCTTTTTAAACCTTACGCTGCCAACAAATATCCTTGTATGTTCATTTCCATCAATTTGCATTTCATAAAACAAGTCTTAACGATCCTCTTGTACTTGAAGTAAATTTTTGAGAAACTTGACTTGTTTCCCTTCATCTCTAGATCAACTTGCATTTTGAATTGGCATTTCATGAACACTTCATTAATCAAAGTAATGTTTGCAACCAAAACTAGTGTCCACTTTTGTAAATGGAGGAGTAGATGAAAATGTTGAGTTTGTTGAGTTAAAACATTTTCACTTTTGACAAGTGCACTAGAGTTCAACATTTCAATTTTGTTGGGTGTTATGTGTTTTATGTTAGTCATTTTTGTTGTTCTTTAATTATCCTTATTTTCCTTAGAAAGTGCAAAATCTTAAGTTTGGTGGTGTGATAACTCTAGGAAACTAGAGTTATATGTAGCCTAAATTTAACGATTTTGCTATTAGTTTCTAGCATTCTTAGTATTTTAATGTGTGTTTTTGTTTATTTTTGCTTTTATGTATTAGAATGTTTTGATATGTGTTTTAGTACTTATTTAGGTGTTAATTATCTATTTTATTAAGTTCTTGTACTTAGATTTTGTGTCTTGTCTTTAACCTAATTCTGTTAGGAGTTTATGGGTTTTGTTTGCCTTTGTTTGTGTTTTGTTTTTGGTCTCTCTTATGAGAATGTTATTTACATTTTTAGGAGTTATTTTAAGTGTTTATTATATCTAATAATGTTCTCCTACGTGTTAGAGTTTGGTAAGAGAAAACGGCGCATCAATCGAATGTTGGACGGGGATTTTAGAAACAAAATAGCGAAACTGTGCAGAGCTATAAGGGCACCTTATTGTAGTTGAGCTTACACAGTGGGTACCTTGCTATAGGCGAGCTTTTACTCGTCGTAGGCGAGGGTTCCCTAAGAAATTGAGTTTTAAGGCAATTTTGAGCTATTTTTCAAGGGCAATTGTGTCCTTTCACGTCCAATCCCTAACTTTACTATAAATATATGTTTTTTGGGGCAGAAATGCAGACACCACTACCGTTGTTTTTCTTCTTCTTTACTTCTCACTACTTGGGGAGGAATTTCTAGCTTTTCTTCATCTTCGTAGGCTAGATTTCAATTCCATTCAAGTATGTATTTTTCTTCTACTATTATGTAAGGCTTTTTTGTGTTTAATATACTTCTCTTTTGCATTTAATACTTGTTCATTTAAGTTAATTGCCTTCATTTATTGCCTTCTTTTACCTAACTTTTAATATCTTTACTTTCTTGCACTAGTTGTCTAGATTTATTGTTTTCTTAGTTTAAATGATCCTCAATGCTTTTACTTCTTTCTTTTCGATTAAAATGCAATAATTAGTTATGAGTTAGGGTTGTGTGAAGCCAATTTCTAATAGGTAAAGGTTAATAGGTTGATTCGATGGTAATAGTGACTAGTTAAGCAATACTAAGGGGTTTCAAGGTTAATTAGGGGAATTGATCACACCACTAATTAACTTGGGTTAGTTGAGGGGATATGGGAATTGAAACTCCACTGTAGGCCTAGATTAGTGTTAGATTAGGGTTAGAATTAGATCTTGGAGGACTAATTCACCTAGTTAGTTGCTTGAATTCCATGAGTATTTAATCAAGTTTGATTAGCTTAATTGTACTGGGAAGGATCCTTACTTAGGTTAATTAGATCAATAGACCTAATTGCCGAGGGATTGGGATTAGGTTATAATTGGAAATCAACCTCTAATTTGGTACATAGGATCATTTGATTAGCTTAATTAACTAACACCCGGGAAATTAGCTAGCATAACTCTAACCCTCTTTATTACTCATTTCACTTAGTTATTAGTGTAGTTTTACTTAAATTATCTTTTTAAAACATCTCTTCAAATAGTAATCTAACCAAACTATTTGTAGATGAACACCATTCCTCGTGGGAACAAGCCCTAATTCCACTAGCTACTATTTGACATCGTATACTTGCGGGTTATTATCTGGTTAAAGTTAGTAGATTTAGGTATTTTTATTATAACTAGATATTCGTGTCTTCACCATGTAGGTTGTGCTATGTGTTTATTTTGTTAAAGTGTGTCTTAAGAGAATTTCTATACTTAAATGGCCTTTTCTATACCAATATTTTCAAAAAATTGGAATTGTTCAGAATCCACGTGTATAGGAATTTTTTATCTTTACCTCCATTGATTCATGGAAAGTAAAATCACTCTTATATAGCGACAATGTGAGAGTATGTGAGAGTATGTATGGTAGTTTCGTTATTTTTTGACGAGTGACTGCCTTGACCATTTATTGTGACCTAGATTTAACTTATGACATATTAGTCGGGGTAGTTATATATTTGTGAAGTTTAGACCAAAGAGATAATTCAGACAATTTCTTTAGACCGTTTGTGCTTAAAAAGCCTACCGTTCTGATATGATTATCCCTAGTATCCCTTTTTGAGCTATAAGCCTATTTTTCATTGGTAATCACATTATTTAGCCACTTTATCCTTTTATTTTATTTTCCATCTTTCTATCCATCACCATAGTTAGTGTTGATTAGATGCAATATTGATACTATGTTTGATTATTTTTGGTAGAAGATTGAGATATGTTGTTGTTTATTAGGACTGAAAATTCAAGAGGATATTTTGATTAGTTGAAAGTATTCCCTATTTATTGTGAAGTTATTGTTAAATGTCAGTTTATATTATCATTGGTATTAAAAAATGAAAAAAAAAAAAAGAAGAAACAAATTGAAAAATGAATGAAAAAAAAGAAATTTGAAAAGAAAAGTAGAAAAAAAAAGTTATTCAAGTATTTCATTTTGTGAATAAAGAGAGCATGTTGTAACCTTCAATGTTGTTGGCTAAATGATGGTAATACATCAATTTTGGACTTTTTTTTTGGTTCAAGTACTCCTTCAATGTTTTTTGGTTTGATATTGGCAAAGTTATGTAACTAGGTGATTTGAGCTGCTTTTCCTAAATTTATGTTACCCTTATCCCTTAGCCTACATTATAAGCCGAAAAGTCCTATTTGATGTGTCACTGAATTAATTCGTATTACTGATTATGGGATGGAAATATTCTTTTTGAATATCTAACTAGGTTGTCATTTGTTAAACTATTGTTAATATAAGTCTTGTCAAGATGGGTAAGGGAGTGATGCTGCTTTCCATACTATTTCTTCTAGCATGTAGATGGCTGCATTGCTATGGTGACTATGGGATTAGGGGTTAAATTTGCCTATGTTTGTGTGGAATTCACTTGAATTTTTCATTAAATGGTTTATCATTGATACATATGAAGAGTTAGTTCTCTGTAGATCCTTTTTTTGTTAGTGTTTATGCTATTGTGTTAATCTTTTTCTTTTCTTTTGCCCGCAATGTGCAAAACGTGAAGTTCGTGGGAGTTGTTAACTATAGAAATTTGGGGCTAATTGATATTTATTATGAACCGTAATTTGATGTTTTGTAACACTAATTTTATGTGTTTTGTGTGTGATTTAGAGTTATTAAGTTAAAATTAGCTTTCGTGCATTTTAATGTGTTTTAGTAATTTTTTGTGTTAATTTTGTGTTAAAAGTTGTTAGTAATGTTTGGTATTTGTTTATGTAGATAGGAAGGGCAATTTTGAAAGTTCAATGTAGTTAGGAACAATTATTTAGAATCTTTCAAAAAAAGGAAACCAAGACCTTCTTATACAAGGAAATCAAGTCCCTAAGAGAAAAAGAAATCGGGTACCAACAAGAAAAGGAAAGTTGAACTTTCCTAGCAAGCTCCCATGAAGCCTATGCTATTACCATATATATATCCCTTTCTTGCTCATCAAATTATGTAGTAGTTAGTAGTAGTTTTAGTTTAGTTAGCTTTAGAATTTAACTAGGATTTCTCTAAAGTTATTCAAGACACCTTTGTTGCAACTTATTCTCAAGCAAATTTTCAGTCTTTTCGATTGCGTAGCAGATTTATTCTACTTTGTACCTTTGGATTCGAGAATTTACTAGAGAAGTTGTGACAATCTTTAGCAGATTCTTCTACTTTGTTATTTTTTGGTTAATTATTTCTTACTTCAATTTTGTTCTTCAATTTTATTGCTTTTGTTAATTTGAATTTATTAATTTTCGTTAGGGTTAATTCATAGTTGAATTTCATTATTTACTTTATTTTTCTTTGGTTTAATTCTCAATTAATTCTAGCTCTAAGGGTTTCAATAATTCCAATCAATCAATTCTCCCATAGTCAAATTAGATTAGTTCATTCAATTCGTGCAATTTAATTATTCTATAATTAGTTAGGGTTAGTTCGTTGTTTAATTTATTTTTTATTAAGAAAAAATAAAAATAGCTCTTTTTAAAATTGTGATCATCTAAATAGTAGCTGATACCAGGTTTTGTTAATTGACCTAAATTTGATCCTCATGTGAACGATCTCTATTGCTTATATACTACTACATGGTCCGTCCGCTTATGGAGACGTGTGCTAGTACATAGATAATATTTGAATTAGGGTTTAACACGTATCAGCACTGCAACCGACGTCATTTTTCCATTTTTCCTTTATTTTGAGAAGTTACAAAAATTGAAACTTGGAAGTTGGGAGGTGATTAGTTTCCCTCATCCAATTTTTAACCTAAAAAATAAATAATATTGACATTAATTACTTCAAAACAACGTGATAATGAAAAACTATTGAAAACTAAATTTATTACTTGCACAATAAACTTAAAATTAAAACTACACATAATATCAACCATTTACTATTATTATAAACCTTTTATCTCTCGTAGGTGAGGAAAAATAAGTTATTTAAACTAATATGAATGTCATTCAAAAATCAAAATAAAGCTCAAAGTTACTATTTCCAAAAATATCAAATGACATCATAAAAGCCAAAAATTCAAAAATATTCCTCTTTAAATCTCATAAATCCATCAAATATTATCAAATAATAGAAAGAAAAATATGTTTATTTATATTCTAAATACTTAAGTTAGAATAGATAAAGCAAGTAAAAAGCATTAAATGTGAAAACACATAAAAGTAACAATAAAGTACAAATATGAATAAAAAGGAAAAATACTCCCCAAATAAAAAATAAGATGGTTTGCCAATGTTTTAATCCTTTTGTGACTTTTGGTTTTCCATAGAGCATCTGAAGTATCAAAGAACTATAGGACCTCAAGTATAAGATTAAATCTACTCGGTCTCGTTTAATCACTGAAGTATCACCCTTTCATCAACTCTTTTTCGAAAAAAACACCAAACGGAACCTTTTTTACCATCATCGAAGTAAATTCACACTCAAGTTTCAATTCAAGATATAACTGATTCAAAGAACTAATACGTCTCTTCGGATGATAATTAGAACAGTTTATCAATCATAACTAACAATTATAATACATGCTCTAGCAAAAAGGGAGATTGAATCATTTTATCATAAAGTATTTATGGCATATAGTTTTAGCTACATCAATCGCTGACAGAGTGATCTACTCCATAACTATGAAAGGTTAAGATATAAATAAATTTACCATGACAAGTGAAGATAAAATCATTATTTAAACGACAAAGGTTGAACGCTAAATAACTGTGAAATAATGATAACAAGCTCTAGAAGGTTGAAGATTTATAGCAAAAGTCGCTTCTTGTTTCATCTTTCAGATGGAAGTGGAAGAAAAACTACTAAGAACAAATCTAAGAAGCAAAAAAATTTCCCAAGAGGTCATATTTAATATAGATACAACATAAACGCATTTTGGTTATGTTGCATTTCACATTTTCTTCCCACTTTATAGCATCGAACCATCTACTTGCCTACAAAACATATAAAAATGATATAAATACTATAAAACATATAACATAAAAGTAAAAATATAATCAAACAGTAAAACTCAAAAAGTACAAAAAAAGCACTAGAAAATCATAAAAATTCTCAACTTGGGCAAAAATCTAGACTAAAGTGCTTTGCACTCTATTTTTATAGGTATCAATTACCAATCAAATTAATCACTGGAGAACATTTTTGAATCTTTACTTAAGAAACACGAGAAATTACAATTACTTCTTCACTAGGTCAAGGGTGATCTCATCAGTGCAATACCATTTTGCACCCCTACTTGTCCATATCAAGTAGTAGTGAAATGGGTGCATATAATTTATGAAAACAGAAAAGGATAAGCACATGTTTATTTTCTATTCGGGTTTTAGAGGGAGAGGTGAAAGAGGATGAGAAGAAATCAGAAGAGGGTGGTGGCAGAGGGTGAACGGTAGTGAAAAGGGGAATGGGAGGACAAGATAGAGGGGGAAATGGAGGGTAAATGGGAGAGAAAAGTGTGTGGTAGTGGTGGTGGTGGCGGCAGGAAATAGAAGGGGTAGCAAGAGAGGAAAGGAAAAGGGAAAGAAGAGCAACATGATAAGGGAAATGATGGGAGAGAAGGAAAAGTTGGTAGTGGTGGTGGACATTTTCTAATCAAAAAAGTTTATATCTCTACTTAAACTTTAGAAAAAAATCCAATATTCATGATTGAATTAGAAAGGAGTTTAAAGGGAGGGAAATAGACCAATTTAGTCTCTTATCTTTGGAGTATCAACCAATTTGGTTTCTTATATATCACAGCAAACAAATTTGGTCCCTTATCTTTAAAAAAATTAACCAATCTAAGGCCTTTTTTTATGTAGAGCTTTACCCAAAAGAGAATCCTTCTAGAAATTCACAATGGCCTAGCAAAACCCAGGCCAAAGAGGGGGTTTCGTAAGTAGTTTTCAACCAACAATACACACGCCTCGGTTAGAACCTCATGAGCTGCGTCATTGCTCCAAGTACAAAGATAACTAATCTAAGGCCTATGATAGAGATCATGAAAAATTTAATGAACTATGCCACATGATAATTGTCGGGCCCTATTTTTTAACAAAAATAGATAATAATAATAATAATATAGAAATTAAATAAACAAAACAAAAGAGAAAGGGGCCCAAAATGGGGTTGAGAACAAATGCGACAGTAGACCAAATTAAATAAATCTAGAAAAGAGTTTTTCTAAAAATAGGAGTCGTAACTCGATATTGAATTTTTTGTGTACCAAGTCACAAGATTGGTTCATTCTCATACACTTAAATCCTTAACTAAATGACTCCTAGTCTTTTAAAAAACTAGAGATTTGGGTTCGGGAGTCCTATTGAGAAAAAGGAAGTCTAGACTACTCTACAAGTAACCTAGGTACCATTTCACCCCTAGTAAAATGGGTTGCGAGTTAATATTTAAATTAATCTTTTAATTTTAAGGCCAAAAGTGAGTTGATCAATCCTTGCAAATTAAAGAAATAAGAAACTAAAAAAATAATATACAAAATAAAAATAAAACAATTACATAGTACTATGTCATAATAATGGGCTCACATGAGTTCTAAATAAAACCAAATAAATAAAGGAATAAAATATATTAGCCAAAACAAAACTAAGTTTTTGCAAATTCAAAAATTCATATGCAAATATATAATGAACATATTTATAAGAAAATTTAAAACATTCCAAGAATCATATAAAGTCACATAAATGAACAATGATTTTGCCTCACATTATAAACATTTTACAAAAAATAAATAAAGACTTACAAACTTCTGAGAAATTTAGACCATAGAAATGGCAAGATCCGGACTTCAGTGATGATGATTATGGCAGCTCCTTCTTTCCTTCTTATGAAGATTGTGGAGTATTCTTTGAACAGAATTTTTAATAGCACTTGGCTAGTGGTTAGTTGTGTTATCCCATTGTGAGAAAATAAGTGAGTGTGATATTGAGAATGAATATCTCCCTGGTCTTCCAAGTAGAGAGGCGTAGAGAGGTATTTATAGGGGTTTTAGGAAACTAGAGATAGAGTTAGAATAGGATAGGGATAGAGGTGAAGATGGAGATAGATATGATCGAGATAGAGAAGAGAAAGATAATGATAGAGTAGAATGAGATGGTAATAGAGATGATGATAGGACTAGGACAAATGTAAGGGAGATAAATATATTTGTATTTTAAAAAAATAGGTGTCTATAGTTTGCACATCTTTGTTGAGAGAGTGAAACGGTTCTAGACAAAGAAGTAGACACCAACAAACACATTGAGAATTAGGAAGAAATATTGGAAAGAGAAGGAAGTGTCTCAATGTCCGAAGGATCTTGTCACAGTCACTGCCATTGTCACCTCCTTCGTCTTTTCCTATCCATTACATTAATAAAAGGTAAAATTATAAGAGCAATCTATGCTAATTCTTCCCATTGCAAAAGTCTCCGCTGACATCAACTTTGCTTGATCATGGAGTTTTTGACTTGTCCTTTGACTGACACCAGAACCATCTTTATTGTCAATCTTCAATACATTAGGATGCATACTTTGACCGTTGAATAATCAATCTGGCTTGAACCTTCGCTTGATTCATTGACACTTTTATTTTAGATCCGAAAGTCATTGACAATGCCCTTGGCTTTGACATTTGGTTTATTCTGAAGATAAAATTATTTGATTTACTCTCTACTTCCTGAAAAACATAGTATAAATATGCCCCTATTTCTTGCAACATACACGTTAGTACAACTAAATGAATAATTAACTAGAACATAAAAAATAAATAATATGCATTAAAATTGAAGACATCGAACATCGATAAAATGACCAAATTAGTAGTTTTAACTTAATAATGAACCCCTTAATTGGCTGTTCAACTCTAACAAGAACCCTCTAATAAGAACACCTTAATCACAGTTCGACTCAACGATGAACCCTTAATTGGTATGTGTTTAACTAAATAAATGAACCCCTTAATCATGCTTCGACTCAACCATTAGTTCCCAAATTGGAAACTCCAAATAAAAAAGATGATTGGAGATATTGTCCTCTCAATGGACCAGGGATACTTTCCTCCCAATGGACAACTGACTCTATATTGAGCACCTTAATCAAAAACTTGACTCGATAATACAATCCTTAGTAGGGATTTCCACCCATCATGAACCCCTTTAATTGGTAGTTCAACTCAACGATGAGCTCCTTAATTAGAAACTCCAAATAAAAAAAATGATATGGGTTACTTTCCTCCCAATGGACGAGAGATACTATCCTCCCAATGGACAAAAAACTCCATATAGAGCACCTTAATCGGCAACTCAACTAAACAAATTAACTCCTTAATCATGGTTCGACCCAATAATGGACCCCTCAATCAGCAATTCAACTCAATGATGAGCTCCTTAATCGCAAACTCTCTATAAAAGAAATGATCTGGGATATTGTCCTCCCAAGATTAACAGTTCCATGGACGAGAGATACTATCCTCCCAATAAGCAAGTGACTCTATATTAAGCACCTTTATCAATAACTCGACAGAACAAATAAACCCCTTAATCATGGTTCAACTCAACCATGAACCTCTTAATCACGGTTCAACTCAATAATGAGCCCCTTAGTCGTGACTCAACTCAACAGAGAACCCCTTAATTGTGGTTCAACTCAACAATGAGCCCTTTAATTGCAGTTCAACTCAACAATGAACTCCTTAATCAGAAACTTCAAACAAATAAATATATAATCCGAGATACTGTCCTCCCATGGATAAGGGATACTGTCCTCGCAGTGGACAAAAGACTTCATGTTGAGCACCTTAAGTCAGCATCTCAACTAAACAAACTTTTGAAAAGTAAATGATACTGGTCAATTTTATGTTGATAAAACCTGTTTGATTTTGATTGAAAATGAATAATATGTCAAAAACATCTTTTTATGAACCTGGAAAGAAAAAAATTCACACAACATGCTCTTCATGATGTGCAAAACAACGATGCACATTCACTTTTTTTTTGTTATCTTTTTTGATTTTTTTATCCAGTCCCCTTCAACAAGAGATGATTTGAATTGGCAAAAAATTATGGCCTTGGACTTTTGAATAAAGATGAAATGGGTATTTACAAATTATTTCCCAATCTTGATGGACTCGGACTTGCCTCACTTTGCATTTTACCCTTTTTTCAAAATCAACTTTGAACTATGCAACTTTTACTTCAAATGTCATCGCACTTCTAAGTGCTATTTCGTGAATATCCCAATCAACTATATCAACAATGTACCTTTATTGAGAAAAATCATGATTTTATTTCAAGGAAAAAGTAAATTGATTGTTGAGGATAACTTTGATCTCACAAATACAACTAAAAAATTTGTGTTGCCCTTGTTCAAGATTTGAATTCTTATATGTCGATTATTTCTTTTGTCTAGTCAGAGTAGACTATGGGTTGTAGAGTGCTTAGGGACTTTAGGGAAATGAAAGAAAGGATATAAAGGCTCAAAATTTATTTAGTGGGTTGAAAAATCTTGTGATCACTTTTCTGGAAAGACACACACTAGACAAAATACATAGAAACTTCTTCTTTTTTGCCATTTTTTTTCTTTTTTTTTTTGTTTTTTATTTTTTTCTTGTTTTCTTTTTTTGCCTTTTATTTTTCTTATCAAACTTTCTTTCTTCCCTTTTTTATTTGTTTAAATTGAAGGAAAACAATAAAAAATACCCAACTTTGATGTTGGGTTTACTTACAAGTTGACTAAAAATTTATTGTATTTACAATTTTTTTAACAATGAATTTCAAACTTTACTTAAACTGACTTAAACTTGTTGGTCCCAAAGCAACCTAAGAGGGGGGGTGAATTAGGTTTCTTAAAAATACTTTAAGAAATATTGAGATTTTCAAAGTAAAATCAGTTATAACAAAATCAGTTATAACAAAATCAATAGAACAGTAAATTAAAGAGAGAATAAGTTTGAACAATAACTACTTCCAAGCTAGCAAGCTTGAAGTATCAAATTTCTTGAATGCTTCACACACTTGGTGAGCCAATAATCTTTACAAAGCTGGGAAGTTCTTGCTCACACTAAAACTCTTTTAGTTGAGCCAAGAATCTCACTTACAACCACACTTTTATACAAGATTATCACTCCACTCAATGTTGAATTTCACTCACAACTTCACACTAATACAACACTAGCTCTAAAGTCAATTTGCACTCAAATTACTCTTTTCTAAGGCTTGAGTTCAATTGTATTAGATCTCTTATACAGTTATTAAAGCCCCTGTGTATAAGAGCAGTTCCTATAGTGTGTGACAACCACTAGTGCAATCAAGCTCAGTAATAAATGCATTATTCAACGGTCAAAGTATGCATCCTAATGTATTGAATGCTGTCTCTTATAAGCATCTAGATGTGTATAAGAGATAGTTTTTGAGAGACTATGTTCGGACATCCGAACGTAGCTCTCAATTGTAGACATTGATAGAAAAAGTACCAGTGGAATGTGTTATTTTCTGGGAAGGTTTTATAGAATTGAAAGAAGTGTAGTACATTCAACTGAAGGGTTTAAGTGAATACATATCCAAGCCACATAAATTTGCTGGAAATGCTAAAAAGTTCCAATAAGCAGAGAACTGCTGAAAACAACTAAAACAAAACAGAAAGAAACTAATGGGAGTCATTTCTCTTTTCGCCAAAAAATTCTCCAAGAACTTTTTGGCAGTTTCCAGTCTCTTATACATCATCGAGATTTAATCTGTCTCTATGAACACAACTAGAGTGCTCAGAGATTGGAGAAGTCCACAGATGTGTGAAAGGGATGGTTCAGAAGATGGCTCAGAAGTAGATGGTGCAGATGTGAATGGAGGTGGTTGAGGAGTGGGAGAAGGAGACCTTCTTCTGTCTCTTATACACACTAGATGGGACTGAGCAGACTATCAAAGGCTGCCTTAGTGAGCCATTGATCATTAAAAAACCGGAGACCTTTTTGTTCAATGTAGGATTTATTAAAATACGGAGGATATTGTTTGTTTCCGGTAAAGGGAACGTTGAGGACATCAAAAACCTTGGTGAGAAATTTTCCAAAAGAAATGTTTCTGCGAGTATCAGTGAGAAAGAGTTCTCATAGGGAACAAAACAGATACCCAAAGTCAAGTGGGATACCCTTGAAGACACAGAAAAATAAGTATAGTTGCATTTTTCCGGGCTCAGTACGATGCCCGTCAGTTGGCAATAAAAGATGACAAGGGTACTACAGTGTATAAGAGACAGGGGCGATGCAAAGTAGTTTTGGCTTCCGAAGCTGTTTAAAATGGATGTTAAAAATGGCTCGAACTTCATCTATATCAAACCGAGTAGAAAGCTGAGGAGAAGAATAACTGGGAATTGAATTAAGAGGAAATTACACTGAAGATAATTGTGCCTGTCTCTTATACACATCCTTCAAGAAATACAGGGTGCGAAAAGAGACTATTTCAAGAATTCAAATCGTGAATTAGGGCACCAGTGTGACCTACCACAGGTAAATCTAGATGCACTATATGACATCTAGACTTTTGTATTTCATGAAACAGGATTTGATGATTGGAAGATTATATTCATCAAAAAGACTACTAGAAGCAGGACGCTGAACGATAATGGATTTACTGAGAAGAGAAGTATACCGTTCCGATGTCTTGGCATCGATAAATTTGGATAACATTGGAGTGGTGGAAACTTGAGGAGTTGCCTATGATTCTCCTCGTACAGGAGCCTTCCCTTTAGTTTTGCGACCCCGAACTGCCGTAGATGAACCGCCACAAGATTTCACCATTGTAGTGGAAGAAGAGAAAACAAAAAAAATTTTAAAAAATTGAAGATTGGTGAGATTTTGAGGAAATGAGATGGTGAATGGGGGAAATGAGATGTGGTTTAGGTGATAGGGGTTGATATGGGTAGTATGATTTTTCAATCAATTTTGGAAGAGAGAGTGGAAATTTGGATTGGGTGGAGGGGAGAGGAAAAATCGCCTAAGGGTTTTCGGGTGTAAGAGTGAGTCCGAAAGGGGGAATTTGGACGGTTTTAATCAAACAGGGGTACCGTTCGGACGGCCGAAAATTTGGTGTGCGTCCGACAAAGCGTTCGAAAGCTGAAGAACGGATGGCCGAAAGAGGAGCCAGTGCGTCCGAAGTTTTCTCGGACGATTCTGTGCGTCCGGAAGATTTCTAGAGAGTTTTAGAAAAAAACAGAACATTGTTCGGACGAATATGAGCGTCCGAGACCTAACAGATCCTTTCGGACGATCTGGAGCATCCGAAGGATCAGTTGTTCGGACGAAGGAGTGCGTCCGAACTATGAACCTATGCCAAATTTTTCTGTAAAATCCCTAAACATTTTTTGAGTGATTCAAATCGATCTAGAGCTAAGGGTTTTGTAAAAATATTAGCCAATTGATCTGAAGTAGGTACATAATGGGGACAACACGAATTTCCTTTTTACAAACAAGGTCTCTAATGAAATGATGCTTAACATCAATGTGTTTGGTTCTAGAGTGCAAAACAGGATTTTTTGTGAGATTAATTGCACTAGTGTTGTCACACAATATAGGAACACAATCAAAAATTACACCAAAATCTTTCAGAGTATGTTTCATCCAAAGAAGTTGAGCACAACAATTTCCGACAGCAATGTATTCGGCTTCAGCCGTAGAAAGAGAAATGGAATTTTGTTTTGTTCAAAGGCACTAGGCACAAGAGACAGGATATTTATCTTGATAAAATTATCAATAGCAATGTATTGTGTAGGTACTATCAATTTTACACCCAAAGAAAGTCAGATCGAATAGCTAATTAGATCAAAAGTAGAAGACTTTGGATACCACTTCAAATTCTATCAAATTACCTGCTCTGTCTCTTATACTGTCTCTAGATGTGTATAAGAGACAGCTGTCTCTTTATGGACTAGATTTCAATCTCTGCACATAAAGAGACATCACAAAAGCTGCAAACACAAATAATTTCAAAGTAAAGGAGACTTCCGATCATACCTCTATAGTGTTTTTCATCAACACTATTACCTTCTTCGTCTTTATCAAGTTTGGTTGAAGTACACATTGGTGTACCAACTTGTTTGCAATCTTCCATACCAAATCGTTTGAGCAGCTCCTTTGTGTACTTGATTTGTGTAATAAATGTTCCTTCCTTAGTTTGATGAATTTGTAGTCCGAGGAAAAATTGAAACTTGCCCATCATACTCATCTCAAACTCTTCTTGCATTAGTTGTGAAAAATCCTTGACAAACTTTCATTAGCAAATAAAACAAGCTCCAAGTGGCTTCTTGATATGAAAATGGTTTCAAAAAGGTTTCAATCACTTTCTCTTAAAGTTTTTGTGAAAAGTGTGGTGTCAACGATACCTCTTTTGAAACCATTTTCTATCAAGAAGCCACTTAATCTTTCATACCAAGCTCTTGGAGCTTGTTTCAAACTATATAAAGCTTTGGAAAGTTTGAAAACATAATTTGGAAGATAGATTCTTATTTTCAAAGCCCGGGGGTTGTTCGACAAAAACTTCTTGATCGATAAAACCATTTAAAAAAGCACTTTTGACACCCATTTGAAATAATTTCAAATTATTGAAACATGCAAATGCAAGGAACATGCGGATGGATTCTAATCTAGCCACGGGTGCAAAGGTTTCATCAAAGTCAATACCTTCTTCTTGAGCATAACCTTTTGCAACAAGTCTAGCTTTGTTTCTTATGATCTCACCTTTGTCATTTAATTTGTTTCTAAACACCCATTTAGTACCAATAACGGGATGAGAAGAAGGTCTTTCAACTAAGGTCCATACATTATTTTTCTCAAATTGACTAAGTTCATCTTGCATAGCATTAACCCAAAATTCATCACTCAAGGCAATATCTATATGTTTGGGTTCAATGTGAGAAAGTAATGCACAATTATTATTCAAAGGTTTATGAGAACGAGTAGTTACCCCATCGGAAAGATCACCTATGATTAAATCTTGAGGATCATGTGCCTCAGATTAGAGACGAATCTCCAAGCTTTCGGAAGATCGTTTTGAGCATCCTCATTCTTTTCATCATCAATTTGATGGTTATTGATATCAATGCTTGATGTAACCTCTTGATGATCCTTATGAATAACGAGCTTTTCGAGCTCCTTTAAAATACCTGTATCTTCATCTTCACATAAATTCTTTGAGATAACATCATTAGTTTCATCAAATGTAACATGCACAACTTCTTCAATTAAAAGCGTTCTTCTATTGTAAACTCGGTATGCTTTCTTGTCTCTAGAATATCCTAGAAAAATTCCTTCATCCGATTTTTTGTCAAATTTTCCAAGGTTCTCTTTGATTTTTAAAATAAAGCATTTGCAACCAAAAACTTTGAAATAGCTCACAACGGGTTTTCTACAAAAAAATGAGTTCATAAGGAGTTTTATTTAAAGAAGATCTTAATAAAACTCGATTCATGACATAACAAGCCGTGTTAACCGCTTCGCCCAAAAATATTGTGGTAGGTCACACTCACTAATCATAGTTCTAGCCGTTTCTTGAAGAGTCCTATTTTTCCTTTCAACAACACCATTTTGTTGAGGAACTCTAACAACCGAAAACTCATGAAAGATACCTTGTGATCACAAAAGTCGGGAAAACCCCCAAATTTAAATTCGGCACCATTGTCACTCCTTAAACGAACAATTTTTGTATCCAATAAATTTTGAATTTTGGAAAACAATTTTACAAATTTTTCAAATGCTTCATTTTTGTGAACAAGAAATAATACCCAAGTAAACCTAGAATAGTCATCTACGATAACAAATGCATATTTGCAACCACCTAGACTAGCATATTGAGTAGGTCCAAATAAGTCTAAATGCAATAATTCCAAAGGTTTATGAGTAGACACAAAATTCTTAGGTTTAAAAGAAACTTTGACTTGTTTACCAAATTGACAAGCATCACAAATTTTATTTTTCAGAAATTTTAGTTTTGGCAAGCCTCTTACCAAATCTTTCTTCTGGCTAATTTTTCAATCAAATCCATATTAAAATGACAAAGTCTTCTATGCCAAAGCCAAGGATCATCTATGGAAGCGGTAAGACATTTTACATTGCTATTGCTAATTTTATCAAGATAAATCACATAAACATCATTGTGCCTAGTGCCTTTGAACAAAACAACATGATTTTTATCAAGGATAAGACATTCATGCTTGGTAAAGAAAACATATAAATTTTTGTCACAAAGTTGACTAACACTTAATAAATTATAGTTCAAATTATCAACAAGAAGTACATTCTTAATCAAGGTTTCACCATTTTTACCTACATCACCAATGCCGATTGATTTTGCTTTGTTGTTGTCTCCAAAAGTGACTTTTCCATTGTTTTTAGATGTAAGGTTTGTGAAGAGAGAGGCATCACCCGTCATGTGCCTTGAACATCCACTATCTATGAACCACTTAGCATTGTTGGCGATGTTAAGTACCTACACAATAAATCAATTGATAACTTTTGGTATCCCATATCTTTTTGGGTCCATGAGTGTTAGTGAAATTGCTTACTATCCATGCAACTTTCATTCCAAGTTTTTCATTTTTCTTGACATAACACATATTCTTAGTATGTCCATGTTGTTGGCAATATCTACAAACAATGCTTTTATTATCATATAAAGAAGATTTTGGTTTTACAATACATAAGTCATCCCTTCTAAACATGACAAAATTTTTGTTGATTGCTACATTTCTATTTCTTTTCATATCAACAACATTTTCTTTCTTTCTAGCTAAGAGAGCATTCAAATCATCCATTCTTTTCTTCAAGGAGGCTTGTTCTTCCTTGACCTTTGATCTCACATGCATTCTTTTCTTCAAATCACGATTTTCTTGTGATAGCCTATTGTTTTCATTCACAAGTTTAGAGTTAGCATTCAATAAGGCATTTGAATTTTTTACTAACTCCTTATTTCTAGCATATGATTCCTTTAAGCTATCATGCAATTTTAAAATGAAAGCTTCAAGGTATGATCATCTTCATCATTTTCATCATTAGAGTCATAGTTAGAATTTACCTCATCATCTCCAATAACCATAAAGGCCATTTGTGCCGACTCCATTTCTTCTTCAACTTCTCCTTCGGAGTTGCAATCGTCCCAAGTGATTTGAAAGTTGTTGGATCTTGGTTTTCTTCCTTCCTTCTTTTTCTTGGAAGGACACTCATTTGCAAAATGCCCGAGTTGACCGCATTCAAAGCATTTGTCATTTTGCTTCTTTATTTCTAGTCTTGACTTCCCTTTGAAATTATTTGTGTTTGCAGCTCCGCCTCTTCTCATTCTTCGTTTGTTGATGTAATGTTTAAGAAATCCTTTAGTGATGAGTGCAAGATCTCCTTCATCAAGATCTTCATCTTCTAGGTTGATGGAGCTGTTTTCATCTTCCTCTTGAGAGGTCTTTAGAGCAATGCCCCTTCTTGGCCTTGCTTCTTCATCATCCACAACCTTTGCCTTTAGCTTGAGTTCATAAGATCACAAGTAAGAGAATTGATTAGTGATTCAATAGGCATTAAATTTAAATTCTTAGCTTCCTCTATGGCAATTGTTTTGGCATCCCATTCTTTGGATAGAGCATTCAGGATTTTTCTATTTTTCTCACCCAAAGCAACCTAAGAGGAGGGGTGAATTAGGTTTCTTAAAAATACTTTAAGAAATATTGAGATTTTCAAAGTAAAATCAGTTATAACAAAATCAGTTATAACAAAATCAATAGAACAGTAAATTAAAGAGAGAATAAGTTTGAACAATAACTACTTCCAAGCTAGCAAGCTTGAAGTATCAAATTTCTTGAGTGCTTCACACACTTGGTGAGCCAATAATCTTTACAAAGCTGGGAAGTTCTTGCTCACACTAAAACTCTTTTAGTTGAGCCAAGAATCTCACTTACAACCACACTTTTATACAAGATTATCACTCCACTCAATGTTGAATTTCACTCACAACTTCACACTAATACAACAAAGCTCTAAAGTCAATTTGCACTAAACCTAAGAATTGAATGCGTCCGAAGAAGCGTCCGATCTTCTTTCAGTGTTGTTGAGAGACTACGTTCGGACATCCGAGCATGCGTCCGGTCCTTCTTCCGACAGAGGCTTCAGACGGTCCTGAGCGTCCGAAAGAAAGGCAGTAGGATCCCATTCTTTCTGTCACTTTGTTCGGACGATGCACTGCGTCCGAGAAGTTTTGTCCTGGTTCGGACGGTCCTGTGCGTCCGAAAGATCTGTTCCTGCAAAAGCTTGTTTTACATAGTTAAGTGTTTATGTCATCATCAAAATAAGGTTTGGAAAACATCAAAACTAACATCAAGGAATATTTACCCCAATATGAGTTACACAACAATAATCTTCCCAGTTTGGGCTACTAAACTAAAAGTAATGTGACCTTTAAAATTTGTCTCAATGTGAAGTACCAAACTTTGTACCCATATAGAGTACTATGCTTAAATGACATTTACACAAAAATGGCCCCAGTATTAAAAATGACTTATACCCTAGTGCGGGTTCTAAATCCTTTCTAGATTTCCCTAGGATGGGGTGTAATCATCAAGACGGGTTTTATGAAATAAAAAAATCCTTTTGAAGGCGCAAGGAGGTTAGCAAAGGATAAATAGTGTTTGGATAGCAGAAATGATATCCACTCGTCTTTCTATCATCCTTTAGAAGCAATTAAATCATAAGAATTCTTGTCTCACTATTGTATTTGATGCAGTTATGAGATAAAAGCTTACGATCTTACACTTCCTTGAAATAAAATAAGAATTCTTGAAATTAAAAAAATTATTAAAAAATAGCAGAAATCAAGTTCATCTAGAAGGTTAGAAGTATTGTCGTGGCCATCTCTTAACTTTAATTTTTCCTCACAATATTCTGGACATGATTAGGAATTAGATTTTTGTTAACATTAGGTTGTTCGACTCCCTTAAACACCAGCTGGTTGGTATCATATCTTGAATTTTGTGTTTCAGCTAATAGCATTTATCAATAGAATGCCCAACTCTTCTAGAATGGTAAGCATAGGTTTCATTGGCATTATAATTTCTCTGGTCCTTTTCTTCAAGTGCAAGAATGGGAGATATCTAATTTTGAGCCAACGTAACTTGACAAATCATGACCGTGGCATAGGTAAAGGAGTGAAGTTTCTTGGGAGGGTCTCCTATGAGCTTGTTGTTGAGTAGGGAAAAATTATTGTGAAGGAAAATTTTGAGAATGGAAGTTGGGAGAGGCTTGAATATAATTGACATGATAATTAGCAATGTTGGATTATAGGGTTGAGGAAAAGACAAATTGTGTGGAAAAGCAAATGTAGGATGATAAGGAGTCCAGTTTGAAAAAGCGAATTGAGCACTCAGAGAAGGCAAATTGAGTATTTACCACATTAATCTCGCCTTCTTTCTTCTTTGAGAAGTTCTTTTTTTCCTAGAATCCATAATTTGTCCAGATCATATTTCCTTTTCAATCAAAACACCAGTGCTAATCACTTCAACAAATGGATGCCCCTACATTGTCACGAGCTCCTTATAATATGACTATTTCTGAGCACAAATAAAGAGTTTCACCATTTCATACTCTTCCATAGAAGGGTGAACTTGAGTAGCCATGTCTATCCACCTTTGAGTATAAACTTTGAAAGATTTACTTGGTTTCTTGAAAACGGACAACAATTCAAGTTTGTCTGGAGCATTATCTATGTTGTGTTTGTATTGACTTATGAAACAAGCAGCAATGTCATCTCGACAATGAAGTTTTGAAGGATCCAACTTTATATACCACTCTAGAGCACTGCCAAACAAACTTTTCTGAAATAGTTGTATTCGCAATTGCTCATCTCCAGTATAATCCCCTAAATCATTAATATAAATTAACTCAAATGCTTGTAAGAGTTATCGGTACCATCATATTTTGTGAACTCTGGCATTTTGAATTTTTCAAGGTATTGCGAACTTGGGAAACAAGATCAAGTTTGAAAAAACAACTCTTCCTATATGAATTAAAATCCTTCATGGAATGAAAAGATTCCTCCAATGATTGCAATATCAATTTCAATACTTTGACCTCTTCAGACTAGGTTAAGTTGGTCTCACCACCATTATATTCTCAGTAATGATTGGGGGAACAACTGTAGTATTGATGACAAAAGAAATTTGATTGTTAGGGGTTAGTATTTGGATAGATAGAATGACAGGAGTAGAGTTCAAATTTTGACTATTAGGATTCATGTCTTGGACAGGTAGAATAGTAGTAAGAGCCGTAGGAGTAGCAGTCAGAGGTAAATTTTGGTCAAGAAGGGTTCAGGATTTGTAGTTTGAAAACCCTGGAAAGGTATAGACCTATCATGTCGATGAATTGCTCCATTTTTGTGGCCATGTTAGTAGACTCCAATTTTTGTTGCATCAAAGTAAATTCAGCCTTGGAAACTATCTCTTAGGCAGTTGAGAATTCAAGTATTTTGACCAATAGGGAAACTTTGGTTAGTTTGTTCAATGGTCAATGTTTGCTTAGCTCTTGATCGAGTAAGGATAGGATCTTGATCGAGTAAGGATAGGATCACGGTTTGAAACAATTTACTTACAAAGAGCTATCTAGAAAATGGGTTGAACTTTGAAAAAAAAAATAGAAAACATTAGAATTTATTGAAATAAATGATATGGTCATGCATGGGTAATGCAATGCATGCAAAATGAAAAGAAAAAAAAATGAGGTATTAACTCATCAATAAAATCAAATACATGTCCTAGTAGAGAATGCTTTATTTTTACAACTAAAAAAGAAATGACACAAAAATCATTATTTTATAGGGGATTCTAAGAAAATTATAATTCCTAAATAAGACATATTCAAATATAAGAGATACCACTTTTCTTCTAAAACAAATGATGAAATAAGTTATTTGATAAATGTATTTACAAAACAAAAAGAAAAAGAAAAAGAAATGATTCTTTTTTTTAAACTTTTTTAAGCAACATTCATAAAAAAGGAAATTAAACTAACACCTTTATGAATTTTATAGTTTTTAAAAATACAATTTTTATTTATTTTTATGCAATAAAAATAAAAACAAAATAATAATAAAAAAAATTCATCTGGCTTCACTCATATGTAATATATGGATAAAAGTAAACTACATGGACCACGAGTTTAGGGTTCACTAATGCATTTATTCAAGACTCGGTTGGCTTCGTTCCCTAACATTCAAACTAGAGGGCCCAAAAAAATAGCATTTTCATCAATTCCAATGGTCCGAATTGGTGGTTCGAGTTGGACTCATTCAACACCGGTACAAGCGAGTCACATCCCATACTCACGCGTTTACATGAGGTGTAAATCCTAAAGGAAAAAACAAGATGGGCCCACAGGGTTATGCAGATGAGTGATACATGATGTGTCTCTTAGAGGCAGAAGTAATTTAAAACTACTCAAACAAGATATTTACAACTAACAATTAACAAAACCAACAAAAGAAAAATATTTAGCTAAACAAAAAAAAATGGAAATAAAACATAAAACACAAAAAAAAAAAAATATCAACTCAAAAGTTCTTAGCATTAAAAGAATAAAAATAAACATTGCTCGAACTCTCCAACGTCCCCAATGGAGTCGCTAAACTATCATGCCCCATATATTTAACAAAAATAGATAATAATAATAATAACAATAAAGAAATTAAATACAGAAAATAAAAGAATAGGGGCAAAAAATGGGGTTGAGAAAAAATGCGACAGTAGGCAAAATTAAATTAATCTAGAAAAAAGAGTTTTTCTAGAAATAAGAGTCGCCACTCGGTATTGGATTTTTGGTATATCGAATCACCAAAATTGGATCATTTCCATATATTTAAAACCTTACTTAGATTACTCCTAATGTTTTGAAAAAGTAGAGCTTTGGGGTACCCTTCACCTCGAGTAAAGCTAACTGGTTGCGAGTTTAAATTAATTTTTTTAATTTTAAGGCCAAAAGTGAGTTGATTGATACTTGACAATTAAAGAAATAAGAAAGTAAAAAAAAAAGATAGAATAAAAATAAAATAATTACATAGTCCTATGTTACAATAATGGGCTCACATGAGTTCTAAATAAAATCAAATAAATAAAAGAATAAAATATATTAGACAAAACTACACTTAATTTTTGCAAATAAGCAAACTCACATGCAAACATATAAAGAACAGATTTATAAGAGAATTTAAAACATGCCAAGAATTATATAAATTTATGTAAATGAACAATGATTTTGTCTCATATCATAAATATTTTAGAAAAAAATAAATAAAGACTTACAAACTTTTGAGAAATTTAGATAATAGGAATGGCAAGATCCGAACTTGGTAATGATGATTATGACAACTCATTCTTTTCCTCGTTAAGAAGATTGTGGAATATTCTTTTAATAGAATTTCTAATAGTAATTGACTAGTAGTATGAGTTGTGTGATTGTGAGAGAGTGAGAGAGTGAGTGAGTGTGATACTAAGAATGAATATCTCTCTAGTCTTTCAAATAGAGAGGAATAGAAAGGTATTTATAAGGGTTTTGGGAACTAGAGATAGAGTTAGAACAAGATAGGGATGGAGGTAAAGATGGTAATGGACATGATACTGATAGAGATAAAGAAGAGAAAGATAATGATAAAGTAGAATAAGATGGTTATAGACATGCTGATAGGAGTAGGATAAATATAAAGGAGATAAATATATTTATTTGTATTTTTATAAAAAAAATTAGGTGTCTACAATAATGGCCGTTAACTTACAATAAATGTATTGTCAACGACTTTGTTAGTTTGTCCGTAACTTTCGTCACAAGGTTTAAATTTGTAAATTTTTTTAAGGATAAGGGACCAAATTGGTGTTTTTCATAGATAAGAGATTAAATTGGTCGATAATCTAAAGATAAAGAATCAAATTAATCTTTTTTCCTTTAATGTAAGGGAAAGTATAAAACTTTAGGGTAAATTACCGTAAACCCCCATGTGGTATGACCATTTGATCCATAACCTCCATGTATTTTGAAAATATACCTTAAACTCCCATGTGCTCTAGACTAAATGGTAAAGTGGACGAAAATTATCCAAACTAACGGTTATCATTGAAATTACGTTCTTACCCATTATTTAAATTAGATTAATTACTGTAAACCCCCATGTGGTATAACTCTTGAACCTATAAACCTCATATATTTTGGAAAAATACCCTAAACCCCCATGTAGTTTGGACTAATGATAAAACAGACAAAAATCATCCAAAGTTACGATTTTCGAAATTATACTTTTACCCAATGTGTAAGTTAATATCAAAACTTTTCAGATAATTCATTTCTCCCTATTGTCAAAAATTATAGCTTTCAATTTGCATGATTAAAAATGAAGAAAATGAAATTAGTTTATTATTACAATTAAAAATCTATAAATTAATGCATGAAAAAAAAAGAAAAAAATTGTTACAAGAAAATATCTTATGCATCCTTATAGTTGTGCTTTTTGGTTGTAAATTATAGATTAGTGTAACAAATTTGAGAATAAATTTATATAAATAACAATAAGGGTAGGTTAGGCATATAATTTTAAATTTTTTGGGAGGAAAAACGAATTTTTCAGCAACAACTCGCAATAGGGGCGCGTGTATAGTAAATATGATTAGTTTCAATGATTTATATCAGCTTTACCATTTAGCCCAGACCACATGAGAGTTTAAGGTATATTTACAAAACCATATAGGGGGTTATGAATCCATGATGTATACCACATAGGAGTTTACGATAATTTATCTTAAATTTTTTGAAGAAAAATTATATTTTTCATTAAACACTCGCTTCGAAGAGTGTGTTTTTCAAACACCGTTAAATTGGATGATTTCCGTCTATTTCACTATTTATTCCAAACTACAAGAAGGTTTAAGGTATATTTCCAAAACACATGGGAATCATGGGTCGAATGATCATACTACATGGAGGCCCTCTAGTTTTACGGTAATTTTGCACCAACATCTAAAATTTTAACTAATCTAAGTTAAAATCTACTACTAATAGCTAACTATAATTATTAGTAAAATAGAGAAAATTAGTACGACTAGATATTATATTGGGGGTACAAAATAGTAGTATAACGAATAAGTGAAAACTGAAAAAATGCCCCGTTGATAAAAATACAAGGGCCCAGCCCAAATAAATCGGCATTTGAACCTTGCCCCCAAATTGCTTCATCCCATCTGTTGTGATCTAGAATTTTGCCCCATGGTCCAGCCGTAGCACGTGGGATCATTTCCAACAATCATTTTATATCACTTCTTCATCCTTTTCTTGCCCACATTTGTACCTAACCTACATAAAGCGTAGATAGATTCGATTTTTGATTTCACTTATAAATCTTGTAGTATGGATTAAATTTTAAAGAATCTATGATATCAGTTGATGTAAGCAAGATTTTTTAAAATTTAATCCTGACCACAAGATATACAAATGGGACTAAAATATCGGGTCTATTTAAATATTTTCCTAAAACGTAAATACAAATATTAATAAATGTACTATCACTAAATAAAGATAATTTCCCAAAAGAAAACACAAAACACGACTTAGACAAGCAGCCCTAATTTAAGCATAGAACCTTTAAAAGTCTGGACGATTATCTAGAAAATCAATAATTTTAAGTAGTAAAATAACTTTATTTGCTATAGTTATTAGCTAGTTCTCATACATGCAAGAAATAATTCTAATACAAGAGTTACACAACACTTAAACATAAAAATACAAGAATAAAACACAGTTAAAGTTGTTATTTGTTTACTTGCAGTTATTGTTCATTTTGTTACTTTATCATTGCTGTTCTTTTGACGTTAAGATCCTTAATTTTGAATAGAAAATGATCTAAAAGGTGATAAAATAACGAGCGTGACTGATACGGTGAATTATATGTTGGTTTATGTACTAAAGGCAACAGTGTTGGAATTAGAAATTATACTTATTGCCATCAACGTTAAATGAACCTAAAGGGTCACACACTAAGAGTAAGCATTGGGTTAAGTTAATTGTTGACTAAGTTCGTTGAATAAGAATTTGTGTCTAGATTCAATGAACGAGAATTATTTACTAATTACATTGGATTTCTTGGATTGTCCATTAAATAGTAATTATAATAATTCGTAAGGAACTATATCTGTTACTATCATACGCGTTTATATACCTAATACGTGTGATAGAAGAATTCTAATCAACACATCTAGTTCTTTGAATTTAGGTTAACCGCTATATATAGAATATGATTCTTTAGGGTTCGTAAGGTCTAACATGCGACTCATTTTAGCTAGAAGCTTACGTTTAAGTGTTGTGTAAGATGTGTATCCGAGAGACAGCTCTAGCAAGCAACACCCTAAAATCGAAAAGCTACTCGTGTGGATACCTGGGTGTTGCTTGATAAGCTGAGATCTGTATACTCATCTAGATCGATGTATAAGCAAAGATTCTATTCGATAGAAACCTGTTCTGTTCGATCATTCTATTTGATAGATCCAGTAAAAGGAACTAATGTGAAATATTTCCACAATGTTAGGATGTGTATACCAGATATGGATTAAGCATCGAATGCAGCTCAGAATGATTTTACATATTCATATGTTGTATGCTCCCAAAAAGGCTAATATAAGCTGTATACACATCTCATATGTGGCTTAAAATCGTTTTGATTATAACATCGGATAAATAATAGTATGTTTTCTGTTTTATGATGTGTTCATATGCATGGTGCATAGCATGGCCCTTTTGACCTACTAGAATAGTAATTTATTTCTATTTTGGGGTGTAATTATATAAATACGGCCTGCGTGTCGTTTTTCTTTTTTTTGTAATTTTAAAGTTTTGTATTATTGTATTACAAAGCTTGTAAAGAAGGCAAGAGGAGCAACTTGGCGTCAATCAACAACAAGGTGTATTCCATGAAGATGGAAGAAATTTTGAAGTTGTAATTTGACCATAGGATTGACCTTGATCTTCATATTGGCTTATGAAGATCATCACCATAGTTTAAGGGCCATGCTATGACACGTTTATCTTACTGTTATTTGTATATGTTTATGTGATGTTAAATGTTAAATATATGTGGTGCATGAAAACATATGATCAATTAACAAGTTCACATAACATGTTAAGCCCTCAATTAATCAGTATGCCACCAAATTTAAACACCTTCCAAAGACTTTGATCACTGATGTGAGTTTTTGCTAAGTAAAAGTACATTAGTTATTTTAGTCGAAAGGCTAAGTACATGGTGCTCCTTATAGAGTTTAATTTGGCCAATAAATATTGGGCTATCAAAGGGTTTTGGGCCCATAGGCATAAGATGAGATTAAACATGCCGGTACATGTGATGTATTGATCTCATAATTGTTTTAAGAGTTACATATGATGTAATTGGTAAAGAGTTACCTACCTAAATAACTTAATTTTAATTGTCATGCCAAAGCTGAGTTAAGGTTAAGTGAAATATGGATCTTAACCCACTAAATACAAACTGTCTACACATCTATTGTGTATTCATTTATGAGGGTAATTGATTTAGTGGGAGTTTTATATTAATATCGAAATATTGTACTTTGCATAATTGTTGTAGATCGATGGCCGCTAATAACACTTCAACACTATCTTTGCGATCTATCCTTGAGAAGGACAAGCTGAATGGGACCAACTTCCTTGACTGGTTCAGAGGTTTGAGAATTGTTCTCAAACAAGAAAGGAAGTCTGTATGTTCGGACAATCCTATCCTCGAAGACTTGGATTTCCAATTACCCTCATAAATGACTGTCTCTTATACACATCTAGATGTGTATAAGAGACAGTGGTGATCCATGAGTAACACATCATTTGTATGTGTAATAAATCATTTGAGCCGCATTCGATGCTTAAAACTGCTGAGCATAATATCAAAAATTGCCCGGCCAAGTTTTAATGGTTCATAAAGGTAAGGGGATGAAAACGAAAGGAAGGTCAAATAAGGCTTATAAGAAGAAGCCCTATACACAAAACAAGCCCAACTAAAATTCTTTTAGTTGAGCCAAGAATGGGACTTACAATGATCATATAGTCATATATACATTATTCAACAGAAACTACGTATATTAGTTCAACGAATAGAATCTATAAAACGAATCACGGAAAGAAACCTAGATTGGATGATTCAAATCAAACTTTCTTATGGCATTGTCGCCTTTGTCACATAAATGAGAAGCGCATATCAAAACTCCATAAAGATGGGCTTTTGAATCAATTTGATCTTGAATCTTATGATATCTGCGAATCTTGTTTGTTGGGAAAGATGACTAAAGCTCCTTTTACTGGACTCAGATAATCACCAATGATCGATCAGATCTGTCTCTAGCAATGTCTGTTATACACATCTCGATGTCATCGTGCAGCCGAGAGGTTACCAAGATTTCATTACTTTCTCGGATGATTTCAGGTAGATATGGATATGTCTATCTAATGAAACATAAATCGAGTCTTTTGAAATGTTCAAAAGTTTTCGTATGAAGTATGAGATCAACTTGGCATCTAGATGCTATGCACCATGCATATGAACTGTCAAGGGTCAATCTAGCCATGTGTGCACCTAAAGACTCTTATACACAGTTAGATGTGTATAAGATACCACAATTGTGTTACCGAACACCACAATGGAATGGTGTATACGAAAGAAGGAATCGAACATCTAGATGTGTATAAGAGACAGGTATGACTCATCACGAGATCTCCCTTTATCCTTTTGGGGTTATGCTTTACAAACAAATGCATTCACATTGAATCGTGTTCCAACTAAAGCGTAGAAAAGACACCATATGAGATGTGGGTGGTAAAAGACTTGTTTGTCTTTTCTTAAGATTTGGGGCTGTGAGACTTATGTCAAACGGCTGTCTCGGATAAGTTAGCTCCCAAGTCGATAAGTGTTTGTTTGTGGGGTATCCTAAAGAAACTAAAGGATACTACTTCTACAATCCCTCCGAAAACAAAGTGTTTGTTGCCGAAATGGGATATTTTTGGAAAAGAGTTTCTTTCCAAAAGAACTAGTGGGAGTAGAGTACATCTTGAAGAATTTCAAGATCCACAAGACAACACTCTCTTTATGAACCTGTCTCTTATTACATGTAATAAGATGTGTTACTCATGGATCACCATGAGCCATGTGTATACCAACATGCTATGACTAGTCCAGACTCGTGTCATAGCATGGCCCCTGTCGAGATGCAATCCATGTTTGACAATCAAGTTTGGACTTTGATTGATCCACGGATGGTATAAGATGTGTATAAGAGGAAGGGTATAAATTTGGTGGCATACATGTAAATTTTCTGCTTGAAAACAGATCAAGACACAATGATAGGTGAGGTTTCAAACAAACTCATGGTATAGACTATGATGAAACCTTTTCACCAAGGTTGCTTGTCCAGAAGATATCCTTATCTTATTGGTGTTGAAGCATACTATGATTCTGAGATACCACAAATGGATGTCAAAACAGCGTTTCTTAATGGAAACTTAAACGAGGATGTGTATATGACACAACCTGAGGGTTTTGTACAAGTGAGAATTCGAAAAGAGACAGCAGGAATGATCTATTGACCGTCGTCTTCAAACATGTTGAGGCCTAATAAGCAACAGTTGGAATCTTTCTCTTATTCACATGCTAGATTAATATAAGCTTCAGACTGAACCTTGTCCTTTTCCAGATCTTTTAATGTCTCTTATACATGTTCTCTAGTTTTGTATGTTGATGACATCTTGCTCATTGGAAATGACATTCCTACCTTGCGAAAGTCAAGTAGGGGGAAGATGTGAGTTTTTAAAAAAATAAAAATAAAAAAAGACTTATATCCTTGGTATCAAGATCTATAGAGATAGATTTAGGATCAAATCCGTTGCCAGCTCTTGACTTATGGGAAATCCAAGTCTTTCAAGATGATCTATGTGACCCTTCCATCTTCAAGACATGAGGACTAACAGGCGCTCCTTCAGCCATTTTGCAGGAATGTAAAGAAACAGATGGATTCAATAGCTGATTCATTTTGAATTCCACTGCATCAGCTATAGGATCCATCATGTATGAGATGTTATGTACTCGACCGGATGTCTCATATGCTTTGAGCATAACGAGTAGACGTCTGTCGGATCCTCAAAGTGAGAGTCATGACAGTAATAAGAGACAGTGCCAGTTGATTAATCTCTTTGTGATAGTCTTGGTTTATGGAGGACTGGAAAAGAGCTTGTTGTAAGTGGTTACACAGATGCAAGTTTCATCCCTGACAGAGATGATTTTAGATCACAATCGGGATATGTGTTCTGTTTAAATGGAGGTCTTGTCATGTTAATGGAAGAGTTCAAAGCAAGCGACCATAGCAGATTCTACAACGAGCAGCAGATATATAGCGATCGGATGCATGCTAAGGAAGCAAGATTTGGATTAGGAAATTTGTCACCGAATATCAACTGGAAGTAGTTCCTAGCATCACTAATCCAGTTGATATCTATTGTGATAATAATGGGGCTATTGCACAAGCCAAAGAGCCTAGATCGCATCAACGATCCAAACACATCCAAAGACGTTATCATCTCATTCGTGAGATCATTGAGAGAGGAGACGTCAAAATATGCAAAGTACTTTCATTGATAGACATAACCATTGCTGATCCATTAACTAAACCACTACCACAACCAAAACATGATCGCCATGTTCGGTCAATAGGTCTTAGACATATGTATGATTGGACCTAATTGTTTAATTGGGAGACTTTTAATGGATAATTTTAAAACGAATATTGTCATCATGATATTTTATTTATAAAGAGATTTATTATTGCATGTTTTAATATTAGAATCCATGAATAATTTATTATTCTAAATGTCCCTAGTTATTCAATATAGTGGGAACTGTGTTGATTTAAGACTAGTATGATTTTGATTGATAATCATATGATGATTATGGATATATGTCTCTACTCCCACTAGTTTCCTACATAAGAACTTATGTGTTTTGACACAATCAAACGTTGTCTTTAACCGGATGATTATAAAGATTGTGATTGAACATGTAGAAATTATGCGGAGGAAAATGAGTGATTAAGATGGAATTTGTCCCTCTTATTATGAGAGAGATGTCCAAGAAAAGACAAACAAGTCTTTGTAAAATGCATGGCCGTGCTCAAATGGATTGATAAGGTGATCAAATTCATTTGTTTTATCATTCTACTTCGAGATCGAGAAATCAAATAGTTGGATACAAATAGAGATGACATTGTCCATGCTCTATGTCCAACTAAGACATCGTGAGACAAAAAGGATTATGACATGGGTTATTTGATCAGGTTATGAAAACCCATTCAGATCAATGATCTTCATTTAACTTGGGTGGTCATGATGCCTTGCTAGAGGCCAATCTTGATCTATGAGTATAATCTGTTAATGATAAATTAAAGGTGTTTAATTTATTCAATTCCAAAACTTCCCGGCTAATTGTCTTTAGTCCAAGTGGGAGTATTGTTGGTTTATGTACTAAAGGCAACAGTGTTGGAATTAGAAATTATACTTATTGCCAACGTTAAATGAACCTAAAGGGTCACACACTAAGAGTAAGCATTGGGTTAAGTTAATTGTTGACTAAGTTCGTTGAATAAGAATTTGTGTCTAGATTCAATGAACGAGAATTATTTACTAATTACATTGGATTTACTAGATTGTCCAGTTAAATACATTATAGATGCCTGTCTCTTATCACATATCTAGTTACTATCATACGCGTTTATATACCTAATACGTGTGTAGAAGAATTCTAATCAAAGAGGAGTTCTTTGAATTTAGGTTAACCGCTATATATAGAATATAGATTCTTTAGGGTTCGTAAGGTCTAACATGCGACTCATTAGTAACACACAGTCAGACGAAAAACCCTACGAAATAGTTCCGAAACACTGCTCTAGCAAGCAACACCCTAAAATCGAAAAGCTACTCGTGTGATTACCTGTAGAACCCTCAATCCAGTCAGCGCCTTACACTCCTCGTGTTCTACGAATAGTTCGTGGTTGCCGTGGTGTCCAAATAGTGACCGTGGTGTTCAGATCGTGAAAGGTTCAGATCGCAACCAGGGTTTTGCTATCGAGCATCAAAGGTATATATATATCTAAACCCTAGACGATTTAATTGCATAGCATGGATCCTCTTATAGGGATTTCCGGTGTTTTTCCGCTGCGTTATTTTTATATTATGGCTAGGAAATCCCAACATTATATTATACCAAATCATTATTCTTATTATATTACATGCTTGAACGAATTTTATTCTTTTATTTTTTTGTAAATTTAGGGAACCATGTTTGTCACTTTATCAAGTTGTTTGGTTTCACATTTGGTGATTTTGCATATGACCTAGTTCAAAAGTGTATAATATTTTTTATTTTTATTTTTATTTTTTTAAAAACTCACATCTTCCCCCTATCTTCTAAATGACTCAAACCCATGACCAATAATTTATAAAAAATAGTATCTTATCACTTAAATTATATTTCGTTGTGACTATAACATATAATATGCGATAGTGAAAATCTTTAATGTATGAACTATTGCAATCTTGGCTACTAAAAAATTTTCATCCCTTGAGGAAAAAATTTGGTCCATTCTTTACAAGAAAAAATCGAAGCACATAAACTAGGGGTGTTCATCCTGACCCACTGAACCGATCCGATACGACTTGAACCGAAAAAAGAGAGTACCCGAACCGTATTCTGAAAGTGGGTTGGGTAGAGGGTTGGGTTACTCAAGTTGAGGGTCGGGTAGAGGATCATATTTCTGTGACCCACTGGGTACGCGACCCGGTCCATTTCAGGGGTAATTTTGTAGATTTGATTAATAAAAATTTCATTAGAAGTAAATATTTATCAGGTTTATTGGTGGCATCTCATCACTTCTTTTTCAATTTCTTGTATTTCCTTCCTTTTCCGCCTCAATCATCTCTTCCCTTTTTCTCTCTTGCATCTCCATTTCTCACACTCGCGTCTGTTCAAATGTATTTTGCGATTTAATTATTGTTACTATTGGCCTATTGCTAACTTTTAGTTTGTTGCTATTGGACTGTATTTTGTAACTTAGATTTAATTGTTGTTGACTTAATTGTAAAATTAACTTGCTTAACTATGATTATTTAAATTTTTATATTTTGTTACTAGTGAGGGTCGGGTATCCGGTCAACCCGACCCTCTTTTGAGAGTACCCGGTAGGTCGGATAACAGCTTTGTATGGACCGGGTAGAGGGTCGAAATTTTCTTGACTCTGTCAGTAAGAGTCGGGTACTTTTTTTAACTCATGGACCGGCTACCCGGTCCATGAACACCCTAACATAAACTACTATTATGGTAGAAAAGTAAACAACATATGAGGGTAGTAAATTTTAACTTTTAGTTCTCCTATAAGATTAGCCACAACATAAAGAAAAATATACGTGAAGAAAGGTAAACATCAAGTTATCCTCTCTTACTACCAAAATTAAGGGTCAGAATTGGTTAATCAATCTATTAATTAGTTTATGATATCAGTAAAAATTCAGAAAAGGTTTTAAAATTTTTACCCGGTTTCCATTTCAATTTAGTGCAAAATTTAATTAACTAAATGCGAATTGATTAATTAATTTTGAATTTGATTAACCAAATTAATTTGAATCGATTGGGCACATCGACATTGAGTTGAAATCCCATATATAAAAAATTTTGTTGCTCAAACAAAATTTTCCTAATTTTGTTTAAATTTCATCACATATAATTAGATATGTATGTGAGACTACTATTAACTGATAACACCATAAAAATTACTGAAATATTATACCATTTAATGTAAATACTACTAACAATATAATTACTTATAACACTATAATATCATGTAAGTTACAAAAAATGTTAATAATATAAATGTTGTAAGGTAATTATACAATGTGATTTATTGGTAATAATTCTGCAACTAACAATATAACTATGTACAAGTCACTACAAATATAATTATGTATAAAAGAACACAATTTAATGTGCAAGAATATATATATATATTTTGAAACTCACTTATCACTTAAACTGCACTTCGTTATTATGTATAAGAATATAATAATGGTATGAATTAAGGTAAAAATCTAAAGCTAATTATAATGTTTTACCAAAAATATACTTTTAGATGAAAAGTACAATTTTATTTGCATATCACTAATTTTAATTTTTAAAATTCTTTAAATTTTTGAACGATAGATACATTTAAGCTACATGAAATATACAATTACATATATTCATGTTTTGCTACACATAATCTATCTATACTATATTTAAAGTATGATGCAAGATTTTAGTGTCCGTAATTTTATGATTTATCAAATTTACCTTCCATACTCCATTTACTATCTTTTCTATTAACTGCCGATAACTCTCTCCCCACCTTTCACTTTTTTTTCATATTATTTCTTTTAATTTTTTCGTTAGAATTTTCGCTACATACCTTTTTTTTTTTTTCTAAATTACACATCTAAAGAGTATACCTTTCCAATTAATAAACATAATGTATAAACTCAATAATATATGTAATTGTTGTGTTATATGTACATTGTATATCGAAATATATAAAAAATATTTGTTTTTAAATAATAAATTCGGTTATCGATTAATCGAATTAAAAATCTCTTAACTGGTTTTCATTCATCAATCAAAATCATGAATTTGATTAATAAATTTTTAACAAAGCAAAATTAACCAAATTCGTTGACCTAATTTAATGAAAAATTGGTTTCAAACTCTATTAATTGAATACTTGATAATCACCCTTAACCAAAATACTACGATAAAAGATGTGAACCAAATTTTTGTCCAAGAAAGAAAATAAAAAAGGAGAGCACCTGTTCCAAATCCTACTCGAACGTTCTTGTTTTTCCCCCTCAAAAAAGAAATCCGAAAGCAAGCTCAGCTCCATAACAATCCACGTGTACATACCCCACAAGTAGTGCATCACACGCTCTGCAACCACCTCCAGACTAACTCCAAAACCACGCGCTCACGCTTAACGCCTTAATTGATAAAAATCCAAAATTCATTACTTTATAGCGTCTCCTTTCTCTCGCCGGCCGTTTCCCCCAAATCAGCCCCCGCCCTCCCATAAATCAAACTAAAATATTCCAAAAAAAATAAAAGAAAAGAAAATATACAGAAACAAAAAATTGCCGACTTGATTTCCTTGATTGGATTTTGATAGTATTTCATTGTTTACGGCGATGGTGCGAACGATGGAGACGGTGGGGCCACCGGTGGCGCTCAGCCTGAAAGATACGATGAGTTGGTGGGACCAAATTAACGAATCGACTGTTTGGCAAGACCGTACTTTCCACGCTCTTGCTGCTCTTTACGGAGTCGTCGCGGTCGTGGCTCTTGTAACGACTTTTTCCTTTTTTTTTTTTTTGGGATAATCTTGTAAAAGTTTTTATAATATTAAATGTTTAGTCGTTAATCTTTGTCAGATTGGAGTTAATTTCTGGTATATTTTTTCTCAATTTCTGGGAGTTTGTATTTCTGGTAGATTTTGTTTTGTGGATGTGATAGGAGATAGTAGATTAGAAATTAATTAATGTCTAGTATGGATTAGGAAATTTCCTGGTAGATTTGTTAACATATTTATATGGAGCTTTATGGTATTAATATGTCAATTAATGTTCTTGTTTTTGAAGTTAAAAAATTTTAGTTGGAGTAAAAGATTTGTAGTACTTTATTGAATGAATGTGATATATGCAGTTGATTTTGGTACTGGTAATGTAGATATAATGGATTATTGTGTGGGAGATAGTGCCGTTTGCATTTTTTTATATATTTATGGATTTTTAGATGATTTTGTGGTCTTGGTCATTGTAGGTGCAATTGGTTCGTATACAGCTAAGAGTTCCTGAGTATGCGTTGGACCACTCAGAAAGTCTTCCACTTCCTCAATTTCTTTGTTAATGGAGGTTTGTCCTTTGTACCTTTTTGTGTCTTCCTGAATAAGTTGCATGTGCATTTCCAAATAACTGATTATGGTATAGATACTCTTAAGTTCTGTAGAACAAGGTAAAATTAATTATTCATGGTTTATGACTTCATACCTTTTGCTACGAATAATTGTACCTTTGCCTGGTATTATCAATATCCAAAGTCCCGTTTTTGCATTTCATTATACCGTTTTCTCTGAATGCTTTGTGAATTTGATTTGTATTTTTTCCTCGGTTCAGTTCGATGCTTGGTTTTTATATTCCGTCGGGATGTTCAGAGATTGCATCCAGAGGTTAGAACCAATTATACGAATTCATACTATTTGGACCCTTCTGTTGAGTTGTTTCTAACTTCTATGACTTGTTCATGTCACGTGCTCATGTTTGTCAGATTGTTCAACATGTCTTACTCGATATGCCAAGTCTTTTGTAACTTTCTTCACAACTTATGCACTTCTAGTACTGTTCTGGGCAGAAATATATTACCAGGTTGGTGATTCTTCTTGTTATAGAGTTGTGATTTTCTTTCTGTTGAATGCTTGTGTTATAGTAATACATGGTTAAGTTGATATGATGATGAGCTTTTGGCAGGCGCGTGCTGTATCTACTGATGGTTTGAGACCTAGCTTTTTCACCATAAATGGGGTGGTGTATGCTGTTCAGGTGAAAATTAGTGTCCCTATATTGTATATTGAAATCGAGGACTTCAGCTAGGATATTGCTTTTTTTATGACTAACTGGTACCATGCCATAGAATTTAGTTAATGCATATCGTATTTCTTGGCTTTGGATTCTGGGAGAAAATAAATTTGAAAGAAATTTGATGCAAAATTTAGATGTTTTGTTGTCTTTACTATTCTCATGAGAATCATATTTGGGATCCTGGTTCTACTCTATAAGCAATGTTTTCTTGTTTGCAGATTTTAGTCCATGATGGTTTATGTAAAGTAATAAAGTATTACTGTGAGTTATTAGTGAAGAAAAATTCTATGGTTTTTAACAGAATCTCGTCCAGTGGTTTTTATATATTGAAAGATGGTGCATGGAAACCCTCCACCATGGTATTTTTTTACTTAGAAAATTTAAATTTTAAACCTTGTAGTGACTGAGATGTGGATACATTGTTACAACACTTTAATGCTGAGATGTAAAGATATCCCAAAGTATGAAACAAAATGTGTCACACATCCTTTGGTCCAGCATTAATCCTGCGTAGTGTGATGTAGGACAAGATTGTGGTGATCTTGCCTACTAGTGGAAGAATAGATGGGTTCTGGGACTGTTTCGGGGCTGTGAACAGTAATTAGGGGGGAAATTAGAAAAGAAGGAAATCTGGAGAATTTAAGAGAGAAGAACAAACAAATAAAAACAACTAAACTCTTTAATTCACCAATCTGTCTGTGTCAAAATAAAACCCCATAAAAAGGTATTTATAATTTGTAAATACCACCTAAAAAAGTAGAATTCTATTGTGAGCATCACAGTGTCTGATGCCACGATAGAATCCAGTTTTATTATGCTTAATATGATTGTTCTACGTAAACACTTGGTCTTATTCATGTTCTCCAATTATATATTCTAATTTGTGCAATACTAACATTCCATACCTCTGATCATGAAAGCGTTGTCTATACCTAATTGCATATCCGTCAATACATTTTTATAGGTGGATTTCACATGAATGTTCCTCTGCACAAGGTTCTCTTTATATTTCTTTAGGTTTACAATTTTTTGGAGAAGTCATAGTTGCCTAGGGTTGGGTACTTCCATCTTTTGTGGTTGATCTTAGTGAAGGACTGTATTCTGCCTGTGAAATGTTTGTCAAATGTGTGGTAAATTGAAGTAGAAACAGGTGAATGATTTCCCAGTGTTTATACAGTCTAACATAATAATCAATTGAGGTAGGTAGATCAATGGTTCATGAACTGTAAAATTTGTAACTGTTGGTAGCCAAGTGTAAAACTCCACATGTGTCGAGTTTTCTTAGCATAGCCAATCTCAAGCTTGGGTAAAATAGGAGGGTTGCGGTAGGTGGATAGTTAGCATAGAACTGTCAATCTTATGAGATGAATCCACTATGATATTGTGCTAATGCTAGGGCATTCCCCATAGGCTACCCGTCGCATTGCCTAAGTGCGGCAAATAGTGAGCAAGGGCCACTACATCTCCATGGGGATCTGGGTGTAGTGTAAAATAGGTCCTCACAAAATAGGGGGAGGATATTGGGGAAGATAATATTCAGGAGAACAAGATTAGAATAGGAACATGAAATATTTGAACTCTTACTGGTAAATCAATAGAGGTGGTAGATATAATGATTAGGAGAAGAATAAATATTTTGTGTTCACAAGAGACAAAATGGGTAGGAGAAAAGGCTAAACTACTAGATAATTCAGGATTTAAACTTTGGTACTCGGGATTAAACAGGATTGCAAATGGGGTCGGTATTATTCCAGTAGATGGGTTGATGAAGGACGAAGTAGTGCAGGTGACTAAGATAGGAGATAGCATTATGTCCTTCAAACTAATTCTAGGACATGAAACTATTAATATTTTTAGTGTCTATGTGCCTCAAGTAAGTCTAGATGTGTCCCTTAGGGCTAGGTTTTGGGAGAATTTAGATGAGATGATAGGTAGTGTCTCCCAGGGTGAGCAAATTTTTATAGTAGGTGACCTAAATGGACATGTGGGAAGAGATAACGAGGATTATGAAGAAGTGCATAACAGATATGGTTATGGGGGAAGAAATGAATAAGGAAAATCAATTTTGGAGTTTGGAATTGGAATGGCATTCGAGCTTTGCATTGTCAATATTTTTTTCAAGAAGAGGAACATTTAGTTACCTTTAAAAGTGGGTCAACAAGGTCACAAATTGACTTTCTCCTTATGAGAAAGAAAGACAGAAGGGTTTATAGAGATTGTAAAATCATACATGGAGAAAATTTAATCTCACAACAATAGGCTTTTGGCTGTGGATTTGAGGTTTAAACATTACATCAAAAGAAGGAACTTACCTAGATTACTTAAGAATTAAGTGGAGGGATTTAAAGAAGGAAAAAAAAGAAAAAAGAAAAAGAAATTTTTAGGAAAGATTTGTCAGGGAAAAGTACTTGGGACTTACAAGGAGAATTTGACACTTTATGGAATGACATGGCAACTAGAGCGAGAACAGTGGCTAAGAAGATATTTGGAGAATCAAGAGGTTATGCCCCCACGAACAAGGAATCTTGGTGGTGGGATGAAGGTGTACAAGATAAAATCAGAGTTAAGAAGGCTAAATATAAGGCTTTATATAATTATAGAAGTGAAGAAAATATTGAGAAATATAGGCTTGCTAAAAGGAGGCAAAAAAGGTTGTAAGTGAAGCGAGGGATATGTCTTTTGAAGAATTTTTCCAAAAATCAGAATCCAAGGAGGGGGCAAGATATTTATAACATTGCTAAAGCAAGAGCACATGGGACCAAGGACTTAACCCAAGTCAAGTGCATTAAGTATGAAAATAATAAGGTGCTAGTAAGAGACGAGGAAATTAGGGAAAGACAGGAGGGGTACTTCCCTCAACTATTCAATGAAGGTAATAAAGACGATATTGAGAGTTAGATAAGTTAGGAGTATAGAAACGTAATGTATTATTGAAGGATTTAGGAATTAGAGGTGGAAGAGGCTTTGAAGAAGATGAAGAAAGGAAAAATAGTTGGCCTGGAAATGCTTAGGAAATAAAGACATAAGCTGGCTTACTAATCTTTTCAATAAAATATTGAAGAGTAGAAAGATGCCTGATCAATGGAAGAAGATTACTCTTGTACTCATATTCAAAAACTAAGGGGATATACAAAATTGTGTGAATTACAGAGGTATTAAGTTAATCAGCTATACAATGAAATTTTGGGAAAGGGCGATAGAAAGAAGGTTAAGAAACGAGACTAAGGTGTTAGATAACCAGTTTGGTTTGATGATAGGGAGATCGACTATATCCTTGAAACCATACATCTTTTAAAGAGACTTAATGAGAGATATCATGATAAGGAAAAGAATTTACACACGATTTTTATTGATTTTAAAAAGGTGTACAATAGAGTCCCTAGAGAAGTTATGTGGAGAATTTTAGAAAAAAGAGGGGTCAGAGTAGCATATATAGAATCAATAAAGGAGGTCTATAGGGATGTGGTTACAAGTGAGGATACCAGGAGGGTTGACGTGAGAGTTCTCTATAAATGTAGGCTTACACCAAGGTTCAGTCTTAAGTCCTTATCTGTTTGCATTGGTCATGGATGAACTTACAAAACACATATAGGAGGAAATACCATGGTACTTGTTGTTTGCAGATGACATTGTTTTAGTAGGCAGGTAAATGCTAAACTCAAGGTTTGGAGGGAGGCACTTAAGTCAAAAGGTTTTAGACTTAGTAGATCAAAAGCAGAATATATGGAATTTAAGTTCATCAAGAATGCACGTAGGAATAGAATAGGGGTTAGAATCGTTCATCAGAGATCAAGAGATACCCATAAGTGAAAATTTTAAGTATTTAGGTTCAGTTTTTCAGAGTGATGGTGGTATTGATCGAGATGTCACACATCGAATACAAGCGGGTTGGACGAAATAGAGAATGGCATCAGGAATATTATGTGACCACAAAATTCCTTTAAGACTTAAGGGTAAATTATATAGAACGGTCATTAGGCCAAGGATGCTTTGTGTCTAAATGTTGGACAGTGAATTACGCACGAGCAAAAGATGGGAGTAGTAGAAATGCGAATGTTAAGATGGATGTATAGGTATATTAGAATGGATAAGATATGTAATGAGTATATTCGGGATAAGATTGGAGTAGCACCTATTGATGCTGCTTAAGGTGGTTAGGCCATGTGCCAAGATGGCCAAGTGATGCGCTTGTCAGGCGAGTCGATTTAGAGAGAGTAGTCAACTTAAGAGGGGTAGGGAAATACCGAAAAAGACTTGGTGGGTAACTTGTAAGAAAGGTATAGCCCATCTAGGAATCTAAGGAGGGTATGGTTCATGACACAGCGCAATGGCGTAGCAGGATTCATGCAGCCGACCCTACTTAGTGGGAATAAGGTTTGGTTTGTTGTTTGTTTGTGTTGGTAGCCAATTGTAAAGCCTTCCCACATTGTTCCTATGTCTTTTAGTCACATTTTTTTTCCCACTCTATCTTCCTCTTAAATCTAATTCACCAACTTGTCTCGATTACTTCCCTAACTATTGTTTCAAATTCTTACAGATCATCCTGTGGCTTATTATATGGTGGAAGCCTATCCGAGTTTTGATCATTTTGTCTAAGATGTTCTTTGCAGGTTTTCTAATTTATCTTTTAGTTTACATGACTTTGTGTTTTGTGATATTGTTACCAACTATTTTAACATGCTAACTTATGTGTGTTGCCAGGTGTATCTTTATTTGCAGCTCTGGGGTTTCTTCTGTATGGTGGAAGGTATATAATTCTCTTTTGGTAATTGACTGTGAGTTGGTATTTACGCATATCTAGGCTTTTAAGTGTATGCGTTCAAGTCGGCTAGCATTTGCAACTGAGTTTCATGTTTGTGAAAGTACAAGAAGTCAAATTAACCGTCATATCTGCTTGTTGAATTTGCAAGTAGAATAAGTTGGCTTTTTTTTTTGCTGCCAAGTAAAAATGGTAATAAAAGATGTGTTGTAACATTAAGGCTTGTGTTGCTTTTATTGAGGCTTATAATAGATTAACCTTGACAAGTAAAATAAACAGGTCTATTCCTGTTTTAACCAAAATTAAAGCAGCCTGTTACTCTGAACATTCTAGTGTGAGCTCAACTTTATGTTTATTCAATGATTTGTTCAACAGCATTGTTGTCTCCAAGCTGCAATTTATTTACTGGATAAATTGGCTTTTAATAAGTTTATGTTTTCCCTTTAGATTAGGATTTTTGTTTTAAACCATAGGTAGCTATCTGGATTGTGGTACTCATTTTCTCGTGGTGTAATTAGTTGTGGTTCTGATATGTAATTGTGTAGCTGTTGCTAAGTGGCGTGGTCATGCCGTCAGATATTCTGTGTTTGGGTGACAGTTTGGGTCTGCTGTTATGAGTTTTTTACTCTTACAATCAATAACCTAATTATCTTCATATAACGTTGATTTTTATACGAATACCCCAGGGAATAGTTTCCCATAACTGTAAATGCTGAAGCAGATCATGACCAAAATTTCTGACCTCTGTTTACCTTTTTATATCACTTCATGCCAAATTGCCGAGTAGAAAGTTCTATTACAGAAGAAAAAAATGTGGCTTGTTGGACAGGTCATGCGTACAAGTGTGATTGATATAAATGGCTGAACACACTATAAAGTGAAGAATAGTTCCCACAAAATAATCTTTACGAGGGAAATCTGAATAAAATAGGCATTCAACTTGGTTCCACGGCTTATAACATAAAAGTGGCTTTAAGGAGAATCCCAGGATCATCCATGGATTATTATTCGGTTTATGCAGAAGAGTCTCTTTATCGGGACAGAATGAAAGATAATAAGGAACAAATTGTTTAATGTGTTTGTGTCATAATTACCCCCCAGGGTTAAGAGATAAAGATCCTTAAAACATGTAGAAGTGGCATGTATCCTGTGGTGTAACAAATAATTACGTACTTCTTGAAACCTTTGCTGCATTGATGCCTTTTGCATTAAAGTGAAAAGTAAGCAAGAAGCAGAATATGACGGAGATACGTTAAAAAAGAAAGAAAGGAAGAATACGACAGAGATAATGATGGTTGCAATTTTCCACATATATGGGTGGGAGGAATGTGGTATTTAATATTTTTCTTGTGTTCCTTTTTTAGGTACTACTGATTTTTACCTAGACTTGGCATGTTATGATCACAGGATATGATGTTGTCTATATTCAGTTTCGGGGGCTTTCTTTCTGATTTTGTTTTCCCAGTCATACTCTCCATCTTCATTTGTTTTTAGGATAGTTTGTCAAGTTTTATTTTGAGATTGTTTGTCTGCTTGTTCTTGGTCCCTAAAGGCTACCGATGCTAAACAATGATCGATAAATTTGGGTTGATAGATGTGCTACTCCTTCTGCAATCAGATAAATTGCATAGGAGCAATATATTATTTGGAAGAGTCATGATTCCGTTGTTTATATCTCCATGCTTTCTTCTTAAGCTTCGTCATCATCCTTGTTCTTACTTTCTATTGTTTAGAAACTCAGAGCTTTCATTCATTGATCACATAAGTCAGTTGATTCCTTTTGAATTTACCCCAAAATTCTTGGCTTTCAGCTTTATAACACACTGACTGCTCTTCACAGTGATTTCAAAGATAGATCCATTTCATATTAACATCTGTCATGTTTTAATTGTTCAATCCCCTCTTAGATGCCTTACTATTCTCTTCAAATATCGGCCTTAAAATTTTGATCTAAATTGCTAATCATGTACTTACACTGGCACATTAGTTGTTTTATTTTGCATTTGTTCCACCCTTTGCTTTCACAACTGTATTTTTTCTAATTTTCGCAATTATTCGGTGTTGCGTGCTTTTTCCTTCCCTGTACTTGGTGTAGTGCATGTCTTGGGGGAGCAGAAATAGTTATGTGATGCTTTAACAACTTGTTGATATGTAGAGGTGAGCTACATATTGTGAGGTAGTTTGTTAAGCCTAATTTACTAGGGTTTTATCTCTCTACATGAGGATGTATTCTGATATCTGTTGTATACCCCAATTTGTTTTGAGGGAGTAATTTTATGCAATATAAAATTTGAGGTTCTGATTGTAGACCCTGAGTCTTGTATCTCAGAATGTGAAGCATTGGGATTTTATTTCCTTCATGTATCTTTGACCTTTTTTTAGTTGCATTGACCTTTACCTCTTCCTTTTCATGCAGGCTCTTTTTAATGTTGCAGCGGTTCCCTGTTGAATCAAAGGGCAGGCGTAAAAAGTTACAGGAGGTATCTTGTAAGAAAATTTGCCTTTCTGGTGTTTTTGATGTTTTTGTGGCTAAATCCTACATGTAATCTCACTCATTCAGGTTGGCTATGTACAACCACCATATGCTTTTCATGTTTCCTCATCAGATGTATCATGGTAAGTCCTATTGCTTGAAATTCTATCCAAATGGTTAAGATAACTCGTGGTTTTAACAATTTCTCTGGCATCTTGTTGGACAGTGAATTGTGTGAATATTTAAATGAACAAACTCCCTGATATTCTGTTCTTAGTATTTTTAACCGATGAGCTGCCCCCGCCCTCAACTGCCTTCTCTTCGTGTTGTAGAGCTGAATCAGTAGTTATTGTTGCAATCCTAGTTTTTTTTGGGTTTCTATGTTGATCTATCATCTTCTATTGCCTCGTTGATTATCGCAGATGTGTTTTGATGCATTTGATGAGGCTGCAGATCTTGATGTTTTGGATCACCCCATTCTGAATTTCATATATTACCTAGTAAGTTCCTGTTGATAACTAGAATTATTGAATCTCCTTCACTTTTGAGTTCTATATCTTGAACTCCTGCATGTTGTCAAATAAAACAGTGCTAGATGTTATGTATACACATCTGTGAAATTGTGAAAGGTAATTTTATTAGATAGATACAACGATCTTCAAGCATCCTATTTAGTCTAAAATTGCTTGTTGGTCATTAAAGTAAATGGTTTTTATCGTGTCTTAATAATTTGGCTCCTGATCTTTTCACGAGACAGGTTGCAATATGCATATGCAGTTCTTTTGGTTATATGAATCTCCTTGGGATGGAAATTAGTGGTGTCTTATTCATTGCTTTTACACATTTTATGATCTGGTCGACAAGGACCATATCATACACATAAATTTCATGGACAGAAATAACTAGAAAAGTAGTTGTAATAGTTCAGTTTAGGATTTCCTTTGTAGTGGCTTAATTAAAGTTGTCAGGTTAATGGAATCTTGTCAGTGTTGGTTTTGAGAAACTATAGATGTTTCTGGAGCTTGGAGTGAAATGTCCTTGAGAATAATTTTTTCAAATTGAAAAATAGTAGCATGTTTAACTGATTATATTTATTTCTGAGCATATTATTGGTGAATGCAATTATGCCTCTCAGTTGCTTCTATTCTATGCATTTGTATATTTTTTAGTAATGAGCCTGAAATCTTACTGTTTGTACATTTTGTTTTCTTGTTTGTAATTCCCCCTCTGTTGTTTTGGTTTGTAATTCTAGTATTCTTTGCATTGACCATTCTTTTTTGTTGCTATACAGTTAGCGGAAATACTGCCTTCTTCCCTTGTTCTTTTCATTTTGAGGAAGTTACCTCCAAAACGTGGAATAACTCAGTATCATCCTATCCGCTAGCTGAAAAAATTTGGCAACATTTGAAACAAATGTATGAGATCAAGTAGTGTATTGGTCGACTTTGAGGTACTTACATAGCTCAAAGAGTTGGGAAGTGATCATGTGTGTGGAGGTTGGGATATTCTGGATTTCTAAAACACCAGCTTCTCTCCTCACTTAGCAGATTGTAGATCTGTTTTGAACTGGTAGCAAATTGGGAAACTGAAATATGTTGTGATTTCATAGTGCAATGATCTTGCTGTTGATAGCTACTACCTGTGGACATGACATGATTTTTTCCAATTTATTTTCAAAACTTTTGGTGCAGCTATAAAAGAAAAGTTCTAAACAGCATTTCCACTATGGCTACAAATGATTTGGCATGACTATAAAATTTTCAAATGAATCTACGTACCATGGCTGTAGTCTGCGTTTTAGTGGCTCTATTCCACCCGTTATTCTAGAGATTTTGTTATTTATTTTCAGATTCCTAAAATGAATGGAATCTTTGTTATGCAAAACAAAGGAAAGATATTCCTCGATGAGAAAATTTTTCCTTTTTCCAGAAAGATATATAATTATACAGGCAAGCAACGAATACATGAAATGAGATATGGATTAAGAACGTATTGACATAACTGGTCTGGTAGAATGAAATACATACCTGGTTTAAAATGCGAGAAGGCTTTGTTTACATCTTTGATGCTGTTGGATGAGAAATCCATTAGAAACTGAGATGTAGATTGCCAAATTGTGCTCTGTGGTGCAAGAGAAGATTGGTAGCTGTTGGACTGGTGAAGATTTTGTAATAGGAGTTGGCTATGTCGTGGCTGGGAAAGCTGAATGGTTGGTGTATATCTGCCATTCTTCTTTCTGATGGTCTTGGTTTCGTAACTAATTATAACTTCAAGGGTTAAATGCAGCAATAGTCTTGAATTTTTACTCCAGTTGTAGTTTATCTCCGTTAAATTATTATTCAATAAGTACTTGACCTCTTTCCTTCATATTTTGTGACAAAATTGTCCTTATTATTTATATAAACTTTTCTTTTTCTTTTCTTATTTATTTATTTATTTATTTTCTCTCTCTTGTTTTTCCTATTATTTTTTCATTGTTTTGTGAATTCATTCTTGCTCCTGCTAAACAATGGTAATTGATTAAATTACAAGGTTTAAATTTTTTACACCTATCAAAATAATTATACATTAAATACGTTTTTTAATACATGCAACATACATTTTATTATAGGGAGATTCTGCAGTTCCCTTCAGGGATTGATACTATACTCTTAATTCAATATTTACCGTTAGATAAATAAGAGAATTTTGGACTCTTGGATTGCATTAAGTGTTACTAACTTATTTTAAAAAGTTTCACACAAACTTTTCCTTTTAGATGGGAAACTTGTTAAATTTTGAGAATTGGGTTTTTTTTCATCAAACTTAGCTTTTACACAATTCCTCCTCAACCTTTATTACTACTCCTTCTACCTTATATATTAATATATTTTATTTTTTATTGCCAATTTTTTTTATTCAAGACAGAATATTACATTTTCATTTTCAATTTTCTTAATTTCATATTTAAGATTTTGCATTGATGAAATAATTTTTTTATTTTGTTTTGTTTTATGTAAACTAACTATGAAAATTATTGTGCTATTTTTAATTTTCATACAAAATTCTATGATTAATAATATTTTATATATTTTATATATTAATTAAAATAATGAGAAGTAGTACCTTTTATGATATTTGACGCTACTATTTTTTATTTCAAATAATAGTGCTTCTTTCATAGTTTAAGAATATTATCCAATTGACTTATTTGTTTTCAGAAGTGGTAAAATTTGAACAACATTTTATTAATTTACTTGTGAAACTTATCTTTTATAGTAAAATTGTTGTCAATCAAAATAGTTTTAACATTAATAAAAATAAAATTCAAAATATTAATTATTAATAAAGAGGGAGCATCTCATTCGGTCTAGTGGTCTTTCCGTTTCTTTTAAAATTGGCTTAAAAGTATTAAAGTCTGCAAGAAAATACGGATAATTGTATGTAACTATGATATAATTACTCCATATTTTTATTTCGTAAAATTATCCATATTTATATCATAATGTTATTATATAAAAATATTATTTTAATTTTTATTAGTTGCACAAAGTAGATTGTGCCTTAAGTACTGAGTTAGATAATGAAGTAGCATATATATTATTTAAATTATAGTACTATACTAACATATAGATAGTACTAATTCATTATATAAACATACTTACATCTATGGTTATTATTTATTACATTTTTATACATTATTAGCGAGCATAATATATAACTTCTAAGTTGATTTTTTATTCCGTTCTTTTTTCTTTTTTTTTTTTTTCGCTTTTGTGTATAATTTTGCATTAATAACCAAACAACGTTTGTAACTTTTGCAATATTTGATAGTACTATTTTTGTTTGTCGAAGTATTTTTAATTTTACATTTTAATTTATAGTTCTATTACAATAATTTATTCACTTTTGGGATGTTATGAAGTTTAAATAACAATTTATACTACTGTTACCATGAAATTTGACTTCTATAAATACTTCATGATCATTCATATAATCAAATAGGATGACATTTTTAAATACTATTCAAAAAAAGGGAGAGCATAATATAGTTATTTTAGATAGTACTATACTAATATTTTGATGGTAAGTTTCTTTGCACTTCATCGTACTATTTATTATCTATAATAATTTTGTTGATAATGTTACATTTAATAAATCTAATATAAGTTTTTTCATACATAGTTCTTGTTTGTGATTGTCTATATTCGTCTATGCTTTGATTTTTTTAATTAAATTGATATAATAGACTTATAATTTTTTTTTTTACTATCCAAGAGAATACTATTTAGATACCTAATAGTACTTCTTTTTATATTCCTTAATACTATCAAAATATTTTTTTTCACAAATAATTAATAATGCAATATATGTCTTATTACTAAAGTTATTTTGATATGATACAGATAATCTATCAATATCATTAATTTAATTTCTTGTAAATATTAGATGGATTTCTCATA